>OY728153.1:341296518-342546518 GCA_963277665.1 Viscum album | reverse complement strand
AATTATTTTTATAAAATGAAGTTCATATTTTTAATCAGAGCGTTGATATTTGGTTAAGGTGAAATTTTGGGATTTTTCTGAGAAAGATGAATTTTCAGTGAATAGTAAAAAAAGCAGTTATAGGGTTTCGGTATGTTTAATGACATCATAGTTGTGTCATGGTGATATCATGATATATTTTAATGGTTTTCCGACCAAAGGTGATGAATTATTGTATGGGGGGCCCATGTGGCCTAACTCCATGGGAAATACCATGGGAGAGGACATGGTTTTGAGAAAACCACTTTTGAGGTGTCCCTTGGCCATTAATGCTTTGTCCCCTCACTTTCCCTATAAATACCAAGCCATACTCTCATCCATTCGACTTCCCACTCTCCCCCAACGACGTTCTGGTCTCATTACCTCCCAAGGAGTCCTCCCAAGGTGCCCCCAAGCCCTCAAGGTCCCAACCTTTGAGTTTTAAGAGTTACGTTTTAAGGTAAGGGATCCGATCTTTCTCTTTCTTTTTAGGAAATCTCTTTTATGTAATTTCTTTTATTCTCCATGTTCTTATGTTAAAGGGTGTTCTTTTATACTTCTATTACTACCCTTTTCATGTTCACATAATGATATATCCCCTCTTACTCTCATTATTTCATTTTATGAAGTTTTAAGTGGCGTCGTTAGGCTGCCAAAATTTTTGTAACGGATTCTTTCTCCCTTCTCATTTTCCAAGATCTTTTTTCATGTAAAGTATTTCAAGTTCCTTTTTATTATGTTGGGGTATGATCTCTAAATTTATCATACGGATCTTTTATGATCATATGATGAGAGACCCCATTTGATCTCTTCAATTCAGTATTTTGATGTTTTAAGTGGCGTCGTTAGGCTGCCGAATTTTTAAGTGGTTCTTCACCCTTCTCGTTTTGAAGTTCTACTTTCATGTAAATTCTTTCAAGTTCCTTTTTTTTATGTTGGGGTATTATCTATATATCTATCATAATTATCTTTTATGACCATATTATTAGATACCCCATTTTGTCTCTTCAATTCAGTATTTTGAAGTTTAAGTGGCGTCGTTAGGCTGCTGAATTTTTAAGTGGTCCTTGCACCTTTCTCCCTTTTCAAAGTTCTAATTCCATTTCAAGTCTTGCAAGTTCCTTTTTATTATGTTGGGTATGATATCTATATCTATTATACTAATCTTTTATGACCATATGATGAGAGACCCCATTTTATCTTTTCAATTTAGTATTTTAAAGTTTAAGTGGCGTCGTTAGGCTGTTGAATTTTTAAGTGGTCCTTGCACCTTTCTCCCTTTTCAAAGTTCTAATTCCATGTCAAGTCTTGCATGTTCATTTTTATTATGTTGGGGTATGATCTCTATATCTATCATACTGATATTTTATGTTCATATGATGAGAGACCCTATTTGATCTCATCAATTCATTTTTGGTTGAAGTTTATGTAACGTTGTTAGGCTGCCGAATTTTCATAAGAGAAATCTTATTTTTGTCTTCCTTTCATGTTCTTCATTTCATATGGTATATTTTCAAATTTCATTACCATGTTCTTCAATCCCTTATATTCTGTCCCTATACTGTTTTATGTATCATTTGAGTGGGTGACCCATTTCCCCTCTCTTTTCAATGTTTTCTAAAACCATGTATCATATACGTTATGCTGCAGAGTTTTCATCTCAAAATGCCTCCCTCTTAATCTCAAAATTATTTTAAGTTATTAAGTGAATACTCAATGATATTATTTCTATAGGGGTATTCACATATATATCAAAATGTTATATTTTAAATTCTGGGATTTAGATACATGAAACCCGCTTTCCCTTTCTGTGAGTTTAAAGTGACATAAAGATCATGTCTTTAAAGCAGTTTTTAAAACGTTATGATTATGAAATGAAACCCATTTCTTTTATGCTATATGGGTTGTTTATGAAATGATTGATGATTATATATGTGGATCACATGATAAGAAAGACATGTCAAGGGTGCACCCAGATAGCGCTCCAATGCATTGGGTAAAGACTTAATCTCTAGATATGACTTTTTAGACTGATACCTTGGTGAATAACCTTGGTAATTTTTAATGACACCTTGGGGATGGACCTTGGTGAAACGAAATGATTATCGATATTAAATGTTGCAGCCACATCTTCAAGTTATGAAAAATGCTATTTTTATTATGATATTCCTCATGATTTCTTTCTCATGACTTAATGTTCTTTTCATGACCTTATTGAAGTATCTCAAGTTCACATGTAAAATGTTTCTCTTGTTTCCCTTACTGGGCCTTCTACTCACCCTTTCTTTTGATATATGTCCCCAGGTTATGAGATGCAGTAATGAACCTTGGATGAACATGAGGAGAATACTTTCAAGTGTTTAAGAAGAATGATTTTTGTTTTTTTCATGTATTATGTTCCTGGTTTCCAAGACACTAAACCTTAAAGATCCTCAGTTCCATGTAATGAAATTAAAGTTTATGTTATAAAAAGATGGGATGCTATAATCATAAATAGGATTCTTAACTAGAAAAGTTGCTTCCTTTATTTCAAGAGAAGAATATTTATGGTGAATAGAATATTTTCCTCCATTCCCATTCATGTTTTCTTGTTCTATTGGACCCAAAAATATTTCATTTAGGTTATTAAAAGAATCCTTAACAACATCATTTGTGATTCCCATTTGGAGGGCCAACACCATTTGGACAACTTTTTTAAACTCTCCAAACCTATTCAAGAAGGGTGTATTTTTGTGATGAGTTTCTATTATAACATGAGGTTATTTTGATAAAAAAAATTGGGAATATATATATCTTGAATTTCACTGTGGTCTAGTTTCTTCTATATGAAGTATGGTAGCTCACCTTCTATCTAGCTAGAAAACAGCACTATCTATCATCTCTGTAGGAGTCTTAAGCCCTTGTCCAATGATATACTTACCAAATCAGGTTTTATTATTTATATAGTGGATATTTTCTTTGATAAATAAAATTTGGTTGGTACCCCCCTCTTCTTCCATGAGTTTATTTTCCCTGAATTCAACTTCAAACAAGTATCCACCTTCCCAAAATTCATTGAAGAATTCCTCATGGATGAGTAAAAGTATATATTCTAAATAATATAAATGATTTATTAACATGATAATTTTATCCCCACCTATAACATACCAATATATTAAAATTAAGTACTATGTTTCATAGTGTAAAATATATGCAATAGTGATCATAAACAAACAACAGAATCTTATTATTTAAATATGACCATTATAATCTAGTTTTTAAATTGGAGGATATGAAAAGTATCAATGAAATTATGAAACATATAATTTCTTTACAAATTTATAAATTATTAATTAAGTTTTTTTAAATAATCACTCAAAAAAATTTAAAGTCATTTTATTCTTCAAAAATATATTCTCTTCCAAAAATGGTTTTTCATGCATTTTATGAGTGAATTTAACAAAAAAAAATTTTTTTGAAATTTTACAAAATTAATTTCTTAAAGTTAAATTAAATTTTGAAATAATAATATCATTATTTACTTGGCATTAAATTTGGGTATTTTTCCAAAAATATTGGGTTTTTAGTTAATAGTGAAAAATATCGATGATTGTATAAATGTAATTTACTTTTAATAAATTAAACAATTTAAAAGCTATGTTATGTTTTAAATTTAATAAACTTAAGTATATTTTAGTTATATTTCATTAATTTAAATTATTTTTAATCATATTTATATTTTATTTTATAATAAGTTTAATTTTATGTTTAAAAGTGTGATTTTTCAAGAATCTATTTTAAGGTAAATAATGTTTCTTGTTTTTATTTAATTAAATAAAATATAATGGGGAATTTTTAAAATGAAATTTATAGATTATATATTATTAAATACTAATATAATTTTATACAATGATATTTATTAGTTATGGAGTTAATATAAAATCATCTTTTTCTTGAAAAATACACTTCTTGAATACCTGCTTTTTTGTCACATTTGTAGGTTTTATTTTAAATTTAATTTTGAAAATTAAGTGAATTTAATTTTTTTTAAATGTATTCCATATTTTTAATTAAAAGTTAAAAATTATTTAGTAATTTATTTTTCATTTTTAGGCATAACAATTTACCTTTTAAAAAAATATTTACCGCTATATAGTTAAATTAATGAAACATGTAAAAGTTAAAAGGTAAAGGTTTCAAATACCTAAAATATAAAACATTAAATGGGTATTTAATATCTTTATATACCTTAAACAGGATTGAATAAATTAATTATAAATCAAATTCCTTGAAATTAATTCCACCCAAATGTATTTGGCTTGAAATATAATATAATCATTATTTAATAACTTAACACAACCCCTCCTCAAGTATAAATACCACAACTCACCACCCCCTTTCTCATAACAAGACATTACGATCTTAAAATCACTACCAAATCTTATACTCCCAAATATCACCACATCCATGTTCTTATTGTGTCACTAGAATACCAATTCCATGATCCTTAAGGTGTCCTTGAAGGAGGTGATATACAAGAGGTAACTTTCTCAAACCACCTCTCTTAATTTATTTTCTTATTCTACCTTCTCCCCACCTCCTTAATCCATAAAGGAATAATAAAAATATTATAATTTATATATTGTAATGTTATATTTATAGTGTAATATCTTATATCCATCCATTTTATTATCTCCTCTTATTCAATAAATCAAAACCATTGTCCAAATTATAGCGGTTAACCACCTCCATGGATAATGAGATTTTTTTTCATTACCACCTTCAATGATGGTTATAAAACTGTTATTATGGAATAATAAGATTATAATAAGTATAGTATAACTTATTTAATGTTATGTAATGAATATATAGATATTATATTAAATAAAATAAAACTATTTCATGATAGTAGGAAACACTACCAAAATAACAAAACATTTATCATTAATATTTTGTCAAATTAATCATCCTCATGTTAGAGAAAAAATTATATATGGGACCATTTTACTTTTTGGAGTTCATTAATACTATTTAAATCCTCTAATGTATTATTATTTCCATTTTTTAAGAAAATATACAAATATACACAAATTAATAGACCATGAAACCATGAAACAAATACACCTAAAACCTATAAAAATAATGAAATATTCTTTATGAAAGGGTGGTAAGATGTTATAAAAGGATATTATAAGGTATTATAAATATGAATATAGTTCTCTAATAAATTAATAACATTCTTTAAACCATTATAAAAGATTTTTTAACATTTTTGAAGGAATTTGAACCTAAGTTAAGGGAATTATTATCCCAATTACCATTATTTAGGTAAACCTTCTACTTCATTGATTATGTCATGATAAGATTATATGTGAAATGAATTTTTATTATATTTTATTTTATTTACACTTATTTCATTTTTATTTATATTGGATATACATAATTGATTCATTGATTAATTCTCACTTCAATGATATGATATTTGTAATGGATATTCCTTTAATAAAATTATTTTTAAGTTTATTTTTAAAAAAATTTAAAAGGAATTTTTTTTCATATATGGAATGAATTTAATTTCCCAATTTTATGTCACCTTAATATTTTCAATCTTACTTTACAAGTTTATATGTTTAATTTCAATGGATATGTTATCAATTGTACATGTGTAGTGTTTCAAAATGCACAATTTCAAAATGGAATGTTTATTTTATTCAAAGAGTTTTTTATGATGAAAACTTTAATGATTTATGTTTTTGTTATATTTTATGGGAATTGTATATTATGATATATAGTTCCATTATAAACCAATTATGGATGGTTCCATGATAAACCAAGGATGTTTGGTTATGTTATTAACTGAGGAGGGGTGGATCCATGATAAACCAAGTACGAGTACTTATATTATAACATCAAATACATTAGTTAATCTAGAGTTTGAGGTTGGACATATTGGTTAATACATTTGTAATAGTGATATAGAAAATGATTCCCTATATTACCAACTTATATTTTATATTCTTTCTTATAAGTTATCAGGAAAATCACTTTCTTTTCAAAAGGATAGATAATGAAATTTTTTGAAAAGATTATTCATTTTTTGGGGTAAAAGGGTATTTTTTGGGAAAAAATTATGGGATTTTAGTAGACTACAAGTTTTGATTATTTTATATCCCTCATAGATATTTTGAGTCATTAATATTTTTAAAAAAATTCCACATGTTTTAATGGATAATAGACACCAGATGAGATCAAGGAGAAATTGTTATGATTATTCATGAAAATAAACCATTGTTTATTTTAAAAGGTTTTGTTCAGTGGAAAAATAGATATAGGGTATCCATGTCCACTTTTAATGTATGGGTTTACTATGTAATAATTAGTCCTAATTCTCTAAAACTATAAACTAAAAATATTCTCAGAAATGTAATAATGTGAAAACTAGTTTAAAATCACTAGTATATGTAATGCTTAAGGTTGGGTCCTTATAGTTGGCACCATAGTGGGGTTTAGAAAACTTTGGATATTAGGAAATTTTGTTTTATGTTTTTATAAAGAGTTATAGATATCATCATAGTGTTACATGTTTAAGGATGCCTATAATTTCGAAGTCTTAGACACCGATTTAGTGGTTTAAAGTGATGTATTTCTTTGATATTAATGATATTTTTAGAGATTAGATGTGAAAGGTCGCCAATTTAAGTATAAAGGATTTGATAGTTAAAGTAATATAGAATTTATATTGGTATTATAATTAAAATGGACTATATTCATTTTAACATATAACAATTCATTTAATACTTTAATGTTCTTTTATATTGATTAAGGATCATTTATCAAGATAGAAAGAAATATATCTTCCATAAACTTTTCACCTTTTTAAAAACCCAATATGTTTGGTGCTCCAATTAAACTGGTAGATGAAAACTTTGTCCATAAATCATATAGTAGGGGCTCATACCTATATGTGTCTTGTATGCTTTCTGGTATTCCCATAAGGTGTCTTTAAGCCATTGGATCCAATCCTTTCAGTTTTGTTTGACTTTTTTCTCCAAAATACCTTTAATCTTCTAATGGGACACTTTATCTTGTCCATTTTTTTGATGATAAGGTGTAGAAATTTTTTGTTTCAACCTATACTTTTTAAGAATAGATTATGTTCTTCTATCACAAAAATGTTTCCCTTGGTCACTGATCATGTCTCTTGACATTTCAACCCGACAAAATATATTGTCCCTAAAAAACCACATAAAACATTGGCATCATCAGTATTAGTGGCCTTCGCTTCAACCCATTTAGATTTATAATCAATAGCAGGTAAAATATAAGATTTCTAAAAATTAATTGGAAAGGGTCCCATAAAATCAATGCCCCATACTTCAAAGATTTCAAAAAAATGATGGGTTTTTGGGTATTTTTTTCTCTTTGAAATATTTCTAAAATATTGAAATTTTTCACATTTTTTACAATAATCATAATCATATTTAAACAAGGATGGCCAAAATATTACATATTCTATAAGATTTATGGTCATTATTTGAGTTCCAAAGTATCCTCCATAATTAATTGTATGAAAAAAACTGAAAAAAATATTCTATTTCACTTTCCAGTAAGCATATTCTTATGACTTGGGCACTATAAATTTTATAGAGAAATGGATCTTCCCAGATATAGAATCTTTATTCATCCTTGATTTTATGATTTTGATGAGTTTTATGGTAATAAGGTACCTAAGATGTGTCTAAATAATTTAATATGTTGGAATACCATGGTAATTCACCTTATATGATATAAAGTGGTTCTCTAGGTATGTGATCATTGAGTGGCATCAGTTCTAGAATTTTTGTCTTAGTAGTATTTGGTAGCCTACTGAGGTGATCTGCTAATTTATTTTTTAGCTCCCTTTTTGTCTTTAATCACCATATTAAACTCATATAATAGTATTATTCATCTTACCAAACTTGGATTGGTATCAGCCTTCATCATCAAGTACTGAAGTGCTACATGATCAGAAAATAAAACTACTTTAGTTCTAAAACAAATTGAACTGAATTTATCTAATTAAAATAAAATAGAAATAAACTCTTTTTAAGTGGTTGTGTAATTTATATGATTGGAATACCTTGTTCTTAATTCATAGGTTATGAATTGGGGTTTCCCTTAAATTCTCAGAGAAAGAACTGCTCCCATGGATTTTTTTAATTCATCACAAAGAAACTCAAATGGATGTTCCCAATTTAGTGGTTACATTATTTGGTGGGGTAATCTACTTCTATTTACGATCATCAATTTCCTCTATACAATTGTCATTCATAAAAAATTCATATGCCTTTAAGAGATTTATTTAAAGGGGAATCAAAATCTTACTAAATTCCTTGATGATTATTTTATAAAATCCCACATACCCCAAAAATGATCTAATGTGTCTCACAAAGGCGAGATATAGAAAAGGATTGATAGCTTCAGTTTTATATTTATCCCCCTTAATTCCTTTTTATATAATGATAAGTCTTAGAACTATTCCTTCTTTAACCATAAAGTTAAATTTTCTAAATTTCAAAACCATTTTTTTATCTATGCATGTTTTAAAAATATTCCCTAGATTCTGTAAGTAATGATCAGAGGAATTTACAAAAAGAGTAAAGTCGTCAAGAAATACCTCTAGGAATTCCTCAATGTGATCTATGAAAATAATTACCATACATTTCTGAAATATACCTGGGGTACTGAACAATACAAAAGGCATTCTCTTGTAAGCAAAGTTCCCCAATGGATAGGCGAATATTGTCTTCCCTTAGTCTTATAGGTAAATTGGTACCTTAAAATAACCAAAAAAAAAACTTCCAAAAAGTATTAATGTGTCCTACCTTCAAGACTTTATATCATTTGATTAATGAATGGGATTGGAAATTGGTATTTTTATGTGACTTGGTTCATCCTTCTATAAGAAATTCATAACCTCTAACTATTTTGAACTCTCATCAGAATTAATTCATTATTCTCATTTTTGACATTGGTTAAGCCAATTTTTATAGGAACCACGTGGATGGGGTTAACCCATTGGGAGTCAGAAATTGGGTAAATTATGTTGGCTTCCAATATTTTTTCAATTTCTTTTTTAACAACCTCCATGATGGAGGGGTTAATTCTTCTCTAGGTCTTCCTATTAGGTCTAGAATCCTCTTCTAAAATTATTATACAAGAGAAGACATGGGTTTGATTTCATGTATATCTCCTAGAATCTATCATATAGCTCAAGAATTTATTTTTAGAAGGTAAATTAGAGTTCTCTCTAGGGTCTTATATAGATTTATGGCAATAATCACTAGAAACATTTCTCCCTTAATAAGATACACATATTTCAAGTCCTAAAGTAGGGTTTTAATTACATATTTTGGGGTTGTTATGTAGAAGATATTGAATTCAATTTCCCCACTTCAAAATCCTAAATTCACTTGGTAAATGGTATCAAATTAGTTTTTTCTAAAAATTATAAAAGAATTTAGAGGTTATTTCTTCTTGAGTTTTAAATGTATAATTTTGCGATTTTGGAATAATCTCTTTTACCATGGTGTGTTCAATAGAAATTTGATTTCCTAAATCTAAGAATTATGGAAGAATAAATGGATCCTCTCTTGGATCAATACCTTCTTTGTAGAAAATTGGAAATTTAGAATGATTGTTTGGAGGGTTTCTATTGGATTCAATAATATTGAAGCTCACCTTATAATCTCCCAGTTCCATGTTGAGAGTTTCTTCATGCACATTGATGATCATTTTGTCCGTATTTAGGAATGTTCATCCCAAAATAATGGGTGAATACCCTGGTACACTGCCTTCATCCATAGTGAGTACATAAAAGTTTTCTATAAAAATTATTCCTTCAACTCCAACTAGAACATCCTCCATAAATATTATTGGAAAAATAGTGGATAAAATTTTCTAGTTGGAAAACCACTCTTGTGACCTTGATTTCTCCTATTTTGAAAAATGTAAAAATAGATTTAGACATAAAATTAATGGGAGAACCAATATAGCACAAAGAATAAGAAAATTTCAAAGAACCCATAGTGTAGGGAATATAAAATTTCCCTAGATCTTGAATTTTTTTAGGTAACGGTGGTGTGTTCATGGCTAAGAAACTTCTTCTAGATATGATTCATTTATCCCCATAAATCCTCTTTAGTTTGGTTCACATTTATTGGATAAAATTTGTTTATTTTTGGATTTTAATTATTTCCTCTAGAATTGGAATGTTGATTTCATCTTTCTAGAAGGTTTCTTGGATCTCTCTTTTAATTTTGTTTTCTTTAAATAATGTTGATTGAGATAATGTAAAAAGGAATGGTTCCTTTTTTATTATTTATCCCTCTGTTTCCTTTGTAATTGTTTTTCTACCCTATTTTTCGGTGGATGGTTTGAGCTTCATGATTTTGTTAGAATCATCAAACTTACTCGGTTTAGGTGATGGAATATCTTTCCAACATCATGTAATAATTCCAATAACATTATATTTTGTATTTGGAACTCTTTGGGTTAAAATATTTACTATATTATTGTTTAAAATATCCAAAATAGTATTTAAATAGCTATATAAATATTTTTAATTTTCCTTTAACCCCTCAATATCGGATTACAATTGTTGGTTGTTAGTTGATAGTGAACTAGTTGATGGATACTCAAAAGTATTTCATTAGAAAGGTGTTGGTTTAAAGGCTTGTTGATGTTGGAAGAGTTATTTTTAAGATTTTTGAAATGGTGATGAGTTTTGATATTACTGTTGGAAAAGTTATTGATTGGAAAAGGGGGGAATGTCCAAGTTCTGTAGGGCTTTTTCTTCTCTCCATTTTTGATTATGTGGAAATTACCTTTACTTGAATGCAGCTATATAACTCTCTTTACCCAGTATCTCATCACATTGATTATTGTATTGATTGGGTGATGAATATAATCCACATACCTATGGTGGAGATGGTTTCTCACTCACATTCTTTATAGCCATCTATCTCACTAGGATTTTCAATTACTTAATATTAGTTTCAATGAAAGGTGATGATTCATAATTTCTTACCTAATGAATATCTCTCATACCAGTGCCTATTGTTTCGAATTGTTAAGAATTTTGAGTTATTGTATCAATTATATTATTGGAATATGCTATTGATTTTTTCAATCAAAGCTCCCCTAAATGATTCATCCAAAATTTTCATATCGTTTTCTTGAAATCCTTGGTAGAAGAAGACACAAAATTGGTGTTCTTACGTTATTTTATGTGAGTATCATTCACAAATCTTCTTGAAATGTTCCCATTATATTTAAATAGTATCACTATTATCTTGAATAATATAGTATATCTACTTTCTAATTGTTATGCTCTGAAGGGTTAGAAAGAACCTCTTCATGAATATTTATTGGAGATAAAACTAGTCATGGGTCTCTTTGGGTTATAAGATATAAAACCACTCCTTATATTCTCGCTAAAATTACAATGGGAATTCCCTCCCCTTGACTTTCTCTTTAGCTACTTCTCTTGGTTTGAAACTTGAACAACCAAATATGGATTCCTAAATTTATTGATTGGGGTCTTCACCTGCAAGGATGTAGGATTTAGGTATCACAGGAATAATGTTGACACATAATTAAAAATTATTTTGTTGTGAAGGAATATTTAATTGATTTTTTTTCTTGGAAAATTATGGTGAGAAAAGGCCCCTTAAGGTTTGTTATGAATTAATTTAAATGATTGGTGGAACACTTAATGTTTTAATTGATTCTTCTAAATTGATTTATTCAAAAAAACATGACTAATACTACTAATCCTATTTCAAAAATTTATTTATATATTAGGGTCAGAAACAATTATTACTCATTGAAGGTTCTATTTATAAAAGTTTTTAGGATTAGATTAAAACTTACTCCCCAATAGTGATGCTATTTTTGACGTACACATTTCATGTGGTGTGGAAAAAAATTTATTTTCCCCTAGGGATATAACATTATAAGTAAACAAAATACATATCCATAGATTAGTGTTTTAATATAGTTTTCATTTATATTAAACTAAATAAAACAACAAGATTACAATGAATTGAAAGTAAAGTAACTTGTATTTATGAAATTCAGATGAGAGATTACTGATTGGATTTAGGTTAGGTTTTCCCCTTTTTTAATGATGTTATGGTCCTTAATAAAAATGAATCATTTGTTTTATAAAAATTATTAAATTAATGGAGTAAAAATAATATCTCTTTATTTACCTTTGATTATGATTTATCAATGTGTGAAATTTACAATGGGAATTCTTTAAATTAATCAATAAATACCAAATCTGGTATTAATATTCCCCAAATATTCAAAATAGTCAATTGTTCTTTCCTCGCATGTTTAGAAATCACTAAATAACTCCTCAATATAATTTTATAACAACCAATCGGTATAATAAAAAACCAAGAATATGGAGAATAAAACCTTAAATCAAAGAAATTTAAAATTTCAGAACTAAATAAAACACAATATTATTTTATTTAAATTCAAATATATTTAAATTGAAAACCATTAATTAATAATAAAAGAATTTTGATCTTGATTACACTTTGAACTCAAGAATAAAAAAGGGGTACCCTTCCCTTCACCCAACCATAAGGGATTATACCTCTCCATTCAAGGGGGATCATTAAAGAATAAGAAGGATATATAAAGATAAAGAAAAAATGGGGGGAAAATGATAAGAAGTGGCTATAATGATTGAAGGTAGCAGTGTTTCTTTCCTTTTTTTCTTCAAGGATGCCTTTAATATGATATTTTTTATTACACAAGCATGGGATAATCCCTTAAAAGTCATGAAACCTCTTTCAAGAAGTTCCTAACTCTTCTTAAATAGGCATCAATACTTTCCTCAGATGCTAATTTTCATCCCTCCAGCCTAAGTCTTGGGCACTTAAATTTCAAAAAAGAGGACTGATAGATCTCCCCCGACTCCTGAGGGGGTCATATTCTCAAAAGGGAAACACCAAAATACTTTAGGTGTTTTTAAAAATTATCTTCCATTGTGGATTTGGTATGTCCATGTGAATGGGCCTTTCATGGGCCATTTGTGGCTCCATGTGGCATATGAGATTTCTCCAATAGTCTTGGTCATAGAAAGGGGGGAAATAGTGGTAGTGGTGGTGGTATATTCTCCCTCATCACCTCCGACCATCAAAGTGGCTGGATGACGTATAAATCATTCTTTAAGGGGGTTTCAACAGGTCATCACGGACCTGTATGGTGTTTTTATGCCGTGTCCTAGGTGATTAGCTTGAGATTGACCACTCAGGTGGTTTCATAAATGGTGATAGTGGAAGAAGAGGTCTCCTCCATATCATAAGAGCTTTACATGGAGAGATAAAGTCTCAAGATGAACCTATTGGGATTGTTTAGGGATCAGGAGGTGATCTTGGGTGCTCTCGATCCTTGGTAATGGATATTATCCTAAGGTGGAGCTTGAGAAGTGGTTGGAGATGGTGACCTATAGTTCCATAGTGGTGGCCTCCGACGTTAGGTGGTGGAGTCATGGTGGAGATGGGGATGTGGGTAATGGTAAATATTTGATCGGTGGTGCGTGTGATGTTTTAAAATGGTATGAACAGTACCCAGCTCAAAGTCACCCCATGTTAAATCAATGAGGTTGGAGGCACTTGTTTATAAGAGTGAACATGGCTCCTCAGAAGTAATGAAGTCATATTGGGGGTCGGAGGACCCCACCACCATCGTACACTACCTCGTGTCAGTGAGGCTTTCCTCCCATGGTAGTGTAGTCTTGACCACCACACACCCATGTGCTCAGGCTTCGGTCAACCTATGTTCCCTTTTTATTTCATCCCCTTGGGCCCCTTTTTATGGTCTTGATTCCCCCATGCACCCATGTGGTTCATGCTGGCCTTCCCACTGGGCCCTTGGTTGGTCGGCCCTGTGAAGGGAGCTATGTGACTTGGGATTGGTCTGTTAAGGGATATCTAGCCTCTAAGATTATTTTTTATAAACATATAAAATATTTGGGGAAATTATAAGTCACGATTCAATCAAATATTTCAAAAATAATGTTTTATAATTACAATTACAAAATAAATACCATTAAAATTTAAAAATTTAAAACTCCAACTTTAATTCCATTTCAATAAATTTAAATTCCAAGAATTAAAATTCCCACTTTTAAATAAAACATTAAAATATATGGTATTATTCATTAAAAACCATCAAAAAGTCAATAGAATTTATTAAAAAAATATGCATCGAATTTATGTCTAGCAGTAGATTTAGATGTTTGTAATAATGAATGTATGGTATTTCCTATTCATATCTTCTCATACAATTAGTATGGTATTATCATTTACCATATTACATTACATAATTAGATATATCTATTGTGTATCATGTTATTAAATTGGTCTTTCTAACTGTATTCATAGAAAAATATAATTTTTTACGACCAATAATTATAATTTTTATTATCACAAATGAAAATTATAAGAGCCCGGAAAAAAAAGGTGTATATAATTTTTTATTTTATTTATATAAGGAAAAACTATATCCTACTTATATTTCCATCAAAACATAATGTTTATTCCCATGTCTAGTGACTGATAGGTTAACATAAGGTATTATAGTGGCTCAGTTTGATGTAAATTCACATAATTAGGTCTCGACCATTAAAACAGATTTATTGTTTTATAAATTATTTTTCTTACATTAATATCATCAATAAATTGAAAAAATTAATACCATTCATCCATACATCTATCACTTCCACTTTTATTATAATTGGTGCATTAAAATAGCATTTTAACTATCTTCTAAATCTTTTTATTTTTAATGATTGATATGATCCATTATTCAAGTATATTTTCCATGCAACTTAACTCTAAATCTGCCTAATCAAGAGGATAATCCAATAATATATCTCTTTAGATCATATTATAACTCTCTATTATTCTTCACAACTCCAATGATTATAGACCATGAAAAAAAATTAATATAATGATAATTCCACAATGAAAAGAAAATTGTCCATGAGAAGAATGTGGTTAATAAAAATTCACCAATTTAGATTCTCAATAACTCATTACCTCATCACATTACGAATGAAAAATATTAAATATGATACTATGTATCTCAAACTCTGAAGTGTAGCACTAGTTCCTCCCCCTCAATGAAATGATAAGGGTTCAACACTTGATTATCATTGAGTTCTAGAGAATACATTGGAGAGAGCACACAATATAGAATATTAAAATTGAATTAGTAAACTAATGATTCAAAATGAAAAACTAATATAAAATTATATTATTTAAAGTTCAAAAATTAAGATCCCCCTCACTTGTATCATTCCATTCCTTTTATAATCAGGTTAATACCCTTTAATATAAAAATATATATTGAAAAAATATATTATAATTTATAAAAAAATACTATGGATGAATCTTCTTCCCTTAATAGATTATTATGGGTCAGCTTGGTATGGATAACCCTCTATATAGATTCATCAACTTTGATTTCTCAATCCATCATTAAAAAAAACTTCACAAATTATAATATCCCCTGATCAAGCTTCATGAAATTACCCAATACAAGGGGATATTCACTAGAACTGAGTTATAAAATCTTGTATTATGGGAGGCCTTAACCAAATGTAGCCACAAAAAACATGAATCCTTATTCAAGAAGCAATAATTATGAAATCTAAAAAACCCAAAGTGGTAAAAAGTGTATATGTGACTTTAGAAAATCCATAAAAGGAAAGACCATAGCATAATTCATAATATATTGTTTGAAAAAATCCAAAAAATATAGAGGAAATGAATATAGAATTATTAAGGTGATATGATCTCCACAACAAACTATCTCTAGAAAAACTATTTCTTCCATTACTAACACCTATGAGTAAAACTAGGCTCCACCAAAACATTATCCACCAATGATGCTAACAAACTATCCATTACCTATATATTATATGAAATGAGATGGAAAATGACTATGTAGGGATGATTATATACATAAAAATTAGGATTCTTGGGAAAAAATAAGGAAATTATAAGAAGAATAATTACCCTAATACCACAAATTAAAGATAACAAGAAACCAATATATTCTTTAATAGTATAAAAACCTGAGGTTCAGAAGAAAAAATCACATTATATATCATATATATATAAGAATAATAACTATTAAGAAACTAATCAATCTAAACTACCTATGTTAGAAACCCATATTACCTATCTGAATATGTAACATGGGACCAGTGCCATGGTGAGGTAAACATGTAAGATGAGGGAGTACCCATCCTTGATAGGGGTTATATTTAGCATCAGGTAGTATGTATAATATGAGGGAGTACCTAACTCCATTGTTAGAGGAACCAATCCCCAAATATGAGGGGAATTACCAAAATATATGTTTTATTTTAGAGACCTATACCTAATCATCATCAATGGTGTACTGATCCCATACAAATATGGTGGACTCATTTCCTAAATGTTTGGGGAGTAGTGGATCTTAGAAGGAAATAAGGGACTCATTCCTTACCCTATATACCATGCTAGGGGGTATTTTGACCCAGTATATGCTCTGATAATTGTGAGTAAACCAATTAAATGACCCTATTGAACTATAGAAAAAATATTTATATGAATTACCTCACCTCTCACCTCTAATTTCAAATATGGATGTACCATAATGACCTACATGAATAAATTCATAGTATAAGCTACTTGTGTGCCAATTTTGAGTCTTGGGTGAGGTGATATTAAAATCCTCTAAGGATAAACATATATACATTATGTATTATAGGTTACATAGTGTATAAATCCTCAAGGGAATCCTATTATTATTTTGTCTCCCACATGGAATTTTTAGGTTCACTAACATGGTTTGTGAGGTATCATATATGATACATTGAACCATCGAGGTGTATAATTTAATCTTATGTACATAATAGTAACTTTGGTTCATGGATTCATAGAATATATGAAGCAACCCATGAATGGTTTATTATGTGTGGACATAGTTAGGTTACTCATCTTGTACTGCTAGGGAGGCCAAGTAATGTATGATCAAAGGTACATTGTGTCCATTCCTAACCCACATGCCAAGTCGTGTATGATCAAAAATTGTGTCCCAAGATTACATGTCATGTAATCCTTAACTACTTTGAAACCTTATAAGTTATTTCCTTGAAAATCTGTGATGCGTAGATCTAGATCACACATCATGTGATCCATCTTTAAACATATATTCTACCAATTCCTAGGATCACCCTAATATTACTATTCTCATCATCTCTTCGACTCGAATCATATATTAATCCCTCAACCATCATAGTTATGTCTCCTGTGGTTTTTTTCAATAATTATATACTTAAAAAATTATATGTAATTAGTTCACACATGATTCGAATGCCTATTATCATAGATAACATAAAAATATAACACTACCACAATAATATTTGATCATTCATTCCCTGTTATTAATTTTTAATACCCAAATATCTGTTATTTTTTCCAAATCCTTTGATTAAAAATTTTTATCTCAATCATACATCGACCCAAGTGATGAACAGTTAAACCCCAAACTATCATGAAATAAAAAAATGAATTTGTAAGTAAATAATGGAGAAAATTTATTTAAAAGATCGCTTGTGAAGAGACAAGGGATATGGCCATCATTCTTGATGTTCATACTCTTCAAAAATGATCAACTTGTAAAAGAGGGATTAAAAATCAAAAATTAAAACAAATAAAATTTTAGGGAAATTATTTAGAGAACCATAAATCATGAATAATATTATTTACCCAAAAAATGAATAATATAGTGAAGAAAATAATTTATGAGTAACGATTCATGTTTAGATCATTCCTCGGTAAAGATCACATCGGTGTTAGGTTTTGTTTGAAGTTCCTCAAAGTTTTTATTTATAAAATCACTTATTATCTCCCAATACCTCCCTCTAATTATATAGTTTATTAAATCTCATATAAGATTATAGATATAGAGATATTTAAATAGGGGGAAGTAATTTTTCTTATATATATAATGTCAATATATTAAAATTTTCTTTTTCTAATGTTTAAATGAACAAATGGGACAATTAATCCCCAAACCCTAAGTGAGAACAAAGATTACACTACTTCTAGGGTAAAACCCATGTTTTATATATAGTTGTGAAATCACTTTCCCCATCTAATCATTATCTGGAAACCATAATTTTTTATAAACATGTGTGTTGACTAAAAAAATATTAAAAAAATGAAATATATAATTAACAATGCTCTTAGATGATCAAAACATAGTAATGACTTAACAACCCATCTCAAAAGATTATTTAAAATAGTTTGATGGTTTAAAAACTAGTATAGTAAAGTTTTTACTTTTTATATGACCATCATTTTTTCATTTCTAATAATTAATAAAATTTATTTCATTTCATTATATAAAAGTGAAAATTGTTTCATGCTTTATAGGTTGTGGATAAATTTTTCCTTAGGTTCTTGGACCTAAAGTCATGTCTATATAAATTTGGGGAGGATATGGGGTGATTAAGTGTAAACACTTTTAAGAAACATGGTTGTAATTTCATTTTGAGTGGACCAAATTCAATGGCACAAAAAAACTACAATTATAATGATTTTGGATCATAATATAAGGATTAGTCTTAGATGAAACATATATAATATAGATTATTATACTTGATCGGTAGAATACATGGATGATTGGGTTCACTCAATAACTAGTTAGAATTTTGGTTTATTGTTTATATTAATGCTACATTTAACTATATAAATGGTGAAATGCTAAAATGTTTCTATAAAGGTATGAATAATATTTTCTTAAGAACAATTTACATATTGGGTTTCCATATACTAGTGAGTTTTTCTTAATAATGAAAGAGGTTGGTGATACTTCTTGAGGATTTTAATGGGTTATTCTATTCTATGATATATTACAATTAAATATGAGACTAATAAATGGGGTCAAAAATAAACAGAAATATATGTGTTACCTTAATAAACCATCGTCATTAACTACTATATGAGATAGAATACTATGTCCTCTGTCAAATATTATTTTTTATTTCCGGGACATGTGTGGTCGGAGATGCTCACTTTGATACTAAAGATACTAAGATATATGTTGGGTAATTTAAAGTTAAATGGGATTAGGTTACTAGGATGTGTTGATATATTATGTTTCCTACAATTTTTAGAAGATGAAATTTGAATGATTCAGTTTGGTTTAGATACACAAATGAAGAGTCTCATTGGGAAGGTCTATTTTGAATGATTTTCTAGTGTCGATGGAGTTTTATGGACCAAACTATAGATTATAAATTTTAGGATCCTTCTTCTAGTGGATAAAGGTATACTATATAATATTTTAATATATATCTTATTCATTAAAGGATACTAAATAAGTATATATTTGTTTCCATGATGTTTCTAAAGTTTTTTGGGTTTCAGACTAAACGTTATGCATGTTTTTTGAATAATGGACAAGGCCTCAATAGAAACTCATCTAGACTAAGTATGTGATAATATCATTTGGTTATTGTTATCTTAACCTAGGATCTAATATAACTCTATCATAATCACCTATAAAAACAAATAATATACATGTGATGTTTAAAATTTATCAAAATGAATATAATTTAATCAAATATGATAAAAAATTTAAAAAATAATTAAATTAAATATAAAAAACAAAAAAAAATATAATTTAAATCCTAATGATACATAAATATAAAAATAAAAAAAATTATTGTCATTTAAGTTCAATGATTGAAATTGTAATCATGAAAATATCCTAAAAATAATAGAAAATGTAACTCTATTATTCATTATATACTATGATGATAGTAGTGGAATTATGTGGTGGGTGTTTCCATTTTTTGAGATGTAGGTGAATTAAAATTATTGACATTACATATGAATATTAGTTATTCTAATGATTTTAGAGAAGATTATCTTTGATTTCATGATGTGAATTTTTTTATTACATTGAATCATTGTCAATTGATATAAGTGACTTGAGGATATGAGTAAAATAGGATTACATGTTTGCTATTGTATTAGGTTATAATTCATGCAATGAGAAGTAATTTACATTAGAAAAATAGTTTGGATAAAATTGACTAAGTGAATATATATGGTTAATTTTTTATTCATATCAATATGAAATTTAAATATCTTATAACATTTTCATTCATTAATACTAGAAAAATGAATCTCTCTTCGTATTTTCCTCTCATGATATGTTTATTTTAATGGTATATAATATTTATTATTTATTGTGATATATTCCTTTAGATTGGGGAAATATGATACTAGATGAGCGTTTGGAGTGTTTGTGTAAAGGTAAAAAATTATTCCTGAATTGTTATAATGGGGGATTAAAATTAATATCCATTTTACAAATTTTTAAAGTTTAATTTATAATGTGACATTAAAATGTTTTACCTAGATATTTTTTATATTGATGCGATAGAGATGGTGCACATAATTTTAATGATTATTGAGTTATTTGTATTCAATTGGGAAGAATTTTGTGAATATATTCTAGATGACATGACATTTTTTTGTTTATAGTATTGATTTTTCTCTTAAATATGTGAATAATGTTTCTCTTATCTATAGATAAATATATAAAAGATTGAAGCATGTTCCAGATTTTTTTTATTTTAATATTTTAAATGTTATCAACATATAAATTAGTGTTTGTGTTTTAATTTTAGATAATTTTATATTTTATAATATTTTTATGATATTCTTTTTTTAGTTTATTTCAGGTTGATGAATATGAATTGAGTTGTAAAAAAATACACTTATCCAATTATATTGTTATCATTTCATGATATATTTTTCTTTAGTAATTGTGGAGTTTTGAAGAAAATGTTAATAGTTATCCAAGTTATCTTTTTCAATTTGTTGTCTTATAGATGAAAAGAGGATGTGTTTTCTAAAATAATAAGTTTAGATGGAAATATATATGTGATGACTAGTCTATACATGGATTTCATTGTTTTTAATAATGGAAAATTTCTAAAATGGTGAGAAATTTTGTATTATTTGATTCACCTAAGAATTAATTTTTATGTATTTTGAATATAGTAGTTTTTTTTATTTATTTACATTTATTTTTATTTAATGATGTCTTCTAATGATTTAATTTAACAAAATGGAATTTTTTTGAATGAAAATATAGGTTTCAAGATAAAAATATAAAATTTTAGTTTATTTAATAATAGTGTATTGGATTGAGTAACAAACATTATCATTGAGTAAAAAATTGTTATTTTTCTTTTGAGTTATATTTTGGCAGTTTTTTATACAATAGTATTTTTAGATTCGACAATGAATTTTTAAATAAATAATTTATTTTTAATAAGTATATTTTTGACCTAATTATCATTTTAAATTCATATTTTAGATATCATAACATAGGATGACCATATACCTATACCTAGAGAATTCTCATATAATGGATCCAACAACTATGATAACCTATAATCATCAATGGTTGGAAATTCATCAGTGAACAGAATAGTTCTTTGATCCTAGCTTCTTATTTGGATAAAATTATTACTTTAAATCCAATATTCCTACTACCACATCCATGGTTCAAAATTTGACATGAAATTCATGTTAAATGAATATTAAATTTTGATTAATGTAACAAAATTTTAATGATATCAATCTAAGTTATAGATTGAGATTATTCTTAGAGTGAATTTTGACAATCCATATTTTATAGTTTAATTTTAAAGTAAATAAAAAATATATTTACATCAAATGTCTCATATTTTTGGATTCCTTGGTTCGAGAGATTTCAATAGACATGTGATTTTTAATTTTCTAAATTATTATAAGAGAGATAATATAGATATAATTTTTTCAATCATTTTTTAAACTTTTATGAATACCTTAATCCATGTTGGGTGTAATTTTAAAAAATATATCATTATTTATATTATAAAAAATCTATTTTAATAAAAAAAACCCCAATAATTTGACATAAATGTTGAGATTTAATGGAGAGATAATTTCATCAGACTTAAATTTTTTCTTTAAATTTTTGATGCCTTAATGAAAAACTTTTATAATAAAATTTATATTTATGATATATTTTTGTTGAAAAAAAATCCATCAATGTACGTTTTATTCAATTGATATAATAATAAATTTTGAAATTATTGCAAAAGTTTTAAAAAAAATATTCTTGAAACCAATTATCTCTGAAATAATTCTGAATTTTAATTTTTTATAAAAGAAAACAATTACAGATCCTGAAATCTTAAAATAAAAATTTCATTATTTTTTGGATTATTTTAATTTTTAAGTATATATTAAATTATATAATATGTATGTATGTATGTATGTATGTATGTATGTATGTATGTATGTATGTATGTATGTATGTATGTATGTATGTATGTATGTATGTATGTATGTATGTATGTGTATATAAGTATTGTAATGTATGACTGGGGAAATGGGTTGTGGATTGTCACTTCTATTTTGGTGTAATTCATTATGTGTGTATGTGCACGCATGCACATTATAAATGAAAAAAATTAATACAAAAGTTTTTAAGTCAGGTGAACCTCACCCCATGTATAACTTATTTATAGTTTATGATGTATATATATATATATAATTTGAAATAATCTACTTTTCAGGTAGTTATTTTCTTTAGACAAATGAATATACTAGTTTACTCATTTTTCACATGGATAGAGAATATTAAGATCGTGAATTAATTTTGGATTATTAAAATCAATTTTTTGTATTATAAATAATTGAAAACCAAAATAGATTAGAACCAGGATAAAGAAAATTTCAATAGTACCATTTTGACAACCTAGGTGATTTTAACAATATATCGGTTTTATGTTTTATTAATATTCATAAAATAAGTTTATATTTGTTCAAGAAAAATTTATTCTAAATATATATATAATTATTTTCTCTATGTAAAAAATGATATTATATTATCATATTATATACTCAATATATATTTAAAATCATTTTTATTATTTTTTTATTACCTTTATACCTCTAGGCCATCAAGACGTGTAATATTTAGGCCTTTGGGCCATGTAATGGGTTCCCTATCAACCAGTGAAAAATTAGATTTATTTGTTTAATAAAGTGGTTTTACCTCAGACTTTTTTGAATTATTATAAATAATTGTATCTTTTTATGAAAGAAAAAAATTGTTTTTTATTTGAGAAAATAATTTTTTTTGTTCTAGATAGATATTTTTCTTATGAAATATATGGTTTTATTTATAAGTTAACTTTATAAATTATTGAATTATAATTTAATAACATAGAAATTACTTTTGATTTCCTCATTTTGAAATTATCTTAGAATGAATTCTTTTGACTACTCTGAACAAGTTTCGTTTTTTGAATAATAAACAATTATTGTTTTTAATAATACTATATCATTTATCAAAAAATCATGATAAAAATATGCTCTAAATATTTATGAAACTTATGGAACACCTTTTAATTATAATATTCCTAAAAAAATAACTAAAAAATTATTCAATGAATATAAATTACTTCTTTTCTCAAGACAAATACGAATGAATTAATTAATATAGACATAGTTATCATGCATCAATAAAAAAGATAAAAAAAAATTCGTTAAGATAGTATTTAGGAAGGGTAAGTCTATTCAAAACCTTAAGAGATACAGACGATGACTATTTTGTGATTTATATGTATATTAATGAATTTTTTAAATATATAACAAGATAATGATCAAAAAACATTCCCAAAACTCAAGTAAGAAAATTCCAAAAAATAACATAAATATGTTTTCATGATAAGGATGGGAATAAAAATTAACTATGAATTGTTAACAATGGTAATATTGTTCAAGTATAAATTATTATTAGGTTATTAGTTTGTTTTTAATATTATGTGATTGGATAATAATAAAAAAATCTAATACATCGTCGATGAACTGACTATATAAGTAAATGATAAGTAAAATAAATAATTTTAAAAATATTTAAATTTATAATTATGGAATGAATTTCTAAGATTCAAGTATTTTAGTAATACACGTGACAGGTGAGAAATATTTTGAACATTTAAATCATAATTCAATAGTCATTTATCAATTTTTAGAGTCAAAATATTTAAATAACACTTCAAATGAATTTAATGGATATTTATTTTCAATACTTATTAAAAAATAAATTAAAAATAAAAAAATATAACCATGAGAAAATAAGGGATATTTAATGGTATATCATCTCTTTTTTCCATTTTTGATCAACTTTCCATTTTAAAATTACAATCTTGACCCATAAAATTTAATATTTTTTAAAATTTCATCAATTTTTTCCTTTAAAACAGAACTTGGTTTATTATTTACAAAACACCTCCTAAGTATTCTTTACATATATTGAACAATAATTTTAAAATTCATAAGTCCCATACCTTTATAATATTTCATTCCTAGAAGTCTTTATACTTAATTCAGTGGAGGTGGCTTGAGGAGCATGGTAAGAGTTACCTGACCTCTTTCCCATTTCTAATACCATTTCTAATTTTTGATTGATTGCATTAAATATATTTTAAAAATTCTCTTATTTTTCTTCCATTATTCAATTCCATTGGTATTTGAAACTATTTTATCTATAAATAATGATATATCAAACCCTAGTATTCACCAAACTCTTTTTCATAAGTCATTAATACATCAAAAAAATGTTTTTTTCCAAAATAATATCTTTTTATTGCAATTCCCCTATCAAAAATTTCAATAACATATGAAAGAAGTAGAAATAGATTTATTTTTAAAAAAAATTGTGGAAAACATTGCTACCCATGGTAGTTTTATACTGACTAAGTAAAAAATGATGTTTTTATAAACTTACTTGTTTCTGGGATATTAATAAAAATTGATTTCATAATTTAATATAAAATTAATAATCATAACAATTAATAATTATCATTAATTAATTATAAAATATTCCATAAAATAATGAAATTAAAAAGAAACAAACATATTAAATTCATATAATAAAAAATTTAAGGATGATTTTCAATTAGATGACAACTACATCATAACCAATTGAACACATTGGATTCTATAATGATATGGATAAAACACCTATATTTTTTAAAAAATATTGGAACCATTAGAATATGACCTTGGCCATTACAATTATACTACAACAATATAAGAAATTAAAAACTCAATAATTACTAAATGAATGACATAAAAAGTGAAAATTTTGTACATGAATGAAACATGATAACAAATTATATAATAGAAATAATAAAATAGATATAAATAAAAAAATATTTCTTTATAAAGTAAATAAAAAATATAATTTCATTATCCCTGAATTTGGAGTATGTACGAGGTGATTCAAGACTCTTAGAAAGGGGTTTTTCTTTAAAAAATTACTTTAAATGTTTTGAATTATTTATATAAACTCACCCTCTATAATTTTTATTAGTAATTGTTTCCTCTCCTCGTTGAATTTTATCAATATTCTATGTTTCTCGTTCCTTTTCCTCTCAATAGTTAATTGTTTTACCAATTATTTTAAAAAGTTATTATTATTATGGGTTTACTTTAGTGTTTTTTATAATGGGTTAAAAAGTTTATTTTTATGACTTTTATTAATAAAATAGTGAAACACAAACTTCTATGTGTTTTACTCGTGTTATGGTTCTTGGACACTAAATATGATGGTGGGTGGGTCTGATATATTCTGATAATTAATTGTGTAATGATTTAAAAATAAATGGTTTGTATTTTAAGGAATTTTTTTAAAGTTATATATATTTAATGTTTTCATAATTTCCAATATTTTATCAAAAAAATTGAAGTCATTTTATTTCCTTATGCATGATTATGAGTTTTCTTTGTGAAACCATTTTAAAAATAGAAGCTGTTAATATGTTAAATAGTATGTTTTATATGATCTCAAATATGTATGTTTTAAGGAATTATATTTTCATTGGATTTTCAAGTATTTTAATGGACTAATGAGTATTCAATTTAACTTATACTCTTTAGTGAGTTTTATTCTTATCCCATATATTAAAATTAGTTTCATAGAGATTAAAGATGAGTATACACAATTATATATTCAATGTTCTAGTTATGAGGTATTAGACTTGAATGAGGTAGTTGTATTATTTAATGATTTTTACATAATGGAAAATATATCATTTTAGAAGGAAAATTATGTGTTTTATTATGTAATGAATTTTCCTAGTTCTCAAAACATATAAACTTAAAAGGTTATTGTAATGTTTGTAAGATAATAGTTTACATAAATCTAGTAATTATGATATGGTAATGTCTTGTGTGTTACAGTCTATATCAGTATTAGATTTAGATAACATTAATAGTTAGAATATTGTTATAAGATATAAATTTAAGAGTTTTAGGTATATTCATGTATTAATAAGTCTATGGGTCACCATATTTTAAATGAATATAAATTATTTTGATTTATTATGTGATTGGAATTTATGGTGATTAATGATATTTTGGAAAACATATGTTTAGTTTTTATGAATATTAAATGATTTATGTGTGGAAAACAAATATATTTTCCATGTGATTTGAAATCAAGAAAATTATGGTTATTTTTTAAAATATTATCAGATTTTTTTGAATATATGTTCAAAATAATACATAAAAATGGGGATTGAAAAGTGATTTTTGTGACTAGGTGATTGATATTTTATTCAAATGAAGTTCACTATATTTTGGAACATTATATAATTAAGGTGTATATATATAAAATATATGTATTTTTTGTGTTTTTACATAAAATATTATGATATTATTTTAGGTATAAAGACTGTGATATTTTAGGTAAGGATATATAATTTTATTATTTTAGGTTATGATGATTCATGTTATTTTCAAAAAAGATTCATATATATTTGGAGAATAAATTATTAAGGCTTATACATATTTGGTATATAACATTATGCATGATTAATACTAGTAAAGTTGATTTTGTAATAATTTGAGATCATGATCCTTATATTTTTTTGGTTTGTAATTGGGTTAGGAATATTTTCAAAGGTTTTAGGGTTTAATTATTTGGGGAACAATTTAGGTTTAACATGGGGTGTTACTATTTATCATTTATTTTTAGATATTAAAGTATTACTTTTTCATATAATGGTTTATTCATAATTAATTATATATTATCTTTAATTATTTTAACAATTTTACTTTTTAGTATATTTATAGAAATTAGAGGAATAACATATTATAAAAAAATCATACAATGAAAAACTAGGGATGAAATTTTCCTTATGAAAGTTAAAAAAATAAAGTAATTATAAATTATTATTTATCAAGATATAAAAAAATTCATCCACAAGGAAGACTAATCTATAAATTATTATCTGACAAATATCACCCAACTATCAAGATATGCCATTGGAAGCTCATTCACGAGGTTGAGTCTTATAAAGGTACATACATGATTTAAGAAATATTTATTTAAAAAAAACCACTTTATCATAATTAACATAGAAATTAAGGTTCGTAATGAAATATATGTATAATATTAAACATTTTCATTATACACCTATTTTGGGTGATAAAAAATCAAATTCTGAAGAAGCAATTTTATAAGGGGGAATGTCACTACAAAGGTATTTTTAACAATATACCAATTTTATGCTTTATTAATATTCATCTAATAAATTTTTACTTAGTCAATATGTATTTATTATAAAATTTATATACATATTTTTAAAATTTAAAATACTATATTTTATAATCAAATTATATACTAAATATAATGTTAAAATTATAATGTTTACTTTATAATAAAACAATTTTTATTTAGAGGTTTAATATATTTTGTCTCATTGCATTTGAATGGTGGTGCAACTTTGTGCAATTACTATGGGTGGGTGGCCTTAAAAGAGGTATGGTTATACTAATACCCATCATTTAGACATTTTTCCTTTTTTTATAGATGGGTACCCTTACATTGACTCAGCACAGTGTTTTCTATCTAATTTCTTATGGCATCTGGTTAGCAATGCAGTGAGTTCCTCATGAGAATTGTTGGGTGGGTTGCTTGAAATAGAGATTGGTGTATTGGCACTTATCATATGATCCTCCTTCAACATGTTCATGTGGGTGAGGGGAGTTGTCTTCCACGTTGTGTTGGTCCAGCATAGAACAACTTACTATAAGGGGGGAGATGCATCATCATTGATTAATTTTATTGTTTCGTTGTCTATCAAGGGGGGAATTGAGACTTTTTATGTTGCTTATCCTAACATTTTCTTCACATTAGATACCCAGGACCATTAATAAATTCAGGTTATGTTTCTTAAATCCATTTTCCCTCTACTTATAATGGGTTCCCTCCTTTCCCAATTTTCAAAAGAGGCCTTCTTTTTTATATTCAATAAAGGGGGCTTGACCCTCAACCATTTCAAAAAAAATATTGTCAAATATTTTATAATTTGATATTAATGATGAATACATGCATTTATATTTACATTTTTTATTATAAATAATATTTCCATTGTATGAAACAATATCATGCTTTTTTATTTTTGAAAATGACTCATTTGTATTATAAAAAATAATACTTTTCTATAAAATATGCAATTCCATTGAAAATAAAGATTTATAAGGTTATAATTTTAATTTGTTAAAATAGAATTCTTTTTTTCTTTCATCATGTTAAAATTAACATATGATGAATTTTTTTTAATGAGTGGTTTTGTTGGGGAATACAAATAAAATACATCTTTTACATATACCATTTAATTTATAACATCATCACAATAAAAATATGATATAAAACATTATAATTCATATTTAAAATATTATACAATATAATTTACTCAAAATATTATATAAATATTACTTAATAAATTTAAACTAATTAATTTTATAATATAAATATGAAAACATTATTGATGTTGAAAGAGTGTTTTCCCTATAATGGAAAAGTAAAAAATTAATGTCTTTAATATAGTATTTAGGGATTTATAGGTCTATTTGTGACCTTATGAAATGAAAATGACTAGTAATAAATGATTTATTAGTGTATTTATGAAATTTTTTAATTATATAAAAAGTTAATTATTCAAATGTTTACCTTGCACTTATGTAAGGTTTGAAAATACATAATAATAAAATAAATATGTTGTAATTATATAGATAATAATAAAAATTAAATATAAAGTGATTTAAATGATAATATTTATGAATAAAAAGGTATAATTATTTTAATATTTATTTCTTAGTATTATTTGATAGGATAATTATCGAAAATGCTTATATAATGTTAATCTTCTACTTGTAGAGGTAGAATAAAATTAAAATAAATGGTATTAAAAATATTTAATGTTATATGATGGGGATAAATTATTTTTTCACATTATTTTAATGGTTAAAAAATATGTAATAAATTATTTTAATATTTCTATCTTAATTTTATAGAAATTTAGTTATTTTTTATGCCCAGTTCTGAAATTAACCCTAAAAATGAATTTAATGGGTTTTTAAGGTTATAAAACTTTATATAAATAATTAAAAAATCACAAAATATTATCATGAGACAATTTTTAATGTTTATTTGTATGTTATATCTTTTATTTTCTTTTTATGAACCAATTTACATTTTTAAATTACATTATAGTCTTAAAAATATAATATTATTGAAAATAAAATTGAATTTTTTCTATAAATGGGGAATCCTTTTAAACTTTACAAAAAAATTATAAATATATTTTAACTCTCTATATTCTATTAAAATAGTTCTTTAAATATTCAATTACACATTCATAAGTCTCTACCCTCTCTAAAATAATTCTCTAAAGGTTGTTTTCTCAATTCAGGGGAGCTAGTTAGAGGAACAATGTAAGGGTTCCCAAGTCTCTTTCTCCATTATTACATATTATTTTTCTTAAATATATATTAAAAAATCATTTCTTTTGATATTATTATTCCATTTATAGTTTATTTTCATTAGTCTATAAATTATGAGAGTCCATCTATTATAACACACTGAACACTTTTTCATCTGTTGTTACTATGTTAAAACATGGGATTTCCAAAACGATTTCTTTTGGTATCCATTCTCCTCTCTCTCCATTTTTTATAATAAAAATAAGATATAAAATTAAAAATAAATTATTATTTTACTTATAAGATATGTTTTATAAGAAACAAATATTTATTAGGGTGACCTTCATTTAATCTATTTTAAAAAACATCGCTAAACTTCGTAGTTTTAAGCTACCTAAATAAATGATGAAGTTTTTATAAACATATGAGTTTGATGGATAATTATAAAGAATTATTTCATTATTTAATATAATATTAATATACATGTAATTTCATGATTATTATTCTAGAATCTGAAAATATCCAGCATTACAATGAAATTAAAAGGAAATAATCATAGTCATTTTTAAACATACAAAATAAAATTTTCGAGGATGATTCTATAAATGGTGACTATTTCATGATCAATTTAACTTTTTTATTCTATAATTATATGGATACAATACCTTTTCACATATAGGATATTTGGAACCATGGTAAAATGATCTTTGACTATTACAACTCTATTATAGTAGTTTTGGAAATTATGAATTAAAATGCCACAAAATGAATTCACTATGCGAATGAAACATGATAATAAATAAAAAAATATGAATAATAATAATAAATTTAACATAAAAAAGGTTATTAATAATTTAAATAATTAATATAATTTTATTATTCAAGATTTTATGGTATATATAAGCTATATCGGGGCTCTAAGTATGTGGTTTTTTCAATAAACCATTATTCAAAACTCCAAAGATAATGTTTTTAAAGACAAATCGTGAGTCTATATTGAGTTTTCCATATGATATATTTTAAAGAAAAATTATATAATTTGTGTAACATTATTTTAGTATAGAAAAATAAATCATGTAGTAGTGATCTAGTATAATTATGATATAAGGTTTGATTAGTGAAAAAAATAACTAAATAATTCACTAAATTATAAATAATTTTCCTTTTCAAAATTTTATAGAATTATTAAATTATTATATTTTCATGAGTTTCATAATACATCATAGAATACTTGAGTTGAATTAGAATTATATCTAATGATTAATATAGAAAATAATGATGTAATATTTAATAACTAATTTCAATGAAGTTAGAATTATCCCTAAATTTATGATAATATTATTTGACAACATTTTCTAGAATTAGCTATTTATAATTTTTTAAAACATTTATTAAATAATGGGAATTTATAATAATGATGGGAATTACATTAAGAGGATAAGAACTATATAAATATATGATGCATTTATTAAATGTTATTTTATTTATTAAATTATAGGAATAATTTGGTGATTCAATAGGGATGACTTATAGAGACACACACATAGATAAACTCACACACAAACATATATCATTTATTAAAAATATATGTTAATTAAGAATATTTTTTGTAGTATCATAAAGATTTATTTTATGATAAAGAGATGATATCAACCTAAAATTGATTGTGTAAATTATATTATTTATGAATGCGAGATATGAACTCAAATTATGTGATTAAGGATACGCATATTGTTTTTTACAAATGATATGGATATCTTATATTGATAGTGATACCTAACAAATTAAATCATGAATTGAGGATGATTAATCTTTATGATGAAAAATATTCACGACTTGATTTAACATTTTTTCTTCAATTGTAAAATTTATGAATAATGAATAAATGATGAAGAGTTGTTATGATAATAATATAGAATGATGATTTGAAACTTATTTATTAATGTGATAGTAAGAGATATAAATAAAATATATTGATTATATAAGAATTTTATGATAAAATTATATATCACATATATTGATATGAATATCATTATATATAATATCTTTATGATAAATGTGTACAATGATGCACTAAGTATTTAATATTTTCTCACCAAAAACTTTTGGTTCGAGAAAAGATAGCCTTAATGGTTATTGAGGCCTATATTTTTATGTACATATACTTAGTGTTTTTAAGTGTTATATATGGAAGAATAGAGTTTAGATGTGGATTAAGAGAGATAATGTGATCTTTATGATTTTTGAGGAAGACACATTTTGGCCACTTCTTCACCAAGTCATGGTTGATTTCGATTTACAGTGTATGTGGTAAATATCATAATGGAGTGGCCACTTTTATGGGAAAAAAGATTTTGAGTTGAGTTGGTCTATTTTTTGGGTTATATTGTATCATTGTTGGTGTTCCTTCCCTCCTTTTTTATATTTGGTTTGTGTTAATTATCTAGTGTAATCCTTAATTTCCATTAGGAGGAGGATGTTAGTCATAATCACTTACTATTGTAGGAAACGTCATGGTTTTGTGATCATTACATCATGGTGGTATCATACTTTAATAGATGAAGTTAAGGGATCAATTCATGGTTTTCCATCAATACATTATTGTTTTTTCATAGGAATATTTTAAATAATTAAATAGATATAATTGTTTTTAGAACAAACCATTTTAAAGAATTTTGGATTTCAGATTAGTGTTTATCAAGCTAAATGACACAATGTTTTAAACTTTTCCTACTATATTTTGATCCAATTGAATGTTTAATATGAATTCATTACCTCTATTAATCTTATACAATTCCTCCATTATCCTTGAAACCATATACAACTAAGTGGCTCAGTTGTGGTGTTTTTGGTTTCCTATAGTATATTATCAATTACTTAGCTTTTGAGATTGGATTTTTAAAAATCTAAACTACTCACATTCCATATCCTAACTCTCTTCCCTGTTTTAATCATATATGAGAATTATGTTAGGATGTTATAGATTATTATATTTAATAAGTAATCATATAGTTGTTTTTTATATATCTTGTGGAGAATAATTGCAAGATTTTTGGGAATTTGATCATTAGTTTTCATCTCTTCTTGGTATTTCTCAGTTTTGAGATCTTTACAAAGTAGGTCATTCGAATTATCTCTTTTAATTATCAATATTTATGTGGTTTAATTATCCTTAAATTTTTATTTTTGGTATGGATATATAATTATCCTTAATAAAATTACAAATTGAATTGAATTAAGTAAGTAATGGTCCAAATAAACATGATGTTTTTCTCTTGGTATTGATTTTTTCCTTGCTTTATTATTATTGTAATCATATTTTCATGATAAATAATGATCATTAAATGTGTAAAAAATGAATTAAATGAGTTATAAAATTCTAATATCGAAATGGAATGAATAAGTGGAAATATTAAATTGGTTCATTGGTGTTATCTATATACTGGATCCTTAAATTAAAGAAAGATAAATAATTAATGAAGTAATGGAAAACCTTTTGTTTATTTTTGTTACTTTTTCTTTATTATTATGATGTTATATGGTGTGGGTGGATATTATTTGGTAGAAAAGAATGTTTTACATGGTTTTTGATATGTAAGATTTTTGATGTTATCTTGGTGAGTTCATTATAGTTTATTGGGATATACTGAGGCGTTAAAAAAATGAAATAATTGAAAAATATTTAATAATAATGGGTGGTGTTAGATTAATATAGTTCTTAATACCATAAATAAAAATGGTGAAAAAATTATATGGTTAATGAATAAAGATTATGAATTATGGTTAATATGGAAATTATTTCATATGAATAACAAGATACAATGGATAATGTTGATAATGAAGTTAATGATTTTAGTAAATTATTAATGTTTAAGTAGTAATGAAATGTGAAATGTGGTAATGTTTTGATGTTATTTTATTTATATACTGTTGGTTTTTCTAGATCTTTTATTTGATTTAATTATTTTTTGATAGTGATGGGGTGGTGATGGGATGTGATTATATAGGTGGTTTATGTGAAGTATATCCAATAATGGGACTTGTGTACATATATATTTAATATCTTATGTTCAGTTATTTCTTCTACACTACTACCTAAGTATTGTAAACTAACTGGAATCCATTTGAGGTTTTCTATATTGTGTAAACTACCATATAAATAGTGTTTGTGATACATGAGACATACTATTATTCCTCTAATTCTCTTCTTTCATGTCATTGTGTGGTTATGTGGAAGTTTTATGTTATTATTTGAATGTGAAATGTGGCTTTGGTGAGAGTATATAACATATTATTGTTGTATGTAGATATATTATATCATTTTTGTTTGCAGATGTGGTTTTTTTATATGGATTGTGGTTATTTTATGTTGGTATTTAAAGGAATTGGAGTTCCAAAACATATTTCATTAGTATGTGTGAGTGGCTATATCAGTTGGTAAGTGTGTGATACATACCACTTTTTATATATTTTCATGTTTACAATATTTTAAATTTTTATATATATTTTTAGTGAGACATTATTGAAATGTCATATAGTTTTCCCAAAATTTTCAATAAATCAGTTTTTCTATTTATTATCTATGGGTTTAGGGTAAGTATTTCACATTGACATGAGATTTTTTTTGGATAAATCAATTGAGTATATTTTTATGTTAACCCTTAATTTTATATTTTTATAAAGATTAATATGTTGGTTCCATTGATTAGGTCGGGCATTATTAACTAAAGGTGAGGTGTTCAATTGACATTGGTTGAATAATCACCTTATGAGTTCCTTCCAATGGCCCAAAAGCCATAGATTTTTTTATTATATGATAAGCCCCCTTTTAAGGGAAGAAGGGGTTGAAACCTAAACTGACTTCATGGACATAAAACATAAATGACCCGAAGATAAAGAAAATAAAACCCAGACTGACACCAGGCTGCCTCTCCCCAGCATTAAAAAATGAAAAAACGCTTAACTGCTGCAAGACTGTACGACAAGAAAGTGTCATTTGTCAAGCACAGGCCCGATCCGATGGAAAACGCCATACCCTCTCAAACATCCAATTCCATGCATCCTACATAGGTGAACCGCCTGCTCCAAATCCTCCGCTGAGGCTATTCCTGGATGTCGAGTCCAGATGAATCTTCATGTTTAAATTTTTTTGGAGTTGTGGGTTTTTTATCATATAGATTTTCTTTTTATTAGTTTATGTTTTTATTTTTAAGGTATACAAGTGTGTAATCCCTCATATAATTTTTTTTTCACACCCATGGCATGAAGAACTATCCATTATAATATTTGTGTTGGGATTTGGGGGTTTTCATATATTCATTAGAAACCTAAAAGGGGATCTTATACATAAATTCCATTATATAGTGGTATTAAAACATAAGTTTTACGTTAGGTTGGGATTGAAAGATATGAAATGTTTTGGATTAAATTTTTCAAAAATTCAAATTGTTAATTTTATCTTAACATGTTATGTAAAACATGAATATTTTATATGTAGTATAGCATCCCCTACCATCTGATATGAAAATGTTAAATATATATTGAACATTCTTTTTTAAGAGTGCACTAATTCTAGTATAGAGACTAAGGTATGGTGAATTCATCATTCATTCTTACACATGTGTTTAAAATTGTGTAAATAATATGATAATGGATATAAATTTAATTAAATACAATATATATAATTGGATAAAGTGTTTTTTTAGTTATAGGAATTCATAGAGGGAAATTACCAAGAATTTTTTTGGATGGTGAGGTGTAGGATGTAGTTTTGGTGAATTGTATATCATCTAACCAAAATGTTTACGGTTTTAAAATGAAATATTTTTATTTATTTTTTAGTGTTAAAACCTACTAAAATAAGAGATGCCATCTTAAATAAAGATACATAGTGGCATCTAGAATAGGATAATAAAACATTTTGTATTATTTAGTTAAAGAAAGTTAATTGGATTCATTTTGTATTAATACATTGGGGGTAAAACTTTATAGTGGTGGAACCTTTTTTCATGGTAACCATAATGAATATGATGTGATTTAAGTAAATTCATGATCTATTCTTTTACTATTTTTCAATCATTAATACTAAAGGCAGTGTGATGAATGGTGTTTCTTACCCTTAAATCGGGAATTTCTAATTTGATAGGCCTTAGATTTTTATTCATGGTCATTATCCATTAGTATTTTTATCTCTTATAATTTATAAGTTGAGATAATTAAATTTTTAAGAGTCTATGATACTAGAGACTCTTTATAAGTTGTAATCTTTCATTTTTATGATGTATATTGTGGTTTTACAGAAGGTTGAGGTGATTGGGAATAAAATAGTATAAGAAGATTCACCCAAAGAGGGTTGTTATATAAAATTAATGAGGAGAGGTTATTTAGATATAAGGTATTGATTGAATGAATAGTTATGTTTATTTTTAGTGTGAATCCTCCCTCAGGACACATTTTTCTAATTATTTGTATATATAATTCTTATGTCTTTCATAAGATACAATGGAATAGTTTTTTTTTTGCAGTTGTAAACAACTAAAAAATAAATGTCTAAAAATTATTTTTTTCCAAACATAATATATTCCCCATCTATTAAGAAATTTTATGGATAGAGTATAAGATATTATACATCATACTAGAAGTCTAAAAAACATAATATAATGTGGTTAGTAGTAAGTGAAGAAGATTCTAGCACCAGGTACATTAGATTTCATTCATGGTATTGTTTGTTTCTAGTCTACCTTTATTTATTCATTGGTCAATTCAATATATTTGACCTCAATTATTTCACCAACATTAGACCTTATGTTGGGAGTTAATATGGATAGACTTGTTCCCTTGAAGCCACCTAAACAAGTTGGAGGTTAATTTAGTTTGGTAGATGTGTGTGAGGGCTGTGAATTGATGATAGTTAGAATTAATCAGTCTACATGTTTTTATTATTGTGGATATAAAAATTGAAATCTTACTTTTCATTTAATGGTTATATTTTTTATTGTAAATTTTTTTTATCAAATATGTTTGGTTTTCTAGGATATGGATGGAACATGTGTGGGGTTTTTTAGTGAGTAGGACCATATGATGGAATGTAAATGTCTTGATACTATTTCATCTCAATAAACATGAATGATTTTGTGTTCTATGGAAGCATTTTTTATGGATTCTCATATAGTTATGAAGGTATTTTTGGACATTTTTATAAAGTGGTTGGGAAAATCCCACTTGAAGTGATGTCAATATTAGGATATATTACCAACCTGGTGTATCTTTGATTTTATTTCTCTGAATAGGATGACACGTTTTTAATTTCATAATTTATAGATATAAGTTAGTGACTTATTATAAAAAGGATTCATTTGACCAAGTGTATCCCATTAAAGATATCATGTGTCATTTTTAATGAAGGTGGATGGTAGTTTTTGGATTTTCGTTTACTTATGAAAATTGAATCAAGTGGTGACAATGTACTAAAGTATCATTTTATGTATTAAGTACATTTATGATCATTTGATGGTGTGTAGTTGGTATTATATGATTGATATATGGTTTAGATATCATTATATGATGGTGATGGAGGAATAAATCTCGAAGTTTCCCATTAGTTGTCACTATAAAAACATTATGTTCATTATGATGAATTTCATACTAACAAAAACCACAAATCATCATGTGATTGATGAACTAGGAGTGTTTCAAGAGTTATTGGACCCATTTTTATAAGTGTTCTTGATTTCATCATTTTGCATTAGAGTATAACTTAATAACAGCATGAGTATTTTTGAGCAATCTTTGATGTTCTTTGATTACATTAGCTATATAGAAAGTATGTCATGTGTATGTTCTTGATGCATGACTTTTACTTCCTTAGAAATTTTTTATCTCAAAAGGGTGTGGAAGTCAATCCTTTGATGATTTAGGTAGTCATTTATTAGGTAGTTCCTATGAGTTTTTAGAATATTTAAAGTTTCCTTGGTCTTTTAGACTATTTAATGTTTTTCATGTATAACTTATCTCAGGTTATATCATATTTCATAACATTTACTATTAAGGACCAATATTTTTTAGAGATGGATATTCTTCATGTAATTTCTAACTATCCAAAGGATTTGTTGATTAGTTCAGATATATATTACTCTTCTGAGGAAGGATTCGTATTTAATGCCTTTTGTGATGTGTCTCACCTTATTATGGATTATGTGTTAATACAAGAGTGGGTTGGGATATCTTATGGTTCTCATTAATTATTACCCCATAAACATAATTAATCCACACATGATATTGTGATGCCATAAATTGTTTTTCCTTTGATGTTGTGGAAATAATACTTTATTCCAGATCACTTTTTGGTATTCACCAATCTAGATTCTATATTATATCTTCTCTTAGTGAGATTTTAATTTTCATTAGTGGATGTATATTGAGTTATTAAGTGACTAAAAATTTGACATATCTTACAGTCCATGAAAAATAAATGTGGTATCTAATGAACTACGTATAAATCAATAAGGTGATAATATTCATGTGACTTATTATTAGTGAATAACTATATAGGTTTTTACACAATTTCAATTGAATATAGAGGATGTATGTGGTGGGTTTTTCTAATATTAGATAACAATTCACTCTCCTTTTTTGATAAAGTGAAGTAATTTAAATTAATGGAATATAAGGTGGATGTAGGGAGAGACTGAATCATTAATAATGATACTCTCGATGGGTGGTTATAGGATAGTAAGAATCAAGTGTGGATCCATATAAATTTTTTATTTCTCTAGAATTTGTGATATGTGGTATTTTATTTTTTTTAAAGAAAATCACTAGTAATATATCTTTATATTTCTAATACATATAGTTCCATGGAAGATAAACATTTTTGTCTTGGAATAAATATGTTAGTGGTGATTTTTGTGCTCTATGTTAATTATTTTAATAGGTTGAATCTTGGTATCAAGTTCAAGATGATATTTTGTAGAACTTACATGTACCTTTGTTTAAATTATAGGACATTTCAATATAATTTTTGATAAAAATGACTCTACTATTTGGAGGATATCATTATATTTTGTTATTTCATACCAATTGATGAAGTTATCTAATTTCATTATGATCATGGAGTTGAGCATATTAGATGTTCTATAAATGTGAAATGTGGAAGTGATGGTGTGGATATATAGTATCCTGAGGGTTATCAATATAAATTGGGATCCTTGTTTTATCTCTCAAATATGAATGATTTTGAATAACTTTTAATTTTTCATTATGCCTCAATGAAATATTTCATCTTTAGAAGGGTGGGAAAATAATGTTCAAGATCCAAACATTAAAATCCAGATTTCATACAATTATTCTTTATTTTGGAGGTTTATATACATATCATTTGGATTTTAATTAGTTTTAATTTAATATTAGTTATCACTAATTTATTAAAATTCCACAATTTTATATGTCATGTGTGTGTCCATTTCAATCACCATTGTGTTAAATTGAGTTTATGTGGTTTGTTATTCTCTGATTGGATGTGTTATAGGGAACAATTATGAAAATTTATGTGATTCATGTAATGATAAAATATTATCATCATTTTAAAAAAAAACTTATAAATATTGTAGGAGGGGTCCTTTTTGAATTTTAGTCAGTATATTATGTATTTTTATTGGTTTATTCTCATCATGGGAAAAATTTCTAATATATTAAATTAACATACCCTTTGGTTTGTTTAAACTTTTGAGGTATCAAAGTGAGTAGATGAGGTGGATTGTTATTAATCACTTCACTCTGTGATTGATTAGATTCATAATGAATTACATATTTATCAACTTGAAATATTTATTTTTAATGATTCATATAACATTTGTTTAGTTGAGATACATATTGAGGAGTTTAAGGAGTTTCTTTTTGAGATTCAGGATCATTAAAAGAATGTTATACAAGTACATGCCTTTTGATTGTTTCAAGTCTTTTGGATGTATGATTTCCTGAGAAATGTATATAGGTGCAAGATTTTCAAATAAAAGCACTATATTTGGATTTATTTTGTATACTAATTATTAAATTTGTGATTAGAGTTTTTTTTATACTAAATTAATAAAAATCCATTTTTGGGTTTTTGATTTATGATAGTTTAATTCCTATTTGAGTGGTATCTCACTTGGTGTTTCTGTTTTGTTCTGATTCTCCTTTTTTGGGTTTTTCAATTATTCTCAAGGATGATAATAATTTAAGATGGATAAAATATATAGGATATAATTTTACTAATCCTATAAAATAGTTTTTCTGGTGTTGTAGGTGGAGGGATGTATTTACAAATTGAATTGATAGTGAGTTATTTAGTTTTTGGATTTTCTATGAAAATGTTTCATGTTATTATCTTCAAGATTATATATTTGTTCTTGGTATATTATGGTCATGCATATAGTTGTGATTGAGTGAATTTTTTTCTTGGAAAAAAATAATTCTAGTTTAGTCTACATATATTTTTTATTAGTTTATGTCATGGTATATCATGGTCATGCATCTAGTTATTAAGAATTTTTAATTATGTTAAAAGTAGAATATAGTTTGTTTGAATTAAAATATATTGTAGTTAACATGGTTAATTATTTTAATGGAAATATCAAATGATTGATATAGAATTGGTAATATAATTTCAAATGGGAAGAATTTTTGTGGTCAATATGTATCTGTGGTATCTGTTTTTTTAATTGTGATAGATTTTATTGTTATTTTTTGATTGTGGAAGTGTGGTGACATGATGTGATTTTGGAGGTGTATGGTAATATTTGGACCCTAGTGTGGAATTTTTATGTTGTTAAATTTATATATATATATATATATATATCAACTTATGTTTTGTTATTTCTTTTACATATCTAGATGAGTCTATTGACATATCAAATTCCCATTTAAGGATTTTAGTACCATGTGAACCACAAACATCTAACATATATGACATATAGATGGTGGAATACTCCCAATCCCCCTCTTTCCCTTTTGAACATAGTGTGGTCATATGGAGGTGGTGTGTGGTTATGTCTATGTGGTCTATTGTAGTGGTATGAGGATGTGTTATGTCATTATGGTATGTGTATATGGTGTAAATTAGTGGTTTTTTTGTTATGTTATATGGATATGAGGATAAATGGTAGTGTGGAAAATTATGGATTTGAGATAAGAGGAAGAATATATCAGTGAAAAAATAGGTTTCGGGTTCCACTTTTGATATATATTCTAGTTTACTATAATATAATTTTATCCAAATATGGTGGGTGATCATTTGGTTAGATGGAATAAGCTGAACTCGAATAAAGAATGATTTTGTTTCAATATTTATTCAAAGGTTTGTGATAATTATTCTTTTACATTGGTAAGAGAGTCTCTTAGAATGAAAAAAATTATATATATGTTATCACCCCAATATATATACATATATATATACAGATTTCCAAAATGGATTTGGAGATCAAGTAAGCCATTACTAGCTCGAGGTGTGATGTTTAATTAAAATTGTTTGATTCTCTTACGTTGGATATGTTTCATTTTTGGTATTAAATTTGGAGAAATATTTTCTATTTTTATGATATTACAGGTAAATTATAATTTTACTATAACTATATTTTTCTAAAAAAATATGAATTTTACTTTGATCTTTCAAAATTATATTTTTAATTTGATAATATAGGGTAACGCCTCCCATATTGTAAGTTATATAACCTCTATGCTAGTCTTCAACCTTTGGATTAATATAAAATGGTTGTGATGGTCACTCATGTATGCACATCTACCATAGGAGGAGTTATATTGGGAAGGGATATTAAAGAGGTGACACTCTAACCTGATATGTTCATAATGTGTACACTTCATCGTGATATAGAGGTTCTTCATGGGAGATTCATTATATTGGACTACTATAATGTGATGTCAGATAATATTATTACTTTCAAATATGTTATTTATTTTATAAATATACCACCACTAGTAGGGAAGATGAGATTCATAATCTATTTAGTTAAGTGTATGGCTATTCTCCAAATGGATAATGATTCTGGAACTAGTCTTATGGATTGCAGATCTAATTGAGATTTTGGGGAGATCATTAATGTGGTTTATTAACTATAGCTTATTCATTGATACAATAAAAATATTGATTTATTATATGTATATTTAATGAGGAAATGTGATTTGGGAACCTCTCACATGATTTTTGTTGATTATGATTAGTTGAAGTGTGATACATCAGTTGAGAAATGACCAGTATGTATGTTTTTCTAGATAAATAAGGTAGATCAAGGGAAAATAATTCCACTAGTATAGGTGTAGTATTTAATAGTTTGTATCTATGATTATATATTGGATTGGGAGGCATAAATTAGATCTTAATGGTTACATTTTTTACTAATGATACTCAATGACACTTCTTGAGGGAAAGAAATGTTTTTGTGAGAATTTTGAAAAAATCCTAAATTTTATGTATGATTTGTGTTTCAATTTCACCACTTGAATATAAAATATTGGAATAAATGATATGACTTAATTAGAATTTATGAAATAAATTATGGATTTATGGGTAAAATGGGGGTAGTGGCATAGTAATTAAGAGTTAGACACCAAAAATTTCCTAGTGGTAGGCATCATATCAAGAAAAATATATGGATTTCAACCATTTATTATAATGGGGATATTTTACTGGTGATAAAATGGGAATCAGAAGGATAAATTGGTTAAATAAATTAATAAAATTTATATAGTTTTAATGGGTAATTTTTTAAAAATACTAAAAAATATCCCTTGGAAATTTTTCATCCCACACCCTTTTCACATGAGTGTTTATTCAATGAGTCATCAACTGACTTATATTATACACACTTTAATGTCTAATTTTTATTTCATGTAGCATTTTCTAAAGGCAAAAAATTTAATATTTTTTATAATTATTTAATGAAATCAAGGGTGGATTGAATCATGTTTTTAGTGAGTGGCCATCTATTATCTTGAGTTAGGTGGTACCAGTAATTCCATATTTTTTATACATATTTCATTCACAATATGAAATTTTGTGTTGAGTGACTTCATGTAAGAGACATTAAATAAAACCTGGTTGGTTTTGCTTTGTGTTGGAAAATAATTGAGACCCATTACAGTCATTTAAAAAAATTCCTTAACATTAGATTCACAGGACAAGAATATTTAATCGTTGTGCCTTGACTATAAATAAAAACAGAAACCCTGGTTATTTTTGATGTATAAGATATGTAATAAGAAAACATTATAGGTAATAAATGATGATTTGTGATGTTTAACGAAGAGATATGAATATATTTATTTATAGGTTATTAGTTAGCCTATGTTTTTTTTATATTGGTGATTAATGTATAATTATTCAAGTGTTAACTGAATAAATACTCATTGGGTATTATGATCTATAGAAATGGTAGTCAATAATGGTTCAAGGTATGTATGGATGTGTTGTTTATGTGATAAATCTAGGTATCCAAGGGTTATGTGTGATGGGAAATGGAATACAATGTTCAAAAAAAATCACCTTATATTTATTATTGATTTCATGTATCAATCCAACCTATTGAAAGGATAGGAATATAAATGCCTCATTATTCAAAGGATGTTGCCCTAGTTTTTAATGACTATATCATACTTATAACTAGAGAAATTAATGATATGTTGACACATTGATTGTATATCAATTTTTTAATTAAAAATTTTGTGTGGTGGGAAAATATGATTAGATACAACTCGAATGAATTTATAATTCTAGACCCAAGTATATCATGATTATTGTGACATCATTAAATTTGGACATGTATATGTTAACACACTCACAAATAGACTAATTGTTGACATAATGGATCATCCTTGTGAGTGGTGGTGCCACCATGGCCTATTTTATAGTATATTGGTAATTTCTTCCTAATACATAACTCAAGGAGTAAACTCCCCAACCCATTGTTATTTGAGAAATTAATTAGTCTTAATCATCAGGGTATAATAGTATCTTGTTATGAAATAAAATATTTTATACCTATTAATTCATTATGCATTCAATTAATATTATAAAATCACTCATATATATATATATATGTGGGGGGGTAATTATCTCAATAACCTATTTATAGTTTTAAAAAAAAAATGACTCATTATTAGGATTGTGATGCTTGATTTTATGTTCTGATGAAAACAAGAATAATCTCTAGAAGAAATAATTTTTCTTGATTAGGCATGGGTAGAAGAAGTCTAACAGAGGCAGACTAATTAGATAACAGGTTCTAGAACTGGTTTGTACAAATAGAGATGTTTAGGATGATGTGAATGGAAGTTATAGTATACATTATAGCCATTTTTATGGTTATCTGAATGTCAATATTTATAAATTCTTATGTGAAAGGATCAAATTTAATAGTCAATAAAAGGAAAGAAATAGTAACTTCACTATTAACTTGGTGTCGGTTATTATGTGCATATAGCTATATCAAGTAGCAGGTTTCCAAGGAAAATGGAGTCACTCACACAAATATTGGATGTTAGTGCAACTATATAATCAGTTGAACCCACTATAAAGGTATACTATGAGAACATTTACATGTGTTGTAACATTAGTGGTGATTAGTGATCTAGTTGGATGACTTCACTAAAGTGATTATAATATCAATGTTTTTACTAGTAAAAGATAGTGCACTTGTTTTCTCTTTTTAAGGATTAATTTCTAAACCATGTAAATAAAATGTGTTCTTAACATTTATTTTATTATTTTCTTGAATGTTTATGTGTGATTTCTACTTGAGTTTCAACAAGGTTCAACTCTATGCAATGATTTAGGATGAGGTGCATCATCATATGTTTCATTACATTGGTGTTGGGGGAGTTATGTTAGTTTTAGGAAGTTCCAAAGATTTTTTTCTTCTATTTTATGTTTTTGTGGTATCTTTTATTTATAAGTGGTTTGATAGATTTTCTAAAAAGTAATATTAGATCTCAACTCATGGATCAGTAACACTCATGGTATTAGAATTGAGTATCATTCCCACTGTCCTTGATTTTATTCTGATTATATGTGTATTTACTATTATCATAAATAATTTCATTATATGATAAGAAAGGTCTACATATAAATTTTTTATGTGTTATACATGGAATTATAGAGGATATTAATATTAGACATACTAATTTATAAAAATAATGATATTTCATTGAAAGGAAACAAGTTGGAAACCATGGAAAAAGTGAAATGGGAGAGGTCAAACAAAAAGTCACTTGGTTTGAGTTATATTTCATTAGTATAGAAAATTGATTTTAATATCTATATGGAAGACCACAATGATACTAATGGATACTATTGAAGACATATATGTGAATTTTAAAACTTTGAATAAACTATTCATAGACCATAGGTTGTTTGGAATGAGATTGTTCAAAGGTATACATGTGTCTAATCTTGTGAATTATTTTAATATTATTTGATGTCAGCAAAAATAAATTAATGTTACATTTGTGGATAATGTGTAGGAATATATATTATTATCATATCTTCTGGAATCATTGGATGTAACATCTTCTCTTTTTTTTAATGAATGAGATGTTATGTTTTATGAAATTATTATTTCCCTCTTTGTTCTTCACTATTTTCGGTTGTGAAGAGTATTATTTTTAGTAACTTAGTGTATGATAATTGAAGGATAAATAGTTAAGGAGGGAATGTCTTAGAGGTGTTTGGAAAATATCCACTGACTAGCTAGTGGAACATACCAGCCAACCTATGAGGTTACAGTAGTTATCCTAGCTATAGAATACCACATTGGATGGTAGGTGGTTGAGGCATAATTAATGGAACTCTTTCAGGATCACTAGCCATCCGGTGAGTCCCATTGGACTTTTTTTCACCTCGTCTAAGGGTGCATTAAATTCAACCCACAAGTATTAATTATTCATGGTTTTACCTCTATTAAATACCCAAATTGAGACCCCTTGAATCTTTTTTGACTATGGGACCTTTCCTCTTCCCTCATTAACACTCCCATTTATCTCCCCTTACTCCTTCATTGTTGGAAGGATCTGGTGATGATAGAATGATATGATAATCTTAGACACTTGAAGAATTATCATTTATACATGATAGATATGCATGTATCTATATCATATATGTTTTTTCCTTGATGATACAATTATTTATTCCTCCTATAATCATCGATCAGGGGAAGATCTGGCATGTTTATGTCATTTAATGATCAATTTGAAAACTACCTTAGAAAATGAGTGTTCAATGGGTTAGTGTTGATGAGTCATTTTACTATAACTATTCTTAATGGGGGTTCTATAATTGAACATTAATATATTGGAAAATTCATTTTAAATTAGTGGTGACATTGATGTGTTAACAATGACCTCTTTTGAATGGATATAGTTTTCTAATAAACAATGAAGTTTCTGAGTAAAACATTATTGAAATATCATCATGATACGTTCTTTATTCTTGATTCTCTTTATTGATGAAGGATTTATGATGGAATAATAATAATTTGATATATTATAGTCTCTTTTCTATAATCAATTATGAATTCATGATTTGTTCTATGATTAAAAATTAATTTGGTGAATTGGAATCCTCTTCTTCGATATACTTCAGTTTGGGATCCATCGACAGACATTGCAAGCTATGGGATTTTTGAATCATTTTCTTTTATTAGTTTACTCTTGAGGTATCATTATAAACCTCTATCTTTGAGGAACCAGATTTGGAACATACATGCTTGACATTTTAAAATGTTCTTTATTTTTTTTTTGAAGTGATCGGTCTTCATTTACTTTGAAAAACATTGGAGTTCTTAATCAAAAACCTTTATATATTTAGTTCACTACCATTTGGGGCTCTTTTTTATATTTTTTTATTTTGTATAATTCATGAGTTGATATACATTGATGATAGTTCTTGATTATGATTGCAGGTGGGTGTGTGTATGTGTGACCCATGAGACTTTTTATGATTCTTTATTCCATGATTATTGCTAGGGTAACTTGTTTCCATGTTTGATAATTCTTACATGTTTTTATATGTTTTCATTATATTCCCATGATGATTTGATATGATTTCCTTGTATAATCTACTATTTCATGTTTATTATCATTCATTTAGAGATTATTCTTGGTAAATAGGACAGGTGGACCATCTTATGATGGTTATCCCTTATTGGGGGGGTGTGTTAGTCCTATGATGATTGTAAAGACGCGTAAATTTCAAGGAAATTTTTTTCTTAATTTCCTTAGGATTTTACGAGTATGCGGTTTTTTACGGAACCTAATTCCAAGGCCCTGTGTGCCCAAAATCAATTTCTGAAGTTTAGCTTGGGTACGTTCAGTGAACGATCGAACGGGTTTTTCTAACTTTTGAACTGGTGCTTGAAATCGAAATCTGAGGACACCGATGAAACCGAAGTGCCGGTAATTGCTTAGGAAGACTTTTTCTGGAGTTGCGTTTTCTTGGGAGGAGATGTTAAAAATGTGAGGAATAAAAATATAATTGTTTTACAATTTTATTTTTATTTCTTTACTGATGGTTTATGAGTTAAGGGAAAGGAAGTTGTGAGGAAGTGGGGTGGAGGCCACATGAGCCCCCACCTCCTTAAATTTCCTAACACCCCATTAAACACCCCCCTATAGCTTTAATGTATAACTCATCCTCTCCCCCTCTTAATTATAAGTCAACTCGCTTATTAAATTATTTGATTAAGTTATTCAATGTAATTAATTAAGAGTTGAATTTTGAATTCTTGGCTGGGGATTAATAAAATAAGGGTGGACCTTATGTTATTTGGGGGTTGTTGTGTGAGAAGAATTGAGAGGAAATACACAAAGCCTTGGGGATCTTCTTCTTTTTCATTGGAGAATGTGAGGAACATAAAGGACCTTGATGAAGAACGTCGTCACCACAAGGAGTGATCGTCGTGCCCTTCTTCTCCTCTCCGCAGCTAGTGTGGGACGACATCCTCTTCTTGGACGCTCGCCAACACTGTCTTCGAACCACCCTCGCGACGCCGTTTTTCTGCGACAATATTCTTTCGACAACTACTTCAAGGTAGGGGTTTGATTTAAGTCTTTGTTTATTTTGGCGTTCATCGTTAAAATTAATCCGCCTGTTATCAAGATAACGGGAGGAGGTCAGACCGCACGAACACTGTCGAACCTCCTCCCCTTTTTTTGTTGAATGTTATGTGGTTTGGAACGAAGGTGGCATGGTGCAACAGCACCACGCGGGATCAAGGAAAAACACAGCAAAGGAGCGCGGCACTGTCGCGTCGTGCCGTTGAGGCCGAAAGAAATCGCGGCTGGAGTCAGGCCGCGGCGGAGGGGCACAGCGCCGTCGTGCCATGCCGGAGAACCAGGGAGGGGCGCAGCCGGGGCAGTCCATGGGGGAGTAGGGGAGGGCGGCCAGAACCGCCGGCGCTCAAGATGCGGGACCAACCAGTCCCGCGCGGCGCAATCAGCTGGCCGTTACGGCCGGCCGGATCCGAGAAAACTGGGGGATTGAACCCTCGGTCAGAGCAGGGCGGACCCTCGAGTCCGCAGTTTTGAATCAAGGGGGGTCAGCGCACCCCCCCCCCCCACGTCCACTCAGTGTGTGGGCGCCCAGGTTGGATGGGCTCGGGCCGGACCGCCCGCGTCGGGCTGGGCCGCTTGCATCGGGCCAGGCCGCCCAAGCCGGGTTGGGCCGCCCGCGCCGGGCCGGACCCTAGTGCTGGGTCAGGCCGCATCGGCTGGGCCGGGCCGGGCCGTGCCCAACTGGGCCGGACTCAGACCCGGGTCAGGTCGACCCGGTTTGGGCCGACCTAGGGGGTATTAGGCCGGGTCGGACCAGGCCCAAACCCCCTGATTTCAGACAGATCCGTTCAATCGCCCAAAACTTGGGCTATGAACCTCTGATTGATGCACTGTCAGTTGAGATGTGATACTTGGATCGAGAAGGTCATTTAGGTATATTACACTCAAGGTTTCGAAGAACTTTGGGTATGGCATGGTTGGTTCGAACATGAAACCAACCGGGCCTTCGGAGCGGAAACGCTTATAACTTGAGATCCGGACGTCCGATTGACGTTTCATCGACTTTGTTGGTTTTATCTTAGTGAGGTAGACCTTTTGGATTACTCCGCTCGAGGTTTGGATGTAGTTGGAGTACGGTCGGGTTGGTTTTGACTTAAAAACCAACCGGGCCCCTGGAACGAAAAAGTCAATAACTCTCAGACCGGGCGTCCGATTGACGCGTCGTCTGTCACGTTGAGTTCCTTTTGTCGAGACGGAACTTTGGGGTACATCAACTTCGGACTATGTGTTAGTTGATGTATCAAACCCCCTTGGCTCGTGGATTGGACCATCCCAGAATCAAGCATGTTGTGTACGGAAACCCTAGAGCTGGTTGTGACTGCGACGACGATGACGACTGTACTGAAATCCTCCGTGGGTTCGGCAGCGATGACGATCGTACTGAAATCCTCCATGGGTTTGATGGAAATTACTATTGTTCTTGTATCCTATGTGGTTCTAGCAGTACATGACTACTGTTCTTGTATCCTACGTGGGTCCGGTAGTATTTGACTCTGTACTTGTATCCTACGTGGGTCCGGCAGAGTGGCTGGTCTTGTATCCTTTGTGGGTCCGACAGCTTAGCTGGTCTTGTATCCTATGTGGGTCTGACAGCTTAGATGAGTCAGTGGCTACATCTGATCATCTCTATCACCTTACGAAGAAATATACATGTGTGAGTTGAGTCTTGACTTTCAATCTTTATCTTCTTTATGATTGACTTGATATCGTGTGTGGATTGGGTTGTGTTATCCTATGTGGATTGGATTGTGCTATCCTGTGTGGACTAGATTGAACTTGGGCTCGGATGTTGGCGCTGAACTGGAATTGATGACTTAGGTATATGTATGGGTATATACCTAATTGGAGTTAGTTGATACTTCGTGATTGTATCTTTCCTTTGTGATTTATCCTTTGTGGATTCTGGGAGACCATCGGGGGTCTCAGGGTCCCTACTGAGTAGTGTATACTCACCCCTGCACGGTCTATGCCCGCACTTCGTTGTGTTGGATGCAGACGACAGACAGCGCTGATCGAGGTAGGAGCTCGTGGAGCTGGACGGTACCTAGAGGTGGACCACTGGACGAGACATGCTCGGAGCAGACGGCTGGAGCCGAGGAGCAGAGGAGACTATTTGTACCCACCCTTCAGGTGGGATTTCCAGAGGACGGCTTGGCATTGCTGCTTTAGTTTTCAGTTGTTGTACTTTCTTTTTAGTTGTACTTTACTTTCAGTTTGGGTTTGTATTCTGGCCAAGTTACTTTTTCGCACTTACTTTTATACTCAGTTTACTTAGCGTTTACTTCTTCTTGCTTACTCTATTGTGTTTGTTTTCTTTTATAAAGGAAATTCCATCCCTTATTTCGGTAATTACGCCTTTGGTGCTTGTCTCCAGGCCCTGACCTATGGAAGGCAGGCTTGGGGTAGTCATGGCACGGGTCCCGAGGACAGGTCGTGACGAATTGGTATCAAAGGAGTTCAGTTCCACCGCGGAACTTAGGACTCTGATCTTTCTTCTATGTGAAGCAATAATGTTAAGGGTATTGAGTGTGGTTATCAGTCCAAGGAGTCCAGTGTTGGTGCGGCGGCCGACGTATCCATACACCAGGACCCTGACTTCTGATTTCCGACTCAATCCACGAAGACATTGATTGCATGTGTGTTTCAAAAGTTTTCTTTGTGATTACTTTGTGTCATCTCACCAGGTATACTGTATTGACCGTGGTGCACCTGTTTCTTTTCAGGATGTCCCCATGATGGAAGCTAGATAGGGTTCCATGCTTTGTATGAGATGACAGCCCACCGAGCGACGAGGCCACGGTGTAGGGCCCTATTACAGCGGAGGCACCGGCGGTACCTCTACCCGCCGAGCCACCGATGCCACCATCCCCATCCGCTGAGAGTGCACGTCACCTTAGTGCACTGCACGAGTTTTAGTGTCAGAGACTGCCCAGGATTCGCGGGTAGATGGACCCTCAGTCAGCCGAGGATTGGCTGGAGGCTGTTGTATGAGTTTTCAAGTTAGTGGGGACACCAGCTGACCTCATGGTGATCCTTGCAGTGAGTCACCTGCACGCGGCAGCAGGCAGATGGTGGAGCCTGATGCTCCAGGTGCATGATGAGGCATCTCTCCTTTGGACGGACTTTGAGAGCCTCTTCCACTCATAGTTCATCCCAGCCACCCTTTGTGCGGTGCGCATTCAGGAGCTACTACAGCTACGATAGGGTGGCCTGACGGTAGTCCAGTACTCGGTGAGATTTATCGATCTCTCGCACTATTCCACGGACATGGTATGGGACCCATTCTTCCAGGCCCAGACCTTCGAGCAGGGACTGAGGCATGAGATCAGGGCATCGATGATCTCCCTCAGTATTCTGACGCAGGAAGGAGTACAGGAGCGAGCCCTTCTCATAGAGAGCTTTCTTGCTGAGTCTACACCAGTAGTGAGACCTACCGCAGGGCGGCAGGTAGAAGAGTCTTCTACAGCTGGTAGTCAACGGATGTCACAGGGGTCCAATCGGACCAGACCATCAGGAGGACGACCTCAGGACGCTGGCTCAGAGGTGAGGGGCACACGGTGAAGAGCCAGTCTTACGAGGAGCAGACAGTGCTACACATGCGGCGGGCAGGGCCACATGGCTCATGACTGCCCGACCCGCCATGCAGAGGAGAAGCAGACGGTTGAGGGGCCCCCTAGGCAGAGGAAGAGGGTCGACCGTGGCGGTCCGCAGGGAGCAGTCGGACAAGGAAGAGGAGCTGGCCGAGCAGCAGGTGGTGGGCGGCGCTTTGAGTCTTTACCACCACCACCACTAGGAGGTCCACCCCGACTACAGGGAGCTAGCGGGAAGAGGCAGGCTCAGTTTCAGGCAGCAGAGGCCTACGACCATGGCGCACCAAAGATGATTCTAGGTACTATCTGTTTCTACTCCACCCTTTCTTCAGTTCTTATAGACACAGGATCAAGTCATTCTTTCATTGCCGCTGCCCTTGTTCGGAGCTCGGAGATTCCAACAGAGCCGTTGGCTCGATCCTTATGGCTAGAGACTCCTACGGGAGCAGACTCGACAGTTACGCACTGATGTCGGCAGTTTGAGCTTACTCTAGGAGGCGAGAGCTTCGGCTGGGATCTTCTTGTAGTGGCTTCGAGGCCTTACTACATCATCTTGGGTATAGATTGGTTATCTACAGTCCATGCTTAGATCGGATGTATTAGGCGCAAGGTGCGGTGTGTTCGCACCGATGGGAGAAAGTTCTCCTTCACCAGAAAGAAGGGAGCCTTTGCAGCGCAGGATGGACTCACACAGAGGAGAGGAAAACCGATCACTCATGACATGGCTAGCCTCATCCTAGGAGCAGTTGACGTGCGGAGTCCGAGTTTTCCTGTAGTGGTGGATCAGTATGCGAACATTTTTCCTAAAGACATTCCAGGACTACCTCCTCACAAATAGGTGGGATTTTATATTGACATGTACCCCAAGAAATCCCCAATATCCACTCTAGCATATCGGATGGCTCCCGCTGATCTTCGAGAGCTACGGGTACAGCTGGAGGACTTGCAGGGCAAGGGATTCATCCGACCCAGTGTTTCACCTTGGGCTTCCCCGATTTTTCTCGCCAAGAAGGCAGACGGGAGCTTGCGACTGTGTTTCGACTATCGTCGCCTGAACCATGTGACCGTGAGGAACAAGTATCCACTTCCAAGGATTGATGACCTCTTCGATCAGCTCAAGGGAGCACAGTGGTTCTCGAAGATAGACCTTAGGTCAAGCTATCATCAGCTCAGAGTTCGGGATGAGGACATGCAGAAGAAAGCCTTCAGATGTCGGTATGGACACTATGAATTCTTGGTTATTCCTTTCGGCATAACCAATGCTCCAGACATGTTCATGAGCCTCATGAACAGGATCTTCTAGCCTTACCTCGATCGATTTGTCGTGGTCTTCATCGACGACATTTTGATATACTCGACCACTGAGGAGAAGCACGCCTATCACTTGCGGGTTGTACTGGAAACACTCTGAGAACACCAGATTTATGTTAAGCTCTCGAAGTGTCAGTTATGGATACTTGAGGTCCACTTCTTGGGACACGTCATCTCTGAGGCGGGAGTTTTGGTGGATCCTGCGAAGATCAAGGCAGTGTTAGCTTGGGAGCCACCCAGGAGCGTGACGGAGGTGCGGAGTTTCCTAGGTTTGGCTGGGTACTAACAGAGATTTGTGGCAGACTTCTCCAGAGTTATGGTACTGCTTTTATCTTTGAAGAAGAAGGGGAAACCCTTCGTGTGGTTAGATAGATGTCAGAAGAGCTTCCAGGAGCTGAGACAGAGATTGACCAGTGCACCTATCTTGAGGCTACCAGAGGAGGGAGTAGGGTATGTAGTCTACTGTGATGCATCAGGGACCAGAATCGGATGTGTCCTAATGTAGGATCGGGTAGTGATCGCCTATGGATCACGACAGTTAAGGCATCATGAGAAAAACTACGCTACCCATGACCTGGAGTTAGCAGCAGTGGTCTTCGCTCTGAATATGTGGTGACACTATCTGATGGGCAAGAACTTTACAGTCTATTCTGACCACCAGAGTCTCAGGTACATATTCTCGCAGAAGGACCAAAACCTGAGATAGTGTCGATGGCTCGAGTTCCTCTAGGACTATGAATTTGAGTTAGTCTATACTCCATGAAAGGGGGACGTAGTAGTCGATGCTCCCAGCAGAAGGATGGGCATTAAGCTACTTGGAGAGGCGACAGAGCAGCTAGCCGCTTTGCAGATATCCTTTGTGGATGGAGATGGAGTAGCCTTTCTTCATTCACTCACAGTCACTCATCCATTACTACAGTGGGTCAGAGAGGCACAACGTGGGGACGTTGACTGTAAGACGTGGTGTGCACATATATCCTCAAGACAGGCACCTAATGGATTCTCTGTGGGAGGAGAGCATGTCTTCCTTTTCAGAAGATGTACCATGGTACCAGCTTCTTTACAAGAGTAGGCGCTGAGAGAGTTCCACACTTCCCCTTTAGCAGTACATCCAGGGGTAGCGAAGATGTACCGGGATCTCAGACGACTACACTGGTGGCCGGGTATAAAGAAGGTTGTGGCAGAGTTCGTTTATCGATGCCTCACCTGCAAGCAGGTGAAGGTGGAGCACCAGGTACCAGTGGGCTTGGTACATCCCTTTGAGGTCCCGGAGTGGAAGTGGGATGGGTTATCTGTGGATTTCGTGACTGGACTTCCACATAATTCCAGAGGTCACGACTCCATTTGGGTGATTGTCGACCGACTCAGGAAGTCGGCCCACTTCTTTCCCATCAGAGAGCAGGGCTCAGTGGAGAGGTTGGGACGCCTCTAAGTTCAGGAGATTGTACAGATTCATGGTGTGCCATCATCTATCATCTTCGATCAAGATTCTCTCTTTACTTCCCGGCTTTGGAAGGGGTTGTAGGAGGCATTCGGGACGCAACTACGCTTGAGCACCGCCTTTCACCCTCAGACGGATGGTCAGACGGAGAGGACCATTGAGACTCTCGATTACATGATCCGTGCATGTGTCCTAGACTTTGGTCGTAGCTGGGAGGATCACTTACCCTTGGTGGAGTTTGCATACAACAACAGCTACCACTCCACCATCGGGATGGCACCATACGAGGCATTGTACGGATGACCTTGCAGATCACCTCTGTGCTGGACTAACCCTGGGGAGTCAGCACTTGTGGGACCATAGATGGTCCAGGCCATGACAGAGAAGGTCCAGGTCATCCAATAGTAGATGAGGACAGCTCAGAGCAGGCATAAGTCTTATGCTGACAGGAGGTGGAGACCACTGGAGTTCGAGGATGGCGACCACGTTTTCTTGCGGGTCTCACCTCGATGTGAATTACGGAGATTTGGCCGGGGTGGCAAGTTATCTCCATTCTTCATACGACCATTCTAAATTCTCAGCAGGATAGGCGAGGTGGCTTATCGCCTGGCTCTACCACCTCAGTTGCACCGGGTCCACGACGTCTTCCATGTATCTCAACTAAGGAGATACGTGCACAACCCGACGCATATCATCTACCATGGGGAGCTGTACATTGACGATAGAGCGAATTTTGTGGATGTCCTGGTGGAGATCAAGGATCGAAATGAGCGGGTCGTATGTGGGTGGTCTATTCTTCTAGTGCGCATTAGGTTGCAGCACGGGAACCTCCAGGAGAGCACTTGGGAGAGGGAGGCTCAGATGTGTGCTCAGTACCCTCATTTGGTCCTCTAGTTTGTGATGTATCTTTACGGGGATGTAAATCCATGAGGTGGGAGTAATGTAAAGACCCGTAAATTTCAAGGAAATTTTTTTCTTAATTTCTTTGTGATTTTACAAGTATGCAGTTTCTGACGGCACTGGATTCCGAGATCCGGTGTGCCCGGAATCAATTTCCGAAGTTTAGCTCATGTACGTTCAGTGAATGAGCGAGTGGGTTTTTCTAACTTTTGAACTGGTGCGCAGAATCAAAATCTGAGGACACCGATGAAACCGCAGCACCGGAAATTACTTAAGAAGAATTTTTTGGAGTTGCATTTTCTCGGGAGGAGATGTTAAAAATGTGAGGAATAAAAATATAATTATTTTACAATTTTTTTTTATTTACTGATGGTTTATGATTTAAGGGAAAGGAAGTTGTGAGGAAGTGGGGTGGGGCCCACATGAGCCCCCACCTCCTTAAATTTCCTAACACCCCATTAAACACCCCCCCCCCCTCTAGCTTTAATGTATAACTCATCCTCTCCCCCTCTTAATTATAATTCAACTCTCTTATTAAATTATTTGATTAAGTTATTCAATGTATTTAATTAAGAGTTGAATTTTGAATTCCTGGCTGGGGATTAATAAAATAAGGGTGGACCTTATTTTATTTGGGGGTTGTTGTGTGAGAAGAATTGAGAGGAAATACACAAAGCCTTGGGGATCTTATTCTTTTTCGTTGGAGAACACAAGGAACTTCAAGGACCTCGACGAAGAACGTCGTCACCACAAGGAGTGATTGTCGTTCCCTTCTTCTCCTCTTCGCAGCCAGTGTGGGATGACATCCTCTTCTTGGACGCTCACCAACACCGTCTTCGAATCACCCTTTCGACGCCATTTTTACGTGACAATCTTCTTTCGACAACTACTTCAAGGTAGGGGTTTGATTTAAGTATATGTTTATTTTGGCGTTCATCGTTAAAATTAAGCTGCCTGTTATCAAGATAACGGGAGGAGGTCGGACCGCATGAACACGGCTGAACCTCCTCCCCTTTTTTTGTTGAATGTTATGTGGTTTGGAACGAAGGTGGCGCAGTGCAATGGCACCACGCGGGATCGAGGAAAAATGTGGCGAAGGAGTGCAGCGCTGTCGCGCCGCGCCGTTGAGGCCGAAAGAAACCGCGGCTGGAGTCAGGCCGCGGCGGAGGGTCGCGGTGCCGTCGTGCCGCCCCGGTCGGACCAAGGCCGTGACCTTTGGCAGTGGCGGAGCAGGGGAGGGTGGCCAGAACCTCCGGCCGCTGGTTCTCAAGAGGCGGGACCAACCGGTCCAGCGCGACACAACCAGCCGGCCGTTACTGCCGGCTGGATCCGAGAAAACCGGGGGATTGAACCCCTGGTCAGAGCAGGGCGGACCCTCGGGTCTGCCGTTTCGAAGCAAGGGGGAAGTTCACCCCCCCCCCCCCCCCCCCACGTTCGCTCAGCGCGAGGGCACCCAGGACGGACCGTCCGCCCCTAGCCGGACCGCCCGTGTCGGGTCAGACTGCCTGCTCCGGGACGGGCCGCCTGCGCCGGGAAGGGCCGCCCTCGCCCGGCAGGGCCGCCCGCTCCGGGCCGGACCCCAGCGTCGTGCCGGACTGCACCGGCTGGGCCAAGCTGCGCCATCCGTGCCAAGCCATGCCCAACTGGGCCAGACCCGGACCTAGGTCGGGTCGACCCGGTTCGGGCCGACCCAGGGGGTGTTGGACTGGGTCGGACCGGGCCCAAACCCTCTGATTTCGGAGAGATCCCTTAAAACTCCCATAACTTGGGCTATGGACCTCTGATTGACACACCGTCAGTTGAGATGCGATCCTTGGATCGAGACTGTGGTTTCAATATATTACACTCAAGGTTTCGGAGAACTATGAGTACAGCCAGGTTGGTTCGAACAAGAAACCAACCGGGCCTTCAGATCGGAAATGCTTATAACGTGAGCTCCAGACGTCTGATTGACGTGCCGTTGATTTTGTTGGTTTCCTATTAGTGAGGTGGACATTTTGGCTTACTCCTATCTAGGTTTGGATGCAGTTGGAGTACATTCAGATTGGTTTTGACTTAAAAACCAACTAGGCCCCTGTAACGAAAAAGCCAATAACTCTCAGATCGGGCGTCTGATTGACGCACCGTCTGTCATGTTGAGTTCCTTTTGTCGAGACGGAACTTTGGGGTACATCAAATTCAGAGTACGTGTCAGTTGATGTATCGAATCCCCTTGGATCGTGGAGCGGACCCTCCCATAATTGAGCATGCTGTGTGCGGGAACCCTAGAGCTGGCTGCGACTGCGACGACGATGACGACTATACTGAAATCCTCCGTGGGTTCGGCAGCGACGAAGACCGTACTGAAATCCTTCATGGGTTTGACGATGATGACTACTGTTCTTGTATCCTATGTGGGTCTGGTAGTACGTGAATATTGTTCTTGTATCCTATGTGGGTCCGGCAGTATTTGACTCTGTACTTGTATCCTACATGGGTCCGGCAGAGTTGATGGTCTTGTATCCTTTGTGGGTCCGAAAGCTTAGCTAGTCTTGTATCCTATGTGGGTCTGACAACTTAGATGATTCAGTGGCTACATTTTATCATCTCTATCACCTTACGAAGAAGTATACCTGTGTGAGCTGAGTCTTGACTTTCAATCTTTATCTTCGTTGTGATTGACTTGATATCCTGTGTGGATTGGGTTGTGTTATCCTATGTGGATTGGACTATGTTATCCTGTGTGGACTAGATTGAACTTGGGCTCGGATGTTGGAGCTGAACTAGAATTAATGACTTAGGTATATGTATGGGCATATACCTAAGTGGAGTTGGTTGATACTTCTTGATTGTATCTTTCCTTTTTGGTTTATTCTTTGTGGATTCTGGGATACCATCGGGGGTCTCGGGGTCCCTACTGAGTAGCGTATACTCACCCCTGCATCATCTATGCCCACACTTCATTGTGTTTGATGCAGACGATGTAAATCGTTGATCGAGGTAGGAGCTCATGGAACTGGGCGGTACCTAGAGGTGGACCACTGGACGAGATGTGCTCGGAGTGGACGTCTGGAGCCGAGGAGCAGAGGAGACTATCTGTACCCACCCTTCATGTGGGATTTCCAGAGGATGGCTCGGCGTTGCTACTTTACTTTTCAGTTGTTGTACTTTATTTTCAGTTGTACTTTACTTTTAGTTTGGGTTTGTATTCTAGCCCACTTACTTTTCCGCACTTACTTTTTTACTCAGTTTACTTAGTGTTTACTTCTACTTGCTTACTCTATGGTGTTTGTTTTCTTTTATAAAGTTAATTCCTTCCCTTATTTCAGGAATTACGCCTTTGGTTCTAGTCGCCAGCCCCTAGCCTATGGAAGGCGGGCTTGGGGTAGTCATGGCATGAGTCCCGAGAACGGGTCATGACAATGATGACAATGATGGAATTGAGCATTGGTAGGGGAATGAAGGCCTATAGTCTTGACATGTGGCAGTGGTTTAAGGGGAATGATTTCCCTGGGGCCTAACTTGAGGCCCATATAGAGTATGATAGGGTGGGTGCCTGAACTATGACAAAGTTAGAATATGATGGTCTAAGGGCCTAATATTAATCTATTCCTTGAGAGTGATGAGAGATGTAAATTTGATCCTTGTTACTAGTCTTTTATCACTTATGAAATCTATAATAATTCTTCAGGAGTAGAGATAAAGAAGGTACATCCATGGGTTTATGGTAGCTTAGTTAGGGAATAACTTCCCATTGCATAATTTTATGACCGATGTGTTTGTAAACACATTTATTATTATAATAGAATACACCAATTATACATGTGAACATTTTATAAGGATGCATTGGTTGTTTACTACTATGTTTTATTACTCACACCCTACATGGAAATCACGATGCACATGTAGACTTCACATATTGGGATCTGGGTAAGGGAAAGGGGACTATGGATGATATTTGAGTAGAGGATCATGGGACTAGTAGCATATCTGGATAGACTCTAAAGGACTCTGCAATTTTTACTTATTTTACATTTTTTCATTTTTAGGTTGGTTTTTATTTCCATACTGGGATCCCAGATTACATATTTGTATGACTGGTATTCCATATACATAGTATCTTCATGTTTACTCTAGTTATTAAATTTTACTACATTCTATAATATTATTATTTTTTAAAGTATGTAATTTTGATGTTATAATTTAAACACTGATTAAAATATACTTCTACTATTAGTCAGTATCTTTTTGCATATGGAGAGGTGTGCATGACATCATGCGGTTATCTGATTCAGACCCAGTGGTTTGGACTGAGGCATTAAAAATGGTATTAGAGTACATTTTTTGTTTTCTTTTTGGACTAACTTAGGAAATGGTATAAAGGATATTGCTACATGGGAATCAGGTAGGATAGTTTCCATGTTCCTAGACAACTCAAGGGTAATGAACCTACATGTTACCATTGACAGGATATATGTTATTTTTTTATTATATTATGGGTGTTTTCATGCATCAATACTAGAAAAATAGAATCAAATTTCATATATATACATTTTTTGGGTTTTGTACTAGTTCTTTAATTTAATTCCTTGATTGTGTTATCTGTTTAGGATAGACATGTGCACTTGACTGACTAATATATCTATTTACCATACTATTATAATATATCTATGTTTGAATTAATTAGTTGAACCTGAGCATGCTATTATGTTTTTTATAAATATTTTACTATTACTAATGTGAAGGGAAGAGGCCTTGGTTTGTGATTTGAGGTGTATACCTTATGTTATGGGTAGACTACTATGAGAAATTTGTGTGATATCTTAGATAGATTAGGGTTTATTATATGGATCTAGTTTTTCCCAAAAAAATTAATTATATTATAGAATATTATGCATTGTATAATTCTAAAGGAACTGTCAGTTGATGTGGGCTAGGGTACCCCCTCTAGGGAGGATTCCACTATTCTATAACCCTTTGTACAAGAGGGTGTTGCATAGCATGATACCACACCTACTATGGTATCAAGAGAAGTAATCCCACTCTATCTGGGTGTTTTTTCACCTATTCTTATATAGGGATGAGGGGTTCTAAGGATAATTACTAACTAATCTAGAGACTTATGGATCCAGGATCCCCTGGACTTTGAGGGAGCTATAGTTTTTTCATGATGTGTAAGTCTTAATAGACATCATTGATGATTTCTTTGACCTTGTTGAGACACCCAAGGATAAGAAAGTGAATCTTGTAGTGTTCATACTGCACGGACCCACAAGGAGGTTGTGTGGTGTGATAGGATATGCTAGTAAATGTAAGGGTCTCATTAGGGATTACATCAAGAACCTTTTCCTTGGGATATTCAATCATGATATGAGGAATCTAGATAGAGAACACGATTTCATGAATATATATATCAATGTTCTATGAAAATATCTAAATTATATGATCATTTCACATATCTTTTTTCTTTTCTCAACTCTGGACCAGAAATGAGGTAAAAAATGACATGATTTTCAAGAAAATACTTCAACCTAACATCAGATGGAATGTTTAAATTTTTTACTATATGATATATATATATATAGGTTTTTCTAAAGGTATTTACCATTGAGATGTTATTATAGGCTGATCAAATAGTTGATCATCTTCTACATTTCAGTTCTCAGAAAGGTGGAACTCATTCATCTATGGTGGGTACCTTTTATAGTATTGGGAAGAGGAAGACTAGGGATTTTCAATAGAGAAGTGGTGTGTAGTAGGATCAAAGTTTGGATTCATAATCTCCCTTATGATCTAATCCATAGTGCTTTATCTATGGAAGGATTAAAAACTACAGTTATTCCTACTAAAAAATTTAGAGAAAGTTTAGGTAATGTGGTATGATGGTCCATCTAAATTAGGTTTTCCATAGATATTTGAGGCAGGAATCTATAGGGGATTGAGGTAGACACTATTTTAGAACCATATATCTAGTTGGGGTCATCATCAGAAGAATAAGATGATGATAATGACTCATACTGGCCATGAGTCTTGGGAACAAGGTCATAGAGATGAGGTAGGATGTTTTTTCATAGTGGATCGGACTCCAATAGATGGTGATGAGGAACCATATACTATTAAAGGTATGGTTTTGTTCACATCTACTTTATTTATTTCCTTTTTTGATTACGGTTCTTCCCATTCCTTCATATCTACAGAATTTATTGTTTTACTTGACTTACCAATCATGTTATCCTCTAAGTTAATTTCCATTCATATGTTGTTGGGCCTAAAAATAGAATACCTCTAGTAATTACCAGAGTTTCCTATATCTATTGATGGTTAAGTATGTCTATAGGACTTGATGGTTCTAGAGGTGATGGGCTTTGATGTGATTCTTGGTATCGGTTATATGACTAAATTCTATGATCACATTGATTGATATTAGAGATGGGTATCATTTACTTCTCCAAAGGTAGGGTGGTATGTGATGACTGGAGAATGTAAACTGAGAGTAGATAGAATTGGTCTAGACATGAGTGATCTTGGGATGATCATGTCATAGATTGTGGGATTGTCTCTTTTAGTGAGATTTGTGGAAGTACCATCTTCTTTTCCTACATTCATAGATCTCTATAAAGAATTATTTCTAGAAAACTTCACTAGACTTACCCCTATTATAGTAGGTGAAGTTTATATTGATCTCATATATGGTGCTCATATTATTTTGAAACCCCCTTATCATATAGTGCCATTCGAGCTGAACAAGCTTAGGGAGGAGCTCAAAGACTTAGAGCAGAAGGTCTTTATCAAGATGAATACTTCACTGGGGGATTCACCTATATTTTTCTCTATGAATGAGGATGTTATTATTTTACCCTACGTAGATTACTAAAAGATGAATCAGGTGATGATGATGAACATTTATCTTTTTTCCAATATCAATAATCTTTTCGATCAGTTATGGGGAGCCTGGTGGTTCTCCATAATTGATCTTTGATCATTCTATCACCAGTTGCATGTCATAGAGGATTAAATCCCTAATATGGTGTTTTAGATTAGGTAAGGTATTTACAAGTACATGGTGATTTCGTTTGTATTGATGAATTCTTAGGAAGCGTTCATGGATCTCATTAACATAATTCTCCACCCATACTTTTACTCATTCCCTATTGTTTTTTATGACTACATCCTCATATAGTCCCCAATACTAGAGTATCATTATAAATATCTAGATTTATTCCTGAGTATTCTTCAAGCACATAAATTATATAAAAATAAATCTAACTATAACTTCTTGATTTATAATTGAAATTCATGGGATATGTGGTGTCTTATAAATGTATGTGTATAGACCTAGAAATTTTAGAGGAAGTGATGTATTGGACACATCCTAAGAATATGATTGACTTTTGTATCATTCTCCATTTATATTGATAATACCAATAATTTATCTATGAATTCAACAATCTATTATAATCCGTAATTTTTGTGAAGATGAAGGGAGTGATTTTTTAGTGGTCATACCAGTGTGAAGAAGCATTTCTTGAGATGATTTGGATATTTAATACATATCCAATTTTCATACATATTGATCTAAGGATTATTTATATTGTATATTTTAATTAATAATGTGTTTGTTTTGGAACAGTGTTGATGTTGAGATAGCATAGAGTAGATTTTTGGTCATTTCATCAATAACCCCATGAGAATAATAGTCCTACTCAAGACATGGATATGGAAATCATCTTCCTTACACTAATGTTTTGTTTATGCTATTTCTTTGATGAGTGTTATGTTGTCTATAATAACCATAGGATCCTATGATACATCTTCACATAGTAATACATGAATATGTGTATATTTTCTTGGTAGATTATCTATAGACATTCAAATTTTATGTAGCTTATTCCCCATGGAAGGGTAATATTGTTTCGTATTCTCTTAACTATAATACATAGATAGCTCAGAAGATTAGTGATAGGTGATCTAAGTATTAGTGTAACCTCATGATCTTGTTTCCAAATTATAGGATTGATAATTTTTAATAATGGGTATTGATATCTTCCTCCCATTTTGTGATAAAATATTGTCTTGTAGACTGGATGAAGGATGGTCATGAGTCTGGCCTTGAGTGTCTTTTGATTCAGGAGTTCCTAAAAGGAGGTGAAACCATAACTAGGTGATCAATAGATACCAACTATCTAATTTTGGTATAATAAATATTTATAGTCTATGGTTCTAATAATGAATATTTGATGAGATACATCCATACCTCTAGGTGGGTGTCATATCCCGGATGAACAAAAAGTATCATGAAAAAAGGCATTAGTTCAGGTGTTCGGTGATTAAGAAGGATATTTATAGTTTTTTTTAAGGTTGGAAATGAAGCCTCATTTATTATTAAAGCAAACCAAATACCTCTTTAACTGGGTAGAGGGAGACCCATTACATAGCTCGGAGGCCCAGTGGGTAAAGGTTAAGAACCAACTTCCTTCCAGTTTACTCAATCCACTTCATCTTACCTTATAGAAGTTGGAGGACATCATGATGGAATTTATGATGGGGTTACCTAGGGCCTTGATGAGTTGTGACACTATCTAGCAAATTTTCGATCGATTGAAAAAATTTCTCATTTTTTACCAACCCATGAGAATCACTCATTAGATAAGTTAAAAAATCTATATGTCTATGTGATAGTACACTTACATGGTGTTTTCATGATAATAATATCTGATATAGATGGTAATTTTACATCACAGATTTTACTAGGATTTTGGAAGGCATTAGGGACTCTGCTAGGATTGATCACAACATTCTATCCCGAAACTGACAGATTTTTTGGGCAGATGAATCACATACTGAAGGATATTCTTTGGGAACGTACCTAAGATTTTAGTGCATCTTGGGATGATCATATATCCTTTTATTAGTACTTAAAAAAATTACAATACATCAATTCTGATGGAACCATATGAGAATATTTATGTATTTCCAATTGTTTACTTCTATTTTGGCATGAGGTGGGTGAGGAAGTAGTTGTAATCCCTATATGGTACAAGAGACCTCTAAAAGAGTGTTTTTTATCTAGAAGAGGTTGATAACAACTCATGGCTAGTATAATTATTCTCCTAACCACAAGAGAATATATTTTGGGTTCACTGTAAGTAACAAATTATTTCAGAGAGTAATTCCTTGGTTAGGCCATAAATGTTTCAAGAAGCAAGAGAAGCTAGTATTTCACTATGTTATATTGTTTGATATCACCAAGTAGTTTGGGATAGTTATGTGCCATATGGATATTCATTCTCACTGCTAAGGTATAAATGACATGATTAATGTATCACCTCTTCGGAGATACATCTGTAATTATATGAAATCCATCAACTTCGAGGATGTTGAGCTTGATCTTGATGTGTCATACATGGAGAACCAATTGCAGATTTTATACCATAGAGATAAATTCATTTAAGAGAATATGGTACCACCAGTCTTGGTTCTCTATTTTCATGGATGGATCCAAGATCATTCATGGGAATGTAATAATGATGTTTGGGCTCAATTTGTCAAGTTTTTTTAGCAAAAAAATTGATATTACTTCTTATGGATAAGAAGTTGTTAGAGGGAGAGAATTGTAGCATCTACACTTTGTTTTAATGAATGAGATATTATATTTTTTAAATTATAATTTCCCTATTTTTTATTCTCTAATTTTCAATTTTAAGAGGATATTTTTATGGACTAAGTGTATGAGTACCGAAGGATGAAGATTTGGGGAGGGAATAGCCTAGATGTGTGTGTAAAATAGTCATTAGGTTACCAGTGATGTTTCATTCGTTCTACTAGATGCAGCCAATCCCACCATCTAGCTTATCGCTAAGGAAGAATACGTAATTCTAAGAACACCAACCAATCGGTGAAACCCACTGGCCTCCCATGCACCTATTCTAGGAGTGAGTTAAATACACCCTAAGGGTATTAATTATAGATTATTTTCCTTTATTTAATACCACAATTCTACCCCCTTGAGAATATTTCAAATGTGGGACCTTCTCTCTTTCCTCTTTAAAACTCTCATTCACCTCCCCTTACTCCTTCATCATTAGAATGATCTAGTGATATTGTAATTGTAACATATTCTTAGATCCCTCATAAATATTTATTTCTCCTTTATTGATAAGAATGGATATAAATCAGATGTGAGTTTCCCTTGGTGATTTAATGATGAATTTTTATTTTCATCATAGATTGGTGGTGGTTCAATTGTGTTGAAACCATTTCAGGAGAAAACCAATATATAACTTCGAAAATATGCATTCAATGGTTAAGTGTTGATGAATTATCTTCCTAGAAATCTTCTCAATATAGATCCAATGATAGATCCCTAATCCATTGATGAATCCATGGTATATAGAACTCTTGAGAATGATAAAATTGATCGGTCAATGATGAACTCTCTTGATTAGAGATATAATTCTTGATAATGGTAACATTTCTGAGTATGTCTTTATATAATAAACATCATGAACCCTTATTAATTTTTAAATATATTTCTTATTGATTTATTGATTATGGAACAATTACTACTAGCTATTCTTGAGTACCTTTTCAAGAATCAACAACAAATTCATTTTTCATTTTTCAATTAATAGAAAATACATTGAATTGGAATCCTCTTCTTTGATGTACCTCAATTTTGGTTCCATCAACAATCATTGTATATTATTTGATTCCAGAATCACCTTATTGACATGGTTTCCTCATGAGGTCTAATTATTAACATCATTATTTGATGGACTATATTTATAATAGGCATCATTGATGTTTAATAAAGTTATTCATGGGAGTGATATGTGTTTGTGATTCATTTACTTTGATTAAAATTGGATTTCTTCATAAATAAATTTGAGGTATGAAGTTCAATACCATTTGGCGCTCTCGTTTACACTTTTTCCTTTGTATATTTTTTATGTTTATATGCCTTGATAACTTTTTTTTATTTTTATTTCTTGTTGGTGTGTGTGTATCCCGTGAGACCCATTATGATTATTAATTCCATAAGTATTTCTAGAGTAGCTTGTTTCCCTTTTTGATGATGATCACTTCCTATTATATATTTATACTATATTCTCATGATCATATGTTATTATTTCCTTGTATGCTCTACCCTATCATGTTTGATACCATGCGTCTATATTTTTCTTGTTACATAGGAAATATAAACTTTCATGTGATGGTTATCCCTTGTATGGGGAGGAAGCATGGATTGTGATTATAAAAATGATGGACCTGATCATAGGTTATGGGAATGATTTCCTAGTGGCCCGACCCAAGGTAGTGGTGTGAGGGGAACAAAGGGATAGAGTCTATATCCAAGGAACAAATGGGTTATGAAGTTATGGAGGAATGGCTTGTGATTGAGCGAGGTTGTGATGGACTAGGGACAGATCTCACTTGACGCATTGAGACCACCTAGGGATATGATTATGATCCATGTGGCTACTATTTTCTTACTTATGACATTATATGACTCTTCTTATATAATAGAGATGAATTTGGAATGGTTGGGGGTTTTTAGTGGATTTGTTAGATCCTGACCACATGATGCATGAGTGTATGATTGATATCTTTATTTACCCATTAATTGTTACCATGTCACTCACTTGTTATACATGTGCACATTTCCTAAGTATGAATTGGTGTTGTCCTACAATATTGTATTACTCACAACCAATATGAACTTCCTGATGTTCATGCAGACTTCTTGTATAGGGATCTGATTAAGGAAAAGGGGATTGTAGATGATAGTTGAATATAGAATCATATAACTTGTGGTGTACCAAGACATTCTCCATAAGAATCTATAGTTTTACTTATTTTACTTTGTCGAATTTATAATTTGGTATATATTTTCACACTTGGATCCCTTCTTACTTATTTGGATGAATGATATACTATATACATATTTTTTTATATTTACATTGATTATTATATTTTTTATATTTTTTATATTATTATTTGTGAAAGGATATGATACTAAGGGTATAGTCTCCCCAATTATAGACTAACACCATCACTACTAGTTGGAAGATTCTTGTGTACGGGGAGGTATGAAATATGTCATTGGAACTTTGTTTCATACCTAGTGGTTTGGGATGGGGAGTTACATTAGACATGATGGTAACCTCCTTATGTAATTCCTACCAGAAAACAGACTGGGTGTTAGAGGGTATTAACATATATTATTCTAATTGAGATCTCAGATGAAGGAATGTTTATAAAACATTCAAAATAGTGATTAATATGAAAGTCATATGAATTATCTTCATCAAATAAGTTGAATGAAATGAGAAGATAACACTAGAAATTGGATTCATGGAAATTTGACCAAACTAGGACCAGTAATTTAGAACTATGAAAAGAGAGGGAATCTCAATAAGGGTCAAGGAGATGGTAGGTTGGACCTTAAAAGATTATCTTCTCTATTTTCATGTTATGACAACTATAGGTAGAATTGTTTTATTTTTTGGAATCAATATTCTATTGGAATAATGAATCATTGAATCTACATCTTCATATCACTCAATAATTAAGAAGAGGTTTTTGGTGAATCATGTATCTATAATGTTCGATAGGGTTCACTTGGTTAATGATAAATATGTTAATGACATGGAAAAAGTGATATAAATTTTTGAATATTGAATTAATATTACCTTGACTATAAGGTTGTTCATAATTTAGAAGTTCTATAGAAGAAACTAATTTCTATTGTATAGTTGGATGTAGGAGGATTTGTAGTGAGATTCAAGATTAATGATTAGAAAATAAATCAGGGTTTCATATTTATGGGTGAGGGTATAAATAATGAGTCATTTTATCTAAATTATAAGAGGTTGGACTACAAATTTTTAAATCATTAACATCAAAACTATTTAAATTCTGAAATTCTTATCTTTGGAACCCTGATGAGAAGAAAATTTAAGTTCTGGTTGAAAAGGGTATATTGATGCTTGATAACATGGAATTATAATTTTTTTGATTTGTGTACTCATAAATTAGAGAAAGGTGAGATTTATCTTGAATAGGATAATGCCTGAATCATAGAAGTTAGAGCTTGTGAACTTATAAATTTGGGGTCTGAAACCAATTCTTTCTTAAAGTGGATCAATTTACATCATCACGCTCATTAATGAATCAACATAGAATGTTGGGGTTTACTTTTTAAAGTAAAAAATTTTGGTATTTGAAGCTTATATTTAACATAAGTGCATGGTGTATTGAGAGAAAATATGGAATATGAAATGTATATAGTTAAATAATGGTTGTGAATAAAATAGAATTCATTTCAATTACATTCAAGTCTAATAGAACTCTACCTAGAACACAATAGAACAATACTGCAGTAGATAAAATAAATCATACATTAATAAATAAGGGATGGAGTATGAGACTTCATTATATAATATACTAGTATATTTGGATGGAATTGATTAACTGTGTGGCATAAAAAATTAATATGAGTCCTTATATACCAACAAAATAGGATATTCCAAAATAGATTTATTATGAAAAAATATTTAAATTTAACCACCTTGATGTTTTTGGATGTTTATATAATGTCCTATTTAATTATATAGATTGGGAAAAACTCAAATATTGATATAAGATATGATGAATTTTGAGATATGGTATTGAAAACTTTAGTTTTTTAATTTGGGTTTATGACAGGTGACATGACATTAGAATCCAAAATGTTCCCTTCAATGATATAGTCTTATGTAAAATAGATACATGCTTGAAAAGTTTTTTATGGAGCATAGAATAAAATGTTGAAATACAAGTTGATCTGAATGGAAGTTATAAAGGGATGAATGTTGTGTAAAGTTATGGTCACATGGAATGTTTAGATATTTCACTATAAAAATTTGTACTTGAATGCTCAAGGATAGAAAAATATAAGGTCAGATAATCATATGGTGATTTCCTGGAGGTTTTTATTATAGAAAGTAAAATGATATATATTAATTTATGAATATATACTATATTCAGGTGACTCATTCAGTGGTTTCAATCTATCTTGAGTTACAATTTTCTAAAAAATGGAGGAGAACCTAAAATCCTAGAAGAAATATCCAGTCTCAGTAATTTTGAAAATTGGGATTAATATATGAAATAAGAGTTAGAGAAATTTCATGTTATTGAAATATGAGAGATAAAATAATTACTAAAATTGAATAAAAAATTTCTAAAAATGGATTTTCAATTTATAAAATGATCTAATAGTATAAAGTGGTATAAGGAAAGTCTTTAAGTGAATTGATTTCAATAGAAATAAGTTGTGGACTTCTATAAATCATTTTTTCCAATAATGAAACACACTACCATCTAGATAGTCTTGAGTCTCATTACTATTGATATACTATATCAAGAATATATTGTTATAAAAATTTAATTCCTTCATGGTGAATGAGAGGTGAAAATCAATATGAAGCAACCAGATGGTTTTAAAGATAATTAAAATAATTAATTGTCATATATGATGAAGATTACTCTATATGGATTGAAACGTAACCCAAGGCTGAGGGATTGAAATTTTGAAACATTCATGGATGATAATGGATTCATGTGGAGAAAATTGCGTCACTATTTCTATTAAGTGGTATTTGAGGATAGAAGACTCATCATCCTACTCTTGTATATAGATTACTTTCTCATTTTTTTCTATAAATTTGGATAATTGATTATATGAAGGTCGATTTATCAAGAATATTCACGATGATTAATCATGGAGAGGAAAAAAATTATGTATTTGGATTGAGAGTCATTTGATGACTTAATTATTGGTTTTCTTTAATATATAATACTTATATAAGATAATAAAAATATTTAGGATGTATGGATGCAAGATGACCTCATCTCCATTGGTAATACATTTTAGGTTTTCTAATGGAAAATCACTAAAAATGGAATATTTGGTTATGTACATTGAAAAATATTTTTTTTTCATCATTGGAAAGTAGTTTTATGTTCTATATAACATTTACTCTATCATAAAATGGATTTTAAGTGTAGTTTTTAGTAGTTTCAGATAAAATTTGGATAAATATCACTAGGAGGTTGCAAAATGGACTATCCAGTTTCTAAAATTAACAAAATATGTTTCTCTATGATTTATAATGGATGATCCATTGTACTGTTATGAAGATGTCAGCATTAGGGAGATTATGATACCTGTAAGGGTACCATAGGGTATATTTTCACAATTAAAAACAATAGTTAGTTGGATTTCATGTTTGTATATGGTGGTAATATTTCCCACAATGGATTAATAATATGTAGCTACAACAAATTAAGTAAAAGAAAATATATGGATGAGGTGTCTATTAGATAAGCTTAGAAGGATCCAAGAAGGATTATTATTATTATTATTTTAGTTTTATTACAATTTAGTTGGATAATAATCTTGTATTTCATTTATATATGAAGAAATTGGCAGTAAATATAATTTCATCTTGAAGATATTAGAGGAAGACGAGATAGATTTTGGAAATATAACTAGATAAAAATATATATTAATTTTCACAAAGGTTTTAGTCTAAAAATATTGAGGAAACATTATTCCTCTGTGGTAAATGGGTAATCGGATGGTCTTGGAGGTAGTGGGGTCACCATAGAAGGTTGATGGATTTTTTTATTAAATAAGGTTGATGGTTTCCTTTTTTCCTCGATGAAGTATTCAAGTGGGAGAATTTTAAAAATGGTGAATTTTTATATCGCCTTCCTATTATTTTACTATAAATAAAAAACAAAAGATATACCTTTTCATGATCAGGTAGTGAGAGCATAAATCCAGCAGATGCAGGTGGTCTATATAATATGCTCCAAAACCAGTTTGTACAATTATACATGATCAAGATGATGGTAATAGATTGTATAGCATATAAAAAATTATTGTTGATGGTTATTTGAAATTTATTATTCATGATGTTTTTTGGTAATGGATGGAATGTATGATTCATATGATGTAACGTAAGAGTAAATTTACTATTCACTAAAAGTTAGTATATTGGTGAATATTCATCCAGTGATCGAAGTATTCCATTGAATATAGATGGACTTCTGAAAATATTGGAATTTTGTGCAACCAATTTTATAGATATAAACCACTATAAAGTTTGTGTGGGACCACTTATACACATGATGCATTATAATTGGAAATTATTAATCTAATTTGATGATATGTAAAAGTGATTTAAATCATTTAATCAGTCAATAATAATGAAAATTAAAGAGGTATTCTCCCATATATGTTGGTTTTTATGTCTAAACTATGTATATCTAATCTTTTCTTCACTTTTCTTTTCTTTTTCCCTTGGTTTTTTATTTGTGTGTTTTAATTGAGTGTGTTCAAGATTTTACACAGTGCATTGATTTACTGTGTAGTGGTTCTTCATATGTTCTCAAACATATTAGTCATGGGAATTCAATTTTGTTAGAGGAAGTTTCATATTGTTTCTTCTTCTAGTGTATATTTCTGTGGTGTCCTTTGGTTATTAATATTTTGATGGTTTTCTCAATTCTCAAATCAGAAATGAGGAGCACAGATATTTCAAATAATTTATGATTTGTCATAAAATATTATGTTCCAAATAAAGGATAGTTCAAATGAATTAGTTTTTCAAATATTAGGTTATAATAATTGTAATGGACCAAACATTATTTGCAATTACCCCTTCATTATTTTTTATTTTTCATCAACCATGTATATGATCAGTTAAATTTTTCTTGTATTTATGTATGGTTTGTATGAAAATACATGAGTTTAATTTTACTAAAATATGTTTTTATGGTTATATTATGGTTATATATATTCTATTATTACATAACATAATCTAATGTAATATATTATTACTATATTCTATTTATTAAAATCAGTGGTTATGATTTTGAGGGAAAATTCTCTAAATAGTATGGTTTATTCCCTTTCATCTAGTTTAAATATTATATAATATATGGTGGTACACTTTATTTTATGTGTAATTCTAGCTCATGTCAGTATATGAGTATTAGGTTAGATATATTACAGTTTTAGTCTTCTCTATGGTTCTACCACACCTTTGATTATGAACACATGTACACACACACCCATATATATATATAGATGTGTTTGTGTGTGTGTGTGTTTTATTGTTTGTTTTTGTCTAGATGATTATACCCCACCCCATGGATTTGGTAATAGTATCATTTGTTTTTCAAAAAATAAATATTAAGAAAGGAACCAATAGAGAAGAATGGGTTTCACCACTTGAACTAGTATTTAAAATAATACATGGAATTAATATATAATAGTTTAGGAAATTTTTTAATGCATGAACTATCCTAACCCTAGATCCATTAGAGATATATATATAATTTCCAATGTTTTTTAAGAAAAAAATTATTATTTCTTATGCTCAAATGAAGTGATATAAGAACAATAATGAAATAGTTCTACACACTTGATGATGATAAAATAATTTAAGACTAACATAATTAAATTAATTTATGGAAATGAGGTGATTAGTTAAAATTAATGACTATAAATTACTAGGTAATAATGAAAATATAGAAAATAATGGTCTATTTTTTCTAATGTATCATGATTTTGATGGATGGGTGTATGGGACTAGTACTAGACATATTTTAAATCTTATTACATTTCATATAGGATCATACATAAAAATGAATTTAAATATTTGAATTTGATTATTTAAGGTATTTTGTCAATTTTTAAAATCATAGAATATATTATATGGAGTTATTGGTGTATATTTTAGTTTTCTTATAGTATATCCATTGAGAATAAAAGAAGTGTAATATAATGTCTCGTGTATAGAGAAGTTAGTTTAGGGAGTAACAATTATATTAGATCACATTTAAAATAATCCATTATAAAATTATCTATTTTTGAGGGAAATTATATTTAAATAGATTATATCAAATAATGATTGATGTAATGATTGGATTTTTTTTATAATGGTTTTCAATATATTGCAGGTTGAGACATACAAGTATCATAGGAGGAGATATGTTTGTGTGAGGAAGAGATTCATTTTTTATAGAGTTAAATTGTACATGATATTATAGCACATAATATGAATATGTATATTCACATGATAGATATTATAGGATACAACACACAAAAAACATAGCATGTGATTGATTTATCATGCATCGATTAAGTGAAATCTCAATTAGTGATTGGAATATCTTTCGGTAAATGTTCCATGTAGAGATATCAAAGATAGATGTGTAGGATATAATTGAAATACACTAATAAATTTTTATAAGTTATTATAGAAAAATAAATTGATGTTTTTATTTTTCACATGATGATTAAATCATATCTATAGGAACACCACAACACACTCCTGGGGATTTATTAGATATGGGTAGTAATAATGAATACTAATATTTATGATATAGTCCACAAAAGGTGGCATGAAATTTTTACTTACATGAAATATATAAAATATAGAGATATTTGGTTTTTTAAATAATTTATAAAATTTGATAATTAGTGTATACTATATTTCTTGATACAGTTCTATATTTTTCATGGATTTATATTCTAATTTCAATATCCTATGTTCATACAGGTCAATAATTAAGTGGGTATTTTAATTTTCGCTATTGGTGGATAGGTCATTTTGAAATCCAAAAATAAAAATGATGTTCCAAGTGTTTTAACATATAAAAATAGTGTTTTTGGACATGGTTTATGTTTTGATGGAATTCTAGATGGTTCGGGTGAACATCGAAGGAGGAATGATCATGTTGGGCCACTAAAAATAGCTACAGTAGGCATTTAATGTCTTTAATAGTGATTGAAGACATGAAAGGGATTCATGTGGTGTGGCTTAGTGAAATGTTCTATTATTAACTACTTAGTATGATATAAATTCTAATATTATTAAAATATGAATTTGAAATAAAACTATATAGTTATAAGAATAATATTCAAATTATTTCATGAATAATGCAAAATTAAAGTATATATTGAAAAAATGGCTCATTACCTTCTCAACTCCCTAAATATATTGTAGCCTAATAATTTTAATTATCTATGATAAATATTTCTATATAATTAAGTTTATAACATTAACTTATTTTCCTAATTAATATTATATAGTATTAATAACTTTATTATTATTATTATTATTAAAAGAAACTCGTTGATGAAAATTTTTCCTTTTAAAAAAATACTTGATTGGTTCCTAAATCTAAAACAGTGACACCCTATAAAATCTATATGATTATCCCTTAGATTAGAAAATATATTTTATTATGAATCACCTATAAAACTAATCCCCTAAAATGTCAAAATAATATTTCTACCTCTCAAATTATACACGCTATCTAAATCTAAAAAGTTTTCTAAATCATTCATTTGATACCAAATAATGCACTGTAAACACTCTCTCTTGAGTATGGTGATAAAACAAAATTATATTTTTTCCACATAAAATAGTTAACATCACTGAAAAATATACATTATTTCATTACCTATGATAGTTTATGTATAAATATTAGGTGAATTGTGAAAATTAATACACAAACTATCGCCCTGAAATATAAAATTATTTTTAATAGAAACACTATGAATCATTCTCCAACTTTTCTCCAACTAACTTCTCATATTCCAGACCTATATCAAGATTAACTCATACTCATCTAAAATCCTTATGAATTTTTTATAAACATGAGTTGAGAAAAATGGTTAGTAAGGGAATTGAAAATAAAAAAACAATTGAGGAATCCTGTTACTCTTTAAAATATTTAAAAAACACTTAAAATATTTTAATCAAGATAAAAAAACATTGATTTTGATAGAATAAAATTTGAATAAAATTTAATTTAATTTAAATCAAAAACATTTTACATTTAAAAAATAAATAACTCCTTCTAAAAATTGGAATTAAAATATTTACCTTCAAATAAATTTGTTTCAAATTGATAATTTATAAAATAAATTGAGAGATTTTCAAAAAAAATTATAAACATATAAAAAAACCATCAAGTGACATGGAACACTAGAAGAAATATAAATTGTACCCATCACATGGTGTAGAAATTCCCTTAAGGGTTTAGTTCACTCCCCATTATTGGTATGAGTATAGATAAAAAGAGAATGGTGAATTTCCTTTTAAAAAAATTTAGATAGTAAATCATAATATTATATGAGATTAAAATAATTAAAGATATAAATAAAGATAAAAAGAGATAATTGTAGTGAAAATTTAATTTAAAATAAAAGGCATAAGAAATAGATAATAGAGTTCAACAATAGTCCCCTAAGGGATCCTTACATCTCCTCCACTCATGTATCATTCATAGGTTTTAGTTCAAATATTTCTTTTTAATGATTATATCAAGAAACCCAAGAATTTTTTTATATCAATTGTATTAAGAAACATGTTTACAAGAAGTAAAACTTTGGTTTTTAGTGGATGGTACCATGAAACCCAAATCAAGACTAGAATTTTAATGGTTATGGATGGAAACCCAATCCATACACTTTCAATGGTAGTGTTCACCAATCCCCCTCATAGTCAATGGTAGTGAGAACCTAATAAAAAGAAAAATAAGAGAAATTATATGTTCAAGACCTATAAAGTACACTATCTACCCTGTAGTAATATTAAACCAAGAAAAGAGTGGGATAAAGAGGTGGAAAGGTAAGAGAGAAAGAGAATTGGAGAAAAGGGAAACAATTTATCTCTCTATAATGAATCTCCAAGGTAACCATATCTTTCAAGAACCCTTGGGGTGTATATATATCCTTCCGTGGATTTAAGATCATTATTTAATTCTTTTGGGTCAATGAGATCCATTAAAAGTAGAATTAAGGCATGTGGTGGTCACCACACAATGGCTAGAATTTGAATCTTTCTGGGTGCCACTGGGTAGCCGGTGGGTTCCATAGGCTAGCTAGTGGAACCTTGAAAAAACCATGGTTTTATCTAGACACCATATTCTCACTAGTGATGTTCAATAATAATCTAGCAGTGCCCATCAGGTTCCCACTAGAACCTATGGGTGGAAGGATCTAAAAATGGCCTCCTTGATCCTCTTGAGGCCTCAAATTGGTAAAAAAAACCTTTATGAAAATATTTTTAAAATATAAATATTTAAATTAATTAACAAAAACAATTAGGAACACAAATTATTTTTGAGATCATTAAAAACTACCTAAGAGAGTGGGATATACCTCACTCATTCCTCATCTGTTTATGAAGTCCGAGGTATAATTTTATCAACAACATTTTATAGATTTCCTATTTTTTAAATAGATTTTTCCATCAAAACTATTTATTTTAAACATTAAAAATACATATATTAATAGAAAATATATATATATATACATTTATTCATTTTTATAAAAAAAATAGGAATGAGTAATATTTTTCAAAATAATCACGGAACATTGATCAGAATAAAATAATTCATGGACATACAGTGATTTAGATATATGAAACATCCATGATAATTAGGTAAAATGATTAATACATAAAATGATAATTTTTAAACGCCTAAAATTCTTTTTTAAAACACTTTAATAAAAAATGAATTTTTTTAAAATAAAGTTGTTAAAGAGAGTTTTATTAAGAAATATATAAAAACTTTAAAACCATAATAAAATATTATCCCTTATAAGGAGAATATAGTGTTAGAAAATTATTAGAAAGAAATTTTTATAGACAATTTAAACTATTTTTTAAGTATGTTTATAGAATAATAAAATAATTAAAATAATTTCCCTATACCTATTTTTTATTCTTTGACATAACACCTTCTTTAGAAAATTTCAAAGATTCATTATCATTCCCTCTCTCTCTCTTCTTAAATTGAAACTAAGGGAACACGTGTATTTTGTTCAAGGAGCCTTACAAAGACTCGTTGGATAAACTTTAAAAGAGAAGGAGCTCATATTTATAAGTTCAATTGTTTATTTTACCATTGAAATATTTATTTAATTTAATGATTTAATTTATTTTTCTAAGAAACTACTTAGGAAGATTTCCAAATAGAAGTGGCTTTGTCCGCTTCTTTTACTTTCCAATTAAGTGAATTGTTATTTTTTTCTTTTTGTTCATTTTCAATTTTTATTTTTTATTGATATCACATACCCATTATGCCATGTGTATATAAATATATATATATTCTTTATAAAAACATTTATTCACTCCATGAGCTATATAAATATATATATATATACAATATCTATTTTTATTTTTTTCTCTTTGTTACACCAATTGAGATATATATATATATATACATATATATATTTCTTTTTTTCAGACACATCACGCACATATATGCTTTATATATGTATATTTCTTTATTTTACTTTATATGTGCTATATATATATTACTTTTTTATTTTATTTTTTATATCCAACAATGAATTTCTTATATATATATGTATGTATGTATGTATGTATGTATGTATGTATTTGTATATGAATTACTTATATATATCAATATCATTTCATAAATATATATACTGATCTCTAATATAATAGTTCATCAATAATCATGTTAATATTTTGTATATTTGATTAAAAATTTATTTACACTAATAAAAATTTTATGTATTATAGAAAATATTATATTATATCTGTATTACTTTAATTTTATAGCCTTTTTGTTATATTTATTATATTACTATTAAAATATTATGCTTTCCTAGTAAATTTTGTCCAATCTTCCTTTGGTATAAATACTTCATATATCATAATAAATACACAATACTATTAGAATATAAAATTTAATTTAAATATATTCATTTCAAAAAATATTACACTATGATTACATTACTATCTTAAATTAATATATATTTATATTTATATTTATGACAAAAAAATTTATTTCTCAATTTAAATTTTAAATTTATATATTTGTTTCAATTAATAATTTATATATCATATTAATTATATTTCTCACTAAGTTAACTATTATTCATCAGCATTTGTTAGATAACTTATATTTCATTAATAATAAAAATATAACTCATAAATTCTTAAAATGTTTTCAATGTAATAATTTTGTAATGTGAACATATTAAATATTATTTTATGCTTGATAATATATTTTCAAATTATTTCTAGATTAATATAATTACTATATATTCTTATCTAAATTATTTTAAAAAGATAAATGTTATATTTTTAACTATATAATATCTCCTAAGTAATGTTATAATTAAAATGTGAATTTTTAATATAGAAATATGGTTTTAAGTATAATATTTATATCATTTATTTAATTAAAAAATAAAAATATATATTAAAAACCTAGGTTATTACACTAAAACTGAATATTAATTACTTAATTTAATTTTTAAGTTATTTTTGAATTAAAATTTTATATTCATTGAAAAATAATGAGAAACATAGTTTTTGTGTGTTAAAAATGTGAATTAGTTTTTATTCCTAATATTAAAAACATTATGATTAGAAATAAATATGATTTAAGATTAAAAAAATTAATATATTATCTTATTAAAGTTGAATGTATCAAAAAATATTTGAATTTAAAATATATTTTTTTTAAAGTATCATGTTTACTATGAGACTAAATATAAATTATCTTGTGGAAGGTTGATAGAGTTATTAAATGGTGTTTTTATTTCAAATTTTTTAAAAAAAATTGAATGAAGTTTATATGTTTGATTGGAATTTCATATTTTTCATTTAATTTAAGTTAAAACTTAATTATTGAGGGATCAGCTATATAGGCTTATATTTTTCTATCATGTGTCTTATTATTATTGATATTATGGATAATGTGGTTTTATGATCCTCCACTATGCACTGCTAAACAATATGATTTTATAACTTATTGAGATATGGATATTTACTAGGGTGGATATTTGACATTGAATGATAGTTTTTGTCTACATTGAGAAGTTTACATAAAGCCCAGATGACTAGTTTTTCACTTTTCAATGATATGGATTTTGATGAATTGTGGCTTCAAATGTGTTCTATAATTTATCATTTGTTCATTCTAGGTAAGGTCGATTGAAGGTGTTGAAGTTTTTTATAATAGTTCTTGTTGTCATTATAAATGGTGGTCCATAAAAACCTAAACCTACCATTCTATGGATATATAATCAAAGGATTTTGGCATCAAAGGTGATATAATCTTAATACATGATAGAATCAAGTGAAATATTCCTATCTATATAGGGTTCAATTAGTCTATTAAATGAGGAAAATATTGATGGTAATCTATTACATTGGTAAAAAAGGAGGGAATAGAGTATGATATAAAAATTTGATGATGTTTTAGATAAAATTTGGATGGATTAGTCTTAAAAATAATGGTAGTGATGTAAGACTAGTTACAAGAGTTGAGATTAAGACCTAAAACTAAGAGAGTGTTCTAAGAAGTATAAAAGAAAATATGTCATTCTTTTTGTCAGTTGTTTCTTCATTAAAACATATTTTTCATAGATAGTTATTATATTTTTTTGTTAATGAATATAATTCGCTTCTATAATAGTTGCGGATGACTCAAATGATGTGTTATGTAAATATTTTACTATATTCAAAAAAATCATTTTATGGTTTAAAATTTTGTTCAACACCTCCCTTTTTTTAACAAATAAATATTGGTCATAATAAACTTTTTAATAGAAGAATGTGTTTGGTTTATGTTATGATTTTTTATATGTTTTTATAATCAACCAAATATTGAAAGTTGTAGATAATTAATTTTAGAGGAACAAACTCATTATACCGCATGATGGAATGGATAATGAGAATTGTTATGGTTCTATAATTTTATTTGTAGTTTTAACTATATAAACCAATATAATATTATATAAGTTTACCAATATATTCTAAAAACACATCAAAGTATTCTAATTCCATTAATGATAGTTTAATTGATAATGAAAATACATTTAATGAATTGATAACATTAAAATAAAAAAAATCAATTTTATTTCCACTTTATATTTACTTGAATACATATATTTATAATATGTTTTCTCCCTCCATAAAAATTGATACTTTTCTTCTGTTTATTTAATTTTTAAATTTTTTTTCATCATTTATCAATGTTATTTCTTGATTCAACACACTTTTGTATATAAAACCTTGATTTTTCATGATACATCCTATTTGTTTAGTATTATGGAAATCAATTAATCACACATTACATTATTAAGGATTAACCCTCCATCGTTGTTTTATATATATTATAGATCATGTCATATATACACATTTTTAAATACTTTAGTGACAGCATGGATCAAAATTTCTACAATTATTTAGGATGTAAATAGTTTATTCATTAGTTTTTTTATATTTTTTCTATGTTAATAAATTTTAATTATTAATTAGATTTAATTTTATGAGTTATTGATCTAATATATAGAATTTTATGTGGACTATAAAAGAAACTTCTTTAAAATTTTAAATTTTCAAAACTAATATTTAATGATTCAATAGAGATCTTATTAAAAATATTATATTATATATAAATTATTTAGGAGATCAAATTTATAAGAATCGTTTGGGACATGAACACCCCCTACATTAGAAATGAAAATTATGAGAGGGTGTGGTTGATTAAATTTTAATTTCTTATTACATCCATAAATGCATAATGTATTAGATTCTATCAAAGGGCATTGAATGATATACATAAATAGTAAAAAATTTCAATGTTTACATCATTAAATGGGATTTCTAGTAAATTTATTTTATCTATCATTCAATATATCTATAGTGCTATATAAAAATTTCATTTTCATGGAATTATAAAGGGTGAAGGTGGGATGGCATGCCTTTTCATTTTGTTCAAAAAATAATGGTATTTGTTTTGAATTATATAAATAATTTATTAATACATGGGACTATATTTATAATTATTGTATATAAAATATTACCAAAAAATATTAAATATATAATTAAGAAATATATGTGCTATATTTATTCCAAATTATGAAGAGATTTTGTATAATGCTTGAGATAGTTTTAGTTTTTTTTAGGAAGATTCCCCAACAACCAATTACTATTTAACATGTTAAAGGAAACATTTTATAATGGAATAAAATCATTTAATTAAAATTTAGCTGATTAATCTAATGGTGGTAATTATTCTCTAATTAAATATAAGGAAATAAATAAGTTTACAATACCATTATACAAAATTCACAATAAAAATATGGTAAGTGGGGTATTTTTAGGTATAATGTGAGTAATAAAAATAATACTTCTGTATAATTGGTTAAATTCCAAAACAATAACATTCTTCAATGGATCAGACTACTAATCGTGTATCATTTCAATTTTAAGAACAACCTCATAGGGAGTATAATGTTTACTATATAATGTATGATCATAGTGATTCACTGTATCCACTTTATATATTCTTAAAATTCTAATATCAAAATGTAAACTATGATGGTTTTTTGGGGTTGGATATAAAATAAATTTTTCCTATTATATATTAATTACAATCCAAGATAAAAAATATATATATAATTTTTTTATGTAATGATCAAATAGATTTAGATAGCTTACTCCACCATATTATTTAAATCAACTATGAAACATGATTTAAAATAATACTAATACATCCAATTCTAAATGAAAATTAGAAGGTCTAGTTAAAAAAATCATTATTAAAAATAAATAATAATAAATCCAATATAAAAAACTAAAGTTATAGATATGATTAATGGCTTAGAAAATTAATGAAAAATAAAAATATTATTTTTTAATCACAAATCATTCCATTCATATGGAATATTTTGGGATACACAATTATAATGGAGATAAAAAATTAGAAACATATCAAAATAAAACCATAATGAATAATAAAGGAAACCCGATGAAGTTAATGTGTTAGATATAAGTATTTTATAAAATTTTATTGGATTAATGTAAAAACATTAGATTTATCATATTAATCCTTAGATTATACCATATATCTTCATAATAATTAATTTAAATTATAGAAATATAAATGAAAAAAAATAATATACCTTCTCAGAATGATGTGATCCTCATAGGCTCTATTCCTATTTAGATCTCGATATCTCAAAACATCCAAAATAGAACTCCTCTAGTTCATACCCACATGTATATAATCATTTTATTTTCTAATCATAGACTCATGTGTCTAGAATGAGCAATTTAACCAACATCATAGGATTTGGTGATTTCTTAAATAATATAGACCCAATCTAAGAAGGTTTGATCGATTTTATCAGGTTCTTCTCCCATATATCTCCCTAAATCTTGTGAGAATACATATGAGTTCTCAAAAATCATGAAAAATATTACTAGTCAAAATTTTTGTGTCTAAAATTTAGTTAAATATTTTGGTTTAATAAATGTTTTGTAAGTCCCCATAGAGATCTAAACTATATTTTTGACAAATCCTAACTCCTATAACTTCATTAAATCATTTTAAATTTTTCAAAAAAAATAATCAATTTCATTTAATGATGTAAAATGTCTAGTAATGAAATAAAAAACAAAAATAGCTAGAACCTCCCAAATATTCATTAAGGAACCTTGAATAGATAATATTCATTTAAAAAAATCTTATATTCAGTTTTAATTGTTAAATAAATTTTCAATACCAAGAAAAATTAAGTCAATTATTTCTATTATAAAATTTAATATCATATAATTCAATTCATTTATTAATTTATTTAAGATCATTTTTATTCATGTGTTTAATGGTCAAAGGTTATGGGGCTTGCTTTTTCCTAGACTCTAATTCATCAAAATTTGTGGAAATTTTATATACACTTTTTTCTTGATACTCTATGAATTTATCTTAATATTATTTAGCCCAACTCATAGACATAAAGTTTCATATAGATACACATCATGGACCCTAAATAGATAAAGATAAGTTATAGATATAACAACCTTCTATGAACACTTGCTGTGAAATGTAATCATTTTGAATCTTAATATATCATAAATAATGATGTATAAATTATTTGATTATCATAAGTAATCCTTTAATATGATAGTTTTTAAATATAAAAAATTTACAATTATTTGGTAAATCATAAAAAAAATCCACTTCATATGCCCCAAATACAAAACCAACAAAAAACTAAATAAATTTTTTTAAAACTATTTCAAATGGTGGGGAATAAAAAAATTGTAGGATTTCACCTCGAGCCTTAGCTTGAAACATACCCAACTCAAGACCATCATAGTCCCCTTCACATATTCTGATATAAATAATGTGACTCCCCAAGAACTATCACCCTCACAAACACAAACTTTTTTAAAAACTAGAACACCATTATCTTGTAAAAATTAACTAAATTCATCTACAACAGACTTCTAAGAATCTCCTTCATCGCATTATTTTTTCGAGGAAACCATCACCAACCAGTATTTAAAATAACACTTTAACATAATAAACCATGTGTTTGGAAACAATAGGAACAAAAAAATTTCACCATAAATATACATAGAATGGAATACCACTAAGAAAAAAATAGAAAAAAATAAATCAGAAGAGATAACCAAGGAACTAGAATAAACATGAATCACATAATGTTATGGATTATTTATGTTAGCTATATCCCTTTAAATTTCTTAAAACTCATGGAATAAACTCAAAAATAGAAATATCTGATTGGTTTTTCACTATAATCATTGGGGTTGAAACACCTTAAACCTCCTTAATCAAACAAAATCCAAAACTAATAATTTATCCACTATAATCCTCTATAAAATATAACCACACACTAAAATAGATAAATATTGAACCTTCACCCAACATAAGACCATTATTTCAGAGAAAAATATATCCACTTGGTAGAAAAATAGTGACATAGAAAATCACCTAATGTGGAAGGAGATTAAAATAGAAAACACACCACTACTAATTCAACCATAAATAAAAACTGGAAATGAAACTAGTTAGGGAACTCCCTATCACACCCCATGTTTTATTTATAAATTTATTTCATAATATTTGATATTATTTTTATTATTCAAGAGTTTTTGCAAATTTGATAATAAAAAATTTTAAATTTTTGATGGATTATAGGGGTATGGTTTTCTAGAACAATTTGAAAAACCATGTCTAAACAATATGTATTAAGTATTTCTTGGATAGATATATTTGGAATGGGATACTCATGGTTTATAAAAAAATGTCATCCCCTAGGAATAACTATGTGAGGTATTTTTGGGTGCCCTATTTAGATGGGATATTTGTTTTATATTTTGTAAAATTATGAGATTAAACTGCACACTGGGACTAATCTAGATAAAATTATTATTTTTCTCTTTTCAAATTTTTTTTCTATCTTAACCTTTTCCCCCTTTTCTCACCTTTCCCAATGCATATTGTTTCATGGCTTATCCATCCTTTATCATGTGTGTCTCCTCACACTCATATACACAACTATAGTGATTTCTTAATAGATTCTTCATGATCGAAGGATAATTCATCAAGTTGGGAACTCATATCCCTCCTATTTCCCCTTTTTTTGTTTACTTTCTCCCCCGTCATTACATCTCTCACAAAAAAATCTATTTCATGGGATTAACCTGATTTTTATTTAATTATTCAGTGATTAGGGTTCGTTTTTGTCCCTTCTTCTAGGTTTGGTTGTCTACTATTGAATGTTACATGATTCATCTCATTGAGGATTGGTTACCATGATTTAAGGTATGATTCTCCATGTTTTTCATTTATATTTTATAACCCTTTATTTATTCACAATCTATATGTTTTATTTAATTCATTATTCCTATGTGTGAATGTTGGGTTTCATAATTTTTCAAGGTATTCTCCTTTAGGCATAATTCCTTTACATTGAATTTCAAGTGAAACTTAAAATTACATTTATTATAAAATTTTTGACATAATTATTTAAAATAAATTAAGATTTTTGAAATGGTTTTGAACTTATTTGGGTCATTAAATAAATTGAAAATATTTTTTTCATTTTTAGGTTTTATATAAAAAATAATTTTAATTACTAAAGGAGGGATTGAAATGGAATTTTTTATAATTTTTTTATAATATATTAGAAAATATCTTTTTGAATAGATTTTTGAAATGACATGTATGGGTAAGTTCATTCTTTAAAAATTGAGTTCTGGATAAAAAGGTGACTTTTGGGAAATGTCTGTTGATATATATATATATATATATATATATATTATGTTTCTAGACATATATATAGGTATGCACAAATATATATTTAATTGTACAAATTCACATGAGAATATGTGAATTTATATGATGAGAAATATTAATGTGTGTGTGTGTGTGTGTTTGTGTGTGTGTGTGTGGAACTAGAAAAAAATGGGTCCTTCTCTTTTGGTTTTGAAAATATAATTGAAATGCCCATTTGGAACTTTTAAGGTATTTCTAAAGGTGTGTGTATGATTGTTTGTACACATGTGAGCTCCTCTTAAACATTGTTTTGGATTTTATTGACATGGATTTTTGCATGTGGGTCATTGTTTATATTTTATATTATCTCATGTATATGTTATCAAGGTTTTTCCTTGAGAGGGTGTTGAAGTAAAGGGTGAGATTATTGTCTATGATTTTTCATTATTTTCCCCATTGATTATTTGGTAACCCTATTTTTACATTGGTCAGTGGAAAAAGACTAGGGTAAGTGTATGTATTATTTATCTACTTTTATTTAATACTTTATATATATTATTTTTTTCATATTAGATTTGTCTTGTACATTCGATATACAGATGATAAATTCTATTTTTTATAATTCTACTATTCTTATTACACTGATTTAAGAGAAAAATCATTCCCATTGTATATATATGATGACCTAAAGATTATATGTAGCCAATGGGGATCGAGAACAACCCTCGGGTACATCATAGGGTGGTTTGAGTATCTAATGGATGGATGCCTCTGGTTAATTCATGACAAAATGTATTAGAGCTTTGGATATGATTCCAAATCCTAGTTTTCAACACTATCACTTTGGTTCATTGGTTTTTCATTATAGGATCAAGTTAGAATTGTATGTTGAGACTTAGGAGTGTGGTTTTGAATGGGTGAACGATTACCACTTATCACAATGACACTTCAATCTCTATGGGTTGTTAGGATTTGAAATTTTAGTTAAAATTTTCATTTGATTTCATTTTATCATTTTTTATCATTATTGTAATGGTTGAATTTACTTGGGGTTCAGGTTGTATTTTATGATAGAAATGTAATATGGGTTGGTGGCGTGATTTTTTCTTTCATAATATAAAAAAATAGGCAACGACCAAACAATAAATCTTCAAATTCCTTAGGAATTGTTTTGATGTTGGACCATAGTCCCTCAATCCTCGTGGTAAAGGAAATCATGGTTTTTCATCCCATTATTTATTATTTAGGAAACCTTATAATAACATCCATGATGGGGATGAATTTAATGGGTCTTTGTGATATGTTAACATGTGGTTTACAATTTTTTTTTGCATTGCGTTCTGTGTATATTTTGGAAAAAATAGTGGAAAATATAATTTTTTTCTGAAATATATCTAAAATGTTTGATAATATTTGAAATCATGGGAAGTTTTTACATTTTTTAAATTGGATTTAGAATTTTTTTCAAAAAGTGTTATATTTTAAAAATGTGGTTTTTATTACTTTTACTACTTGTAAAATGAATGGTTTTGAAAGATGGGTTGTGAAAATGTTTTGAAGATGGATTTTTGGATTCAATTTTTTAATTGAATGTTTTGAATATTTGGAAAATTAGTGTTTTATGGAATGGGGTGTTTTGAAAAGGGGGTGTTTTTCAAAAATATAATTGGTAATTTTTAAAATTTTGATTTTATTTATAAGTGTTTCAGTAAAATTTATTCTAAAATATTTGTATGGGGTTTGTAAATTTAATAAAAATGGTGTTTTGTGATGCACCATGTTTTATTAGTTTTATTATTTTAATTTTTCACTTGGTTTGGTGGGACTTCTTAGTTGAGCAATTGAGACATGAAATAGTTGACATCAAATTTCATGTTATTTTAATTATGCCTCCTAGATATTTTATTAAGAGGATGGATTTCCTCTTTCTAGAGTGAACCTTATAGTGATTCTCTTCCTTATTAGCTAAATTAATTCTAGTTAGTGGCCCTACCAAAAATTGAAATTCAATGGTAAGTTGAGAATCTATCTTTATCATAACTTTAGCTCCTAATTTATAGAATTATATTCTACCTCTTTCTATATTAGTTTGGGTTCTTTGTAAGTTCATCAGAAGAAACTCATTGAGTATTAGGGAACTCGTGGAATTTTTTTAGGGAAGATTCTTAGTGATGGTTGTTTCCTTTTGGGTGGATTTAGAATCAGTGAGATCCTTTGAGGTATCCTTGAATCAATTGTTCTTTGGGTGAGTTAGTGATATTACGCATGGGATATTTCTTGTTCTATTAGTGTTTATGACTTGATAGTATTCATTTACTTTATGTTTTTTTTGTGTTTTTCATATTATTGGAATTTTGGGGCTAGTGCGTTGTGAATTGTTCCGGAATGGGATGAGCATGAGTGACTTTGGGTCGATTCTTGGGTAACTAGGATGAGTGGCCATCAGGTAGTTGAGCACCTAAGATTTTTTATTAATTTTTTTTCATGAGATGTTTTTTTAGATTTAAGTTCCTTATTTACCCATTTTAGTATGGTAACCTAGGTATGGGGACCATGTTTGTTCTTGTATCATGATATATTCAAGTTTCTTTTTTATTGGGTTGGTACATTTGATAGAGGTATTGAGGTTTCATTGGGTTTTCTATTGATGTTTTCATTTCTAGGTGTATTGTATCATGGTGGGTGTGTGTTGTTGACCCTCTAGTTTAAATGGAGTTAAAACTTTGGGGAGGCCTTGACAAATCTTAATGGTCCTTAGTGCATGTGGCCATTGGTGGTCAAGTTTCACTTCATGATGTAGTATATTACTTTAGAATGTGATTATTTGATTTTAATAAATCATTCTAGTTGATTTTTTTCCTTCATTTTAGGGTGTATTCTAGACACTCGACCATTATACCATTCTCCTAAGGTGTTAGATATTTGTATGTCTGGTCATTCTCTATCCATTAGAAATGGATTTCTAGGGGAAGAAAGATTTATAATGGGGAGAATTATTACATCTAATGTTTTTTAATCATTTATTTAATATTAGTTAATATTATTTTTTGTCATTAATAATTTATAATATTTTAGAACTAATATTTTTTAAATTTAAGATGTTTTAAAGGGGTGCATGGTCATCCATCATAGTTTGGAAACCCATAAAAAACTGGAAGTATTGGGTCTATCTTGGATTGAGTGGTTTGGAACAATATGCACATGATTTAATGAACTATGTGTACTACTAGGTGTAACAATGTGATATTTTTTTGGGAACCCAATATAGGAAGCATGGTTTACTTAATGTTTGTTAAACTAGATGGGTAAACAGTGTGATGGTCCTTATTTAAAAAATTACTTTTTATTTTTTCCCTACCATTTTCTCCCTCTTCCCTTTCTCATTATATAGGAACCTGGGGAAAATCCCTACATTTTTTTATTCCACTCCTCCAGTATGAACCTCCCCTCTTGTGATTTATTCAAGGATTCATCATGATCCATGTTTTATTCCACATGGTAGGAACTCATCTTCCTCCTCTTCCCCTTTTTCTTGGATTTTCATTCTCTCCCATCACTGAATATCTCCCAATTGAACCCTAGGTCTAGGGATTAACCCAATTTTAGTGTTTTATTTAGTGATTAGTTATTTTTTGGGTTCTTTCTTCCATGTATGGGCATCTTCCTTTGAAGATGACACATTTCAAAATGCCACTTCTTGGTTCCTCTTGATTTGAGGTAGGTTTTCCCTTTCATAGGATTTAAATTTATGAATAATTTATTGATTGACATTCTTACATTTTATTTAATTTATTATTCTTATATGTTAATGTTAAATTGGGGTTTATAATTGTTTCATGGTATTATTCGTAAGGAATAATTCCTTTACTTTTCATTTCAATTAAAACATGAAATGAAAAGTATTTAAAAGTTTTAAATTAATTATTTAAAATAAATTGAGATATCTGAAATGGCTTTCACCCCATTTGGGTCAAGAAATAAATTAAAATCTTTTTTATCCCATTTTTTGGATTTAATTGAAAAATGAATGTAATTGTTCAAAGGGACATTCAAATTTCCTTTTTTATAGTTTGTTTAAAAATATATTTGAAAATAGATTTTTGAATATCATTTTTAAATTCCATGTTTCGGTATATTATTTCTTTGAAAATTTACTTTTGAATAAAAATGTTAATTTTTTGAAATGTCTCTTAATATATATATATAATGGTTCTACACATATATATTAGTATATATATATTTATTTATTTTTAAAAATTCACATAAGAATATGTCAATTTTTCTAATGAGATATATACCTGTATAAGTTTATAAGGGTATAATGAAAAAAATGAATCATTCCCTTTTTGTTTCAAAAATATAATTGAAAGGTTTTTTTGTAAATTTTATGTGATTTATAAATGTGTTCATATTTTAATTCTCCACTTGAACCCTATTTTACTTTTATTAACATGGATTTTGGCTCATCGGGTATGCTTTGAATTTTATATTATTTGATGAACATGTGATTGGGGTTTTTTCTTGAAATGAAGTAGAAGGAAAGGGTGAGATTTCTATTTTATCTTATTCATTGTTTTGATCAACATTTGTTTTCCCATCCATGTTTTAATTTTTTTTATGGTACCCCTGGCTCTAGGGTAGGATAATTTATATGGGATGTGATCCATTCCCGATAGTTATACAAGTGATGTATGTTTACCCCAACCCCCCTGGCTATTGATGTGTTTCTAAACCGTTCATATATATGATAGTGAATTATGTCCAAGGTTACCTATCCTTATCATTCTTAGGGTATATCCCATGAAACTTATTCCATAAATGGTAGATAGACATGTGGTGATCTTATTTTTAATTTAGATTTACCTATTTATATGATATGTGTGGCACCTTAGTTGGTCATTATTTTTTTTCTTGTATGTGTTTCTCTTAAAGATATAGTTCCCACTTATTTATCCCATTATTTATTTTTTGTGATTATTTTTTTCTATATAATTATGGAATACTTTTAATAATAGGTTATTCTACCTAGCATGGATGATCTCTAAAGAAATGTGTTCAAATGATTGTTTTAATTTTGATAAAGGAAAAGGAATGTTTATAATAATAGTATTGTAAATGTTATGGCTTTTTTTGTTTTTCACTAAAAAAACTATCTTTATATAATGTTGGTTAAAATAGCACTAAACAGATCTTTAATTTAATGTTTATACTTGGTGTGTGGTTTCTAATTTATATACCTAATGATATTTATATCATGTCTATCTAACATTTTATTTTTAGGGTTCCATTCATCTTTTGGTCATTATTTAGAGAGTTTATTATATCGATGTATCATAGGTTAGTTTTTTATTTTATTGAATTTGGATTATGGTACCTATTACATGATTTTGTAGTAAATGCCTTTACATTTGATAGAATTTATTATGTGTGGCCCTTTAAATGATTTACTTTGAAAATTTAGGATGTTAAATCATTCATTAAATTATTGGTATTGCCTGATATCTACTGGTTCTTGAATAAAAGTGATTCTAGAGGAGGCTTAATATCATATTTAGGGGAGGAATACTAGTGTGAGAAGAGGGATTATTTGTTTACTTTTCATTACTACTTTATATGTATTGTTTTTTCATATTTTATTTAGCTTGGATGTCTGATATAAGAATGAGTCATTCTTTTTTTCATTATAATTAAACTATTTATTTTAATTTTATTTATTGGAAATTTTTTCCCACTTATGGTATATAATTCCCTTAAATTTTTCACCAGCCCATGGGGATCGGGAACACCCTGTAGGTACATCACGGGCCACATCGGTCGTCTGGTGGATAGATGGCTCAGCCTGGTTCGTGAAACTCCCTTGATGTTTAATGTATCTACCAACATCATCCCAAAACCACCAGAAATGCCTTCACTTGAGACCAATATGGGATTTATCGTAACAGGGTATGGAGAAGGAGTATAGGGGGGACAATCGATCAACAAGATGATCTATCAATATTTAGTATATATTTAATGCCAAACCCTTGAAGCACTATTATTTCAAACTAATATGGGGTTTGGAAAGGAAGTTTAGGTAATAAGATCAGTGTTTCAATGGTTATATAGAATAAAGAAATAGTGGATATCCTAGATATTTAAAACAAAAATGAGTGGTATAATCCATTAAAAAGAGATAAAAAACTCAAACAAAAATAGATCCGAACCAATATCTAGAAAAAAATATCGACACTAAACCACCATGAGAGGATAGTGTGGGTGATATTGGATGGGAGGATCAGGATCATCATGTATGGTGAGGAATGAGTGGGTGGTATGGGAAGAAACCATATCACTAAGAGAGAGAGAGAGAGAATGTTATCCTAATAGAGAGTAATCTCCTATTTTTATACTTTATTTCATTATAATTTAATATTATTATATATAATTTCATTCATTTATCATGAAAATGGATTTATCAAGGTATTTTAATCATTATAAAATATCCAATGATATTGTATTCCTATACTTGAAAGTGAAAAATTTTATCTTTCTCAATCAATCAACATCATAACATTAATAATTCAACCAATTCAGTATACCTATCTACAAACATATGTTATCATGGTTTTTTGTATTTTATAAATGTAAAAAATATAATTATACACATTTACAGTCATCACAAGTTTAGAGACCAATAATCATTATATTAGATAGAAGCTTCTATTTAAACCTAAAATATAGGGTTTTCCTATTTATGGATTAGTCCACATGATCTTCTATACATTATACAACTATGTGATAACTTCATGTGAAAAAATTTCCATTAATATAATCCCCAAACACCTAATTTTTAGACATAAAATGTGCATCATGAGGATAATGTATCTTGGCTATAAGGAATGTGTTTAAGAATATTGTCATGACTTTACACATGAACATTTTGGTTTGCTATCATTTTACGAATAATCCATACATATATCACATTATATGCATGATATAGTAATCAATATGTATAAGTTCTTATTGGTTAAAGGGAACCCACTCTAACAACACTAACACTTACAATAGTTCCAACTATAAATTATTCCAATACATATAGATCACACTTGAAAAATAAATCTTCTACTACATTATGTCTTTAATCATTAGGTTTATCTCATTCTTATCAATGAAAACTCAATTAACTGATAGTTCAATTCTTTGGGTAAAATCTTACAAGGGATGATATTCTTGAAGAAAATGATTTTTTTTCTCTATCATAACCTAGAATTCTTATACAATACAACTGTAATAATATTATTAAAACATACATTGCAAGAATATTATTTTTTAGGGGTGCAATACCATGATCTCGGACCAAGTTGAATATTACACTACATGTTTTGATGTATCATATGCCATAATTTAATAATATTCCATATAATTATCTACCGCTAGACATAAAAAGTTTCACCTTCTCAGTTACTTAACCTAACTATGATATTGTGTCATATTGATCAATAAAAATGCTAGTTTTTTATACCCCTTTCATGGAAAGATTTTATTTATTTATAAGAACCAGGAACATATCCTTTATAACACCTCATGTACAATTAGAAAGGTATAATTATTTCTCAATAATGTTCTCTTTGATCTGTATAATATTTTCAAATAATTTTTTATTCATAAGACACATTAAAAAATATCATGTAGTTTGTGATAGATTCCATCACTGAAGAACATATAATTCTTATCATCTTCTTAATCTACTCATGTGTTTTAAACACATCATATTAGATATATTTATAGAATAGGGCATAAGAAAAAAATTTATTATTAATTTTCACTATCTTTAATATTTTTAATAACATATCAATTTATGTACTATTATTTTGAATAAGAAACCCCAAATATTAATCTCTGTAGATCATGCTCTATATAACATGTTTTTAGACTCTACGTCATTATTATAGAAATTTTTTCAATCACATTTTAATTTATTATATGATATACATGTTTTTTATATATGTTTTCAATATATATAACATCAAAAATCATTTCACTCCCATTATCCTCTTGTAGAAATATGAAAATATAATTGTCCAATGATTTAATTTATGCTTTTAATATATAATGGGATCTTTAAAGATTACGCTATATATTGGGTACTTTGGATTTTAGAAACCCTTTATTATATATATATTTGATAATTTTTAGATGTTTTCTTTTAGCAGTGTAGACTTGATATTCTATCTGAAATTACGAAAAACCTAGTAATTAACTATGGAAATTTTAAATCAAATGGATTTTAGTATCTCTATTCGATAAATGGTTTTATCATAGTAATCATATTTATTTATAATAATCATTTAGCACCAATCATCATCAATAATATTCACTTTACTATTCATATCCATATATTTCTTGGATGCCCATTTTGACACAATTTTTTAATATCACATGGATATACTGCCAAAATAAAAAACATGCATTTGGTACATGAAATTCATTTATAATTTCATAAATACATTCCATTTAAGAGATTATATTTCATTTACTTCTTCATTGTTCGATGAGGATTATTCACGATGACTGCTATATCACGTAACAAGTTAGTGATAAAACCATATCTCTTTAGTGTTATCCTTTATAATATATGTTTTTAGAACACTAAATTATCTATAATTTTATTGAGTTTATTCCTATAACAACATTATAAATTTTTGGACCCTTCTATTTATCAAATTTTATCTTCCTCATATTATTTCAAATTGATATTTTCTCCCTCCTTATAGAAATATATCCTTTCACTTGGATATTTCTTTTCTATATTTAGGAATATTATATATAATATCATTTATAACATTTATAAAATTAATATAGATACAATTTTTGTTTCATGATGCATGTTTTGTGTTAGAAAATCATTAACCAAAACTTCAAATCCAAATACATGAATTTGTTAGATAGTTTATTTCATTCCTAGTATAAATTATATGAATTTTTATCTCTCATTTTTGTGGAATATGGTTAAGTGATAATGCATATATTTATGAATCATTTCTCAAAATATAATGGAATATTTACAATAATACATCATCAATCTCACTAAGGCAAGCATTTTGTCATTAGTCCTTTTATTGACATAATGACTCTTATATGTATAAGGAAATGTATGTTTATGAATAATATCTACTCTAGATTTAATTATCAATAAATGATTGATTAAGTTATTTTTCATATTGATCTAATAAATGAATCTTTTAACTTCATATCAAGACCATTGTTTATATAAATTTTACATTCTGTAAATTTGGTGTAATAATCTCATGAATTTTGACAACTTATATCTAGAATTTTCATAAAATAATTAATGTGTAACAAATTTAACTAGCTCTTGAATATTTTTTTATTTATCATGTTTAATTAATAGAGGTTACTTGGTCATTATTATTTAATAATAAACAAGTTGTATACTTATAATTTTCATCTAAAAAGAGCTAAAACACCCTTCTATTTATATAATTTAAAAAAAAATTGGTATATTATGTCCATGTATAATACTTCCATAATATGGTTTAATTTGAGGGATCTGGGATATATTTATCAGTAATTATAGACATAATATATCTTTGTTTTGTGTACATTCAATTTATAAATCATTTATAGTTCACAATAAAAATATTTATTCTGAAATATAAAATAAAAACTCATTTTTAAACATGACACTAGTATTATAGTTTTGTGATAGTTCTATTTGATACATGAAAATTTTTAAAAAAAAATAATGAATTTAATTTATTTTTAATGGTTCATACCCAGGTTATTATCTATTATTAAATTTTAGGTAAATAATATTTTTAAATGAGTCTTGGAAAGAAAATGTAAATGGTAATTCTTATATTCTTAGAATTATGTAATTTTTACTAAGTTATTTTTTTCATCTTTTCCAAAATGTGGATTATTCTCAACCTATGGAAGGAAGAAGCCCAATATAGATAGGCATTATTTAAATTTTCTTATCAGATCCAGAGCATAGGTTGAGCAGGCATGTGTCACAATAGGGTCTGGATTGGCAATGCATGGGAGGAGAGCTTTACTGATGCGAGGTGGCATCGGCGGCAGTAGAGGTCCTCCAACCCCTGTCTGACTTCGATAACTCAGTAATGAAACGAGATCTCATATTATTCAGTGGAATGCCTCAGATGTATCAAATGGGGGGCTTCATTTTTTCTATGTATTGTGCACCTAAATGAATGATCTCATTCTACCTCAGTTCACTCATCATCCTCGCTCGAATTATCCTCTCTTCACCTGCTGCCTTGACCACCTAGGAACCTCATCAAACCATCACATTGGATCACCATAGTAATCTATTTCTACTACCTAAAAACTCAATATCCACTCAATATCCACTTTCAAATATCAGGTTAAACATGGGATTTCTTTTTAACCTAGTTCAATACTTTGTAAGGATGATTTTATAGAAGTAAATCCCCTGCATGGAATAAAGATAAATACAAGCCTGTGCTACATCATAGGGTCCATTTTGTGGTTCACATGGAGTTCATGATATTGAAACCTCCATTGAAATTCCATGAAAACTATGATGAAATCTCATGATTGATGTGCATTCACAAAGTATAGGAGGATGAATGTAAGTTGAAATTCCTTATCCCATGTTCATTGCCTAATATACCATTAGAAAATTGAGGGAATCTTGAAAAGAAACTTTTCCTACAACAATGATAAAAGGATATCAATGTTTCATAGAGAAGGCTCAAGAGTGAATAACCATGAAAAATTACATGTTTAATAACATGGAAAAAGTTATATATGAACACAATCGGGATGGAAATGAGATAAGCTAGATTATGTGAGGAATCACCATGGCTAACATGGGAGGTGATAATGTAAAAAATCCAAGGTTATGGCATGATTTGATATGTGGAATGGATTTTTTAAGGACTTGACTTAGAACGGAAAAAATCTATGTCATAGGGAAACATTAAAATCTATTTTGTGGAAAAATGAATGAGGGTTTTGACTGTGATGAAGATATGGGAACAAGCAGAGTGAAGTTCTACCAAATCTCTTCCAAGGCACATGCATGGAATAATATATCTAAGGTAGTGGTATTGGTAAATCAAGTGTAGAGATAAGGATGGAGATACAATGGAAGATAAGGGGAAGATATTAAGATATGCAGATACAGTTGTACCCCATTTTCTCCTAGGTAAAAATGAAGATTTATCTCAAAAGGAGATATATGAGGAGTATTGACAAGTTGATAATGAAATATTAATGAGGTCGATTTGGTTGAGATATATATGTCCTTGATATCATAAGTGAAAATGAGTTTTTTGAAACATGATACAAATACACATCTTAAGGGAAATATTCTATAAATAGAGGATACCATGCACACCACAAGACACATTCAGCATCAGACTTTCAAGTATCTGCTGAATGATCCAATCCATGCTACTTATTTTAGGGATTTTATATTTCTACCCTATCATGGCTAGCACGATATGGTATATTTTATTATTCTAGGTATTTTTCATATAAATGGGGATTTACTTATCATGTAGGATGTTTTTATTTGATTTCATGTTCGGTTCTCAATCTTATGCTTCGATTTTTATCTGTCCTTATCATATCCCTTTTGCATGACCATTGTATAAAATGGGGAGCATGACCGTTTTCATTGAGTGTTAGAGTTTTTATTTGTAGTTTCTATTCTAGAGTTTCATACTTCTATCATGACCACTAGGTCAGTTTTATATTCTATGTTTAAACATCGGTTCATGTTACTCACCTCGTGGCGATATAAAGTATCATGACCATTGAGAAAAGATGAAATAAGAGCGTAGAGGGTGTCTACCATGACCATTGGATTTACTATGTCCAAATTTCAACAACTATATAAACATCATCATTCTTACTTTACTTTGTTATTTAATGAACCCAAGCATACGAATTCCTAATACAACCTCATACTTTCTCAGTTTTTTTTCTTAGTTAAGGTAGCTAGTTTTCATTCTATCTTAGAAATTTTAGGTCCTTACTATTTGAATAAAAAATTATTCTCTAACTTGTCCCTTGGGTTTGACCTTGGAATCACAAATACTATACTACTTTTGAGTATTCATAAGTTATGTTGCTACAAATTATTATAAATTCTAAACTAATTGAGCCAATTGGGAAGTAATGACACACTTTGGGCCTATCAATTTTTGGCATAATTTCAGTGGCATGACGCAAAGTGGAATTTAATTAAGTATTTTAGAGAATTATTTTCCCACTCTCATTTATTTTTCTTCTTTTAGATTGGTTTTTTTATTCCTTTACCACACAAGGTGTTTTTGGTTGTGTGTACATAGGAAAAATCAAGGATAAATCTCTACATACAACTAATAATTTAACTTTCAGATCCATCACAACGAATTAATACACTCAATAGAAAGATCCAAATTATCCATGGATGGGTGTGAAAATACAATCAATGGTACCACAACTGTAACTTCCCGGTTCTGGAAGCCACCCAGAGGCGCCCCGTACCCGATTGGTCACATGGCCTCAAGCGCATTTCTCCGAACGCCAGAGGCTTCCGACTAGCAGTGAGGGCCTTAGGTGTGATAGTGGGGAAACTATGCCCTCATTGGCAGAGTACACAGTGGAAGAGAAACAAATAAACAGTAGCGAAATTAGTAATAATCCATACACAAGTGAACAACGGAAGACTAGATATGATAAACAGCAGGAGCACATATATATATGATGCATGATATATGTGCCTAGGAAAGTAGCCAAACAAGTCACAATGCTGGAAATACAAACAGTACTAAAAACAAGTACAAAAGTAAAAATAAACAGCTCCTCATCATCGCAAGCCTAAGCTTGGTCACATGCTCTCCAACTCCACAGCAAGTCAAGTACCTGAAGTTGAAGGGAGCTTACCCTTGTCTATACCTGCAGTAATATAATTTGTGTGGGTCCAAAAGCATGACCCAAACAGGGTGTGAGACTAAATCCCAGTAGGCAACCACCCGAAGATATGTTCCTAACAGTCAGTGAATATATGGCATGTAAAAGTACATAAAGCAGTAAACAGGAACATGTCGAACAGTAAACAAGCCATAGTTCCAATAACAAGCAATAGCTAACAAGTAGCTAATCACAAACAGGTAACCCTCTGGGAAGTACTCACAACCATCCCCTCTAGTCCTACCTAACAATTACCAACATCCCTCTGGGCAGTACACTCAGCCTAACCCCTCTGGTTTGGTCATACGAATATATAAAGACTCTCTAAGGAAGCAAACACAGTCAATTCCCCTTATAGTCTAAGGTAGTCGGGAACTCTCTAAGGAAGCACACTCGGTAAATTCCCCTTATAGCCCCAAGGTCAAGGACTCTCTGAGGAAGCACGCTCGGTCAATTCCCCTTATAGCCCATGTCATTCAGAGACTCTCTGAGGAAGCTCACACAGTCAATCCCTCCTATAGTCTATGGTAATCAAGGTGATTCAAAGCAAAATAGAGACTCTCTGAGGAAGATCACACGGTCTATCCCCTTATAGTCTAAAGCAGTCAATGACTCACTAAGGAATCTCACATGGTCTATCCCCTTATATCCCAAAGTTATTCAAGGGCTCTCAGAGGAAGCTCACTCGGTCAATTCCCCTTAGTCTACTACACCAGGTTCTCACGACCCTGTGTAGGTCAACGGCATAGCAATGCAATATGGCCAAAGTAGACCTACAGAACTACTTGTCTAACCAGTCTATAGCATATCCAGCATATCAGAAAAACAACTCTCCATCCTACAGCAACAGGCATGGAAAACATGCAAGGAAGCCAAAATCTAAACAAGACCAAACGGTCATAAACAAAACGTGCATGGGAAAAACATCCAAAGCATAGCAGTTCAACCATATTCATAATCAAACATCCTCTATACAGGCATACAAGCATGGCAGGCATACTATAGGGGTAAAACGGTAAAAACACAATACCTCGTTCTCGGTTATTGGTGAAATTTGCACATAATATTCAAGGACTTTCAACGGAAAGGCACAAACCACCTACCTTGACGTTAGGAGATCGATATACTTGAACCACGAGGCTTGAATCTACTTAGAACATCATAGATCTACGAAAATGCATAAAATGTTCGACCCACGATAACTTGGAAGAGAGGAGGAATTGGAAAACAATGCTCAGGTAAAAGGAAGAAATCAGTGATGTGATTCCAACACAACTGACGGTGTTCGAATCGGAGGACGGACGGAGGCTTGGGGCTCGTCCAAGATCTGTGGTCGTACCCTCGCTCTCAGACGAACCAAACCTAAAAGGAGTGTGTTCTGTCCGTCAGGAACGACCCCGGTGCATTTAATGAAAAAAAACAAAGTACACGGCATTTACTTTTGGAGTACACAGTGTGTACTTTCTGTTTCCGTACTCCACATTAGGCGGCCTCCATGTTACCCCTACATGGTCGTGTGTGTGGACATGACACAACCAGCACACAGACTCCAGCGGCATTGCAGTACACAGTGTGTATTTATAAAGTACACGGTGTGTACTTTGAAAATTTCTAGACTTTCCTCTTTTTCTCAAAAACGACCATAAAGGGAAAAACATACCTGAAAAGAAGATCTGGGTTCTTACAAACTTCCCCCCTTAAAGAAATTTGTCCCTGAATTTCCCTAGCGCGGCTTAGAAGAAGAAACCCCAAACTGCTCTGGCCACTGTGCTCATACATCGACCTCTCTCTCCCAAGTCTCATCTGGTACTCGCACGTGCCGCCATTGCACTCATACCCGAGGAACAAACCGGCCACAAAGAACCTTTGTGCTGTGATCAACAATCCGGATAGGATGCTCCTCGAACGATGCATCCACCTCTAGCTCAACCTCCTCAGGTTGAAAGACATGAGACGGGTCTGAAAAGTAACGTCGGAGCTAAGAGACGTGAAAAACGTCGTGTATATCCCGGTACCTCTGAGGTAACTGCAACCGATAGGTAACCATCCCAACTCTCTCCAACACCTCAAACGGCCCGACATATCTTGGTGAAAGCTTACCATGTCTCTTAATCCTCATGTGCCCCAACCTCGGTGTGACACGTAGAAAAAACCTGATCCCCGGCCTCAAACTCCAGAGGTCATCTCCACTGATCAGCATATGACTTCTATCGAGACTGTGCAGTAGTCATCCTCTTCCGAATCAACTCTATCTGCTCTGTGGTCTCCTGAACAAGATGAGGTCCCATCAAAGCTACTTCACCTTCCTCTAGCCAACATAAGGGTGATAGGCATGGCCTACAGTACAAAGCCTCATAAGGTGTCATCTGAATAGTTGCCTGAAAACTATTGTTGTAGGTGAACTCCACCAGAGGTATATTCTTCTCCCAAGAACCTCCAAAGTCCAGAATGCATGCTCGGAGCATGTCCTCAAGCACCTAAATCGTATGCTCGGACTGGCCATCAGTCTGGGGGTGATATGTTGTACTCAAAAGTACCTATGTACCCAAAGCCTTCTAAAGCCCCTTCCAGACCCGAGAAATAAGACGTGCATCCCTGTCTGATACAATGGAGTGTGGAACCCCATGCAGACGTACAATATCTTAGATGTACAGTCTTCCCAACTCATCAACACTGAAGTTCTCCTTGATCGGTAAAAAGTGAGCAACCTTCGTGAGTCTGTTAATGACAACCCATACTGTATCATTCTCGTGAGGCAACCTTGGCAACCCTGTCACGAAATCCATCGCGAAGTCATTCCACTTTCACTCAGGAATGGGTGACTGATGTAAAAGCCCTATCGGTCGCTGATGCTCCGCCTTCACCTGCTAACAGGTGGAACACCTCATAAGAAAACTTGCCACATCTTTCTTCATACCTGGCCACCAGTACTGGCGGTATAGATCACAATACATCTTGGTGACACCAGGATGAACTTCCCAAACAGAGGAATGAAAGTCCCACATCAGTTCCTCACGTATGTCTGCTGGCACCCATACACACCCCTGGAAACGCAAAACCTCATCCCCACCTATGGTCCATCCAGGAATAGGGTCCTCTCCTGACACACTCTCCCATAGGACTAGGCCTTCAGAATATGATAGCTGCCTCATTCAAACTTGATCAATAAGGGTAGAGGTAACAGCTACAGAAGATAGGAATGTTTGCCTCTAACTATTGTGCACCTCTAAATGCATCTCAGAGAACAGAGCCATAAGCTGTTACTCACTGCTGGCCTCCTGAACTGCCTGTATCTGAGTCCTCATGCTCAGTGCATCAGCCACAACATTGTCTTTCCCAAGCGTATAGGCAAGCTTGAAGTTGAAGGACTGTAGGTACTCAACCCACCTCCGCTGACTCAAATTCAGATCATGCTGTGTGAAGATGTCCTTGAGACTCTTGTGGTCGGTGAAAACCACAAAGTGCTCTCCCAAAAGACAATGTCTCCAACAGCGTAGGGCATGAACGATAGCTTACAACTCCAGATCGTGTGTTGGGTAGTTCCTCTCATGTGGCCTCAAATGTTGAAACTCATACGCAATGACTCCATCTCCCTTCATAAGCACAGATCCCATCCCGATACCTGAGGCATCGCAGCAAACGGTATAGCTCTTTCCCGGCACTGGCAAGACTAGTATCGGTGCTGAAGACAACCTCCCTTTCAGCTCCTGAAAGACTGACTCACAAGAATCTGACCATAAGAACTTCTCACCCTTCTTGGTAAGACCTATCAGTGGTGCTGCTAAGCGTGAAAAGTCTTGTATGAAACATCTGTATTATCCATCCAGCCCTAGAAAACACCACACCTCAAAGATGTTTTTCAGCTGCTCCCAGGAAACTAATGCTTTCACTTTCTATGGGTCTACTGACACTCCTCTCTCTGAGATAACAGGGCCCAAGAAGTGAATCTGATCCATCCAAAAGTGACACTTCGAGAGCTTAGCATATAACTGATGCTCCCTCAGTGTACTCAATACAATCTCAAGATGTGTAGCATGGTCGTGTAGAGTGTGAGAGTACACCAAGATATCGTCCATGGAGGCCACCACGAAAGAGTCCAAGTGTGGATGGAACACTCGGTTCATCAGTGCTATGAAAACTACAGGCACGTTCGTGAGACCTAACGGCATAACCAAGTACTCGTATAGACCATACCTACTCCGGAAGGCTGTAAGAGATATATCAGATGGTCTAACACACAACTGATGATAACCGGATCTCAAGTAAATCTTAGAGAACACCCAGGCTCCTCAAATCTGATCAAAGAGGTCATCAATCCTAGGCAAGGGATATCGGTTCTTGACCATTTACTAGTTCAACTTATGATAGTCCACACAAAGCCTGAGGGTACCGTCTTCCTTCTTCATGAAAAGGACAGGAGAACCCCAAGGAGAAGTACTGGTTCGGATGAAACCCTTTGCCTGAAACTCCTCCAACTGCTTCTTGAGCTCTTGTAACTCAGGTGTAGCCATCCTATAAGGAGGAATGGACACTGGTGCCACTCTTGGCACGAGATCAATAGAAAATTCTACCTCACGCTCTGGAGGAAAACCTGAAAAGTCCTCTGGAAAGACATCCCTGAAATGATCCACCACTAGAGGAAAGTCTAAATGTGAAGTCCCCAGGTCATCCAGATATAGACTGGAAATCTGGGCTGTAACTCCTCCTAACCCAAGATGATATGGACATGCTCTACTTGCCTGGACATTCCACTCGCCCTTGTGAAGAAAAGATCCACCCTCTGGTGATATGAAACTCACCTTGTGGCGATAACAGTCGACGAATTCCTGGTAGGGAACTAACCAATTCATCCCGAGAATGACATCATAGCATGTCATCTGTATGACATAGAGGTCCCATAAGAAGTGACACCCATCAACCTCTAGAGGGAACTCCTTGCACTGATGTACACTAACCATCCTAGCCCCCAACGGTGTGTCTTGTGTCAAGTATCAGCAGAGGAAAAGATGCAGAGCCCAAGGCTCTCCACAATAGCAATAGAGATAAAGCTATGGGAAGCCCCTGTATCAAAAAGAGCAGAAGATAAAACTGAGGCTACTAAGATCATACCTCGAACTGTAGAGGGTTCGGGATCCTGCTCCTGCTGGGTTTGTTCCACTGCAAAAGTCTGACCTGCTCCACGGCTATGTGAGCCTGCCTGGCCACTCTGAGTTGATCCACCCTGCTGTCGCTGATAGACCGGTGACTGACCACCATGGTCTCGACCTCCACCTCGGCCTGAATGGATGGAAGAACTCCAGTTCCCAGACTGATGAGAAGCTGGTGGCGCTGCTCCTGAACGAGGAGTCATAGAAGAACCTCTGTCACCAGCTGCTGGTGAGAAGAATTGACATAAGCACTGAAGATGACCCATTTTGTCGTAAGATCGGCACTCCATCAGGTCTCTCGGGCAACGTGGCCTCATATGCCCGCTCTTCCTGCACTGGTAGCATACCACCTGACTACCAGAAGATGCATCATGCATACTCTGATCTCCCCGTGAAATCTCTCTACGGCGCTTCCTGCTATCAGCTGGCGGAGCACTAACTCTGGATATCGAACCGCCCTAGATCACTGCTCCAGAATCCCTCAGATTGCGCTCAGTGATCAGCGTTTGGCTGAAGATAGAGGAAATCAAAGTCAACCTGAAGATGTTCACCTACGGTCGGATGTCGTGCCTCAGACCATCTTCGAACTTCTACGCAAGGAATAGCTCATCGCCTCCTGGAATAGGCGTGAAATGCTGAATCTCAGTAAAGCGAGATGAGTACTCCATAATAGAAAGAGTACCATGCTCCAGACTCATAAACTCCTGGGCTCGATCGGCCCTCAGGGTATATGGGTAGAAGTAATCGTAGAAGATGTGTCGAAACTCGTCCCAAGTCATACTCTACTAGAGTCCTGACTGTGAGATCACCTCCCACCACCTCTTAGCGGAGTCTCAGAGCATATAGGTAGCGATCTTCACCCTCTTCTCTGGAGGTATCTCCAGATGCTCGAAGATTGCCAGCGTGGCCTCTAGCAATGATTCTATAGCCTAGGGTCCTCCATCCCCTAAGAAAGTAGAAGGATGCTGGTGCTGAAAAACCCGCGTCAATTCCGCCATCGACGGGGCAGGAGACGGAGCTACCTGAAAGGTCTGCATCATCCTCATAAAGCCTTCCCTGAACTATGCATCAGCACCTGTGCCAGGTATAATGGTTGGTTCCAAGGCTATCACAATAAGAGGATCTTCTGGAAGTCCCTGATCAGCCATATTCGGTGTCTGATCACTGTCTGGCAACTAGCGTACAACTAGAGGACGTCTCGGTGGCATAATTCTGAAAGGTCAAATGCACACCTTAGATCAGGATTATCAAGGACTGAAAACATAAGAGTACAAGAATGAAACAGGAGAAATAAAACATTCAAGTTTTACAAAACATGACTACATGGCGTGTATAAACACTACATGGTGTGTTCTCTTAATCCATTCACATGGGCGTGTATGTAACGACCCAAAGTTTCATTAATGGAAATCCCTCTTGATCTGATTAAACGTCGCTTTATGTTTATATAAATGTCAACTTCATTGGTTTTATGTTAAGAATTTTGACCATAGCTATTATAGTCGTTGAACAATGATCACATGATTAGTATAAATATAGGGCTTTAACAAATCCAAATTTACTCAGACAAAAGAAGTGATGGTCTCATCCAGTAGAATTGCTCCATACGAAGCCCATTTTCCAGAGCTTAGAAAAGAGCTGGCATCCTTGGGATTCGCTCTTGACCAAGACCAAGCTGATCTTAATCATTTCAAGCTCGAATGGGACCGTCTACGGGAAAAGTTGAAGTTGATAGAGATTACCACTCGAGCAATGTTATCCGAGCCACCCCCAAGAGTTTGTCACCATCGCACACCTTACCCTTAGGTCTTATGCGTCTGTTTTAAGGGTTTATGTAACAAATCGATAGTACTATGTTTATGTACATTATTTTTGTATATAATAATGAATATACTTTCTTGTCATTATTGATACATTGTAAATAGTTTTTAAAGTACAAATAGTGTTTTTAGTTATTATTTAATTAAGAAATCTATTTTATTAAATTAATGGATTTTTGAATTAAATAATATTTTAATAAAATATTATTATTATTAAATTAATTTTTATTAAATATAAATGATCTTATAATTTTATGAATGCAATTATATTTTTTATTAAGGTTTGAAAGCCATTTCTGTCAAAACCCGTGAATTTTCAATAAATGTCGGTTTTTATTTTAAAAGTGAAAATTAATATATTTAGAAAATTATTTAGATAAAATAAATGTTATTTCTGGAATGAGGATGTTGAAATTATCCAACGGTGAATTTTTCATAATTTTCTGAGACAGTCAAATGTTTGGGTAAAAATTAAATACCGTTTAAATATATAATGTGTTTTATGACATCATAATGACCCAATAGTGATGTAATAAAATACTATAATCTTTATGTTCAGCCAATATATGTTTTACCATTAAAATAATGTAATTTTGGGTTTGTTTGACTTACTTTTCAAAGCATTAATGGACCCCTCAAGACTTATTAAACACCTTGTCTTTTTAAATTGTTTTTCATGGGAGTGTGACTCACCTCAACATAAGCAACCCTATTATTTAAAGAAGTTCGGACTTTGGCCTTATAAAATATTTTTTTCCTCTTCACTTTTCCAAAAACCATGGGCAAAAACAATATGATGGTTTGTGGTTTGGATTAATTTAATATAAGGGGTCTCAAGCCTAAATAATAAATAATTCCCTCACTTTTCCTATATAAACCCACCTAAGATCCCACTCCATCCTCACTCAAAGCCTTTGGAGTTCATCCAACCTCTGACCTAATCTCTCTAGAATCCTCCCAAGGTGCCCCAAGCTCCCAAGAAGCCTCTCACAAGTCTCTCTCTAGCCTTTGGAAGCACACTTCCAAGTAAGGGTTTTTTCTTCCTTTCTCATTTTTGTCCAATTTTCTTTAAGTTGTTTTGTCTATTTAATTTCAATTATGAATGTTGGGGTATGGTTTTGCACCTCCCTCATACTTCCCTCTTTATGTTTGAATGATGGGAGACCCTTTCTCTCTCATTAAATGCCTCCCATGTACACTCGTTATTATGCCAAAATTCTGAAAGGAACTTCTCTCTCCTCATTTACATTCAAGCAATAATTTTGTATCATGAATCTAAATTTCATTACAATTTTTGTATCTATATGAACTCCTTACTATCCATTACATGTAAATATGATGAGGAACCCCTTTCTCTCTCATCAACTGTTTTTATGAATTCTTATGTCACGACGTTACGCTGCCGAAATCGCACCGATTTTCTAAGCCAATGTCATTGTGTAGTGAATACCATGCCCATTTCTCCATCAAGGGTATTCACCATTATGCACATTTACTTATTGATTATAAAGTTTCATGTATGAATTTCATATTCCTTTATCGTGGAATAAATGATTATGTTTTATGAATCTATGTTTTATGATCCATGTTTTATGATCCATGTGGCACACTTATGCATGAAATGAAATGTTTAAGAAGGGTGCGCCCTTATAGCACTCCAATGCATTGGGTAAAGTATAGTATCATGATACGTAATGTGCAATGAGTGTTGACTCATGCTAATTCAAGTGCAACGAGGGTTTACTCATGTTTTATGTGCAATGAGGATTTACTCATGCTCAATGCGCAATGAGCCTTAGCTCATGCTAATTCCATGTTAAGTGTTGTTGCCACATTTCCATGTTATGATTATCATGCTTTATCATGCCTTTATGTTCATGTTTCTCTTGTACTCTATTGATATGCCTAATGTCTAACATGTATTGTACTCCTCATGTTATTCCATGTGTATTCCTTTACTGAGCTTTATAGCTCACCCTTTTCTTATGCATGTCCTCAGGTTATCCCATGCAATGCTAAGTACGAGGGAATGTAGTGGTCATGTAAAGGAAGTTTTCAATAAAGATGTTGTATTTCATGTTTCAAGTTTTTATGTAATGATCCTAAGCCCCAAAGACACTAAACCTCTCGATCTTCTTTGTTGTATCAAGTGAAGTTTTATGTAATAAATCATGTTTAAGTTTGTAATAAAAGCAAGGTTGTCATAGTGTACTTCTGCCACAACTAGTCGTGTAACACCCCAACCACACGGCGTGTTATCCCCACACACGGCATGTACTTGAACTCTATTTCCCTGCCCGAGTCTCCTTACACAGCTAACCCACACAGTCCTCTTAATCCTAGACTACACGACGTGTTCACGACGGACACGACGTGTACTAGACAAGTTCCAACGACCCGTGTTGTTAGTTACACGGCCGGCTACACGGTTCACTCTACACGGCGTGCTCCATGTGTACACGGCGTGTACTTGAAGGAGTTCCCCGACTCGTGTTGTTCGTGACACGGCCGGGTACCTAGGTTACACTGCACGGCGTGTGAAATTAGGACACGACGTGTATAGCCTAAGTTTCATTCATCCGTGTCGTTAGTCACACAGGTAGACACACGGTCACTACAACACGACGTGTACGTACTGTACATGGCGTGTTCCTGCAAGATTTTTCACAACCCCGTGTCTCTGCCCACACAACCAGTGACACGGTTATATACTACACGACATGTATTCATAAAGTACATGTCGTGTATTCTGGGTTTTTCCGGACAGTAGCCTCAGAAACTACTCCGAAGCCCAGAAAACATAGAAACAAGCATTAAGGTGCAAAATTCTGATCCGTAAGGGCCAAGACTCCCCACGAATCAAAGTTTGGCATCTCATACATGTTATAAACAAGAATAACAGTGCAATGATCCACCAAATTCTGGTCCAAGAGGGCCCATAACACCTCAAGAACCAAAGTTTGGCATTCATTCAAACAAAACCTTACACACAATACCCTATCAAACAACAGATATTTCTATCAAGGCATCTATCACAACAACATGCATATTCTACACAACATCTATCACAACAACATGCAATTGCTAATGCACCCTAAATGGCATGACAAGAATGTGTGGCATGTGATTTCTAACAAGTGCCTATATGATGCATGAGATGACACACCCTCATCTCATCAGGTTGCGACATAAATAGAACCGCAATAACAACGGTAACAACACAAAGCATGTGAATCACCCAACGATGAAATCAAATCAACTGTAAAATTGCAAACCATTAAAATTTCAATAAATGAGGTAGTTTGTATTTTCCCTGTACACGGGTTAGCTACTCCTGGGAACAGCTTATTACCAAGTACTTATTCCACCATATCTCTGGCTATAGGCTTCAAACAGTAAGTCAAGAGAAAAGAATTCATCTGATACCACTTTGTAACGTCCCGGTTCTGGAAGCCACCCAGAGAGGTACCCCGTACCCAGTTGGTCAAATGGCCTCAAGCGCATTTCCCCGAATGTCAGAGGTTGCCGACTAGTAGCGAGGGTCTTGGGTGTGATAGTGGGGAAACTATGCCCTCATTGGCAGAGTACACAACGGAAGAGAAACAAATAAACAGTAGCGGAAGAAGTAATAATCCATACACAAGTGAACAACGGAAGACTAGATATGATAAACAGCAGGAGCACATATATATATATATATATATGATGCATGATACATGTGTCTAGGAAATCAGCCAAACAAGTCACAATGCTGGAAACACAAACAGTACTAAAAACAAGTACAAAAGTAAAGATAAACAGCTTCTCAGCACCGCAAGCCTAAACTTGGTCTCATGCTCTCCAGCTCCACAACAAATCAAGTACCTAAAGTCGAAGGGCGCTTGTCCTTGTCTATACCTGGAGCAATATAATATGTTTGGGCCCAAAAGCATGACCCAAACAGGGTGTAAGACTAAATCTCAGTAGGAAACCACCCGAAGATTTGTGTCTAACAGTTAGTAAATATATGGCAGGTAAAAGTACAGAAAGCAGTAAATAGGAACATGCTGAAGAGTAAACAATCCACAGTTCCAATAACAAGCAACAACTAACAAGCAGCTAAGCACAAACAGGTAACCATCTGGGAAGTACTCACAGTCATCCCCTCTAGTCCTGCCTAACAAGTACCAACAACCCTCTGGGCAATACACTCAGCCTAACCCCTCTGGTTTGGTCATACGAATATATAAAGACTCTTTGAGAAAGCACACACAGTCAATTCCCCTTATAGTCTAAGGTAGTCAGGAACTCTCTGAGGAAGCACACTCAATAAATTCTCCTTATAGCCCCAAGGTCAAGGACTCTCTGAGGAAGCATACTCGGGCAATTCCCCTAATAGCTCAGATCGTTCATAGACTCTCTGAGGAAGCTCACACAGTTAATCTCTCCTATAGTCTATGGTAATCAAGGTGATTCAAAGCAAAACAGACACTCTTTAAGGAAGCTCGCACGGTCTATCCCCTTATATCCCAAAGTTATTCAAGGACTCTCAGAGGAACCTCACTCGATCAATTCTCTTTAGACTACTACACCAGGTTCTCACGACCCTGTGTAGGTCAACGGCATAGCAATGCAATATGGCCAAAGTAGACCAACAGAACTACTTGGCTAACCAGTCTATAGCATATCCAGCATATCAAAAAAACAACTCTCTATCCTACAACAACAAGCATGGAAAACAGGCAAGGTAGCCAAAAGCTAAACAAGACCAAACAGTCATAAACAAAACGTGCATGGGCAAAACATCCAAGGCATAGCAGTTCAACCATATTCATAATCAAACATCCTCTATACAGGCATACTACAGGGGTAAAACGGTAAACACACAATACCCCGTTCACGGGTATTGGTGAAATTTGCACATAATATTCAAGGACTTTCAACGGAAAAGCACAAACCACCTACCTTGACGTTAGGAGATCGATATACTTGAACCACGAGGCTTGAATCGTCTTAGAACGTCGTAGATCTACGAAAACGCATAAAACATTCAACCCGCAATAACTTGGAAAAGAGGAGGAATTAGAAAACGATGCTTTGGGAGAAGGAAGAACTCACCAATGCGATTCCAATGCAACTGATGGTGTTCGAACCGGAGGACGGACGAAGGCTTGGGGGCTCGTCAAAGATCTGCGGTCGTACCCTCGCTCTCGGACGAACCAAACCTAAAAGGAGTGCGTTCTGTTCATCAAGCACGACCCCGATGCGTTTAATAAAAAAAAACAAAGTACACAACGTGCACTTTTGAAGTACACGGCGTGCACTTTGGGAGTACACAACGTGTACTTGTTGTTTTCATACTCCGCATTAGGCGGCCTCCATGTCACCCCTACATGGTCGTGTGTGTGGACATGACACAGCCAACACACGGACTCCACCGGCATCGCAGTACATGGCATGTACTCATAAAGTACACAATGTGTACTTTGAAAATTTCCAGATTTTACTCTTTCTTAAAAACGACCAGAAAAGGAAAAACATACCTGAAAAGAAGATCCAGGTTTTTACAACAACTGCACCCGGGCATGGATGAGCGCTACCTCTAAGGCTTAGAAAATATTTTTAAAGATGGATTAATGGACTTGAGAATGGAAAAGGAGACTGAAGAATTATTGGACATTGATAGTCAAAACACGAATGAACTATCAAAGACACATTTATAATCTCTCTAGATATAGCTAGTGGCTAAACTCAGGATTAGTCACAAGTAAGTAGTGTACTTATCCTACCGATTTCTCAAAAATATTTTAATATTTTTTTTAATCTTGAAAACAGTAAAGGTAAGATGAAACAGTGGTGATGAAAATGCAAGAAATGAAAATGGGAACATAAGAAACTGAGAACGGAAAAAACAAGTCACCAAGAACGAAACTATTTCAATTGAATGACTTAAAATGATTTCTTTGTTCACAGAAAAATTATTATAGCTCCCCAGCAAAATGACCAGATTAACCACTCTCACCAAGAGTTTAATCTAATGAAAGAATGATTCTTACAACTCACCACTTTCAAGATTCATTTGACCACAAAAAGTTTGATGAAATGACGTCAGAATCAATCTTGTCAAATGATTTTGACGCGAAGAATGAAACCGCAAGAGGTGCAACAATTTTAAAAAATGAATGACATGAAGAAGTAGAATTGAAACAAAAATAAATAAATCTCTCTACATTCATTAATTGGCCTAAATATTTATTTAGTAAACATTCAATCATACCCAATGTGTGCTTGATGTCTCAACAGAACCCATCTCCATCCTTGTAAAGAAGAAAGTGACAAACTATTCCTATAAATGAATGTGTGGTCACAACTACTCACTTCACATTCACAATTTACCAAGAGTGATGAAGAAATCAATAACTGAAAAAATATTCGGTCTCCTGACATCTACAAGTTTCGCCTCCAAGATCAAGCTCTCAAATTAGCCCTCTATGTTCAGAGGTTGAAGATCATGCACGGAGAGCAAAAACATAACAATCACAACAATTTTATTTACAAAATACAGAAGAGAGAAGAAGAGAGAGAAGAAAGAGAAAATGAAAATTGCATAATGACGAGGTTCACCTTCCACATAGGCACTAACACATTATTTAAAGATGTAAAAGAAAGAAAACAACAAAAGGATAACAGGCAAACAAAACGTTTCTATGTGGTAGCTTTCACTCACCACCTCCTTCACATTACACCAGAAAAACTCCTTCCCAAAATAACATTGCCCCCTTGAACCAAGTGTTGGCACCTGGAATTCCAACTCTCTAACAACTGGGTGTTAATCATAACCCAAACTGACAGAAGCACTAATAAAAGGCTCTGACACATGCCCAACAGTAATTAAAGAATGTCACTATCTGGGATGCTTCTCACTGCAAGAATTGCCGTTGACAAACACATAGCCAAGAATTTAATTCTCCATATGCAAATGTCATCTTCCTCCCAAAACCAGATCAGCAAAGCAAATTAACTCCCAATTGCAGCAAAATAAAATCATCAGCATTCATCCTTCCCAAACTCGATGCTTGATTGAGAATCCTCACCCCTTATCCCAGAATGCAAACCTATTCACAACTTCTTCATTGGACCAGAATATCACCAGCATCAAACAAAACTCCTCAGGCATTTCTCCGAACATATTACAGTGGCCAGCATCAAACTACAAAGCCTCGACCAAGGAGAAAATCATCACCCCTTGAAACACCCCAGATCGAACCTTTGGTTCGACAGTGGCACCAGCAATCGATGGAGGCGCAGTCATCGGCTTCAATTGATCCAAATAAAGATTAAATCGACCTCCTTGGTTGGCATTTCCATCAAGAACGATGGCGACACGCAAAACCTAAATCTCTCGGATTCGGTTGGCATCAATTTCTTAACGTGAAATCAGATCCAATATCGAATTCAGAACCCTTTGCGAGCTTGATTCCCCTTCAAGCGTCAAATATCGGCTCGGCAATTCTATAAATCGCCATCTTCCTTCTCAATAAAGCTTCGCTGAGGCATCGGTTAGGACAGCTTAATGGCGGCGCAATTGATTCGAGCTTCATCAGACTTCGACGGCAGCCATTACCATCTCCGGAGGGATCTTGGGCTTCGGGTTCGACATTGGCGCATCGGAAATCAACAAAAGGCGCGGTATCTCATCATCATCAATGGCAAGCAATGTTTCGTCGGTTTCAGAGTCAACAAGCTCGGCCTCAGAGCGGATGTTCTTCCTTGGCTCGATTCTTCTTCAAATAGGATTGGGTCAACCTGGATTTCATTAACGGCGTTGGGGAACCCGGAATCAGCACCCAAGACGGCGGCGGCGACTATCCAAGATCTGAAACCCTCGGGCTCTGGCACCTCCCAAGTTTTCAGCACGAATCGGCTTCGGTCACCGGCCGCTCAGACCTAGGTGATCGGTTGGACATAAAATAAAAAATAAAGGAAATCAAAAATAAATAAATTCATGAAAAATAATTACAAATACAATTTAAAAGTGCAAATTAATATTTAACATACACAAAACATGTGATAAATTAAACTAATAACTTAATTGTTTACTTAAACAGAGAAATGAAATAATAAAATTAATTAATCAAAATAGATTAAAATTAATATTTTGATTGAGAATTAATTAAAATAATCAAGGAGCAGCAAACAAACAATATTTACAAACTAAATTAAATATTTTAACACAACAATCATTAATTCACTAATTAACAACAAATAAAACAGGACACTAAAATTAACTAGTTAAATACCTGATTAATCATTAAATATACATTAAAGATGACAAAAATGACGTGGCAAAATACAATAAAAATGAGTCATATCAAATTTTCCCACACTTAAAATTTTTTGTCCTCAAACAATTACTTAGTCAATTTCAGTGAAGAAAAATAAATCCCAAAAGCGATAAACTGGAATGCCACAAAGAATTAGTTTTAAAATAAACTTTCCGACTCTCTCAAGTTAGAAATGTGATTGCTCTCCAAAAATCAAACAGATTCAGTGTAATGTTGGGTTCCTATTTTACCAACGTAATTGAAATTGAAAATTTTGAAAAGAATTAAACAAACATAAATTTACATCCAACTTGAAGTCCAAACTTCACTTTACCTCCAAGTGAACCAACTCACATAATTAGAAGGAATAATAAATAGGTACTCTGCTTGGATGTGCAAGTTTAATAATTAGAAGTAGAATAAATAACACATTCATCAACTTAAATAATTAAAGAATGAAATAATGAAGAATTTATGGCTCAACCTGGATTAGGATTTTCATTTCATGACTCATTTTGATGCATATCTTATTAGTTTAATTCCTTCCAAAAAGTTCAAAGCCAATGACAGTTGTAAAAATTCCACCAAAATTTTTCCAGAGGGCAATAAAAATGATGTACTAAATTAAATTCATGGAGTAATAAAAATTAACCATCTTAAAGTGGCATCACAATATTCAAACTCAAGAAAAAATTTGTTCCATTGAAACTGTAAATAAAATCTTGACAAACTCAAAATTTTGAAAAATTTAAAGGGATTCTGGTGGGCATCACATTAAAGCATTGTTTAGCTTTCTAAGAAGACAAATTTCCCCACACTTAAGCATTTCTTTTCCACAATCAATTACTTAGTCAGAAAAATAAAACTCAAAAAGTGATAAACCAAAATACCACAAAGAATTAGTTTTCAAATAAATTTTCCCTCATGGACTCTCTCGTGTTAGAAATGTGATTTTCCTCTTAAAATCAAACAGATTCAGTGTAAAGATGGGTCCTGGTTTTACAAAAGTAATTGAAATTGAAAATTCTAAAAAGAATTAAACAAACGTCCATTTGCATCCAACTAGAATTCCAAGCATCTCTTTACCTCCAAGTGAGATGAATCACATAATTAGAAGGACTAATAAATATACACTCCACTTGGATGGGAAAGTTTAATAATTACAAGTAGAATAAATAACCCATCCACCATCTAAAAGAATTATAGAATGAAATATTGAGAAACACACAATTTTGACCCACTGAAAATGTAAATAAAAGCTTGGGAAACACACAATTTCGAAAAAATTAAAGGGATTCTAATGGGGTTCGCATTAAAGCACGGTTTATCTTTTTAAGAAGTCCATATCCCTACATTTAAAAATGAAATTTTCCCTCAAAGTTGTATTCAAAGGTGGATGAAATCAATTAAAAATTTTGGTTCATAACAAATTTTCAATTTAGTAGTATAAAGACATGAAAAGGGTCACAAGTGCGGTCAAAAATCATTTTACCACAAAACAAACAAGCCTTGCATGTACAAAAGTTACCCGTTGGTTCCTACATTAACAACTTGAGTACAAATTCATGTCTTTCAATGTAGTTACATGCTAACATTTAATGTTCAACAAAGATTTTCAACAAAGTGTTAAAATAAACATGCACACAAAATTTTCAACAAACATATAAAGTAAAAAGGGTAGGAGCAACCAGTAGATTAAGCAAGAAAAAATCATCATGTGAAAACACTTAAATAATAAGTTTTCAAAGATTAAATACACCACCACCAACAAGAAGCAGATTTTTATTTATCAAGAGAAGAATAAAAATGAAGAATTTGAAACCTTACTCCCCTGTTTCGAATCTTTATCACGTCAGTCTCAACAAACCAACCCCTTTCTTTTCTTTTTTCAAAAATTTCCTTTGGATAAAAATTTCCAGCTTTTATAGGTTGAAAATGATAAGAATTAAATTCCAGGATTTTATGTTCAAAACAAGTGAAAACTAGAGTAAATGTTTAATGAGTTTGTTTCAAATTTCTCCAACTATTAGCTCTTATAGATCTTTGAAAAAAATGACTTTCAACTTCAAATGAATAAAAAAATTATTCTCACAAACACACTTAAAAAACCAACATTAAAAATAACATGCATTGATTATTTATGGACAACACAAAATATTTTCAATAAAATTCAATTTTGTAGCATGTTTTACATTCATTTCTATAATCATAATCACCCAAAATCCAAAAAAGGGAAGAAACAAAGAATATGGAATGTACCCCTCTCCACACTTAATTTATAGAATATAATAAGAAAGTAAATTATTTAAAATGTAAAGGGTGGAAGGATACAACCTGAGAGTTGTAGGGTGGAAAATATGTCACCCAAAATATGTTTCCACACAGTGGAAAGTACTGCCATCTTATTTTTCTATAAAAGAAACATCAATAAGTTATTAAATAAAAACATTACAAAACTAAATCTAAAAACATGTTAAGAAGACAATCTTGGGTTTAACCCCCCAATAAGTGTTGTATTTAGACTATCCATAGATAGAAAACCTTTGGTTCAACCCCAATCAGATGGGGGTTGTCGCTTCTTTCTTAAGAACCACCACAAGTGCTTCTTCCCACCACCAATGCTCAAGTTTCATATCTTGTATAATATTCCATTTTGAACCTATTTTAGTTACCCTCTATGGGGAATTATAACCCTTTTGATGCAGTGGAAAGGGGAACGAAATATAGGGGTACTTCCCCACTTCTTCAACTTGAAGGATGGTGTGCACGGGTTGAAAAAAATCAATTCGTGGATGTAATTTTTGTTTTGGTTCAATCTACTATAAAAATTCATCATTGAAAACTGCATATGTATCAATATACACTTTTTCACTATTTCAAATCTCATAAACCTCCTCTTACTCATCAACTAATCCCAATCTTGGATTGACAATTAGATGTGGGAGTTTTTCATGTTCCTCAATAGGTGCAGTAGTAGCCTTCTTAAGACCCTCCATAAATTCATGAAGTTCAGCTGACTCTTCAAAACCTATTTAGGGGGGATCATTATCAAAAAAACTTTATTAAAATTTTAATCAAATGAAATTAAATCTTTTTTAATTAAGTGAAATTCTCCCTGATTCTGGTCAGTTTGTTTTTTCTTCAAGAATAGTAGGTGCTCCTGGGGGTGTTTCCAACCTAGGATCATGGTAGTCAACCTCCTCCAGCCTCTACTCAAAATAAACCACTTCATCTGTGATATCTTCCATGACATAAGATAGGGTATCTTAAACTTGTTCATCCTGTAAAAAGTTGAAAAAATCATTAGAAAAGTGAGTACAATTTAAATCATCAAAATAAAAACCAAACAAAATTTTTTCTTCTAAAGTGTGTCCAAATTATTCAAATTATTCTATACCTTTATCTTGCTATCCCTCACTACACCTCCCAAGATGTGGATTTGAAATTTCCAAGTTATAATCCCAAGGAAAATCAAGCTCAAATATGGGAAGCTCAAGCTCTTGAATGGGTTTCTTAATTACTGCCTTGTTTTTTTTGATCCTCTAAAGACAATTTGAAGGTTTGATAAAAATTTTGTAGTTACTATAGATCCACCAAATCCTTCATTGTAGGTGTTATAAAAACTGTATGATCATTCCAACTCTGGATTTATTCCATGGCTTGTGTAAGTTCCTACACCTGAGAGTTTTCTAAAAGTTACAAGTATTCAAGAATTTGTAAGTCCATATCTGTTGAGATCAATAATATTTAAAATAAAATTGAAAAATCACTAAAATATAGGGTTCTCCCTGGTAATGGAGCCAATTTTTGATATCCAGATGTGTGGACTATGAATGATGCATTTATAATCTCCCTATATATAATACAATGACTAACCTCAGGTTCGGTCTCAAGTAAGTAGTGTTTTTATCCTAGTGATTTCCCAAAAATATTTTTGTATTTTTGTTTATCTTGAAAGTAGTAAAGGTAAGATGAAATAGTGGTGATGAAAATGCATGAAATGAAAATAAGAATAAAAGAAATAGATAAAGGAAAACAAAATTCAACATGAATGAGACTACTTCCAGAGGGAAGTTTCAATTGAATGGATTAAAATGATTTCTTCGTTCATAAAAAATTGCTATAAGGCTCCCAAAAAATGACTATATTAACCCCCCACCCACCAAGTGTTTAATCTAGTGGAATAATGATTCTTGAAGATCAATGATTTCAAGATTCATTCGACCATAAAAAGTTTGATGAAATAATTCCATAATCAATGTCACTAAAATATTCTAATGTGAATAATGAAACCGTAAGAGGTGATTTTTTAAAGAAATAATGATGTGAATAAGAAGAATTGAAACCAAAAAAATTAAACATATCTACCATCATTCAATGGTCTAAAGGTTTATATCATAAACATTCAACCTTACTCAATGTGTGTTCGATGTCTCGACACAACACATCTCCCTCCTTATAAAGAATAAAGTGAAAACCCATTCCTACGAATGACTGTGTGGTCACAACTAATCACTTTGTATTCATAATTTACCAAGAGGGATGAAGAATTCAATGGTTGAAAAGATATTCGGTTTTCAGAAAGTTTCAAGCTTCACCTCCTGAATCAAGATCTGAAAATTGGCCCTTCATGTTTAGATGTTGAAGATCATGCACATAGAGGAAAAACATAACAAGCACAACAATTTTATTTACAAATGGAGAAAAATACAGAAGCGAGAGAAGAAGAGAGAGAAGAGAGACAAAATGAAAAATGAAAAATTACAAAGTTCTCCCTCAATAGAGGCTCTGATTCATTATTTAAAGACATTAAAGAATAAAAAACAAAAAGATAATAGGAAAAAAAACATTTCCATGTGGAATCCTTCAACCAGCACCTTTTTCATCACATGACACCAGTAAAAAACCTTCTGAAAATAACACTACCCCCTCAAACAAAGTGTGGCACCTAGAATTCTAACTCTCTAACAACTATGTGTTAATGAAAACCCAAACTGAAAAAATCTCTGAAGAGTATCTAACACACACCTAAAAATAATTAAAGAGTGTCACTGTTTCGGAGGCTTCTCCTTGTAAGAATTGTTGTTGAAAAACACATATCTCATTATTTAATTCTCCATATGGAAATGTCATCTTCCTCCCAAAAATATACCAACAAGGAAAATTAACTCCAAATTGAAGAAAAATAAAATCACCAGCATTCATCCTTCCTAAACTCGATGCTTGATGGAGAATCCTTACCCCTTGTCCTAGAATGAAAACCTATTCATGAATTTTTCATTGTACCCAAATATCACAAGAATCAAACAAAACTCCTCAAATAATTTCACCTAACATTTTACAGTCACCAACATCTAACTACAAAGTTTCAACCAAGGAGAAAATCTGGACCCCTTGAAACCCACCAGATCAAACCTTTGGTTTGATAGTGGAAAAAAAATCGATGGAGGCATAGTCATCAGCTTCAAATGATCCAAATAAAGATTGAATCAAACTTCTTGGTCGGCATTTCCATCAAGAACAATGAAGTCATGAAAAATATACATCTCTCAGATTTGGTTGGCATCTATTTGTTTTCATGAAATCAGATCCAATACCATATTCAAAACCCTAGGTGAGCTTGATTCACCTTTAAGTTTCAAATCTCATCTTGACAATCCCATAAATTTCAACCTTCCTTCTCAATGATTCTTCATCGAGGCATCGGTTAGGAAAACTTAATAGAGGCATAAATAATTTGAGCTTCATCAGACTTCAACAGAATCTATTACCATTGCTAGTGGGATCTTGGCATTCAGTTTTGACTTTCACCCATCAAAAAGCAACAAAGGACTTGGTATCTCATCATCATCATCGATGAGAAAAGTTTTATCTATTTCTGATTCAACGAGCTCAGCCTCAAACCAAATGTTCTTCCATGAAAAAATTATTCTTCAAATAATATTAGGTCAACCTGGATTTCATTAACGGTGTTGGTCAAACCTGGAATCAACACCTAAGAAAATGACAAAGACTGACCTAGATCTGAAACCCTTGGGTAGTGGCACCTCTCACGTTTTCATCATGAATCAACTTTGTTAACCAAATGCTCAGACTTTGGTGATCGGTTGGACTCCTCAGGTTGTATTGGAAAACCAAATCTTATAAGATAATTTATCTTACACGGTCAAGATGACTTTGAGAAGTCTATAAGATATTCTCATACCCTTATGATATTTAGTTTAGGAATATGGGTAAATATCTCTTCCATCCACCTTTTTAAAATTTCTTATGCAGGAATTTTCTTATGTGGGAATGATTCTTTTACCTAAAATTTATCTTATGCACCACAATTCAAAAATTAGATATCCAAATATCTTACGCGCTGCTAATTAAAAAATATTACAATGTCCACTGCACATAAAATTAAAATTAAAGTAAATTAAAAGGAAATAAATTCAAGAAAAAATAATTAAAAAATAATTTATAAGTGAAAATTAAAATTTAAGATACACAAAACATATGATAAATTAAACTAAAAATTTAATTGTTTACTAAACAAATAAATGAAATAATAAAATTAATTAATCATAATAGATTGAAATTAATATTTTGATTTAGAATAAAATAAAATAAATAAGGAACGATAAAAAAACAATATTTACAAACTAAATTAAACATTTTACCACAATAATAATTAATTCACTAATTATAAAAAATAAAATTGGTCACTAAAATTAACCACTTAAATAACTAATTAATCGTTAAATATGAATTAAAAATGAAAAAAAAGATGGTGAAAAATTCATGAAAAATGAGCCACATTAGACACCATGGAGGAAACCTATTTCAAGGAAGAAATTGGATATCCATTCCAATGAGCCAAACCTGAGGCTAACTCTAAGTTAAACTTTCCTTTTGATTCCAATATTCAAGATGTCACTAAAATTTTCATTAAAGATACCCTCACATATATTGATACTGAGGAGGAATAAGAACAATAAGAGGAATCCACTAAAATTGATGAAAAGGACGAAAAGGGATATAAGATATGATCCACTAATATTTGGAATAAGATTATGATAATGGTGGAGAATAAGTATGTGGAACAAGATACGCAAGAGGAACATATGACACTAAATGAAGTGTAGCCAAATAAATATGAATAATAAGTGGTATGATAGGTTTGGATAGATTTTATTTTTTTTCTTATATGATCAAAATTGTCTATATTTTTGTTACAACCTCTATGTGATGAAGAAAAAGTAAATGAAATGATGGTTGATATTGTAGAGATCGTTACTAAAATCAAAGAAGAAAAACCACATGTATAGGGGAATGGGGTGTAATATCATGTGTGTACCACAATGTATTTGATTCTAAATGATCACTCCACTACATGTCTTGCTTATCCTCATGAATGTTTAAAAAAAATTACGGAAAAGAGAAAGATCCACCCCCAGATAGACAATAAAGTAAAAAAATTATCATATCAGGATAGTTATCTCTATATCACCTTCAAATTATATGAGATTAAGTGGTAAGTTCAAGATCAATTACATTATGAAAAGTTATTTATGGTATACAACCAGATTTTCATTATTTTTTTTCTATAGGAATTATTTTTATGAAATGCATTAGGAATGTAGTTTAAGATGTTCTCCAAGTTTTATTAATATTAAATGAATGGAACTTATACATTGATAAGTTTTTTATTTTATAGGTCTATGATGAAAAAGGCATAAAATATGAAATAAGATAAAGGAGGGAGAGCTTAATTGAATGAGGAGTATGAATTTAAAAATTTTATCCACTGTTACACCCCACTAGTTTTTTAGAATCTATTTATGAACATAAATGATAAATTCCACGCCCCATATTTGGATTTTTTCAACAATTTTGATCAAATATATTTGAATTGCCTTATAATTCCATGATTCCCTATTTTAGGTTTCAATTTCATTGATATTTAATGATTAAGGTTGTGTATTGAATGATTTGAGTGAAGTGTAGGATTATTAATTTGATGAATCAAGATTTAAATAAATTAGTAAATTCTTATATATGATATTTCCTAACCATGTTCATTACTTGAATTTATAAAATTCTTGAGGATTAGTTTATTATTGTTTATAATTTCACGACTGATTGTTTAATATAATGTGTTTCACATTATTAAGAGGACTTGCAGACCTAATATTTCAAATTCATTCTTCAGTATATTTATTGATAGATCTTCGGACATTTCACCAACGTGAACATTAATTTGATAATGTTAAAGATTTGATTACACATAGTAAGATTTAAAATTATTGAGGCATTTTTTATTGATAAGACCTTATCCTTGGACCCACATTGACATTAAACCTTATTTTAATTCCTTATAATCAATGAATGAACTTTTTAGTAATGTTCTATATTACAAGCTGATTATATCCTCTACAACCTTACTATATGTATTTTTTATGATTATTAAATGTGTAAGAATGGGGTGAGATTTTATATAGTGAAAGATGATGTAAATTATTAAGGAATTTTTTTTCTTTATTTCATTGGATATTGGGAAACGATAATAATATTGTTTAATATACTTATATTGTTATGAATCTTGAAAATGTAGAAAAAAAGAATGAAATTTAAAAAAAATGGATTGAGTTTTGGAGGGTCAAAAATCACCATTGTGTGACCAATGATTTTTATCATTTGGGGTTGGCTGGTGGATGTGAGACTTTCCCAAGCTCATCTCTCAAAAAAAATGAAAAATTAGTTTTGAAAATGAAAATGAAAAAAAGGGAAATTTTAAAAAATTAAGAGGGTGTATGTCATTCATTATTCTTTCATGCATCAAGACCTTACTTATATATTGAGGAGTTGGTGTAGTAAATTTATAGAAGATATATTCATCAAACATTAATTTTGGATATCATGCATTATTATTAAGATATTATCCCTCATTTGAGCAATAATTTTTTTTATACATCAATACTTTCGTACTTTAATCCTCAAATTAATTGATCATTAATGATAAGATTTTATGATTATTTGTGACCATTGTATTCATAAATTAGAGAATTTAGGTCCATTTAAATCTTATGAGAGGATCATTTATTCAATGTATGAGAGTAACACCAATTCATTTATTACCTTAAATTAAAATGGAAAAAATTTAATAGTGAGGTAAATCTTGATTTTCATGCTTGATAATAATAAATTATGGTTCTTGAATGAATAAAAGGAGAAGATCCATCAATTTTTTAAGTGAATAAAATAAGATAAACGAGTTTATCTATTTCTTTGATGAGGGTGAAGTTAAGTAGATATTTTTTTCATACTTGAATGTTTGACTCCCCATTTACAACCATTTTATTTTTTCGAATTGAAATTTGAATACAAGTAGAAAGGGTTCCCATTGTTAATTCATGTTGAAATTTTATGCATTAGGAAAAACAAGAGTTAAGGTGTAGGGGTATTTGATATTTATTTTTACAAATTAAAAATTTTAAATTATAATTAATCAATTTTAATGATTTTTAATGTTTCTTAACCTTTTATTAAATTTTCTATTAATTTATGGGTAAATAATGTTTCAAAATGAGTTGTATTAATAATTATGGAATTTTAAATAGGATATTTGAATCATTTTAGGATAAAATGTTGAATATTCTTGGCTTAAGGAATGGGGGATGAAAAAATAGATAGAAATTACATGCATATGCAAATCAGATCCAAATATTTGGTTGAGTAGTCACATGATGAAAGTGGGTCAGTTTAAGTGGCATGTGGGTGGAGAGTTTCACCAGTGTAGGGTGGTACTGGTGGTTGTAGTGGTCCTCTAACCACCGTCCAACTTCAAAAACCTGGAAATGACATGATATATCTTATTAAGAATGGTATACTTCCAAATTTTCCATTGTGGGACTCCTATTAAAATTAATGTTATCATTCCTCCTCATTTTATGTGCCATCCCTTCTTGGATTAAACACAATGTCATCCACTTACTCATCTTTCTTGAAATATCATTAGAAAACCACATTGGATCATTAGAGAACTCTATTTTCTCTACATGTAATCTCAAAATCACCTTGATAGACATTTTCAAAGCTTAGAATCACCATGGGTGGTCTTATTGACCTCAGAAAATGATCTATAAGACCATTTTGGTGGAAGAAATTTCCCTTTGTGGAATGAAGATTAATACATAATACACTAAAACATAGAGGTTGTTCTCATGGCTCATAGGGTGGTCCTAATAACAAAACATCCATTAAAACACAATGAAGTATTTTTTGATATCCCTCTGGTCACCATGAATGAATGCAATGGAGGATAATAAATATGAGATGAAATGCCGTAGCCAACACTCATGGTATGATGTTCCCATAGTCTACTAAGGGAATCTTGAGTAGAAATAGGGTCCACAACAACATGAAAAGGATATATTTGTTGAAAAGAGAGGCTCATGAGTGAAAATAAATTCAAAATTACTTGTTTAATTTCATGGGAAAGGTTATATATAAGCATGAGTGGGATAGAAATGGGAAAATATATGTCATGTGTATATTCCCCATAGAAAACAGGTGAATTGGGATTGTAAACCAGAAAAGTTTATGGTGTGCAATGAGCTGTGGAGTTTATGTGTGAAGGGATTGAATTAAAACAGACAAACACTATGTTGTGGTGTAACTTTAGAAGAAGATTTTAGGAAACATGAACTATGATTTTCAGTGTGATCAATATATGAAAACAAGAAGAGTGTAGTTCATCCAATGTGATTCCTAAGAAGATACACAAAATAATATATCTAATGTTGGGGTATAGATTTTTACAGTGTAGATATTAGGATAGAGGAACAATGGAAAATAAAGAAAATATATAAAGATATATATTTATGGTCTAACCATATTATCTCTTAGATAAACATGATGATTTATTTAAAAAGGAGATATGTAAGGAGTATTCACTTGTGGATAATTAAATATTAAGTATTTGACTGATATATATATGGATTTAAGATCAAGAGAGATGACATGGTTTTGGAAAAAAGATACAAAAACATATCTAAATGGAATTAGTCTATAAATAAAGGATTCCATTTGATGTGTAAGAGAAATTCAATGATGGACATTCAAGGAGTAGATGAAGGAGTCCACCCATAATAATTATTTTAGGAATTTTATTTTCCTACCCTCTCATAGAATACATAAGATGTTTGATTTTCATAAGTCAATGTTTTTTCATGCAAAAATGATTTATTAATCTATCATGTTTAATTTTAAGTGATTTCATGATCGTTTCTCACTCTTGTGATTTAATTTCTATCTCTCCTTATATATTTTATTTTTCATAACCATTATATGAGAGGGTTGAGAGAGAGTGGGTTTTATATCCTTAATTTTTTTGAGCACGACCAATTTTGTTGAGTGTTAGAGCGCTTCATTGTAGTTTATGTTCTATAGTTTGAGACATCCACCATTACTGTTGGTTTAGTTTCATATTAAATGTATAAACATGGTTTCATTTCACCCACCACTTGGTGATCTAATGTACCATTACCATTGAAAAAATGATATCCAAGAATTTTTAGGGTTTCTATCATGACCATTGGATTAATTAAGACATAATTTCAATAACTTTATGAACATCATTATATTTATTTTCCTTACTCTGTTATTTCATAAACCCAATCATGAAAATCCATAGTAGAACCACATCCTACACACATTATTCATAGTTAAAGTAGTTAGTTTTCATTTTATAATAGTAATTTTAGGTCTTTAATAATTTAATTAAAAAAATTTCTCTACATTTTCCTTGGGTTCAACCTCAGAATCACTAATAATATACTGATATTGTGTAGTTTTATGTTGTGTAATTTATTTTTTTTATAAATTATAAACCAACTGAATCCATTGGAAAGAAATAACACCCATTAGGCCTATCATTTTGGTAATACATAAAAAATAATAGTAGATTTCATATATAATAAACATTCCATTAGGTCGTGTGAGGATGTGATCTTATCTAGTTAACATATGTATCATTCTCTATCAGCCACCTGAAGATCCACGTAAGCTCTTGTAATACTTCTAAACATCCTAGATTACAATATTTCAACATAAATGCACCTATTATAATTATATAAAATACCTAATAAATAAAACAAAATTATTAAATATAGTTATAAAAATATCTAAACTATAATATTTTGATTGGTTCTTCTTCATTTTATTATAATTCATATTCTAGTGAAAAATCATTCAAAATGAGAAGAAAATACCCACTTTCTTTATTCTATCCCAATTAATCATAGGTTTCATGAAATAATGTTAAGATGGATCCTTTGGTATTTTATTTTCTATTTACCTATTCACCATGGTTTTCTTCTTGACCACCCTAAGAACTATATATTTATCTCTCCTTTTGTTTTTATCAACATGGAAATACATATAAAAAATATGTTGAAGTGACTTATTCATATTATTAATTTTATAAATTTTAAAAAATCTATAGAATTTGGGTGATAATGATACAAGTATAATATGTATGGATAGATATTAATTCATCCTGAATCTTATCTCTTGAAATCAGTCAATGTACTTCATCATATTAACAAAATTAGGACTATCCTTTATTCTATAATATATATCACATGTATAAAGTGTATGGATAATATCATTAAATTATTTCTTCATTATATCATAAATTGTTTTTTGTATATGATACTATATAATGAAATGACCCATTTCTCAGGGATTCTTTTACAAGCCAAATTATTCTTAAGGTGGCTCATTAGGTAGTTGGGACTCTAAGAAAATAAAATTTCCTCTCATAAGATATTATTATACGCTACTTCTAGTTCCACTCGTATAAATTTTTATATGTGAATACATGTTCATTATAAAATATTTATCATCATGGTTCTATGTAATTTAATTTTTTTTACAAAAGTAAATTATTAAATTAGTATATTAATCTTTATTACTAATGGTATATCCCTTATTAAATTATTAATAATAAATGTCTCGCAATATTTTATTAAAATCTTAATTTCTCTAAACCATTGGATTCAAAATATACTATTTTTTAAATAATCTCGTGGTAATGATCCTTAAACATCTATTTACAATCTGAGATATAGATATTATACAACATAGAGAGTCCAGAGGTAAGATTATTGCTAGTTAACTATATAGACTCATATCTCCTTGATTTATTATGTGGTTTCCCATCTCCTATAAATCCAGAAAAAACTTTACCAAGAACATTTATCAAAAATTTACCCAAAATAGTTATAGATGTTTCCTTGATGACTATATTAGCTAATTCAAACCAAAAATATAATTATAACTCCATAATATAAGGATAAACTCTTTACTAATGTTATAGAGAACTCCGTACTTTGGTTTTATTCCATTGTGAATATTAAATTTCTTTCAAAAATAATTATATTTTGATGGATTTTATATTTACTAATTTGGTGATTGAAATATGATTATATAATGTTTTTTAATTCAAAATATATGATCACATTCATAAGAATCAACCATGTATAAATTGAAATAATTTAAATTGAATGAATTCATTATTACTTTTGTGTGTTTGTAAACTATCCTAATTGATCATATATCATCCAAATATTCACATAAAATATAATTAAGCATGGAAGTTTATATTAAATAAATATTTACTTGATCACAAGTTGTATTCTATTGGTTGATTTAGTGAGTGATTGAAGGATCAAACAAGATCTAAGGGGAACTCCATGAGTCATATGTTAACTCATGGTACAATGTTAATCTTCTTCCTAGGTATTTTGACTTATTTGGTTCCAAAATAGATCTCATATCACACAATCTCATCATGATATCTAACATTATTTATAATATATAATCACTCATATTTTGGGAGAAATTCTGGATGTATGAATATATTTCTCAACAAAAACACAGACACAAAGACCCTTATAAAAATAAAGAAAGTTGTGATGATTCCCGAATCTTATAAAAAATATATTTAAATAGTAATTTTTATAAATTAAAAATTATTTTAATGACTAGAAAAATAAATATACATGGTTTGGTCACAAATAATGATCATTCAACAAGAATTAACATTGTAATTTATAATTAATTAATGAGAAGATATAGAATTACATGATCTTGTAATTCTGCTATGTTGATGGTCTAGTTTACATGATCTTGTTATACCATCACTACACTACCAGATCCAAGTACAAAATCCCTATTGTAGTGATACACATGTGCACCACAGTATCTAAATGAAGTTTTAGAATATTAGGGTGTTGTCTTGGTTGATCCTGATCATTTTCACTATTTGTGGTTGACTGTAATAGAATTCTTCTTGAGATAGGAATAGATCTTGATGTTTTCTCATTTTCTTGAGATATGTGGGGATAAGATAACTTTATATATCTTATTCTCTCTTTATTCATTGATAGGGTTCCATTCTATTCATTTTCACATGAATTATTAGATATATAATGTGATATAATTAGATATTTATTATTGAATATTTAGGGTTGGAAAATTGCACACCAAACCCTTTTTGTCAATATAATTCTTAATTGACCCCATATTCAATGATAATAATAATAATAATACTATTATTATTAATCTCTTGACATTTAAAAAAATTAATAATATATATAAATATAATTTATATTATTTTCAATAGGAACACTAATCTCGAACTGCTTTCCCTCATCTACATTTACCAATCCTTAAATAATGACTATTTAATAAATAAATGACGTTGAATTATTCTACAATAAATATATTAAATATTATATTCACTAAACATGAAAATAAATATTTATTATTATTATTTAACTAACTTATTATTTTTAATAACTTGTGATTAAATTATGGGGATCAACCAAAACCAAATAAATATTATTTATTCTATCTTATTAATGTTATTACTATAATTTAACTAAGATTTTAGATACACTAAGTGTGTGACCCTCTAGGCCTCTTTCTCAGTTTCATTAGGCATAAATGTCTAATATCCAAAGAAAGTGTTCAACAACATTCCAAGGAACCCATAGTGAAAGAAATTAACACCTCAATGACATACAACCACCTATGAACATTTATAATATATTATAATACCATTATCATAATATCTATAATCAAGTTGGTTTCATGTTGGTGTCATCAACCTATATGCTAAATTTCTCTTCCTTTGAGAACTCACCCACCGAATACCATACACATGTATTCATTCATATAGTTCCATTATATAAAATGGAATTATGTATCAACTTTTATATAAGGGATACATTTTTTCTCTCATTATCCATTAATACAACATCACTTGTGATTCACCCAACACATCCCACCTCACTGTGAGAATATTGTTTCATGTTTTGATTCAATTTATCAAATAATGTGATTAATGATATCCATTAATGATAATATTAATGTTTAAGGATCAATAAACACATCTGTAGATAGGAGCATCTAAAGAAACATGAAAATGTGGGTGTCTAATTAATAGGTTGATTATCATAACCTCTTATTTTGGATATTACAAAGGGGGAACACCATGATAAAGTGCCTAAATGTATTATGAGATTTATACCCCTAGTTTACTATATTTTATATTTCCCATCAACCAATATCATCAATCTATAGAATAAGATTCAAGAATAATTTTGTGGAACCTATAGGTTCTCATTATAGTAGGGAACTGATATAAACTTTTAGTGTGAGATATATTTTTAAAAAATTATCAAATAAAAATTCCATATAGAATAAAAAAGTAAAGAGATATTAAAAATTAATTAATAATAAATAAACACATAATCAAATACTAAGAAATTTGGTTCTAGTTCACAAACTCCAACATACTCCCACTTGTACTAGATCCAACTAACAACATCTTTCATTCCTATAAATATCATATAATACTCATGATTATACTAATATTAATCCTTTTTAAGGGGTCTACAATGATTTCCTCCGGGGATACTCTTCTCACTTCAAATTCACCTATTTTAGAAAGACCCCCCAGGAGATGAAACTTCTAAAGTATGTTATTTCTCCATTGGTGTTACATTGGATCCTTAGTGAGAGCCTCTACTATAGTGTTATAACAATAAACCTTGATGACATATTTACTACTAGGAACAACATAAAGTGATTATAAAAAGTTATAAATCCATACTACTTCATTGGTTTCATCAAAAGTTTCAATATACTCAGAATCCGCTATAGAATCAGTGAAAACTGGCTGTTTTGAACTATTCCAGCTCATAAATACTCTGTTGAAATGAAAGATATATCCTAATTATGACTTTAGATCATTCTAATTTGTATAAAATCTATCATCTATATATCCCATGATGACTAGCTCTTCATCTCCTCTATACACCAGGAACATATCTTTAGTTTTCCACATATACTTTAGGATATTCTTAACAATAGTCCAATGTTTTTCATCTGGATATGCGTGATATATTTTCATGAACCATCCCCCAGGGCCCGTTCCGTGACTACCCCAAGCCCGCCTTCCATAGGCCAGGGGCTGGAGACTAGCACTGAAAGACATACTACCTAAAACGGGAAGGCATTGCCTTTAATCTTGAACAAACACACGTTCCACGAACACAACAAGAAGAAACTTTGAAGTAAACTGCTATAGTAAAAGAGTTATGAAAGTAAAAGGGGACAGAATACAAGCCTAACTGTAAAGGTACAAGTACAACTGAATGAAAAAGGAAAACATCTACTGGGTCTTCCTCTGAGGTTCCTACCTGAAGGGTAGGTACAGATCTCCCCCTCAGCACTCCATGTCCATCTGTCTCCTCCGCGTCACGTCACACCGAATGATCCACCTCCGTGCACCATCCAATCCTGGATCGCTCATCCTTGATCAATGTTGTACATCATCTGCACAAGACACAACAAAGTGCGGGTGAAGCCCATACGGAGGTGAGTATAACGACACTCATTAGGGACCCCGAGACCCCGTAGGTATCCTAAAGTTCCACAAAGGAAAACTACAAATCAAGAAATCAACTCTACTTAGGTATATTCCCATATATACACCTAATTTATCAAGATATAAAAACCTCATACATGAGGGAATAATACCAGAAAGGTAACACCATGAAGGTAACACTATGAAGGTTACACCATGAAGGTAAAATTACTACACATATGTCACCCCGAAGATAGTACCACGAAGGTAAAGGTACCACACAAGTATCACCATGAAGATATTACCACAAAGGTAAAAGTATTAGTTCAAATAAAGTCTGAGCTCAAACTAGGTTTTCGGGGAAGTATAGAAGTGCAAATGATTAGTCACGAAGCTAGATCATCTTATTCTATCAAGAGGCACTACTGATGATTATACGAAGTCTAACCCACACATGATTGATAGGTAATAACCTCCGCAATAACCCACAGAGGATCGGTATGCGCTGACCCACATAGGATCGTTGAGCGCTGACCCACACAGAATCGCTGAGCGCTGACCCACATAGGATCTGAAACGCACATGATTGCTAGGAATGCTGATAGCCAGTCACAGATTCTCTAGTCTTAGGAATAATTAACATTCCCAGTCACAACGTCGAACACCTCAGATTCTAGAGAACTCCTCCTCTAACGAGTACAGTGGGCTTGTCGCGTCACACAGAGGTGCTTCCCACTAACATTGGATTGCTGAGGTACTCCTCCTGTCGAGTATTGTGGGTCTGTCGTGTCATACAAAGGCGCTCCCCACCATGGGTCTGCCGCGTCATATAGAGCCGCTCTCCACCATGGGTCTTCTGCGTCACAAAGAGGCGCTCTCCACTGGGCCTGTCGAGTTACTCTGAGTTGAAATGGTCAGCAGTCGTCAAGTCTCAGCCAGTCACAGGGTTCCATACGTAGCGCGCTTGGGAGAACCGCTCCCCAAGACATCAATCATAATTAAACTACCTCGAAGTCCCATTAATAAGTATCCCAAATATCTGTCACATCATAAGGGACCCAATGCAACAGACGACGCGTCAATCAGACGCCCGGTCTGTAATTTATTAGAATTTTCACTCCGAGGGCCTGATTGGATTCGGGGTTCGATCCAACCCGGCTATACTACAACTTTATCCAAAATCAAGTAGAGTATACCAAAAGGACCATCTTGATCCAAGGATTCCGATTCCACAGATGGTTCATCAAATAGATTTTCGGTTCTCAAGTTACGACCAAAAAGGAGAAACTAGGTCTGGATGGGTCCGATCTGGTTGGCCTGGGCTGCGGTGGGCCCGACCCAGCCTGCAAAGGGGGCGGCCCGACCCAACCCACTGGTCATGGCCCGACCCACACTAGCTGTGGCCCGGTGGTGTGGTCCACCCGAGCTGGCGCTGAAGGGGGGGCATCCCCCTTCTTTTCGGAATGGCAATGAGCAGCTCCTTTAGGTGCTGCCAAGTCACCGCAGGACCCGAGAGAGCCCCACCGAACAGCAACGGTTGGCCGGTTTTCCTATCAGTCTTCCTCCCAGAAGTGCAGTTGTGTGACGCTACTCCACCGCGGCTGACACGGATGGCTACTATTCGGCCTCCGACGCGGCCAAGCGGCTGCGACCTTCTACTCCTCTAGTAGCGCGGACGCACGTCGCCGCTCCACCACGCGACCAGCCGGATGTCGGATACCACCCTGCCTCACCATGGCTGACGGGCCACGGCTTCCTCATCATCTGGTGGCACAGACGTGTGTCACCCTTCCTTCCTCATGGTTGGCCGGGTGTCGGTCGCCGCCTTCTTCTGCGAGCCATTGCGGCTTCGTTCCAAGCCCGAAAAATAAAACAATCGCATATTCGCGATCCTTGGGTCAAGGGCTATGCATCCATATGTCATGCTAAAAAAAATCAGTGTTTCCAACAACATTATGTATTTGGTGTCTAAGAATGCATGAATAATGCGCGAAGAATGCAAGATAAGAGGCAAGGTATATGTGCGGGACGTTGGCCAAGTTAGTTTGCCCATCGTCGTTGTGAAACCAGAATATGAAGAATCGATAAATAAATTCAATCATATATAAACCCCCTACCTCAATTTTCCATTTTAGGTGGCATGAGGAAGAAGAAGAAGTCATTGAAGATTGACGTCGGTGTTCGTCACTCCCACAAAACTCTCCAAGGCCGGTTCCTCGTTCTTCGATTCCGGAAGTTGTTCATTGTTGGAGGATCACCTTTGTTGGAGAAAGATATTTCCAACTCTCCAAACCTCTCCCCTCCTTTTCCAAAACATTTTTCCCGTGAGAGGTGAGGTGCCAAAATAAATAATCTTAAACAATAATTTAATTAAAGTTTGTACATTAATTAAATTAAGTTGGCCATTTAATTTGGAGAAAGCCAAGAGGTAAAGTTGATTCATTAATTCTGAATTAATGAATCCTATTAATTAAAGAGGAATGTGGTTACACATTTTGTGTAACCAGGCATTTAATTCCCAACATTAAATGCTCGACCCCCCTCGTGTGGTCCCCACCTTCATGTTTCAAATGGGAGGTTTCAATTTCAAAAATAAAATAAATCATGTATATTTTATTTTCTCCCACGAAAAGTCTGAAAAATAATTTCCACCCTCGACTTACTGCAGTCGATATGAAGGTATCCTTAAGAAAATATCGGCACTGCGAGTTCAACGGTGTCCTCATATTTCAATTTCGAGTACCAGTTCAAAAGTTACAAAACGCCGCTCGCGCGTTTACTGAACGTACCCAAAAAAAAGTTTGAAAAATTAATAACAGTCAACCTCGATCCACGTCGGTCGAGGTTAGGCTTTGCCTAAGTCAAACACTCCCTAACGAACCCAATGGTACTCTCAGGTTTCCAATATGAGTTACCGTTTAAAAGTTATAAATTTTACAATAAAATAATTGTCACTTAATTATTTAATTTACGGCCAAAAGCTATCTTTCATTGGTGGACCGCTCTGGCCAATGTTAGTATCTGCCTAAAGAAATCATACCCTCATGAGTTCAGCGGTTGTATCATATTTGTAATCCGAGTTACTGTTTGTGAGTTATAAGCATTTGAAAAATAAAATAACTTTATTTAATTATTTTATTTATAGTTATGCTATTTTTGGGTTTTCTCACAGGAGGCCCGTGCCAACTAAAATTAAGTTTCACCTAGGGTAAACCCGCCATCCTAAGCACAATGTTGCCCTTGGATTTCTGATCCGAGTAACCTTTTAAGATTTATTCCACTTTTTCAGGAAAACGGCTTACACATTCTAATTAAAGCTTAACAAAACTTCGATGGATCATTCCGGGCACTTTGGGCCTTAGAATCGCGCGTCGTCCTATTTTGTGTTCTCAAAATAATTCTATATAATAAAAAACTTATACGGAATTTCCGGGACATTACATTCTCCCCACCTTAGGGCTTTACATCCTTGAAAGCCACAAAAAAGGAAAAACAACCAAAAGAGGGTACTGAGCACGAATCTGAGCCTATTTCTCCCATGTGCTCTCCTAGAGGTTCTCATGATGCCAGTATATACGCACCAGAGGTATCAACCAACCATGGAGGACCCGCTCCTATCGATCCTCAATATCTACTGGAACCTCTGTAAACGTCACCCCATCGTCTAAGTCTATCTTTCCATGGTCGATAACGTGCTATGGATCATGCACACATCTACTCGGTTGTGACACAGGAAAAAAATTATGCACCCGGTGAATCTGTGGGGAAAGAGATATATGGTATGCTACATCACCCACTATGATGAGAATCTAGAGAGGTCCTATGAACCTCGGAGATAACTTTCCACCCCGGCCAAATCTCTGAAAACCTCGTCGAGGTGAGACCCATAGGAAGACATGATCTCCCTCCTCCTGTCGGCATAAGACTTCTTCTAGCTCTAAGAAGTTTTCAATTGCTAACAAGTGAGGCATCGTGATACAAAATCTACCACTTCTTTCTTCATCCTTGGCCACCAGTACTGACGCTGAAGGTCCTGGTACATCTTCACCACACTAGGATGTACCGCCAAAGTGGACATATGGAACTCCCTCAATACCTCCTCCTGTAACACCATTGGTACCATGGTATGTCCTCTGAAGAGGACGACGTGCTCCCCAGCTTCAGAAAACCCATTAGGTTCCTGCCCTAAGGATATCTGAGCACGTCGAGCCTCACAGTCAATGCCCCCAAGATGTGCCTCCCTGACTTGCTGAAGGAGTGGGGGAGTGATAGTAATAGACTAGAGGTAAGAAGCTTCATCTATATCCACAAAGGATATCTGTAGCGTGACTAGCTACTCTAACGCCTCACTCAATAGTTGTAGACCATACCTTTTGCTGAGTGCGTCTGATACCATGTTCCCCTTACCATGAGTATAGACTATCTCAAAGTCATAGTCCTGGAGGAACCCTATTTACTTCTGTTGGGAATTTAAAACTCAAAACTCCTTCTACCATGAGGTTAAGGTTGGCCAACTCATGATTGATCAGCCGTACCCTCTTATGCATGAGTTTATCCTGTGCTTCCTAGGTTTCCTTTTTCGCCAACCAAGGAAAATCTCATTCCAATGTTGTAGGTAAACCACAACCTTTTTTCCTAATACAGTCAATATGAGTATGAACTGTGGATGTCTAGTCCATACCCAAACTAACATCGTAAGGCCTCGACGCTGCCACCAATAGGTTCCAACTGAAACTCTTTCCTCAAGGGTTAGATCACACCGTCAGCGTAAGTGTGATTATTGAGTCTCCTCCCAAAGGTATCTCCAGACGTGATGGTCAAGTCAACATCTTAACTGGAAACTCTAGGATTTGGACAAGATTCATGGAAGGAAGGAATGGTTGGTACCTATTTCTATTAATACGAAAGCTAGTAGTAGACACATACTGTTCATCGAATCATTCCTAGAGCCCTTGGGTTACACTACTTGACCATATGAAGCTACTCCCTTCCCTTGTACTCTAGCTCCCTAAGCCTGGTGGGGACCACAAAGGGGGGTGGTTGCAACATGTCAAAATATACACCACCACATGCTGCTCTCCTAGCTCTACTTCCACGTCTACAGCCCTACAGATTCATATGTCCCTAAAACTTATTATTCCCAAAACATTTTTACATGCCCAAGTCTTTGAGACTGGCGCCAGTTTCTTGCTTTCCCACTGCTAACATTCACCGGTTGTATCCGCCCAGCCAAAGGAAATTCAACCACAAAGGTTCTCTCTAGAACCCTAATATAGGTAGGAATTCATAGAGGAATAGTGTTGGATCAGATGTCCTTAAAGACACCCCACTCGGAAGTCCAAGCCATGAAGCACTGATCGTATCATATTCATCGAGTACCAGAAATGGTCGGTACGCCTCGATGAATACTCAACTACCGACATTTCGTCCTGCAGAATCTGTAGAAGCTTTAGAGAACTCCCAGCCACCTCCTCAAGCCAGTCCTCAGCCACCTGTGAGTAGGGCTTGCCTTGGAACTTGAGGGGTATCTGATGCTAAAACTTGTGTAAGGCACAAAGCCTAAATGTGTCCTATACCGGTACCGCTGGTTGTAACTACTTCCCAACAGGTATTGATATATCTTAAACACTACCTGAAGGTACTATATTGGGAAAAGGTCCATGTACTGAATACTCATCATTATGCGGACCATCCTCATGGTCACTCACTGGAAAATATTAGAAGCTAAGATCACTATATCCACTATCGATGTCTCAACTAGGCAGAAAACTCTAGCCACAGCCACCAGCCAGTCCTCAGCTGTCTGAGAATCTATCTTTCCTCGAATCCTCAGAGGCATCTGCCGCTGGAACTCCTGCAACATGCTCAGTCGGCATGCATCCTCTACTGGTGGAGCTTGTGGAAATGCTTGTCCAAAGGGTAGTGGTGTTGCTGGTACACCACCTGAATGTGCTAACACCATAAGAGAGCCCTACATCGAGGCCTCATCGCTCGGTGGGATTTCATCGTGTACTCTCTCAGGGATCCTAGTGGGTTGTCTACGCGGCGACATCCTGATAAGGAATAGGTGTGCCACAGTCATTAAGTTATACCTGGTGAGCTGACTCTAAGGAAATCAAAATAAAAACTTTTTAAAAACACACACAATCAGTTTTTTTGTGTGCTGAGTCGGAAATTAGAATTCAGGGTCCTGGTGTATAGATACGTCGGCCTCCGCACCAACACTGGAATCCCCGAACTGAAAACCACACTCATATCACTTAACACTATTTCTTAACAAAAAAGACCAGAGTCCTTGTTCTTTGATAGAACCAAACTCCTCTGATAACACTTTGTCACGACCCGTGCCCCGGGGCTCGTGCCATGACTACCCCAAGCCCACATTCCATAGGCTGGGGGCTGGATACTAGCACCAAAAGGCATACTCCCTAAAAAAATAAGGAATTTCCTTTAATCCTGAATGAACACACGGTCCAAGAACAAAACAAGAAGAAACTGTGAAGTAAAATGCTATAGTAAAAGAGTGCTGATAGTAAAAGGGGCCGGAATACAAGCCCAACTGTAAAGGTGCATGTACAACTGAATGAAAAAGGAAAACATCTATTGAATCATCCTCCGAGGTTCCTACCTGAAGGGTAGGTACAAATTTCCCCCTCAGGACTCCACGTCCGTCTGTCTCCTCCACGTCACTTCACGCCGAATGGTCCACCTCCGTGTACTGTCCAGTCCTGGCTCCCTCAGCCTCGATCAATGTTGTACGTCGTCTGCACAAGACACAACAAGGTGTGGGTGAATCCCATGCAGGGGTGAGTATAATGATACTCAGTAGGGACCCTGAGACCCCATAGGTTTCTAAAATTTCCAAAAAGGAAAACCACAAAGCAATACATCAACTGTAATTTGGTATATTACCATACATACACCTAAGTTATCAAGATATACACACCTCATACATGAGGGAAGAATACAACAAAGGTAGCATCATGAAGGTAACACCACAATGGTTACACCACGAAGGTAAAAGTACCACACAAATATCACCATGAAGATAGTACCACAAAGGTAAAAGTACCACACAGGTATCACCATGAAGATAGTACCATGAAGGTAAAAGTACCACACAGGTATCACCACGAAGATAGTACCACGAAGGTAAAAGTATTAGTTTAAACAGAGTCTCAGCTCAAACCAGGTTTTTAGTGAAGTATAGAAGTAAAAATGATTAGTCATGAAGCTATATCATCTTATTCTCTCAAGAGGCACTACTGCTGAATATATAGAGTCTGACCCCACACAGGATCAATGGGTACTAACCACCACAATGACCCAGACAGGATCGGTATACGCTGACCCACACAGGATCGCTGAGCACTGACCCACACAGGATCGGTATGCGCTGACCCACATAGAATTACTGAGCGCTGACCCACAAAGGATCTGACCCACACATGATTACTAGGAATGCTGATAGCCAGTCACAGATTCACTAGGCTTAAGAACCAGTAAAATTCCCAATCACAACGTCGAACACCTCAGCTGCTAGATAACTCCTCTAACGAGTAATATGGGCCTGACGCATCACACAAAGGCACTTCCCACTAACCTTGGACTGCTGAGGTACTCCTCTTGTCTAGTTCTATGGGTCTGCCGCGTCACATAGAGGTGCTCCCCACCGTGGGTCTACCGTGTCACACAGAGGTTCTCCCCCTCATGGCCTACTGAGGTACTCCTCCTATCGAGTACCATGGGTTTTCTACATCACACAGAGGCACTGTCCACCATGGGTCTTCCGCGTCACATAGAGGTACTCCCCACTAGGCTTGTCGAGTCACTCCGAGTCGAAATGGTAAGTAGTTGTCAAGTCTCAGCTAGTCGCAGGGTTCCGTACGTAGCGCGCTTGGGATAACCACTTCCCAAGCCATCGGTCATACCTCAACCACCCCTAAGTCCCATGAAAAAGTATCCCAAAGGTCCGTCACATCATAAGGGACCAAACACAACAGACGGCGCGTCAATCGAACACCCGATCTGTAAGTTATTAGCGTTTCCACTCAGAGGGCCCAGTTCGATTTTGGGTTCGTTCCAACCCGGCTATACTCCAACTTTATCCAAACTCAAGTGGAGTATATCAAAAGTATCATCTCGATATAATGATTTCGGTTCCATAGATGGTTTGTCAAATGGACGTCCATTTCTCAAGTTACGACCAAAAAGGCGAAACTGGGTTCGGATGGGCCCGTCCCGGTTGTCCTGGGTTGCGGTGGGCCTGGCCCACTGAGCCGTGGTCCGGCCCAGCCCGCTGGGCATGGCCCGAACCACGATGGGCGTGGCCCACTGGCGCAGACTACTGGCGTGGTCCGCCCGAGCTGGCGCCGAAGGGGGAGCATCCCCCTTCTGTTCGGAATGGCAATGGGCAGCGCCTTCAGGCGCTGCCAAGTCATCGCAGGACCCGAGCGGGTCCCACCAAACCACAATGGTCATCCATTTTTCCGGCCGGTTCTCCTCCCAGTGGTGCGGTCGCACGCCACTGCTCCACTACAGTCGGCTGCTCTTCGACCTCCACCGCTACCAAGCGTCCACAACCTCCTGCTCCTCCGACAGCACGGACACGCGTCGCCGCTCCACCCCACGACCGGTCGAATGACGGCCACCACCTTTCCCCACCACGACTGACAGGCTGCAACTTCTTCACCATCTGGGGGTGTGGAAACGCGTCACCCTTCCTTCCTCATGGCTGGGCGGGTGCCGGCCGTCGCCTTCTTCCGTAAGCCATTGCGGCTTCGTTACAAGCCTGAAAATAAAACGATCGCATATTCGTGATTCTTGGGTCGAGGGCTATACATCCCTATGTCGCGCTCGACAAAACTCTATTTTTCATGAATTATTAAATATTTGGCGTCGAATAATTCATGAAGAACGCACAAAGAACGCAAGATAAGAGGAAAGGTATATGTGCGAGACGCTGACAATGTTAGTTTGGCCATCATCATTGTGAAACCAAAATACGAATAATCGATAAATAAATTCAATCATATATAAATCCCCTACCTCAATTTTCTATTGGAGGTGGTGTGAGGAAAAAGAAGAAGTCATTGAAGATTGATGTCGGCGTTCGTCACTCCCGCAAGATGCTCCAAGGTCAGTTCCTCGTTCTTCGATTCCAGAAGTCGTTCTTCGTTGGAGGATCTCCTTTGTTGAAGAAAGATATTTCCAACTCTCCAAAGATCTCCCCTCATTTTCCAATCCCTTTTTCCCGCGATAGGCGAGGTGCCAAAATAAATAATCTTAATCAATAATTTAATTAATGTTTGTACATTAATTAAATTAAGTTGCACATATAATTTGGAGAAAGACAAGAGTTAAAGTTGACTCATTAATTCCGAATTAACGAATCCTATTAATTAAAGAGGAATGTGGTTACACATTTTGAGTAACTAGGTATTTAATGACCAACATTAAATTCCAGACCACCCTCGTGTGGTCCCCATCTTCATGTTTCAAATGGGAGGTTTCAATTTCAAAAATAAAATAAATCATTTTTATTTTATTTTCTCCTACAAAAATTCTGAAAACTAATTTCCACCCTCAACCTACTACGGTTGAGGTGAAGGTCTCCTTAAGATAATATAGGTGCTTCGAGTTCAACGGTGTCCTCAGATTTCAATTCCGAGCACCGGTTTAAAAGTTACCAAATGCCGCTCACGCATTTACTGAACGTACCAAAAAAAAAAGTTTCGAAAATTATTAACAGTCACCCTCGACCTACGCCAGTCAATATTAGGCTCTTCCTAAGTGAAACACCCCCCAATGAACCCAAAGTTACTCTCGGATTTCCAATCCGACTTACCGTTTAAAAGTTATGGATTTTACAATAAAATAATTGTCACTTGATTATTTTATTTATGGACAAATACTAAATTTCACTAGTGGCCCGTGCCATCCAATGTTAGTATATGCCTAAAGAAATCATACCCTCATAAGTTCAAAGGTGGTATCATATTTTTAATCCAAGTTACCGTTTGTGAGTTATAAGCATTTGAAAAATAAAATAACTTTATTTAATTATTTTATTTACCGTTATTCTATTTTCAGTTTTTATCATAGGAGGACCGCGCCGACTAAACTTAAGTTGCGCCTAGGGTAAACTCATCATCTTGAGTGCAACGGTGCCCTTGGATTTCTGATCCAAGTAAACATTTAATATTTAATCTACTTTTTTAGGAAAACTGCTTACGTGCGCTAATTAAAGCTTAACAAAATTTCGACGGATCATTGCAGACACTCTGGGCCTCAGAATCGCGCACTGTCAGATTTTGCGGTCTCGAAATAATTCCATATAATTAATAAATTATATAGAATTTTTGGGACATTACATATATTCCTACCATGATAAAATAATAACCAACATCAATGCTTGTACATAACATAGTATATATGATAGATCTTGTCACAGAAGCGTACATGATCTTACATATTCTCTCTCTTTATTCTTGTGTTTAGGGACACATTTTCTTGGAAGGATGAATACCATATGACACTATAAACAATCCTCTATTGGATTGTTCCACACTTAAACTCTTCAGTATATGGTCAATGCATGTACCTCTACTTATTTTGAGTAGCCTGTTGAATCTATCATGCATGATCTTGATCCCCTAGACTATAGGATTCTTCACCTATGTACTTTAGGGAGAAGCACTTTCCCAACCATTCCTTAATCTCTTGTAAGGGTAGTATATCTTTTCCAATTAGTAATATATCATAAAAAAGTACTATAATGAAAACAATCATACTCACACTAAACTTATTGTAAACAATTGGATCACATTCATTCTTAAAGAAACCAAATTCCTATATTCCTTCATAAAATCAAATGTTCCATATCCTGAATTATTTATTTAATCCATAAATGTATCTCTAAAAAATTTCATACCTTTTTGTAATTTATTGGAGTCGCAAACCCTTCGGGTTCTGTCATATACACATCCTCTTGAAGGATCCCGTTAAATAGAGTTGTTTTGAGATCCATTTTCCAAATATCAGAGTCATGGTAATCTATTACGGAGTGTAAAATTATGATGGATTTAAACATGGAAAATGGAGAAAATATTTCATCATAGTCAATAATTTTTTATTTTATAAACCCTTTAGCCACTAGTCATGCTTTATATGTATTTACATTACTTTCCATGTATAGTTTTATCTTGAATACCCATTTAAACCCAATGGGTTTTACATCAACTGGTGGATCGATCAAAATCCAAACTTGTTTTTGATACATGGAATCTATCTCATAATTCATATAATCATTCCATATTGTAGATTTTTATCTATCTACATACTTCTTGTTGGACAGAGGATCATAATTTTAAATCAATAATGAGTCACCAACATTAGTGACCATAAAACTAAATCTTTATAGTTCTATTACCTCACTAGCACTCATATATATAACATGTGTTCCATGAATATATTTTTCTATGGGGACCTATGGAATTGGTTATTATATGAAATCTTGTGTATCTTGTGCATCAAATTTATCAAAGTTAATCTTTCTCTCATTATCCTCTATGAGGATGTGCTCCCTCTCAATAAAAACAACCCATCTTGTATATTTACATTCTTGTCTAAAGGGTTTTATAGATAATATCCCATTATTTTCTTGGGATACCCTATAAATATACACTTCATTACTTAGGGAGAAATTTTGTTTCTTGGGATAGCCTTAAAAAATGTATCACAACCCCATTCATGAACATGTGAAAAAATGGATTTCTTTCCACTCTATAACTCATAGGGAATACAATTTTTTGATTTAGTTGGTACTCAATTTAGTAGGTATAATTTCTTCTATAATGAATATCACCAAATGAATAATGTAATACTTTTGTGAAACATCATCAACATTACCATGTAAAACAAAATATGGTTCCTCCTTTCACTAACTCTATTCCACTATGCTGTATAAGGTGGAGTGAGTTGAGTTAAAATCCCATACACTCATATAAATTTGATAAATTATTGGTTAATATATTTACCACCTCAATTCGATAAAATTTCCTTTATCTTATTACCAAGTTGATTATCAACCTCATTCTTAAACTCTTTGAACTTCTCAAATTATTCATACTTATACCTCATTAAGTAGATATAACTGTACCTTCTCAAGTCATCAATAAAAGTAATAAAGTATGAGTATCCATCTCTAGCCTCTACTTGAAAAGGTCCTCACACATCAATATATACCATTTCTAGATGAATTTTTTCCCTTTCACCTAGACCACGAAATTGTGGTTTCTACATCTTAACTTGCAAACAAGCATGACATATTTCAAGGGGATAATTATCAAAATATTCTAAGTAAATATCTTGATAAAGAATTGTCTAATAATTCTTGTTTATGTGACCAAGATGGTGATTCCATAGTTGGGTGTTATATTATTCATGTGTATTTGTTTCATTATCAATTGATAATATTTGATTTCCACAATTTAATACATAAATACCATTATTCAACTATTATATACCATAATATATACTATATTTTTAAAAGTATCAACCATTATTTCTGAAGGTGAAAATAGATACATCCATATCTAAAAACGACATACAAATAATATTGTTGGTAACACTTATAACATTATAATATTTCTTTAAATTAAAATTTAATCATATCGACAATGTGAGATGGTAGTCTTCAATGGATATATAAGGAAACCTCAATCAATTGGAATCCCATAAATCAACCTCATCTCTAGTAATATTCTGAAATCTGCTTGCTTCTTGTATTTTGATACAAATATGTGAACCAAATGAAGTATGTAGTACGAAACTTGTAGATATTGAAAGACTAAACTCAATAATGAATGAACCTGAAGCTTCCCCTTACTTATTTATTTGGGAGAAATTCTTCTTTTAGTGGACCTTTATTCCACATGAAAAACATACCACATCCTTTTATTTTCCTTGCTTATGGATCTTCTTCTTCTTTGAAGGTCATTGATCAAGATCCTTAGACTTGGGATGAGTCTTTTCCCCATTTTCCTTATTCTTCATCTACTTATTTTCCATAAGGATAGTGGGTTTTTCATTCCTCCAATATTTATCATCTTGAATAATAAGTGTAAGATGTTCCAAAAAAATTTCTCACTATTTCTCATAATATAATTCAAAATAAAATTAGAGAATTATATTGGTAGTGAGTGTAGGATGATATCTATGAAGAAATCATAATGTATCTTAAAACCCAAGATGTCCAGGTACTCAGTATAGCCAATCATCTTGACTAAATGTACCTTTTATGTCACTAACTCTCTAATCATTCATGTGAATAGTTCATTGGATATATCATACCTCTCTAATCTCCCCTTCTCTTTATAGAGATCCTTAATGTGAGAAAAAAAATCTCTGTGCATCCATGCACTCATATTTATTTAGAATCCCCTTGGATATGTAGGATAAAATGAAACATTGGACATCTATAACATCTTCTATAAGCTTCAAATAAATATATATGTCTTACTATTTAGGCTCTTTTGAAATAAACTCATGAATTGGGGTTTCTATCACATATAATTTTCATTCATGGTATAATATAACACACAAGTTCATGTACCATTACTGGAAATTCATGATAGTGAAAATGATATCTTACTCATGTATGGATCATAGTGATATTTTTGATGTCATTTGATTTTCCATTTCAACAAATTAATTGAACATAATTAGTAATTGTTTTGATTACACAATTTGATAAACAATTTAAATTTAATTAAATTTCATTAATATACCACTAATTTTTGAAACCTAATAGCCCTTCAATATTAGTCTCGAATATCTTGTTGCTTAGATATTCTAGAGGAAAGGATCCATATTGCACTTCTCATAAACCAAACATGGGTATTACAATATATTTAAATGGTTTTAGGTATTTATAACTTGAAAACTACAATAAATCACAGTTCCTTGATCAGTTGAGTGGACTCCACAATACTGAAATCCTATTTAATTATTACTTTAGCCTTTCCTCTTAGTTAACCCAAGTCCAACTTAGGCGGTCAACCATTTTTGTAAACTATGTTATGTATTCCAAACACTTCAAGCTAAAAGTTCTATGATAATTAATAACACCCCAACTTGGGTTGGTCATGAACTTTGAACTATGATGAAAATATTTAGATAAGTAGTGGAAGGGTATACCTATTGGGTATGTATTGTCACGACAATACTCTATAAATCATATTGATTTTGATGCTCACAAATACCCTTGTTTGTTTTACTAATTATATTACTTTAAGTGTATTTCAAGAAATTAATATTCATTGCAATATTTATTCTCTAATTATATCCAAGATTTTAATTCACAAAGAATATTTGATAAAAAGTTCAGAACATGTTTTAGTGTATTCTGGAAACAGTTTTCATACCCTATATTGATAAATATAATGTAAGGAATAAACCCTACACTTAAAAATAGTGTGTAAGGAATGAACACTACATTCATAACAATACATATGGATCATCAACCATACATTATCAGAAAAGTATGGTTAAATAACCTTACATTTGGATGCAACCTTACGTTTGTTAAGAGAAGAAAGTACGGTTAAAGAAACCTACGTAAGGAGCCCTATGTTTGAGAGAAAAATGTATGGTCCACCAACCTTACATTTATGATAAACCTTACATTGTAAAAATTACATTTGGAGAATGAATTATATGTATTTTAACCCTACATTTGGTATTTTTTTCATTTTGTTAAGGAACCTTGCATTTGACTATTCTACATAAAAGATTTAAATCCGCGATTTTATCCGAGTTTTCTATAACAGTCTTGAAAGAATTTTAGGTTGATTAAATTTTTTTTACAACCAATTCAAAGTCCTTTATGATTGATTAAAAGAAAAATATTCAATGGAGGAAATCACTTTTATTCTTATGGGAAGTTATGACTCCCCTGGATTATTTTTAATTTGAATATCTATGATCTATCAAGCGATTTTATTTGATCTTGAATACCCTATCAAGTAGTATACGCTATATATTCCACCTATATATTTTTAATATATGGAAAAAATGTACAACATTCATACATACGACTGTATACTTGTGAATATATTTTACATATCTTCTACAAGAAATGATAGACTTTGTTATTTGTACAAGAGGCTACACTTTGGAGATATACATATTTCAGACTTGTACTGTTATAGAATTACTACTACTTTTTATTACTGTTATAATTTAATATAATTTAAAATTGGGATCACTTTAGAACTATTCTTTCTGCAAGACCTTAATTTTGGAAGAAGAAGATCCATCTACTATAAATTGTTGCAGCTGAAATTGTGAAGTTCAACCCAAACCATCAACAAATCAAATCTCTTTTGATTTATTGTAGTATCAACTACTCATACTCAGTTTTGTTTTAATTATCATCTTCTTGTTCTAGGATGCAGATAACCGGTTCCCTATTAAAGAACCAAAAGGCTCTATTTAGCCTTGATTATAAAGGTATAAACTTCCTGCACTCAGTTGTGGATATGAAGGTCTAGTGATAAGAGGACCTTTCTAGTGAAATTAACCAAGATCATAGAGAGAGCATTGGTGGAGTGGAATAGGGGATCTTTGTGCCCCAAACCACTGTAAAATTATTTTTTTCATTATTTCTGTTTATCCTCTGCTCATATTTCTTATAGAAGTAAGCATTGTATATCTTCCTAAATCTCAAAGGAAGTCAAAATCAAGAATCTACTAAGATTTTTGAAAAGGCACAATTTACCCCCATCTTGTGTTATATTTGTATTATTCCAACCTAAAAATTGTTATCAAAGGAGAGATTTTATGATAAATCTATAGTAAGCTAAAAAGAATAAGTTCTATAAAAAACAGATGGAAATGACATATCCAAGTGAAGGAATGTCTATGGTTCATGCTACACAATTTAATGGTGAAAATTATGGATTTTTGAAATCTTATATGATTATCTATATAAAGAATATTAGATTCAAAGTTTATTCAAAGATCATTACTCCTTTAGTGATTCCTGAAAGATCAAAGACTTGGACTGCCAAAACAAAAGCTGAATATGACATAAATTAAAAAAAAAATTCTATTATCTATATACTTGGTCCTGACGAGTTTAATAATGTATCACAGTGTCCTACTACCTATGATATGTGGCATAAAATAGCTATCGCATATGAAGGAACAGATAACATAAAACAGATGAGATATGCTACTGCCAAACTAAAGTTTGAAACTTTAAGAATGTTTGATGTTGAAAGCATCACATAAATGAATCAAATGTTAAATATGTTTTCGACAACATTACTACCTTGGGAGATCCTATCAATCAATATGATCAATCACTGAAAGTACATAGAGTACTACCCTCTAAATGGAATGGCATATCTAAGGCTATCCGACAATCATCACTTGTCAAGAATTTGATAATGAAGTAACTAATTTGAACATTGATGATGTATGAAGTATAAATTAAAGTTAAAGTTAAAGATCACAATATTATAGTAAAAGGGAAAAATACTGCTCTTAAAGTGACACGTCATAATCATAACCGAAAAGTAAAACAAGAAGTCAAAAGAGAAAAATATTAGACTCCTCAGATTCTAAAATGGAACTGTCTCATCTAGCTAGAAAGTTTAGCAAATTCTAAAAGAAGAAAAGATGCCTCATAAAATCATTTAATAAGGATTATAAAGAACTCTAAGACGTTTGATGATATGAATTAAAAAAATTGGGGCACATCGGACCTAATTGTTCTCAATTGCAAGATAAAGAAAAAGTCTAGAAAAGAAATATCAGAAAAATGACGATAATGAGTATAAAGAAAAATAGCCATAAAATCCATGTGGAGTGTATTTTAAGACTCTAGTAGCTCCTAAAAATATGATTTAGATAAAGAGACAAAAAATATCAATGTTAATATGTTCTTTATGGATAAATATTTAGAAGTGGTAAAAACGTATAATTATTCTTCCTATGACTCTGATAGTTTCTCAAATGATAAATTGGCTACTTACTATTCAATGTTAGAAGAGAAATATGATTATTTATTAATGAAACATAAATCATTGAAAAATATTCACAATTTTGTTTTAGGTGAAAGAGACACAATTCTAAAACAACATCAATAAGTAATTGAAAATTTTATTCCATCTACATCACACTGTATTGATAATGAAAAAAGGATAAAATAATTATAGGATAAAGTATAATCTTACAAAAGTGCTGCTATTGTTTTTACTAAAGGAGAAAATAATCTAAATGAGATTCTTGGAATGAATGTAATTAAAATAGAAAAATTTGGAATATGGAGCAAGGGTGAAAAATATAAATTATATAAGAATTATTTCATGCCCAATTAAAAAGATGATACCTGTTATTATTGTGGAATAAATTGTAACATCCCAGGTAAATAAAAAATATGACATTTTCATATTTATTAATATTTTTGAATTAAATATTAATTTTACTTTAAAGGGGATGCTATGTCTGATAGCGTACTTAGCATGCAATAACAGATTTCTCTGAAATCTCACGTTTCACACAATGTTAAGTTATACCGAAGAGTAATATAATATTATTATTATTTTAAATTGTAGTTAACTCATAGTTGTTGTATTGGTGGGAATAAATAGAAATAAAATATGATTATACATTTTTGTTAAATGTATTTACATTTATCCAATAAATTTTAGAGGCTTAAAATAACAATGAATCTGATTTTAATCATGAAATACTCTAATATTCTTTAAAAGGTTGTTTTACTGCCTTTTGAGGGAGAAAAATTTTGAAATATTGTTTTTGTCAATTTTATATGTTCTATTTTACCAAATTAAATCATTATTTAGAAGTGGAACATCAAAATTTACTTTGGATGATTTTTTTTATTTTTCTAATAAAGTTAATTTTTTTAATGAATAGTGAAAAATACTGTATTTTAATTCAAAACCGCATTTTCACCTAATTTATTTATATTGTTAGATTTTAATTTTAATTGGATTTAAAGTTTAATTGAATTATTATTTTATCATTTAATCCAATGTTTGTAATTTTAAGTAATTTCACTTTGAAATTGGACATAAACACATGTCAATCTTTTGGTAGTTTTTACTTCTTAAAAACACGCTTTTTGGTTTTGACAATGGGAATTAATTTTAAATTAATTTCTGCCAATTATATTTTTTGAATTTTAAAAACTGGATTCAATATTTGTAATCATTAGTTTCAAATTGTGTAAATATGTACCTTTTATTTTTAGACATTATGAATAGTACATTCAGCAAATATTTTATTTACCATGGTTAAAGGGTAAATCTGGTAAATAAGGGTAAAAAAAATATTATAATAATATTAAATTACCATAACTTCTGTTCTAATCCTATTGGATGATATATTTACGACCATAGACATCTTTGAGTCAATTTTATGACCCCTTGGAGCCACTTCTGTCTGAAAATGACATTTAATTACTTTTAATTTAAAGTTAAAGAAAATATAACATAAACATGTATCTTTTATTAAAACCACTTTTATATTGGGTTATATAAGTGATATCTTTGACTATAAAAATTTATTATAAATATAAAAATATTTCCTATATCATGGTATTTTATTTATAATTTTTAGACATCAAATAAATAAATATATTTATGACACAATGATGATATAGTGATTAACATATTAATGAATGATTTAGATAAATGAGATTATAAATATTAAAATAAATTTATTTTAAAACTTTTTATTCCATCCACAAATTTTAAATATGATTATGAATTGTTATATTTTAATTAATTAAAGTTTTTTTAAATAATCATGTTGTGGATTTTTGTTAAAATTCATGATATAAATAGTATAAAAATTGACATAAATGAGTTTTTAAAACAAATACAATTTTATTAAATGATATAATAGTCCTGAAAATATAAGATTTAGAAAAATGACTTAGATAATGTTGAAAATGTCATTAATTAACCACTTTAGGTTCTATTGTCATTTTATAGTAACTATATTAACCATATAGTATGAATATACAAGAAGACATAGTAAGAGTCAAATTTGATAACTAATGGTTAAAGCTAAAAGATAAGGTTAAACTTGACACCAAAACATGTCTAAAACCTATTGGTTGAGAATTTTTTGAACCAAAATTATATTATCTCTGAAATAAATTACTTTGGGACCTTTTGAAAGTGAAAATAATTTTATAATAAAATAATACTTTCAAACTTTCCTAAAGTATCCCTCATCCCTCTTATAAAAGGTCACCACCTCTAACCCTTACTCAGACCTTTCAATCCCCATTGAATCATTCAAAATATTCCCAAATAATCTTACAATATCTCTATATTTATACTAAAAGCCTTACCTTGGTAATAAGACAATTCAATAAGTCCTTTTAGCTTAAATCAAAAGGAGTTACCCGATTTAAGGTAATGTCTTCTCTCAAGATTATTTCATTTATTTTCCCTTATCAAACCCCCTAAAATCTCTTTATTCAATTATTTTATAAAAACAATAGTATCTCAAAAATTATAGGATTTTTTATTCCAATTATTCTACCTATACTCACACACACCTCCATCTAATGGATTTAGAACACACTGTTTCTGTGGACAGCGAACTACTGCCTCACGAAACGATGATTGTTCAATTATCTCTTGCAGCCTCTCATGGTGGCCATTATTATAGAACTTAATTTTTATATGATATATATTATATTTACATTTTATTTATTATTATGTATTTTTTATTTACAACATAACTTTATTCTTTCCATAATGGGTAAATACGATAATTTCATTTGAGGAAGTGCAGACTACCACCTCTCAAAGTGATATGACTTGTTCATGCTATACATGGAACGAATGAAAGATGGAATTAATGAAATTACATAAAATATATAACATATATATTATAATATAATTATAATATACTTACGTATCATTTAGTTTTCATTATTTTAAATATGAAAAAGAAATGAAAGTAGTGTTCATGCGTACGTACGACTTACCATCTCCATGAACGATGAATTTCATTTCTTATATCCAAATGTTATAGACTATTCTAAATAAATATATACCACATATATATGATATTTACATCATGAATACAATTATGGATATAATGTATTTTTTACCACATGGATAATTTGTAATTATAACAAGTTCATTTTTGACTAAAGTACAAAATATCGACAAAACAACCGATATTAACTTAAATAATTATGTAATTTTTATAACATAAATAAGTGATATAAAAGGAATAATAAACTTGAAAAATGTTCCAAAGCAAGTAGAAATTGACTTATTTTTATTATTTAGGAAGAACAAGGAACATATGCGATGATTCAGATTCAAGGTAAGAGACTTCATCTCAATCTCCTTTCATTGAGGCATATTTTGATTTATACATAACATTATTTTATACGGTGTATAAACCCATTTGAATAGTATTTTCATTCAAGGGGAATCTTTTTTCTATGAATATTTTTATTGAATGACAAAAATAATGTTTCTTTTTAATGTACGCGGTGACAATGACCTTTCCACCGTCGAAAGCATTCTCTGATATTTGGATTTCTTAACAAGTCTTAACTTTTTTAAAAATAAATAAATAAATACCAAATACCCTTTTCATGTATTTTTTATTGAAAATGGTTTTTAGAAAGTATTGATTATTTCAATATCTTGAAATGTTATATTGTGATTGGAATGTGGAAATGTTATCTTTCCTTTGTGCTTGTTTTATGTGTTATGATTATGTTATGGTTCTTGGGCATTGTTTACATATATGGGTGGTTCCGTGATAAACCTAGGGAGGGTGAGCCCGAGATATATATCCAGTGAATTGGGTAACGTGACATAGGTAAACATTAATGTTTCTCCTAAGATATTTAGGGAATATACTGTGATGGGTATTCCAAATGTAACTCCCTATGTAGCTGTGAAAGCTACAATGTAAGTATGTTATGGATGGCACAAGTTACCTTTATGATTTATGATTTCTATGGGCTATTCATAAATCTTATGATTTCATGAGGTATGTTAAATAGATTATGTTTTATGATTGAAAAGTATGACTTTATTTATTTTTATGTATTGATGGACTAATGTTTTCTTTCCTTATTTTATAACCCTTACTGAGATTTTTATGATCATCCCATGTTTTTGAAATATTTTTCATAGGGTATAAGGAAGGGTAAGAACAAGGAAGAATTTAAGATTATTTATATCAAGAAAATAATTCTTGTTTTGTTTAAGGAGTTTTTTTGTTGCGAGAAAAATTGGATAGAGTAAAAGTGTCTACATTGTAATATTTGAGATGTAATGTAATAGTTATGGCATAATTCTCTAAAACTCTAAACCTGAAAAGACCCTCAATGTGAATTATTGAATTAACTAAAAATTAAGTAATGTTTAAGGTTGGATCCTTATAGTTGGTATCATAGGTCAGTTTAGACAAATTTAGGAGTTAAGATATTGTTAAATTAATATACATAAATTAATTTATGATAATATTGAAATGATATAGCATTTACAAATTACCATGTTGCTTCACCTAAGATATTTCTGTGTTCAGAATGGTTTTTCGCAGAGGAATCAGGGAAGCTATGATGAGACAAATTCAAGAGGAAAAAAACCTTCCAAATCAACAACTTGAGATGGTCGGAATTAGAAGTTAATAGTTTACTGTAGTGATGGAACAATTAACTCAGGCTATAAATGGTGGTGGAATCTATGTATGAGATTAGCCAGATCAACCATAGAGGAATATGTCAACAGTGGAGCATTTCATGAGGCAACATCCCCCATCATTCATAGAATCATCTAACCATGTGCTATATGAAGGGTGGATTAAAGAACTAGAAAAGATTTTCGATGTCATGGGGTGTTCAGAACATCAAAAGTTTAGTATTGTTGTTTACCGTTTTGAAGGTGAAGCCGATCAATGGTGGTCGATGGTTAAAAATATCAGGGATAGTGAGGATATTGATGCTCTTGATTGTGATCAATTCAATTGTATGTTTCTTGAGAAATATTTTCCTAAGGCAGTTTGACTTAGGATGGAAAAAAATTCTTGAAATTGAGGCAGGAGGATGACTGAGTGGCTGCTTATGAAGAAAAATTCACTCGATTGGAAAGGTATGCTCCAAATTTCATACAAGATCATGATAGTAAAATCAATCATTTTTACTCAGGATTAAAGCCTAAGTATCGAAGGGATTTAGCATCTCGTGAGTTCAAATGTTATAAAAAACTTGTTTGATATGTGGGCAAGGTGGAAATGTTGTTTTTTTAATGATAAGGTGTTCTTTAAAAAACAAAAGAATAATAGTTCAAGGTGGAAGACAAAATGGAATAAATCTTCAAAAAAGGTTTGATGGTTAGAAACTTAAGTTTACAGTTTGTGAAAATTATGGTAAAAAACACACTGGGGAATGCCTTTTGAATTATGGTAATTGCTTTCGATGTGGTAAAATGGTACATAAGGCTCATAATTGAAATAAAAAAGATTAGGGTAATGGTAAGACACAATAAGATTTACAGTCAGTAAAATGTTTTAAGTGTAATAAAATGAGTCATTATGCAAATGAGTGTCCAACAAAGAACTAAAATAAAGGAAAGAAGATGGACTATAAGCAGAAATGAGTGGTGAAATCCTTTGCAACTACTTCAGCAGATGTTGATCCATCAAATAAAGTAGTATCAGGTACACTGTTTGTTTATTCAGATTATGCCAATGTGTTGTTTGATTCAAGGTCTACATATTCTTTCATTTCTGAGAAATTTTCTTATAAATTAGAAATTCCATCTCGAGATATGAATCCTAAACTTATGGTAAAAACACCAATAGGAAATGTTGAGACAAAAATAAATTATAAGAACCTTCTTATACTTGTGTGTGAAAATAATCTATATGCAAACCTTATTTTTTTCCTCTATTAGAGTTTTATGTTATTTTGGCTATAGATTGGATTTCTATTTATCATGCTAAGATTGATTTCAGAGTTAAAGAGATTTATTTTCATAAATAATTTCAGTTTGTGTACAAGAATAAACCCCTAATTTTGATAACATATCAAGAATTAGATAAACTAGTAAAAGATGTAAATGAATGTTACCTTGAACATATTATTGAAAACAAAAGAACTATTCTGATTAATGATGTGCTAGTGGTAAATGAGTATCTTGATGTTTTTACTGATGATTTTTCTAGTATAATACCTAATCAGGAAGTTGAATTTACAGTTGACTTATTTCTTTATGCTAATTCAATTTCAACACCCCCTTATCGAATGGCTCAGATTGAACTTTTAGAGTTAAAGAATCTATTACAAGAGTTATTAAATAAAGGTTTCATTCGACCTAACACATCACTATGGGGTTCTCCTATCTTGTTTGTTAAAAATAAATATGGTTCAATGAGACTTTACATTGATTATAGAGCCTTGAATAACATCACTATTAAGAACAAGTATCCTTTGTCTCATATCGATGATTTGTTTTATCAGCTCCAGGGAGCTCAGTATTTTTCAAAGATTGACATGGGGTCAGGGTACCATCAGTTGAATGTAAAGGAAGCAGAAATTTTGAAGACCATTTTTCATACTAGATATGGCCATTATGAATTTTTAGTTATGTCTTTTGGGTTAACCAATGCACCTATTGTATTCATGGATCTTATGAATAGAATTTTCCATGAGTTTTTGGATAAATTTTTGGTTTTTTTTATTGATGATATTTTGGTATATTCTTAAAGTAGAGAGGAGCATGAAAGTCTTTTAAGGGTTTTCTTACAAACCTTAAAAGAAAAGGAACTATATGGAAAATTCAGCAAGTGTGAGTTTTTGTAACAACAAATTTCATTCCTTGGTCACATTGTTTCTAAAGACGACATAACTATTGATCTTTCTAAAACAAAAGTTATTAAAAAATGGCCAAGACCCACAAATATAACTAAGATTCATAGTTTTCTTCATTTAGCTAGTTATTGTAGGAGTTCTGTTGAAAAATTTTCACGGTTATCTAGCCCACTGACGAAGTTGACTCGAAAAAGTGTTAAGTTCATTTGGACAAAAGAATGTGATGAATGTTTTCAAGAATTGAAAAGAAGATTGGTGAATGATCCAGTTTTGTCATTGCCTTATAGAAATGGTGATTTTTTTTTATCTATAGTGATGTTTCGTTGAAAGGAATTGACTATTTCATAATGTAGAATTATCATGTAATTGCTTATGATTCACGTTATTTGAAACTTCATGAGTTAAATTACCCTACACATGATTTTGAATTAGCTGTTGTTGTTTTTGCTTTAAAAATTTGGAGGCATCATTTGTATGGTGTAAAGTCTGAAATATATATACTGATCACAAATTTTTTAAGTATATATTCACTCAGAAATAACTAAACATGAGATAGAGGAGATGACTTGAATTAATCAAGGATTATGATTGTACGATCCATTACCATCTGGGAAATGCAAATAAAGTGGCTAACACTTTGAGTCGAAAGAGTAATGCTACATTAACCATGCTACATTTGGAATGAGATCCTTTGGTTTTTGATTTGATGAATTTTGGATTGAAAGTTGTTGGTGCAGGGAATTCCCCTTTTTTGTTTCAGGTTTTAGGAAAATTGTCTCTAGTAGATAGAATAAAGAAACTACAGAAAGATGACAGTAAGTTATAGAAAAAGGTTGAATTGGTTCAGAAAGGTAAGTTACCTAAGTTTAACATTGATAGAGACCGTGTTTTTAGGTTTTGAAGGAGATTATGTATGCCTTGTGATTTACATTTAAAGAAAGAGTTATTATGTAAAGATCATAGTTCTCTGTTTTCATTTCATCCTGGAAGTACTAAGATGTACAAAGATCTTTGGGAGTATTTCTGGTGGGATGGAATGGAAATAGATATTGCTGACTTTACTGTGAAGTGTTTGACTTGTCAGTAGGTTAAAGCAGAATGATAGTTACTAAAAGGGATGCTTCAACCTTTTCCAGTGCCAGAGTGGAAATGGAAAAATGTGTCCATGGATTTCGTAGTCTGATTACCAAAGACTTCTCGAGGTAATAATGTAATCTGGGTTATTGTTGATCGATTGACTAAATCTACTCATTTTTTTCCTATTTGAGATATTGTGTCTCTAGATAAACTCTCTTGATTTTATATTAAAAAGATAGTCAGGTTAAATGGAGTTCCCCTCTCTCTTATTTATGATTGTGATCCCAGGTTCACTTATAACTTTTGGAAGGGCCTTCTGAAGTCATTGGGTACTGAATTAAATTTTAGAACAACTTTTCATCCGCAATCAGATGGGTAGTCAGAAAAAAAAATTTAGACCTTGGAAGATATTCTATGTCCTTGTTCAATGGATTACTAGAGAAGTTGAGACCAACATCTTTCTTTGTTTGAGTTTTCTTATAATAACAGTTTTCATTCCAATATATAGATGATACAAATTGAGGAATTATATGGAAAGCAGTGTCTAACTTCAGCTTTTTGGCATGAAGTAGGTGAAAGGAAGTTTATGGGACCATAATTGGTAGAAGAGATGGAAGAAAAAGGCCAGTTTATCAGAATAACATGAGAATAACTCAGAGTAGGCTGAAAAGTTATACGGATAACTGGAGGAAGGATCTTTCTTTTGGGGTAGGCGATCATGCCTTTCTCAAAATTTCTCCATGGAAAAGTGTGATTCATTTTGGTAAAAAGGGAAAGATGAGTATGAGGTTCATTGGACCCTATGAAATCCTGGAGAAAGTTGGATCAGTTTCCTATAAAGTGGCTTTACCCCCCAAGTTTATCCTAGGTACACAATGTTTTTCATGTTTTAATCTTGAGAAAGTATATGCCAGATCCATCTCATGTTTTTAGTTCAAGGGTAGTTTAGTTGGAAGAGAATATCTCTTATGAGGAACAACGATTCTAGATTCTTGATCAAAGAGAGAAGGTGTTGTGGAATAAGGTAATTTATCAGGTAATGGTTTTGTAAAAAAACCATATGGTTGAATAGGCAACATGGGAATCTGAAATTACTAAGAGGTATAAATACCCCCACTTATTTGATAAGTTAATAGAATTGTGGGGACGCAATTCCCAAAAAGGGGGAAGGATGTAACATCCCAGGTAAATAAAGAATATGAAATTTTCATATTTATTAATACTTTTGAATTAAATATTAATTTTACTTTAAATGGGATGATATTTCCAATAACATACTCAACACGCAACAATGGATTTCTCCGAAATCTTACGTTAGACACAACGTTGAGTTATACAGAAAAATAATATAATAATATTATTATTTTAAATGGTAGTTAACACATAGTTGTTGTATTGAATAAAATGAATAGAACTAACTAAAACATGATTATACATGTTTGTTAAAAGTCTTTATATTTATCCAATAAATTTCAGAGGCTTAAAACAAGAATGAATCCAATTTTAAGAATGAAGTACTCTAATATTCTTTTAAAGGTTATTTTACCGCCTTTTGATGGAGAACCGTTTTTAAATATAGTTTTGGTCACTTTTATATGTTATATTTGACAAAAAGTATTCTTATTTTGAAGCGGAACATCAAAATTTACTTTGGATGAAATTTTGATATTTTTCTAATAAAGTTCATTTTTTAATAAATAGTGAAAAATACTGCATTTTAATCCAAAACTGCCTTTTCATCTAATTTATTTATATAGTTAGATTGTTATTTTAATTGATTTTAAAGTGTAATTGGATTATTATTTTATCATTTAATCCAATTTTGGTAATTTTAAGTAATTTCACTTTGAAATTGGACATAAACACATGTCAATATTTTGGTAGTTTTTATTTCTTAAAAATATACTTTTTGGTTTTGACAACATGAATTAATTTTAAATTAATATTTTTTAATTCTGCATTTTGAATTTGTAAAAATGGATTCAATATTTGGAATCATGATGTCCAAATTTTTTAAATAGGTACCTTTAATTTTTAGACATTATGAATAGTAATTTCAGTAAATATTTTATTTACCATGGTTAAAGGGTAAATCTGGTAAATAATGGTAAAAAAAAATATTATAATAATATTAAATTACCCTAAAACATTTCCCAATCCTATTTTATGAGATATGTACGACCATGGGTATCCTTGAGTCGATTTTAGGACCCCTTGGAGCCACTTTTATGTGAAAACAACATTTAATTACTTTTAATTTAAAGTTAATGAAAACATAGCCTAAACATGCATCTTTTACTAAAACCATTTTTATATGGAATTATATAAGTAATATATTTGAATATTAATAGTTATTAGAAATATAAAAATATTTCCTACATCATGGTATTTTATTTATAATTTTTAGACACCAAAGAAATAAATATATCTATGACACAATGATGATGTAGTGATTACCTTATTAATGAATGATTTAGATAAATGAGATTATAAATGATAAAATAAATTTATTTTAAAACTTTTCATGCCATACATGAATTTTTGGGATGATTATGACTTGTTATATTTGAATTAATTAAGGTTTTTTTTGAAAGAATCATGTTTTTGTGGATTTTTTTAAAAGTCATTATTTGAATAGTATATAAATTCACATAAATGAGTTTTTAAAACAAATACTATTTTATTAAATGATATAATGGTCCTAAAAATATAATATTAGGCCAAATGACTTATATAATGTTTAAAATTTTATTAATTAACTACTTTAGGTTCTATTGGCATTTTATAGTAACTATATTAACAATATAGTATGAATATACAAGAAGACATGGTAAGAGTCAAATTAGTGAACTAAGGGTTAAAGCTAAAATATAAGGTTAAACTTGAGACCAAAACTTATCTAAAACCTATTTTTTGAGAGGTTTTAGACCCAAAAGAATCTTATATCTTAAATAAATGACTTTGGGACCTTTTGAAACTGAAAATCATTTTATTATAAAATAATACTTTCAAAGTTTCTTAAAGTACCCCTCCACCCTCTTATAAAAGGCCACCACCTCTAACCCTTACTCAAACCTTTTAATCCCCCTTGTCTCATCCAACCACTACTCAAATAATCTCCCAACATCCCTATTGTCCTCCTAGAAGCCTTAACTTGGGCCGAAGGCAATTCAAGAAGTCCTTTTAGCTTAAATCAAAAGGAGTTACCCGATTTGAGGTAATGTCTTCTCTCAAGCTTCTTTCATTTATTTTCCCTTCTCCAACCCCCTAAACACTATTTATAAAATTATTTAATAAAAAAAACCAGTATCTTCAACATAATATCATGTTTTTATTCCACGTATTCTACCTACACTCACACACACCTCCATCTAATGAATTTAGAACATACTGTTTCTATGGACGACGAACTACTGCCTCACAAAACTATGATTATTCAATTATCTTCTACCGCCTCTAATGGAATCCATTATGATGAAACTATATTTATATATTATATATATTATATTTATATTTTCTCTATTCTTTTTTTATTTTTCATTTAGAACATACCTTTATGCTTTCCATAACGCGTAAATACGATAATTTCATTTGAGGTAGTGCATACTACCGCCCTTAAAGTGATATGACTCATTCATTCTATACAAGGAACGTATAAAATATGGAATTAATTAATTTATGTAACATATATAAAATATTTATTATACTGGAATTATAATATACTTATGTATCATTTACTTTTCATTTCTTTAAATATGAAAAAGAAGTGAAAGTTATGTTAATGTGTACGTACGACTTACCGTCTCCATGAACGGTGCATTTCATTTATTATATCCAAATGTTATGGACTATTATAAATACATATATAATTGATATATATAATATTTAAATAATGAATACAATTCTAGAGATAATGGATTTTTGACCACATTGATAACTTGTAATTATAACAAGTTCATTTTTGACTCAAGTACCAAATATCGACAAAACAACTAATATTAAATTAAATAATTATATAATTTTTATAATGTGGTAATAAGTGATAAAAAATGAATAATAAACTTGAAAAGTGTTTTGAATTAAGTAGAAATTAACTTAACTTTATTATTCATGAAGAACAAGGAACATAAGTGACGATTTGGACTCAAGGTAAGGGAATTCGTCTCAATCTCCATTCATTGAGGCATATTTTGATTTATACACGACATTAATTTATACGGTGTATAAAACCATTTGACTTGTATTTTCATTTAAATGGAATCTTTTTTCTATTAATATTTTTAGTAAACAAAAAAAAGAATGTATCTTTTTAACATACGCGGTGAAAACGACCTTTCTGCCGTCATGAGCATTCTTTGATATTTGGCTTCCTTAACAAGACGTAACATTTAAAAAAAATACCAAATACCCTTTTCATGTATTTTGGCATTGAAAATGGTTTTTAGAGAGTATTGATTAGGTCAATATCTTCAAATGTTATATTGTGATTAGAATGTGGAAATGTTATATTTCCTTTATGCTTGTTTTATGTGTTATGATTATATTATGGTTGTTGGGAATTATTTACATATATGGGTTGTTCTATGATAAACCTAGGGTGGGTGAGACCGAGATAGATCTCAAATGCATTGCGTAAAGTGATGGAGGTAAATGTTAATGTTTCTCCTAAGAGATTTAAGGAATATACTATGATGGGTATTCCAAACGTAACTCACTATATAGCTGTGAAAGATACAATGTAAGTATGTTATGGATTCCACAAGTTACCTTTATGATTTATTATTTATATGTTCTATTCATAAATCTTATGGTTTCATGTGGTATGTTAAAGAGATTATGTTTTATAATTCAAAAGTATGATTTTATTTATTTGTATGTATTGATGGAATAATATTTTATTTTCTTATTTTATAACCCTTACTGAGCTTTTTATTCTCATCCCAAGTTTTTGAAATGTTTTTCATAGGTTATAAGGAAGAGTAAGAGAAAAGAAGAATTCAAGAAGATTTATATCAAGAAAATAATTTTTATTTTGGTTAAGGAGTTTTATTGTTGGGAAAAAAATTGGATAGAGTAGAAGTGTCAACTTTGTAATATTTGAGATGTAATGTAATAGTTATGGCCTAATTATCTAAAACTCTAAACCTGAAAATATCCTCAATGTGAATTATTGACTTAACTCAAGATTAAGCAATGTTTAAGGATGGGGCCTTATATAAAATTCCATTTCACTAACAAATGTTACTTGAGAAATACTCAAATCAGTGGTTTTAAAAAGGATTTTATTTCTAGAAATATATATGATGAAAGTAATATAAATTATGGAAAGATATGAAGGATCAGGATTACTAGATCATTGATCGCTGACACTACTAGATGAAAGAAAATATGGGTGCCAAAACAAACAAAGGTTTAACTGATTTTATAGGAAAAATGCAACATGAACAAAAAGGAAATATGGTATATAGATAATGGATATTATAGACACATGAGTGGAGACTCTTGAAATTTTCATTATTTGACTCAAATGAATGGAGGAGTAATCACTTTTGGTGGAAATACAAAAGAAAAGATCATTAGAGTAGGAAACATTAGAGATCCAAAGACTATCTCAATCAACAAAGTACTGTATGTGAAAGGGTAAAATTACAACCTGATAAGTATCTCTCAACTCTGTGACAGTGTTTTTGTGTTTACTTTTCTAAAAAATCTTGCTCTATGTTTGAAGATAAATTTCTTAAATTTAGAGCACCAATAAATAAAAATGTATATACTTGATTTAAATTCCATGTGTAAATAGAAAGTGAATTGTTTAATTTCTAAGAGAAATGAGTCATGGATCTAGAATAGGAGACTTAGTCATTGTAATATATTTTATTTACAAAAATTATATAAGAAACAATTAGTTTCTAATTTTCCTTATATTGAATAGTATAATTATAGATATTGTGATGCATGACAAATTGGAAAACATTACTAATATTCTTTCAAATATGTTACCAAAATTGATACATCTAAACCTTTAGAACTTATCCATATTGATTTGTTTGGACCATCCATAGTAGTAAGTTTTCATGGTAAATCGTATGTCTATTTTTTAGTTGATTATTATTCATGATTTATGTGGGTTTATTTTATAAAACATTAAAGTTAAGTATTCTCTATTTTTAAAGTTTTTTCAAAATTGTTCAAAATGAAAAAGGTCTTAAAAATAATTTTATTGATAAGTGATCATAGTAGAGAATTTGAGAATCAAGAATTTAATTATTTTTTCTCAAATATAGGTATTAAGAACACCGTCTATGAACCAAGAACACCTCAAAAAAAATGGAATTTTAGAAAGGAGAAACAAAACTATTCAAGAAATGGAAAGGACTATGCTGAATGAATATAGTCTACCTACCAATTTTTGGGTAGAAGTTGTAAGCACAACCTGCTATATCATGAATAGAGTTTCAATAATTACTATCTTTAAAAAGACACCCTATGAACTTTAGAATAATAGAAAACCTAATGTAAAGTACTTTAATGTATTTGGATGCAAGGTATATATCTTGAATACTAAGGACAACCTTGGTAATTTTGATCCAAAAGTGGATGAAGAAATATTTCTAGGATAAACTACTACCTCTAAATATTATAGAGGGTTTAATAAAAACTCAAGTATTATTGATGAATCATTTCATGTAAAGTTTGAGGAAACTGACCCTTTCAATAAAGATAAAGATCAAACAGATGAAGTTACTAACTCATTTTAAAATGTGATACATTAATCCCCTAAAAATGATTTTGAAAATGATATTAATAAAATTCAGTCTAGTTTAGAAGAACATGAAACTGAAGAACCTGAAAGTGTCTTACCTAAATAGTCTAAAACCTTAAAGAACCATACTTTAGAAACTATCATAGGAGACCTAGACCTAGAAATTAGAACTAAAATAAATGTTAGAAACCAAGCTTAATTCTATGCCTTTCTATCATAGTTAGAACCTAAGTCTATTGAAGACGCTTTAGAATATGGGAGTTGGCTATTAGTAATGCATGAATAATTAAACCAATTCAAAAAGAATTAAGTTTGGGATCTAGTAGAAAGACCATCAAATTATCCAGTAATAGGAACTAAGTGGGTCTTTAGAAATAAACAATATGATCAAGGGATCATAACCAGAAACAAATCTAGATTAGTAGCTAAAGGATATAATCAGGAATAAGGTATAGATTATGATTAAACCTTTTCCCCTATAGATAGATTATAAGCAATTAGAATCCTTTTATCTTATGCATCTCATATGAATTTTAAATTATATTATATGGATGTTAAATCTACATTTTAAATGAATATTTAATGAATGAAGTTTATATTGAAAAACATTTTTGTTTTGAAAACCCTCACAAACCAAATTCTATTTTTAAACTTGCTAAATCCTTATATGGATTTAAAAAAACACCTAGCGCTTGGTATGAAATATTAAGTTCTTTTCTATTAAAAAAATGATTTACTATTAGATTGATAGATACAAAACTTTTTAATAAAACTATTTGTTCGAATATTTTATTAGTACAAATTTATATTGATGATGTAATTTTTGGTTCAACAAATAAAAAGATTTGTAATGGTTTTTCAAAACTAAATCAAAAGGAATTTGAAATGAGTATGATGGGAGAGTTAAATAACTTTTAAGTATTTTATATTTATCAAAAATATTATAGAATTTTTTTAAATAAAATTAAATATATTATTGATTTATTTCAAAAGTTTGTACTTGAGAACAACAAGATATATACAACTCCCATGTGTACTAATGTAAAACTTGATTTGGATGAAGCTGGAAAACTAGATGATAACAAGTTATATAGAGGTATGATTGGTAGTTTGTTATATCTTACTTCTAGAAGACCATAAATTATGTTTTCTGTATGTTTTTGTGCTATATCTTAGTCAAATCTAAAATAATCCTATCTTGATGCTATTAAGATAATTTTTAGATATTTAAAAGGAACTATTTTTCAATCTATTCTTTATGGAAAAACTTTTAATTTTAATTTAATTTCATATTTAGATGCCAACATTAGAGGATGTAGATTATCTATAAAAATCACCTCAGGAACCTATCACCTTTTAGAAAAATATTTAGTATTATGGTCAAGTAAGAAACAACACTCAGTTTCTCTTTCAATAGCCGATGCAGAATACGTATCTGCTGGTAGTTGTTATGAACTAGTATTATGGATGAAAAAACCTCTACTAGACTTTGGACTAGATTTTAATAATATAATTATTTTATGTGATAATAATTGTTCTATTAATATTTCAAAATATCCTATAAGTTATTCTAGGACTAATCATATTGATATAAAACACTATTTGTTAGGGGATCATGTTCTTAAAAAGGATATTTATTTAGAATTTGTAAATACGGAATATCAGTTAGCTGATGTTTTAACTAAACCACATACCACTAAAAGTTTTGATTTTATTAAGTGGGATTTAGTTTTATTTAATTTTAAATAAGTTTTTATTAGTTTATTTCATTTAAGGAATTTATATTTTTAATTAATTTCATTTTATTTTGGTCAAATTTGTTTATTGTATTTATTTTCTCACTTTAATTTTGTTGTCAAATTAGTATTTCATTTATCTGATTAAATACAATTTTATTATTTTTAGTTTTAAATCGCATGTTTTCAAAAACTAAAAATTAATGATTACCCTACATAATCGGAATGGGAAACCAGTCCATGTCATCATTCATTAAAAACCCCCTCAAATTTCCGTAACTTTACGTTTTCAAACCATTTTGCCTCCCAAAACCCTCGTCTTTCTCTTAAACCCTACAATACAAAAACCTTCAAGCATTAGATTCTCAGAAATGGAGAAGACCAAGTGAATAGATGAAGGTGAACCAAGTGATCCAAAGTGTCTTCATGTTCCTTCAAGAAATATTCTTTAAGGAAAAGTCATAGATTTCAAATGGCTATATTAGATAAACCTTCTACTCAAATAGGATCTAGAGTTTCAAGGTTTGAAGTTTTGGTTCAATGAAGAAAATGTAGATTTTATTTACAAGGTATAACTAAAGAATTTTTTTAGCAGTGCCCAGTTTATTTTTGGTGAATCAGAAGATTCAATATCCTCTTGAATAAAAGATAAGGAATTTTCAATTTCTTTAGTTGAAATTGATTAGATTTTAAATTTTCATCATGAAGGAGTATTCCACTTTTATCTTCGATTAATTGGAAATCAAGATCACAATTCATAAGACATCAAGTAATTTCTGTTTGGATCAAAAAAATATAAGGAAAATGTTTGTAAAGGATCTTAAGGAAGTCTAATTTTTTTTAGTAAAGCTCATTCAAACTGCTATTTCTCCAAGGGTTGCTAGGATGGAGAAAATTTTATATCCAGAAATTTATGTCATGTTTTTATTTATTAGTGAAATAAATTTGAATTTTCCTAGAAATATTCCAAGATATTAGAGTTACTATTTCTATATAGAGTAAATAATGTCACTATACCCTTATGGAAGGATTCTATCTCTTATTCTGTTTAGGAAAAATTTGATTCGATTTTTTTATTCTCGAGTTAAATTTCATCACAATAATGTATTGAATGCCATCACTCTAAGGAAATTTGGTTTCTTCTTGAGTATAATAAAAGGTATGCTAAGGCCTGTTGGTGCCGATTACCAATGAAAATATGGATCTTTTACTTTGGGGGAGCAATGTAAATTAAGGAATGAAGAAGTTTTAGAATCTATAATAGAAGGTGTTTCTCATCCTACAAAGAGAAATATTTGATATGATGATAAAAATATTACTGAAGAAGGTTTATAGGAAGAAGTAGTTCATGAGGATCATGTTTTAAAACCAAGTAATAGAGAAGTCCCACAGTAGGAGGATCCAATGTTAGTATCTGGAGAGGTGACTCATTCAGTTAATTTGGAAGAACCAGAACATGTTGAGGGTCAACAAGAAAAAATTTAGGCTCAAGAGCTAAAGTTGTTCCTCAACTAGATCATTTATCAAGAAGTTAAGAGAGTTTATAAATCATCCACCAAGACCACTTGGATCATTGAAAATCTATCTACCTCTACCATTGGTCCTTCTATAGAAAGAAATACATCTGTTTCTAGAGAAATGATAGAGGTCCTTGATAGTATATCATGTTCAAGTGAGAAGTCTATGGATAAGTCTCATGCCAATCCCTTATCTATTGTGAAATCTATTTCCTAGTCAAAGAATCTAGATGAAGGCACATCTAATTGTATGAAAAATTAGATTAAAGACATGGTTATAATGTTTAATAAGGATCAGGAAGAAAATTCACATCTTTGACATGAACTGGATGCTTTAAGAAAATATTTTGATGATTTAAGAAATTCATCAATTCCAAGGATGAAATTAGAGTCTGTTCAGACTCAGCTTAAATAAATTAGAGAGAAATATGTGTCAAAAATAAATTTTGATGCATTTAAAAGAGAAATGCTAGATCAAATTGGGAAGCTCAAACCAGAATCTATTTCTAAAATAGATTTTTAGATTTAACATGGTACATGGGAAGTCAGTTCAAATCAATCAAGGGGAGTGTCAATCATGACACATATTCTACTCATTCCCCTCCAACCTCACTAGATCTAATCAGAAGGTTTCACGCTATCACATTAGTAATAACTAATATGAATGACATGATTTAGAATCTTCATTGCAATAGTGCACCATTATCAGTCTTGATAGAAAATAAAAGATATATTTTTTGAGAAACTCACTTCAAGAGAACCTAGCATCAGGCTTCTGCTCAATTGTTTTAGTTTCAGTTTACACTAATAAAAAATAGGGTTTTATGAGTACTAAAAAACCCTTTATTAGTTCTAAAAAATCAATCATAATTGAGGCGCTATTAAAAGGGGGTCCCTTTTATTAGTGCTAAAAAAATAACTGATAAAGGCCCATTTTATAAGTGCTAAAAAATAAATGATAAAATTAAAAAAAAATTAAAAAAATTCTATAAATCAGAGGGTAGGCCCACCCCCTTTTAATAGTGCTTGACCCCTTTCAACAGTTATAGGAAGCCCCACCCACGCGTGCCCTTTCCATCTCTTTAACAGTGCTAGGGGAACATGCTCCCCCACCCTTTAATGGCGCTGGCCCCTAAAGAACCCACCCGTGCACCCATACCTCCACATGGATTCGAACTCAAGACCTCTCCCTTGTGCGCCTGCACCTTTACCACTCACCCATCTTGTTTTGTTCTCTATTTAATGATATATCTATATATATATATAGTTATATTTATTTTTATATTGATATATATTTATATTAATATATATCGTTATATTAATATATATATATTTATATTAATATATATTTATATCTATTTATTTATATATGTATTTAGTTATATTTTTTATTCATATATTAATATATATTTATAAAATTAGTTTTAAATGAATTTATAAATCATGTTTTTTTGTGTTTATAAATAAATAAATACATACAACACACATACACATGCATATATATTATATATATGTGTGTATTTTTAAGTGTAATTATACATATTTATATACATTTATATATATTTACATATATTATATATTAATATGTCTATTCATATGTTATAATATATAGATAATATATATCAGTTTGTTAATACAAACACACACTAATACACACACACACACACACACACTATATAGGTATATAAATATTCATATATTTGTATTTTAAATAAAGTGTATATTAGTTTTTTATTTAGACCAGGATTATATATTGAGAAATATATTTTATATGTAAATATCTTTAATTATTTACTTATAAAATTAAATTTTTATGTGTGAATATATAAAAAATTTGTATATATTGATATATATTTGATTATAAATAACAATACATTATAAAATATGATAAAATCTTAAAGCCATAATATAAATATAAATATAATTCCTGAGACTAAATTCAGTCTCCACTGAAAAAAGAAAAAATACCCCTTAAATAAGGCTGAAATTTCATCAAATGTTAAAAAATTTAGGTACCCCGACTAAAAACTCAATTTTGGAGGACTTATAGGATTTTTTGGAATAAAAAAACATGATAAATGGTTTCCCTATGTCATAAGTGCATAGAGATCATCATAGGCTTCGATTCGATATGTAGTAGAGCTCAAACAGACACCTGAATCAAAAGTTATGAAAGTTTGAAGTCTAAATTACGTTTTCAACTTATTTTAGGTCTTTTATTAATTTTTTATTTATTTTTTGTCTTCAAATTGTTATTAAATAATTATTACTCTATAATAATTAGAAAATTATTAATTAATAATATTTTTTAAAATATTTTATAATCTATTTTCACTAAATATCGTATACATTAAGTGAAAATGTCTATTTATACTTATCTAAAACATATTTAAAATATATATATTACATGTATATCAATATAAATATATTTATATATTATTTTATTGTTTTTTTGAAATATACTCTTTATCAGTGCTCGTAAAAAAAGCGTTGATAAAGACCCCCTTTATCTGCGTTACTAAAAAAATGCTAATAAAGGGGATCCCTTTAACAGTGATAAAAAAAGCGATGATAAAGGGGGTACCTATATCAACATTGGTAAAAGTACCCCCTTTATCAGGACTTTTTTAGAAATATTAAAGGGTGGTGCTGTGAGAACCCATTTTTACGGTAGTGTTATCTATGTTTATGCAAATAGAAGAGAATCTATATGACCTTTTAAACTTCAATTTCATTGAAAATCTTAATGTCAGTTAAGATTTGAGGATTTTGGTAATGAAGTTGGAAAATAATCTTTCAGAAAGGTTACAAGCTCGGTTGATAGAATTGAAAGAAGATTTTCAAGTGGCTCAGGCATCACCAGAACCACCACTAGAACCTACCCCTATCCAAACTCTTTCACCTTTTACCAGACCTACTATCTAACCCTTTTCCCAAGACAAAACCTCAAAATGTATTTTTAATGTTTTTCTAATAGAAATTAATTTGTGTATATAATTTCTATATTTTTTTATATGATTATCTCTATTACCTGAAACCCTATCTTATTTATCTAAAAAACAATATAAATATTCAGTTATTATTTTGTGCAAAATTGAAAGCATTATAATCCTTTTTTCTTCTACTTTCTTTTTGATATCACAAAAAGGGGGAGAAAATTGGGTAAACACAACATTTTATTCAATATATCATTCAAATATATTTTTAATTGAAATAGTACTATGAAACTGAAATAATATTTTTTTAATTAAATGTGTTTAGAAAATACTATATTTTCTGTTAGTTATTTTATGGTGTTTTTGTCATAAAAAGGGGGAGATTGTTGGGAATGTATAATCTCAACAATAATATATAAATGATTTTGATTTTGATCCTCACAAATACCCTCATTTTTTTTTAATAATGATATTACTTTAAGTTTATTTTAGGAAATTAATATTCATTTCAATATTTATTATAGAATTATATTCAATCTTTTATTTCGCAAGGAATATTCATTAAAGAGTTCAGAACACATTTTAGTGTATTTTGGAAACACTTTTCATACCCGACATTGATAAATGCAAGGTAAGGAATTAACCCTATGCTTGAAAATAGTGTGTAAGGAATGAACCCTATGTTCAGAATAATATGTATGGATCATCAACCCTATGTTTTCAGAAAAATATGGTTAAAGAAACTTACATTTGGATGCAAACTTATATTTTTTAAGAGAATAAAGTATGGTTAAAGAACCCTACATAAGTAAGAAACCCTATGTTTTAGAGAAAAATACAAGATAATAACGAATGGTTAATGAACCCTACATAAGTAAGGAACACTACAATTGAGAGACAAATGTTTGGTTCATCAACATTATGTTTATGATCAACCTTACATTGTAAACCTTAAGTTTTGAGAATAAAAACTACATAGTTTAACCCTACGTATGGTATTTTTCCATTTTTGTGAAGAAAACCTACGCTTGACTATTCAACGTTGGATATTTAAATTTGTGATTTTATTCAAGTTTTCTACAACAATATTGATATAATTTCAGGCTGATTAAAGGATTGTTCATGAACGATTTAGATTTCATTATTATTGATTCAAAGAACTGTATTCAAAAGAGAAAATCACTCCTATTCTTAAATAAGGTTACAAATCCCCTGGATTATTTAGAATTTGAATATCTATGATCTATCAGGAGATTTTCTTGGATATAGAATACCATATCAAGTAGTCTATGCTATATATTCTACCTATATCTTTTCAATATATAGAAAAAATATACAAAATTCATACATATGACTGTATACTTGTGATTATATTTTATAGATATTCCACAAAAAATGATCAACTTTGTTATTTTCAGAATAGGATAAACTTTTGAGATATACATATTTCAAACTCGTACTGCTGTAAAATTACAGCTGCTGTTTGTTATTTTTATAATGTAAGATCATTTGAAACTAGGATCATTTTAGAACTATTATTTCTAGAATAAATTAAATTCTAAAGAAGAATATCCATCTACTATCAATTTATCCTGATGCAATTGTGAAGTTCAAACCTAACCATAGGCAAATCAAATCGCTTTTAATTTTTTAGAGTATCAACTTATCATACTGAGTTGTGGTTTAAGTATCAGCTTCTTGTTCTAATATGTGGATAATTGGTTCCCTATTAAAGAACCATAAGGCTATGTTTATCCTTGATTGTAAAGTTTTGAAATTCTTATACTCAGTTGTGGATTTGATGGTCCAATGATAGGAGGACTATTCTAGTGAAATTCCCGAATATCGCAGAGAGAGCATTGGTGTAGTGAACTAGGGGATCTTTTTTCCTCTAACCACTATAAAATTGAAGCGCTCATTCTTTCTGTTTACCTATTGATCATATTTCTTATAGAAGTAAACACTGCACAACTGCATAAATCTCAATGGAATTCAAAATCAAAAATCTAATGAGATTTTTGAAAAGACAAAATCCACCCCCTCTTGTGTTATATTTGTATTATTTCGACCTAACAATACAGACATAAAATTTTACTTGTTGGATTTTTGTCTTTATGTGTAAAGATCATTTTATCCTTTCACATGCCTTGTAAATATTTAGTGGATTTTACTTAAGCAATTAACTGTGTCTAATAAAACATTTATGTATAATTTGATTATATTTTGTTCTATTTTTTAGGCTTGTTAATTCATTTATTAAGTGATCACATATCATTCAAAAACATAAATAATTGACTATACAAATAATAAAAATAAATATAATTGGAATGATCATGATATTATCTAATTTTTATTTTATCTGGATGATAAAATAACCATCGTCCTAAGGAGAAAACACACCTTGAACTGTAACTTGGTTCACGTTGAAACATTCCACCTGTGCTCTTATTTATTGCCTTGATTGGTTTTACCTCATCTCTTTGACTCATACCTCCTCCTCTCAAATGGGAACTCTGTCCTTATATAATATTTTACTCACATATAGGTTAGGGGATCTAATGGATTGGATAAAAGGGGTTTACATAAAAGAAACCACCGGCATGAAATCCCTTAGATATTAAAGAGGAGGGGATGAATCATATGCCATCAATAATAACTTAACCATAATAAATTAAAATAAACCAATCACGTACAAGGGTTGTTCTAATTTCATGATCTTTTACCCATCAAGAAATAAGGAAACCTTTTCAATATAGTTATCAATTACTTTGATTAATTCATTAATTAAGACAATTCACCATGAATTAATCCAATTAATCCACTTTATCTTAATTCCATCCAAATATCCTTCACTAACCATTATCTATAATTTAAAAAAAATCAAAATAATTTAAAATTAATGTAATTTACAAGTTTACATATAAGAAAACTCATGTGTTAGTCAAAAATTTTAACATGAAAGTTAATTTAATATATAATTATTAAACCTATGACATGGAGTTTACTGCCAAATAAATGACACATAGAACACATAATCAATAGGTTTAATTATATTTTTAATTCTTCATTCAGTGAAGATTTGAGAATAATTTTGGAAAATGACTACACAACATATATTATTTTACATTACATGTACTTTTATTCTATCCATATCCATAGTACATGCCTTGGGATTGGCCATGTTCCCTTCCTGTAAAAAACCTTGAGGTACACAATGAGTAGTCTAACATACATGATGTTTATTCTCAAAGTTGCATTAAATGTTTTCCCCATGTCGGGTATCTGATACATGGATCCCTGGGACAAATCGTGTTCTTGACCATGATAAGACATGGACTACATGATGTGTTAAGTACTTACATGTCATCTAGTTCTACATGATGTTATACATTATATCTATATTTGAAAGATGATCTTATATATTCGAATCATAGATTCAATTTTATCGGATCATAATTGATATAGAAATATATGGACATGAAAACAAAAGTACATGACATATATACTAGAAGTACATATCATGTATTATTTTTTTGTAAAGAGAAAACCTTTGGTACCTGCAAATGGATATAATCGAATGCTTCATCATTTTTAATCATTAAAGAATTTCTGTTTATGTTATCAAGAATGAATAAAGATAAGATATGATGATGTAAGATATTAAAATTATTTTTATCAAAAATAAAATGAAAACACATGAAACCAATAAGTGAATAATAAATAATTATAATCTAAACATGTGACCCCTCTAATACAACTTGCAGGTTCTAGGTGAAGCTAAATAAGCATTTGATGGTACACAAAACTCATATTTTATCCATAAATCATGTTTAATAATTGATTATCATGATAAAAACATCACTTCTAATGAAAATAGTATATTATTTAACTATATTAAAATGACAAAACCAGAAGCGAAGGATCCTCACATGTAATTTATTATTAAATTATGAGAATATATATAATTATCTAAACTTGAAATTATACTTCATTTATGGTATGGATTACAATATATTATCATACTATCATTTAATTACAGAATCCAAGTGTAAAATCCCTCTAGTGGTGATCCAAATGTGAACCAAAATCTCTAAAAAATGTTGTATAATCAACATGTGTTATCATGACTGATCCTAATCACATGCACCATTCATGGTTGACCGTAGTATAATTATTCTTGAGAGAAAAAGTTCTATTGACATTCTCTCATTGACATGAGATAGGAGGGGAGGGAGAAATATAGATATCTTGATCTCTTTCTATGGATTGATATATTCTATCTCTATTTTTTGTGCACACAATTCTTAGATATGGAAAGTGAAATATTATATATTTATTATGGAATGTTTAGGGTTGGGAAATTTCACACAAAACCCTATTAATCTTTATAATTCTTAATTGACCCCATTTCCAATAATAATAATAATAATAATAATAATAATAATTTCTCTACATGCGAAACATCTTTAATAATATATAAACAAATATCATTTGTATTATTTCTAATAAGACCATTAAGCTTTGTCAACTTTCACTCGTCTACATTTATCAATCCTCTAATAGTGGCTATTTAGTAAATAAATTCCATTAAATTATCCTATGATAAATATAATATATATTATATTCTATAAACTTGAAAATAAATATTTATTATTTTTATTTTACTCACTTATTTTTTCAAATAACTTGTGATTAAATTATGGAGATCAACCAAACCCGAATAAATATTTTTTATTATAACTTGTTAAATTCATTACTAATATTTAACTAATATTGTGGATAAACTTTGTATGTGACCCTCTAGAAATATTTCTCAGGGGAATTATGCATAACCACCTAAATTCAAAGTTTAGAATCTAACAAAACACCAAAGAATCCATAGTGAAAGAAGTTAACATCATATTGGCATCTAACCTCCCATGAATGTTTACTATAAAATATTATCCCTTTATCGGGGTATCTCTAATCAAGCATGTTGCATATCAATGAAATCAACCTATATGGTTGATTTATCTTTATATTACTTCCAAAAATTATACTTTCCCATGGAACACCATGACCATTAATTTATGTTGGTACTTTCATTCCATCAAAGGGTGTGAGATATCAACTTCCATTGAAGGGATAAATCTTTTCTCACATTATTCATTAATGAAATATCACTCATGAAATGCCTAATATATCCTACCTCATAGTGAGTATATATCATCATGGTTTTCATCAATACATTAAAACAAATGAGTCATGATATCCATTTATGATAATCATAAATTATATGGATCAATACACATATCTGCAGATAGGAATATCCAATGACACATGGAAATAGGGATTTACTATTAACTAATCTACTTATATAACCTCTTATCTTAGATATTACTAAGGGTGAACACCATGATAATATGTCTCAAAGTATTATGATTCTCTCACCCCTAATATCCGATATTTTTTTGTTCATCTCAGACAATACCATCCATCTATATAACAAGTTTAAAGAATAATTTCATAGCACCTTTAGGTACTCATTATATTAGGGAACTTATATAACATCTAAGTTTGACATATATTTTTACAATATTATCACATAAAAATTTAATATAGAAGAGAAACAAATAACATGATAAGAGAAATTATTTAATAATGAAAAAACATGCAATCAAGTACTAAGAACGACATTTCTAAATCACCAACTCTAACATAACATGGGTCATGAGTGGAGGTTACATCCCAAGAAAAATATTTTCCAAAACATTTTTAAAAACATAAATGTTTCATGTGTCCTAGGCATGTCCCTACCCCACTTTAGTTTATGTATCCCACAAACCAAGTCTCCTCTTACCAACCTTCTCTATATTCAATATTTCAGATGACTATTCATGGCTATTCCTACTCTACATCATGGTCATTTTTTTCATGTTAGGACCATATCAAATAACTCTATGTGATTTATAGGAAATTAAATTGAGAAAAATGACATAAATTATATATAAAATCTCTAATACAACTTTATAGAATCCATGTGAAATAGAATCCTTTAATACCATCATGTTAGAAAATTTTCATTTTTATCTCAGTTGTAACATCATGTTGAACATACAAATCCTCTGATTCTCAATTAGTTACTGATATAAATAAATTCAATCCTAATAAACTCAATAAAAATAATGATGAGATCTCATCGTTCTCAACCCATATCCATATCATCATAGCTTTAAGTATCTAATGAATAACCCTGTTAAATTATACATGCCCATATTGAAGGTCTTGTTTGGTTAGTCAAAAATTCCCAAATGCTTTCATCACCGATCTAAGTTCCTTATGAAAAAAAATATCTTAATAAGAATGAATACTAGATCTAAGAAGGTAGAATCAATTTATCCTATCCTTCCCTCGTCTCTATTTCTCTAATGATTGAGTGAATACTTAGGAGGACACAAAATTCATGAAATCCATACTGGGATCTATTCATGAGTATAAAATGGGTTTAAATAGTTAGGTTTATGATCCTAAAATTTCACGTATGTCCTCAAAGAAACATATACTACATTTTAGACATATCAAGACAAATATAACTTATTTAACTCGTTATAAATTTCAAATATATTTTATCATTATTATGGTACATTGTAACATGTCTCCTGATGAACTATGAAACATGTTTTTTAATCATTACTCTCAAATTTATTTACCAAACCTTGAATAATTTACATTCATTAAAAAATATTTTTTCATATTCACCATTTATACATAATTAAATTATGAATACCATGAGAAATATATTTAATATTTATTATTCTAAACTTGAAAAAAATATAATTAAATATATTAAATCATTTACATAACAAAATTATATTATGATGTTCATCACACCATAGTTTTTTTATAACTTCATCATAATTTCAACTCATTTGAATTATTTGAACTCCTAGAAACACTTCACGTGTATCTATTTAGGACCTTATCTCAATAGTATTAAGTCCTACTAATAGAATTGAAGTATCATGTTGTGACACATACTAACCTATAATTGGATAAGGATATTTCAAATTTTTGAAAACTTCCTATAACTATATATTATAAAATTAAATTTATTGGTTTCTCTATATCTCATAAGTTGGGATTCATTATTATTTTTATCATAATTTAATTCTTTGTTTATATTTATTTTAAATCATCTAAAGAAATTTTCTTCACCTACCACTTTCATTCATTTATTTAACAGAATATCATCATTACTAAATGAAAAAATATTTATTTTTACTATATTTAGAAGTGGAAAATCCAACATTAATCATTCAATAAATTTAATATCATTAATGAAACTCCAAATGCATTATACCTTATGATAAAAATAAATTTTCATGTCTTTTATCATTCTTCAATATATGTGTTTGAATGATAAAAATTGATAACAACCTTATGTCAAGAGAATAATATAGATACTCATATATATGACCAACCAATGAAAAAAAACATGTAGTGTTCTTATTGGTGGTTCATTCCTCTTTTTGTTCTATACTTGAGATCACTAATAGAAAACATAATGATATTGAGTCTCAATGCCTATACTCCCGAAACAACTGATTGTTAAACATCATCTATGTCTCAATATTATGATGTATATAGAATGTAGAACATTTTATTAATATTTTTATCCCAATATATATAGGATCAAATTATATCTGAGAACTACTATAATATTTTCATAAGGCACGTAATATTATGAAATTACCTTATATATTACATTTTCAAGTGGTGTTACTATAACTGTAACTATAAATCAGTCATATATCAGACATTAAAAAATATGAGTTAATCATAAAATAGATTTTTAATTTGGGTTAGGGATCCCAATATCATAAAAAATTATAATATATTATATATGGAATATGATTTTAAAAAGATAGAAAATGATATGAAAAAAAATATTTATAATAAAAAATCTTATGGAGAAGAGATCTCATACATTATATGAAACTTAAAAAGTAAAATATTTATAATGAAAAATAAAAAATAAAAGGAAAATATTAGAGGATTAATGTTAATAAATAAAAAATGAGATAATAAATTATACACCTCATATACCCTACACTCAAAGACATAACCTCAAGAATAATGATCCTCATTTTATGTAGTTTGTTAACATGATTAAAAATATTCTAGAGAATATTTTAGTCACTGATGTTGTAGATAAAAATAAATATTAAGATAAATTATTTAAATTATATAATTGAAAATATGGAATTTTTTAAATAATTTTCCACAATTTATCTCATAGAGGACATTTATGTTATTTTATAAAAAAATAATTCATAAATTGTAATACACTAATAGTTTTTTCATACCAAGAAAACATTGTAATATTAGAAAAAAAACTATACCCTTCATGAATTTATTGATTTAGTTTAATTTTAAATATTTAAATAATTGGGAAATTGAGAAATTATTATAACCAAAATTACACTGAAATTTGATGATATATGAATAACTTATCCTATAGAAAGCGTTTATAAACTTTTTGTAAAATTTGGTATGTTTCTTCTATCTATTAATTTTATTGTTCTTAAAATTTAATTTCACATGTAATTTCCTATTATCCTTGGTTGATATTTTTTATCTTCTAGTGGGAAAGAGTTATTGATTTTGTGAAGTTATTTTTAATTTTTTTACTAGGTGATGAAAAGGGGGTAACTTAAGGTGTTAAAAAATATTATCCAACCCACATGAGAAAATGATTTTTCATAATTGAGGAATATTTTTTTAATTTCATTTTTGAATATTTTTTTATATTAAGAAAATATATACTAGAATAAGTTTCTAGAAAATTATTTGAATTATTAAATTTATGAACTTGTAAATGGTGTGATTAGAGTATAAAAATTTGTTTACTAAATAGAGACATCCACTTACAAATTTTTAGTTCTATGGGTAAAAATCTATTTTATTTTATTCATTAATGCTCTTTATCAAAATATATTTGAAACATATTCTTATCATTAGACACCCATTTAATTATGTGGAACACCTAACACCTTACAATGATATATGATGGGTATATTTTATGACATGGTGGGGAGGATTATTGAAATTTTAACAGTTTAATTTCCCATTGATGGGAATGCATTCGAGGCTTCTATGGAGACCCTTATGTTAATTTTTATAACATGTAAAGAAAAAATAAAATTTTAACTTGGAAAAATTTTAAATCAAAGTATCTGATCGAATTGTGGTTGGTCACAAAATTTCAATGAGAGTTATATATGTTTACACTATGAAAGATGATGTTTTCCAGAAACCACATCCACTTAATTCTATAAATTTTATTAGGAGTTTTCATTAGAATGTTGGATTCTTTAAGTATTTCACTCAGTTTGTTTCTCAAATTACTATGTCCCAAATTATAACTAGTTACGTACACTATATTCTTATTTTATGAGAAATTCTTAGAATCCTTCAATTTTATAAGGAAAAAATTAACTCTTCACCTATGATTATTTTTTATTATTAGAAACTTCCATTTAATTCTCTCCAAGATAATAGTGATATAGTTATAGTTTCATTGTTAGGTAATATAATGGATATGATTCTTTATATGGTGCACTAGTATAGAATTTTTTTCTAATATGTATTGTAATTATACCACTATAAGGAATACATTTCATGGCATAATATTTTTTTTAAAAAGTGATGTAATATTAGATATATTCCAAAGTCATATTTTTTTATACATTATGCCACTTTTAAGTAGTTTTTTTCAAAAAAATATTACAATCATGTGATAATTAATTAGATCATTTTATTTTAGGAGTTTGACAATCATATTTTTTATATAAAATAAGATGAGAGCCCTTTCATTAATTATCAATATTTGTTTTCTCATTATGAAGGTAGTGAATCAAGGGAAATTAATTATTCTTTTCTTAATTTAATGATCAATAATTTTTCATAAAAATAAATAATCCTTAACTTATTAAATAATATAATTACCTTACTCAATAATGGTTCCATATTATCACAACCTTAACCAAAATAATAAATTTATCTAAAATCACAAGCACTAATTTTGATAGGAAACATTACTATTTATGTGATTTAATGATAATTTTTTTGAAAATACATGTTCTTGAGAATGAAATAACATTTATTGTTTAACATTACTTTAGATAGAAAATCATGGTGGAGAAATGATGACACTAAAGGTACTGTAGACTGGTTACTTATGACTCCCCATGAATGAGACCAACTCAATAACACAAATTAATAAAAATATTTCATTGAAAACATTACCAATTTTTTTAGGATTAGAGTTTTAGAGAATTACAAAAAGATATTAACTATTAACACTCGTCTACTTTCATCTAATGAAATTTTTTACACTATATAAGAAATTTATTAATTCATAATAAGTATAAAACATCTCCCACTAATTATCCACATATGGTACTCTCTTATAATTATCTTATGTATTGAATTTATTCATGACATGTTAAAATGAAAACATAAGAAAGGTGTGAGATCAGATGCTCATTAAGGGTAAACATATGTCATAACATTCAAATATAAGATTGAATAAGATACGAATATGGGTTTAATCAAGATATATAATGAAATCATACCCAAAAAACTTATATCATAAAACATGTGTAAAGGATTATAACATTGAATAATATAATAAATGAATCAAGAGAGTGTGAAAGCATGACTAAATAAACATGATCCCTGAGATCATAAGATAGTCATAAATATAAGTATATTATTATGGAAAAAACATAAGAATATATCATGAAAATACCATATACGATAGAAACAAGGAATACTTAGAGAATTGGGGCCAAACTATAAGTATATGGAAGAAAGAAATCCATGAGTCAGAAACTTAAACCTTCTCTTATAATAAAAATTAATTTTACATTCATATACACCACCTTTTTGAGTCACACACATACACTCGAGATTATGATAAAATAAATTCTTCATATGAATAAATATCTAGGAGATTTAACCAATTCATTAGGTAGGTATAGAGGAACACACCCATCATCATCTATATATTTGAGTTCAACTTGAAATTAATCATTCATTATATAATAATGAACCCATTCAATGAAAATGGGTTTTAAAACATTTTCCAATGAAATAATGTATGGAAAATATTCATAATTACACCAATAATCAAAACATGATATACCCATGGAAAATAAATGGGTATCCAAATACACTGAGTAAAAACCTTTATAAATACCTTTTAATCAATATAATATGGCATATGTTTTTTATAATTTATAAATATTGGGTATGTGGTTAAGTAAATAATTTATTCAATCAATCGATGTATGAAATCTTGGTGAACTCACTTCAATAAAAGGAAGTTAATATAGAGTGTTCACATTGGAGAGGTACTGGAAGAAGCACCAAGTTTATACATTGTTGTTGTTTAAGAAAGATAATGGTAGTGATAGATCATTTATATTATATAGATTTAACATTTCTCATTTTTTAAATCATAGGAAACAAATCAAGGGGTAGATAATAAATAATTTTAAAAAACTAAAATAAAATTACATTAAAATGAATGATGGAAATGACTCATTTCTCATAAAAAACATATTTTAAATAAAACTCATAGAATAATAGAAAAATAATTTACTTTTTAAAACCATGAAATTTGGTAAATAAGTTTCATTATTTTGGGAAATTCATTCTTGTGAAATTTTTAAAAATAATTTTATTTTAAAATTTTTATAAGGAGAGTCTAATTAAAGCCATGAATTTCTCTTAAAATGTAATTTTTAGAAATGGTGGAATGAAAAAATTAAAGATCTATTAAAACATTAATTTTTTTTAAATATCCAACAATGAAATCTTAAAATTTTCATATCTTTTTTATATATAATATTTGGATTAGAAAATAGGGAATATATCCACAATATTTAAAACCATTTAATATATTGAAAACACCTTTATTGAAAACCAACATCATAAATAAGGAAATAAAAATTCCATTTGATAAGTGGTAATGAGAGGTAAAAGGATCACATTAATTAATATGAATTATAGTTCCAAAAAAGGGATTAAAATATTGAGGGGAAGGAAAATATGTACATTGAGGAGAAGGATTTGTGGGAAAATATGGGAATTATTCTTGCAAATATTAATCTTTTATTTGAGAAGGTATTTCATCAATGAAGATGATACTAATGAAAATAAGTAATATACCATTATAAAATAAAAAAATTTCATTGGAAAACATATATGGAAGGCTGTAAGGGTGTTCAGAATATCAAATCCATGTTGATAACTTATAACTTAATGAGAAATAATTTTAGTAGGGAAATCTATTATGGCTAAAGTATCATTTAAATATATACCCCTTCAATGGAAATAAGATTTAAATTGAACATAAAATACCATGAAAAAAATATAATTAATGATTCAATATAACAAATATTTAGTATATAAACTATATAAAATTAAATTGGTTTACTACAAGAAGTATGCCTTAAGAAATAGTAATTGAGACCAAGAAATCCCTTTCAAGTAACATAAGTTTCAAAGAAATATTCATTTGATAATGATCTTGTAAGGTGGAATTTTATAACCCTAGAAATATGGAGGAAATAAAATATATTTTTTCATTATTTAGAACAAAAAAACACATAACCATATATTTCAATAAAAATGTTTGTAACTCAATATAAGAAAATTAAGTTTGCACAAACCCTTAGATGTTACAATTTTTTCATAAAAATCATGGGATAAAGAAAATTGAATTAATAATTGATTATCATGAATTATAATAGAATAATGGTAAAAAAATTAAAGGTTCAGTAGATAAACCATTCAAAATAAAAGAATGTATGTAATAAGAAACATGTATCAAGTGGTGAAAATTAAGATAATAAACCCTTTCCATCGTCTTGATTCACTCTTCACATATGACTAACTTCTAGAATAATAAAATTAATATTACTATATAACTTTATAGGAACATTATTATTATATATTTTATTTAATAAGGACCATTTATTTTTATACTCTTTTTATTTATTATATAGTTTTCCATTATGTTTTTTATTTTTGGTAAAAATTGAACCATTGTTGGCTTATTTCGATAATTTTAGCGATCAAAGATGTAATTTTAATACTGGGTTAAATACATAATACAATAATTCTTAAACTATAAAAAAATTAGTATTTTATTATTAAAAAATATTAATATTATTATTTAAGTTCCCATAGTCACCCATGATAGAGTTTTATAGACTTTTTCAGGTAGGTTGTTATATCAACCCAAACACGAACATACCATAATTAATGGTTAATTATGGTTAGTAAAGTGGTTTATTTTGGAATAATATCAATATTAAACATACATAATGATATAATTATGATATTTTAAGGTTTTGAATTATATTTTAAAATAATTTAATAAATAATAATGAAACTAGATGAAAAATGAAATATGTTAATTCGTGGAGGTAGTAGTCCGCAAAACACATGGTTAACATTTTAAATTACCAACGAATGAGAGGGAAAATGTGGTTTATAATTTTTATAATAGTAATAATAAATAAATTTTATATGTAACATTTATTCTTTAATTCTATCCTTATTACTAGTGAAGAGAGACTATGGTAAAAAAAAGAAAAACCACTCTTCATAGAGGTAATAGTCTCCACAATTTCATGATCATTGTTCATCTATTTTTATAACTAGATGGGAAGAAATAAATAATGTTTATTAAAATAATATATAAATTATTTATAAAAATATACCGAGTCATTAAATTACTATGGTTATGAGAGGTTTTTAAGGGAAGTATTAAGAAGAAAAGGATAAGGACTAAGTAATACTGACATTGGGAACTTTAACATTCTCTTGAAAGTATCCTTGGAAATGAAAGTCTTAGGATGACTTATGGTTACCAGGTTATTTTTTCATAAAATGGAAATTTATGCGAGGAAAATTGGTCAGGTTTTAAAGTATATTTTTATAGGGATGTGTAACTTTTAGAGGGTGGAAGTTAACCTCTTTTATAAGTGATTAAATTTTCACTTTTCTAAACAACCATTATTTTTCAATAACAGAATGACACTATTCAACAGTAAATGGTTCCAAAAATGGTAAAAAGTATTTTTGGGTGAGATTGGGTTGATAAATCCTCATCCATGAATATACACACATGTTTTATGATTTTTTTGATGTAATTTATATTTATATTTATATTTTTTACTTTTGTTTTTATTTTTACCAGGGTAATTAGTTTTTATCCAAGTAACTTATGATTTAATAAAAATATAAATTAAACCCTCTTACCAAATTTTTGATTTTAAAACATATATTTAAACTAAATCTAATCCAATTAAATTTCTAAATAATATAGAATTAAATTTCAAATTAAAAAAATTATATAGAAAAATAATATTTTGTAGAAAACTAATGTTTTAACCATTACATGTTCTTAATATTATTTTGAATTGATTAAAAATTAAGTATGTGTTAATATAATTATATATGGGTTTCAAAATTATATTAAAGTCATTATATTAAATCAATAAATTTAATTAATTTAATAAAAATTACAAAACATTAAAAAAACAAATCTTTGAAAATAATAGTTTCACCATTATCATTGTAACTAATTTAAGTCTTAGTAATCTTATGTATATGCCTAAAAATGAAATTTAAATAATCAATTAATTTGTAAAAATTGGATCCAAAAATGAAATCCATTTTTTAGATTTATTTTTTAGAATTCATGGAAACTAATTTTTAATATAAATGAATAAAACAATTTTTAGTGTATAATATTGCTTTAGTTTCCAAGACATTAAACATTGGTTTTATAAACTCACCAATGTATTATCAATTAATTTATTTTAAATTATAAAAATATATTTTTTAGAAAATATATTTAATTTTTTTATTATTGTGTTATGAAAATGTAATAATGGTGACAGTATTAGAAAAATCAGAATTTTTTCACTATTCACATAAAACAAATTATTTCAAAAAAATTACAAAACTTTACACTATGATAATATTGACATGATTAATTCAAAAAAGAAGTTCATTTTACATAATTTAAATTTAATAATTTATACATTCATTCTTTAAATAAAAATAAAATATAAAAATAAAAACACCACTTATTGAAAAAAACACCCTTATAAAATGAGAAGTGTTCTTAATACTCTTTTATATTGATTTCTAATTGATTAAAATATTTTTTATAATGTTTAATTATTCTTAATATTCATCATATATTACGTGACTCAATTTTTTTGGGTGTTGCATGTGAGACAAGCTATCAAACATTGTATAAATTTAGTGAAAATGTATATATTCTAAGATATCAGTGTGTTACATCCCCCCTCTAAACAAATCGAATCCTCAAAATTTTAATTATCCCATACTAATAATAATACATAAGGGTATCTAAATATAATCATGACTAAATATATATCATTAAGATATATAAAAATTTTCATATGTGAGAATATGGGCTAACATATATTTTCCTCCATAATAATCATACATTATTATTCTCAACCATTTATTCCAAATTTGCCTCTATGATTATGTATTAGGAGTTTTTTAGACATATATTTCATAGCTCTATTTTAGAGATCCAAATTATTAATAAGTATTAAAAAAATATTATGATAATATCCAATTGAATCAGAGTAAATGATTATGTGAATATTAAATCGCATTCCAATGATGACTTCTCTAATGACACATTCATTTCAACCTATGATATTACATCATTCTTGGATCATCTTATAACTCTATTAGTTTAACCATGGTTACATTATTTTGTGTTCTCTCAGACTTATTAACTTAATCCTGTACTATAATTACAAAATAATTTTTTTATAATAGCCTATATGGAGATTGTGATTAATCCAAGCCTATACCCTACTAGTTTCTATGTAGGTGTGCATTCATAGGCCCACTCATCTGGAACTAGATTAAAGATTGAGTTAATACTCAACCAACCTTTTTAATGTGATTGTACCTTGGTTTAACTATTCCATAGTCACATATACTTTCTATTATCTAGATAGAGATTTGATTTCTTAGAGAACTACATAATCTCTACTTTACCAATACATGGGGATGTTACCATATATATAGACTTATCCCTTCAACTTATCCCTAGTATTTACACTAATGTTATATTATAATAATCCCTAAAAAATTAAATATTACTTCTACTAAACTAAATGGTTATATATACCATTGATATTATGATCAAACTTAACTTATCAAACTTCAATGACATTTATAACTTCTATATTATCCTAAAAAACATTATTATCTCCAATGTTATCTAAACCCTGATCAGATAACAGCTACGAAGCCCCATGAAATATACCATCTCAAATATATGAGTTAAATAAAATATTTCATTAAAATTATTCCCATGGTATTTTAGGTTTATAGGTTTATAGTATTAGAGAAAAAAATTAACTAAATTAAATCATTTCATTTTAAACTAATGGATTTTTTTACACTATAAGTAACTAATTAATCCATAACATGTCTCCAAAATATACTATTAATTCTACACACATGATACTATTTTACAAATTTTATAAACAATTATTTTCTTCACAAATTTTGGAAATGAAAACATAAGAAAATTGTGATCTCAAATGCTTAGTAATGGCATACTTAAGCAATAACAATAAAATATCATAAGTGAGCATAATATGAATATATGGGTATAATTATGATATTTAATAAAATTTTCCTCAACTAATCATTTATCATAAAACAAGATTAATGTTATATCATATTTAATAACATAATAAATGAATCAAGAGAGGGTAGAAACATAAGTTCATATCATATTCCATGAGAGCATAACATATTCATAAGAATAAGTGTAATAATATGTCCCAAAAATTAGACTACATTATAGAAATTCCATATATAATAGAAACAAGGAAGATTCATAGAATTTTTCCTAACCATTGGAATTATGAAACATCATCTTCGTGATCCACATAGTTTAACCCACACTTGTGAGACAACCTAATTGTACTCATGTATACATCACTATCATGTGACACAAACTTTCACCCTTGATTTCAAGCTACTAATTTTTACTTCTGTGTATATATATTTGATGATTAAACCAATGATTTTTTTATTGGACACCAATATTCATCATAAATACATATGTGTTTTTCTTTAAATAAATCATTCATCACATCACAATGAACCCATGGAATGAAAATGGGTTTTATAACCCTTTAAAATGGAATCACACAAGGAAAAAATTCATAATTCCTCTATTAGTCATAACATGACATACCCATGGAGAATAAATGTGTAACCAAATATATTTAGAAAAATTTTATGTAAATACCCTTAAATAAATATAATAATGAATTTGATATTTGCACTGTATTTATAATGGGTATACAGTTAAGTTAGTAATTTCCCCAATCCATCAATGTATAGAATTTAGGTCAGAACCCTTAAATAAAAGGAATAAAACATAGAGTATTTATAGAGGGAAGGAATTAAAAGAAACATCATTTTTATACATAGTGGATAGTTAGGAATGAAAAAGGAAGTGATATACCATTTTCCTTATAGAGATTTAATGTTTCTAATTTTTGAAACAAATAGGTAAAAAATCAATGGGTAGTTGAAGAATACTTTTTTATATAAATTAGAATTTTAATTTTAAAATCATGATGAAAATTACTCTTTTATATGATTGTTTAAATTAAACATATTGAATAATGGAAAAAAGTAATTTTTAAAACAATGAACCATCGGAAATAATTTTAAAAATTAATGGAAGAATAATCTTGTGAAAAAATTTTAAATTTATGTTTCTTTTTTAGTTTTTATAAAGAAATTCTATGATACAAAGTCACCTATTTATTTTTGAATGTCCTTTTGAAAAATTTGGAAAGATAAATATTGTGAAATATCGAAACATTTATTTTAAAAAAATATCTAATAATAGAGTCTTGAAAAATATATAAATTTTTTATAGATAAAGCATGGAGTGGAAGATAAGAAATACAACCATGATATGTAAAACCATTCAATTTTATGAAAAAAAACATTATTGAAAACCAATATCTTAGTTGGGAAATAAAATTTACATATGATAAGTGATGATTAAAATTAATTCAATCAAATAATTTAATCCATATTAGAGTTCCCAATATAGAGGAAAACCTTGGGGGAAGGAAAACATGGACATAGAGGTAAATGATATATTGTAAAGAATTAGATTTATTCGTACCAATGTCAATATTTTGTTCGATAAGGTATTCCATAATAAAATATGACATCGATAAAAAAACTAACATCCCCGGAGAAAAAGATAAATTACCATTGTAAAAATTAAATTGAAGGATAAATGGGGCTTGGAATATCATAACCATATTGGGAAATTATGACTCAAGGAGATTAAATTTGAGTTAGGAAATCTATTATGGCTCAAGAAACATTTAAATTGAAACCCCTTGAATGAGAAAGAGATTGAAATTGAACTCAAAATATTATAAATAAAAGATAATTCATTATAAATTATTACAAATATGTAGAATATATAACACATATTTGTAAATTGGTGCATACAAAAAATTATGTCTCAAGAAATAGGAATTGAGGCCAATAAACCCCTTTCATGTATAATAAATTTTGATGTAAAAATTATATGATAATGAGAATATAAATAGAAATTTTAGAACCCCAAAAAATAACGAGGAAATATCATATAAAATATTTAATTGGTATAATAAATAAAACTTGGAACCATAAAGTTAAATAAGAGTTTTTTAACTAAATAAAAGAGAATTATGTTTGCACAAATAATTACAGCTTTTGTAATTTTTGATTCCAAACACCATGAGATAAAGAAAATGTAATTGAAAAAATAAATAATATGAATTATAATAAAATAATGATATAAAAATAATAAAGGATCATTATATACACCTTTATTAATAAAACATGTTGCATAATAATAAATATGTTAGAATGGGTGAAAATTGATACAAGAAACTGTTACCGTGGTCCTGATCCACTATTCCCATGTGCCTAACTTTACTAATAATCATATTAAGTTTATTATATAACCTCATAGGTAAATACATAATATATATATTTCATTTTATAAGGACCATTTATTATCATATTATAATTATTTATTATAGAGTTTTTTTAATTTTTTTAATATTTTTAGGGAAAATTTAATCGATATCGGCTTAAATTCCATAATTTTAATGATTGAAGTTGATATTTAAATAATAAGCTTAACACATAATATATCATTTCAAAAACCCCAAAACCATGATTATTTTATTATTAACTTATTATAATATAATTATTTAAGTTCCCATAACATCCATGATAGAGTTTCATAACATTGTTCAAGTAGGTTGTTAGACCAACTCAAACTAAACATACCATAATTTATGGATGATTATGGTTACGATAGTTATTTCTTTTGGAATAAAAAACTTATTATAGAAAAATAATGATATTATATATATATATATTATGGTGTTTAATTTAATTTGATTAGTATAACAAATTATAACGAAATAATATAAAAAAATAGATACATTACATTATAGAGGCAGTCATCCGCACAACGCATGATTAAAGTTTTCATTTCCCAAATAATGAAAGGGAAAGAAGGTTGATTATAATTTTTATATCCATATTAGTAATTATATTATTTTTTTATTTATTATTCAATTACATCCATATAACTAGTGAATATAATGAGTGGTAAAAATAGCAAACATCACTTTATAGAGACAGTAGTACGCACAAACACATGATCAATGTGCTTTTTTTTCAAAGTGTATAGGATGGAATTAATAATAATTTTTGTATATGTAAATAAAAATATTTAATTATACTAATTATAATAGTTTCATTATATTAATATAGTTTTTATATGTTTGTAAGGGAATAGTTTAGAAGAAAATGATAAGTATTAAGTAATATTCATTTTGAGACCTTGAACATTCTATTGAAATTATTTTTTTGAAATGAATGGTATAGGATAAATTATGGTGACTATGGGATTAGTATATTTATATGAACATATATAAGATGAAAATTGGGTATGGTTATAATGAAATATCTATAGGCATGTTGAACTTTAATAGGGTGGATGTTATCCTGTATTATAAGTGAAGAAAAGGGAACTTTTGTAAACACCCATTGTTTTTTAATAATGGAATGACACCATTGAATGGTAAATGGTTCAAATAGTGAAAATTATTGGAGTTTGGGGTAACTGTTAGATGATAATGATTCAAAAAATAATTTCCACACCTCTTTAAAATATTTTTTCACTCATATATCCTTATATTTTTAATTGTACTTATTTTTACCAGGGTAACTAGTTTTTATTCATGTAAATTATGTTTTAATGAAAATATGAAATAACACATCAAACCAAATTTTGGGTTTATGATCCTATATTAATAATATATTTATTCCAATTCAATTCCAAAATAATGTAAATTTATCTTTTAAATTAAAACATTTAATATATAGAAAAAATGTTCATTTAAATAAAAATGATATTTTAACCATTATGTGTTATTAATTTTATTATGAATTGATTTCCAATTTAATGTATCTTAATATAATTATATATGGTCTTAAAAATTATATTATATTCATTATTAAAAATAGAATAATTTAATTTATTGGATAAAAATTTCACAATATTAATAAAAGAAATCATTGAAAACAACAATTTTACTATTATCACTATAATTAACTTTAATCTTAGTAATCTCGTTTTTATGCATAAAAATTAAATTGTAATTTTAAAATAATTTGGAAATTTTGATCTCAAATATAAAATATTTTTTTAGATTAAACTTCTATATTTTATGAAAAATAATTTTTAATAAAAAAGAATATTTTTTTGAGTAAACTATTAATTATGTTTCAAAAAAATTAAACATGGGTTTTATAAATTCAATATTTTTTTAAATGTTTTATTTTACTTAATAAATATATTTTTTATGGAAAAAATATTTCATAACTTTTAATACATTTTTATCATGATAATGTCATAAAGGGCATGGTATTATCAAAATTAGTATTTTTCACTATTCACTTAAAAATTAATTATTTCATCAAAATAAAAAAATTCACTATATGATAATTTTTAAATTCTATATTAAAAATTATATTAATTTAAAAAAATTAAAAATTCTATAATTTATACATTTATATTTAAAATTTAATTAAATTATATAAATAAAAACTTTATTTCAAAACTCTAAGTGTGCTTAATAATATTTTTATGCATTTATAATTGATTAAATTTTTTTTATTTAATTGATGTTTTATTATTATTAAATTTTAATAATAATTTTCATATAATATGTCACATATCATTTTAGTTTGGGGGTGTGTGTGAAACAAGATATCAAATATAGTATTAATTTAGAGAAAAATATATAATATAATACTTTATGGTGTTACATTTTTTTTATCTGACATTATTTATGTATTTTAATAATTTTACAGTGGGATATGATAGGTTCCAATGATTAGTCAATTTTGTAAGAAAATAATTAATACCGAGAATAATTTATTTTAGAGGTTGATATATTTGATTCCGGGCGATTAGATTTCATGATATTATTTCAACCATTATATTGGAGTGAATATATTTTAGTAGTCAATGATTATGTCTAAAAATTAGTTGATTCAATGGAAATTTCAAACTATAAAGAATCTATTGTTATAAAATATATAAATAAAATAATATTATCAGGGTTTGTGGGGAAAAGATCAATCATTGGTATTAATAGAGTTCATTTAAAAACTACAAGATTAAATCATTGATGGAAAATCATGGGATTTTTCACAAAAAGGAACTATAAACCATCCATAGTCTAGTGGATAGGTTAAAATTTTAAATCCTGGGATAAAATAGTTTCTATTATAAAATTTCATTAATTATATAGTAGATTGGACACTCAAATTAGATGAAGGTTTCTATGATTGTAGAATAAATTTTAAAAAACCAATAATCATGCCTAAATAATGGAATATTGATGAAAAATCACAGGATCCTCCTATAAACCTAACATACAAATCTTTTCAGGTGGGAATGCTTCAGATGGACATGCTTCTCCTCTCTGGACTGAGATTGGGCCCATTATTGATGCTCTTCGGTCTCACTCTTTTTGGATCATTGGGAAACGTTCGGTTTCTTTTTGGCACCACAACCGGAGTGGGGAGATCATTGGATATCCGTTTTTCCCTGCTACAAACATTCCTTTCAATGATGCTCACCAGTACCTAGTGTTTATCAAGGCTGTTTTAAATAGGGGCCAGTAGGATCTGTGTAACTTAATTGAGCTATCACCTGAACCGGATAGGTGTGTTTTTACTCTATCCTCATTTGGCCTATTCATAATGTGGTACTATCATTGGACCATTACCATGAAGGATCATGGGGAGGCATGGAATGATATCCTTTGGTCCAAGAATATACCCACTAAGTTCAAATTTATTTCCTGGAGGATTTGGAATATAGATGTTCCCATGGATGACAACATTAAGAATTGTGGAATTTTAATTATTTCTAGATGTTTTTGTTTAAAGAATCATAAGTTGGAAAGCCCGGGCCACATTTCTTTGAGAGCAAGTGGGTGCATGAGGTGTGAGGATATTTTGGTGACTTTACTAATCACACCTTCCTCAAATGTTGGTACCATGGCTCAGATAGTGGAGGAATGTAAAAAACTGCTTGTACCAGGATTTTTCATGCAAGGTGATGGTGCTTGTACAAAAAGTAAAACAATAATATTCATGAGGGGGTGGCCTTGAACGGTCACCTAATTTTAATCAAGGTTAAAAAACTTCTCATTGACTTTGTTAGGGACCTGGGTAATTGGAGAGAGGCTCCATCCTTATCGCAATTCATTATAGGTCCTCACCTTTCCTCTTATGGGATCGGTCACCATCCGGGTAACTGGGTATACTGACGCCCTCCTTCAGTGGGCTTGAAGCTTAAATGTGATTGGTCCTACATTTCAGGTTACATTCATGGTCGAGGGTTTGTGCATGAAAATAGTGGGTCAGTCACATTATCCTTCTCGATCAGGCCTGGTCAGGGATCCACCCTCCTAGAAAAATCTATGTCCATGCTCACAGGTTTTAATGTTTGTAGATAGAGGGGTTTGGATATCACGGAAGCTGAGATGGGCTCAATGATCTTAAACTACACCCTTCATAGTGTGGGTATGGTTCCTTGGTCAATTATTTACATCATTATAAAATGTTGTGACATCCTAGGGGACAACATCTAGGTTACTCATACCTGGAGGGAGGGTAATAAGGTGGAAAACTATTTAGCTTCAGTAGAAATCCTTGGCATTAAGTGTTTAATTTTTTATAACTTTAATAGTTTTAAGTTGGAAGGGGTCAATGATATTAGAGGGGATTCCCCCAATCTCCACCATTTTAGACCCCCTTAGTCCCATTATTCCCTTTGGTCTGCCTTTGCTGGCCTTGGTTCCCGTGTACTCTTCCTTTTCCCTTTGAATAAAAATTTACATAAGGATGATGATGAAAAGACTACTTCAGTTGACTATGTTAGACAAAATAAGAATTAGATTTTAGAGAATGCTCAAATTTACAAAGAATGGAAAAATTATTTTCATGAAAACATGGTTCAAATGAGATAATTTAATTTCAAATATTATTTATATTATTTATCTTTTTGAAGAAACTATTTCCTAAAAAATTAATTTACAAATAGTCTTATCAATTTAAATATTACTTAGATATTAGAAAATAGTATTTTATACACTTTTGGTAATTAAAATAATCCACTCATTGTTAAAGACACTAGGAATAAACATTACATGAAAGGGAACCCTAAAGTAGATGTGATTATAATATATTTTTATCCTTTATTAAACTAGTTTGATTGAAATATTTAAATTTAGTTCATCATAGGAGAAAGACCATATTTATTTTCTATTTTGTTTTGTTTTTTTTATGATTTTTATTTTTAATATTTTTTTTAATAAATGTCAATCTGACCATATTTTATACCAATTTGGGTTTATTGATTTTATACATAACCCTTTATAATTATAAGTCATAGATTCAATTTTAATGGATGTATCTATTGATACAGGAAATAGATAACATCTACAATCATGAGATTGTATTCTATATTTATTGAAGAAAACATAATAATTCAATCAGGGTAAAAAACATTATATCTACCATATTTTATGGAATTAGTTATTCACCACATCACCTTGCTTATATTTTAAATATAATTGTATTTTTTATACATTAATGTTTCAATTTATTGTTTCAATATATTGGTTTTATATGCTTAGAAATGGTAGTGATACAGAGGGTGTTTCATTCCAAGGGAGTCTGATTCTCATTGTTGTATTTTAATGGAAATAGTTGTGTCTAACAAGGGATTATTTCTAAAAAATATCTATTTTATCATGTTTTTAATTAATTAGGAATTATAATTCTAATTGATTAATGTTTATAAAACTTAATCGTAAAAAAATTAATTTTATATTTTAACTCAGAATTAGTAATAATTCTAGTATTTATGTGTATAGGAAGTAGTAGTCATAAATATTATTATTATGTGTCACTATTTTCTTGCACGACCAATCAAATTTCTCTAAATATTTTGAAAAAAAACTATCATTAAATCATTATTTTTCATGATCATTAATTATATATTTTTCTATAAAAACATCAACATATATGATTTTTATGGCGTGATTGTGTTTTTTTATTACCATAGAACATAAAAATTAAAATTAATCATTGAAATTCTCTATAAAAACACACTTTTATAAAAATATGGCAGTGCATTTAATATTTTTCAAATGTGATATCTAAATTTATTTGATATTTATTTTATAATTTTTTATTTTTTTGGAATGTTGTAAGTTACTCCTCAAATTAATGAGTTGTTCTGTTTGTAACATATAATAGATTACTATGATTAAATTATTAGAATTATTTATTTATATATAACTAATTCATTGATTTTATATTAATAATATAAATATGGGTTAAATTAAATCCTATATTAAATTATGTTTTTAACTATTATGTTATTTAAGTAAGAAATATATAATAATTGAAGAAAATATGAAGGAGAATCAAAAAATTATGAAGTGGGATTCACAACAATCCTCATAAAACTTTACAAGGATCAAAAACTTAAGTGGGATTCTAAACTAACTCATCAGTAAATCCACACCCAAAATAAATATAATAATATCATAATTAATATTACTTTAATTTAATGATTATATTCCCATAAAACCATGTATTTCCATTTTCTCAAAATTATTCAGAAATTTCACTCAAAAATCAACCATTTTACCATAACATAAAAATTCATGCATAGTAAATAACCATAACTAAATAATTTTTAAAAACATTTAAGTAATTTTTAGACCATAAGGTTATTATAATTTTAAATCCAATATTGAATACATAATTATTTTTCGTAACATAGTATAGTTCAAGATTATAAACTCAATACATTGTCGAAGTGAAATAATTCATCTAAACTCGAGATAAATGTTCTCATTACACTACTCAAACATCTAGAACCAAAATATTCATTATTTATAGTCCATACCCTATAATTTCACCCAAAAACTCTCATATTATGGTTTCACCATTAGATTAATGAGAAAAATCACAAGAGGATTGTTCTAATGGTAATATACATAGTCAAAACTCAAAACACACTGCATTTAAGAAGAGAATATATTCATAGGGGGATCCATAAAAAATAATAGAAAAATTACCCCATATAGATATCTATTACTAGAAAGATTAAAATTATCTAGGTGCACAAATTATAAAAAACTTTTTTAGGACCATTTATAGTAAATTCATGGTTCCAGTGCATGGTTTGTGTCGACCATGAATTCAACCATGAATATCCAATTGTAGGATTTACCATCATTAATGGTTAATATATATGATTAATATTGACCAAAAATTTGATCATGAATTTTTATCAAGACCCCTACCCCTAAAAACACCCTTCATGGTTCAAAAATAAGAGGAGGACAGTGATAACCTGAGTCCCACCTCCAGTAGGCCCTTGGTTGGAAACTATCACAAAGGGAGTATCGTAAATTTAAATGGAAGGCATTACCCTATGAAAGAACATTCAGAAGTGAGAGATAATACATATACACCAATAAAAGCATATTCATTTTGATAAAATAGATCCCAAGTGCATACATGTAATTTCATATATGACTAAAACAAATGGAAAAGAAACCACAAGTACCAAAAAGGTAAACATATCATTGAACAAGAAGCCTTAAAAGATCCTGAAAAACCATGAGCTATTAATATCTAGGAAAATCTTAAATATGCTCCTACTAACCTAAAAAATTAGTTTATATATAAGTAGTGTGAGTATAAGAGGTATACTCAGTAGGATCCTCCATGGGGCCACTCATATAAAATCTAAAGAAAGAATACTAAATCTAAGTGAACAAAAAGAAAAACTAACTCATCACCTAAATAGGTATGCTACATTCCCAGCCTCACTATGGCTATTTCTAACCAATTAATTCATAAAACAGGTCTTATAATATAATATCAAACAAGGGTACCCCAATATTACTTCCCTACTGTGTTTACACTCTACCCCAATATTATATGTCCTGAACCATATCTCTCTAAAAGAAGCTAGTTCATAAATAGTTGGGATATATATAAAAACATGCATATTGTGTATCACATCATCTCATCATCCCATGCCACATCTCTATATAGTAACCATGTATTTTCCAACAACCACCACAACCTATATGTCTTGTATCATACAATGGGTATTAAACGTCAAGACATCATTGATAATACACCAAGTATGCACCTCAAGCCACCATATCCCATACACCTCATACCTATAATAATCCATAAGATATTATATCCATAAATACTTGTGTGTGAAATAACCTTAAGTCATTACACCCCTCTATAAACATATATGGGAAACTAACCATCATGCATACCCACACATAATACTACCAAGAGAAGAGAGCGGGGAAAATGGGGGTTGTCAACCATCCATACTCACCACTAAGATATTGGGAAAACACCCTCATAGAGTCCATAGGATGCTAGTTACCCTATTAATATGGGTGGGATAGCATATGAAATCACAAAAATGTAAAATATATAATATATTTCACAACCACACTATGGTTAATAACCTATTATTTTGTTCAACTATAGTTATAATCACATGGACACTTAGGTGCCACTACTAGGGACTAAATATCCTATAATCACAGTATAATTTAAGAATAATTTCATTAAATTACTCATTTAATTTTTATCATTTCATTTTTTTAATTAATTCATTGACTATTAATTAAAATTATTTCAAATTACATTACATTAACCATCAGAGTTTAAGTCCATGTCATCCTGGAATAATCCAAATTGGGTCCATGGTTTCTCAATAGTAACATCAACATTTTCATTCTAGCTAAATCTAGCCCCATGGGTTAAACATTTATTAATCTTTTACAATTCTATAATTCTAGGTACTCTATGCAAATATCCTAAGATACCATCAATTGATGTAACTAATAATATTTAGGTGCCTCAAGTAGCAGGAAAAGTAATATAGATTAAACAAGAAACCCAACCATCTGGCCATTAAATTGATTCATTAAAAACAATCATCAAACTTAAGAAGAAAAATAGGTAATCCAAGATTTAACCTATTCCATCATCTCTAGTTCCATAACAGACACAAACTTTCATATCACCATACATGTCTTCGTCACATGAGTCAACTATTACCACAAACTCAGGCCTCCGATCCCATATCTCATAAGCCATACCAGCTGCACATCACATCTCATAGAAAAGAACACATCTATAGAACATCACAGAAGGTAGAAAAGCCACCAACAAGGTCAAAAGGGTGACTTTTACCCAAAAAGGAATTTGACCTTTACATTGAAATAACCTTGCATGGAGCCCAATATAAGGCATCCAACCTTTATAAAAAATGGGAACTTTCATACCCAAGATTTATCTTTATCAAAAACCCATTTTTTATTCCATCTTGAATTTACTAATTCATTTATCATAGGTTACTACTAAAGGATACCTAATTCATCATCTATAACAAGATATTAAATTAATTAATCATGATTTCTAGTATTTTACAGCTTTAAGAGGCATTAATAAATAACAAATCTCATTTAACATTCATTTAATGATTAATCTCATCAACAATAATTCCAGTATTAAGTTTTTAATATAATTTCATTAACACATGGAATAACATATTAAACTAAATAAGAATTAATAATAAATTTTATTATCATGAAATTTCATGAAAAACGGTTTCATTAGCATGCCTCTTTACATAATTCATCAATCTGGAAAAAATTTATTTATTTACATTCTTTACTATTTTCATCAAAAAAACATGTTAATCCAAGAATTAAAAACATGATAAACAACATAACATAGATATCACAATATCTATTAAATCAAGAGGCAAAATATTTCCATGTTGAAAAACATCAATATGTGATCTCTAACCAAAAAACCAATTCTTATTTAATTCTATTTATCATTTATTAGGATATTTCCACCACCACCCAAATAAACTAAGGCATGACCAATTTATTATTACATGTAAATAAATTATAAGAAAACAATACCATACCTCAAATTATTTCAACATGCTTAAACATTAAAAAACATTGAATTGGATCTCTAGTCACCTTTCTTATAAGAAAACTATGATCTCTCAAAGACTTCATTCCATGAGGGAATTTAAAAAATAAAATAAAAAACCATTAGAATGATTAAGATCATCCTCTATAACATGTAAAGAATGAATGATAGGAAACAAGATGAAATAGAGATAAAACATTAGAAAATGAGGCAGAACACATGTTAGATCATCACAGATTGAACTTGAAAAGTTGAGGATTAATCCTTTCCAAAAGGATATTCAAATCATTCAAAAAAACTATGGGGAAACTAGGGTTTTAGAGATAAATTTGGGAGAAAAATGGGGTTGAGGGTTCTGGGGGTATTTATAGGTAGAATAATTTTTTTGAGACCATGGAATATCCCCTAGGACCATGATATAGAACTACTTGACATATGGTATTCTACGGTGCAACCCAAGGGACCATGTTGCAGACCCCATATTAAAAGAAAGTATTTGAGGAACATAGTATAGATCCATCAAGATGTTATTTACCTAGGGAGAGGAACTATGGTGTTGCTTACAACCCATACTGCATCCTCCCCTGATTTGGTAGAACATCCTAAATCCCCTATGCCACAACCTCGTTGCTCCATGTGGTAGTGCTAGAATCCGAGAAGGACCTGTGTTGTGACTAACCACCATGGCGTAACTACCACCTAATAATGCAGAAGCCTCAAAACCCTCCTATTGAGAACCTAAGAAATTCCTGGTAGGCCACACTGTAACCGTTTCAGATTTAAAAGTTAATCCTTTAGTCACTATGATGCATCCATTAGCTCCACAATGTAGTCACCTGCCCCACAGAGTATCCAAGGGATCTATAATTTATTCTTCCTATAAATAGTAGAGACACTTCCATTTTACCCATTTATCATCCAAAACACCTTGAAACCTTCTCTGGGAACCTCAAATTCCCATAAATAAGAGTGGAAGGGCTGATGGGGTCTGGGCCCTTACATCAGAAACCTCTCAATATATTCTCATACTCGTGAATTTGAAACCAATATCAGAGAGTAAGAAGCAAAAATGGGGTTATCCAAACAACCACATCATGAGATACCGCTCAAGGGTCTCACCATAACTGAAGCTCAACCACATCACCTTGAGGAATAAAGTGAAAAAAATATGAAACTACAAAAACCAACTCCAAAACACTCTCTCGAGGTATATACCTCTCAAATGAGAGCAATTCCACAACAAGGTAACAAGAAAAAACCATCTAATAAAAAAAATTCAAAAAACATAAATAAGCATCGCTACTAGAAATTGATAAAAAATAACCAACTCAGGGTACTGAGCACGTATCTATGAATCATGTTCCTAGGAACTTTCTTCCACACCACCATGATATCATGATACATGAACCAAGGGAATAAAACACTTGCAAAATACATTATACTAGAATTCTTATATCTCCATAGTCCACTTCTTAAAGGTCACATCATCATCAATATAAATCTCTCTATAATCAATGATGTGAGAATAATCATGAAGGTAATGGCAGAGCTATGTCACTTGAAAAAAATCATGCATCTGAATCATTTTTTAGATGAAATTAAATATGATATGGCATAGATCCAAAATGGAATGACACATAAAAATCCCCAAAGAACTGAGGAAAATGATTAAACCCATGAACAAACCTTCACTTACCATGATGATAAGTTACCTTTAGTAACTCATGATCTCTAATATCAAACATCAGAGGAGTTATGATATGATTGGTATACGATTTATGAAGAACATATGATACTATCATCCTTTTGTGAATTACCTGAACCATCTCTTTTGTTTTATACACTAAATCCATCTTGATAATTACTAACTCTCCAACCCCATTCCATCACAATGGAGAATAGAATGTCCAGCTATAAAAAGATTAAAATGGTGTCATACCAATGGTATATTGAATTCTATTATTGTAATTCGACACAACCAAAGTTTGGTTTCTCATCCATGAACCTCCAAGATCAAGGACACAAGAACTACACATATCTTCAAGAGTATGGACAATCATATATGTCTAAAAATATGTCTTTAGTTGAAAAGTAGTGATAATGAATAACATAGAGATAAAATTATAATGAAGATCTCTCCACACCCAAGAGTTAAAGCAAGGACTTCGATAAAAAATGACTATCCTCAAGACTCTATGGAGTCTCAACACTACCTCTAGATACTTCCTGGAAAAACCTCACCTTATATTGACTCTTTCATCTATATAAAGTGCATATATTTCATAAAAAAACCACTATCACCCATATAGTTTCAAATACTCTCTAATCATGAGTTAAATCGGTAACAAATTCCATCAAGATACCCTCCCACTTTCATTGGGGGAACATTTAATAGTTGGATTAAACTGTTGGAAACATGATGCTTGACCTTCACCTTCCAGAAGACCAATCTTCAAGACACAAACTCAACAATGGCATGCCTCAACCCAAGCCACCAAAACTTTCCTCTTAGAGCTTGGTAAATCATTTTCAAGATAATATGTACTATTAGAGGTGAACCATGTAACACAAGGAGAATCATATTACGCACCACTCAAGGGATGAAAATCCTCCCATGGAACAATTACCTATGTTTTTTATCCTTATACTGACCATTAGGGGCATCACAAAAGATAACTTGGTATTTCCCAACCACTTCCTTATAATTCCCCAACTGGGACTCCTCCGCCTACTACACTATAACATCCCGGTTCTGGGTGCCACTTGAAGGTGCCTCGTTCCCGGTTGGTTACATGGACTCAAGCGCATTTCCCCAAATGCTAGAGGATTCCGACTAGAAGCAAGGGCCTTGGGTGTGATAGTGGGGAAACTATGACCTCATTGGTAGAGTAACACAATTGAATAACAATAATATACAACAACAGAAGTAGTAATACCATAAAATAAGAAAAAATCAAAATAATGAATGTAAATAAACAACTAGAGAAAATATATAAATGATTCATGTCACATATTTCTAGGAAAGCAACCAAACATGTCACAATGTAGTAAATATAGAACTAAACCAAATTAAAAATAAAACAAGTAAACTCCACCAGCATTTCAAGCCTCATCTTGGTCCCATTCTTTCCAGCTCCACAACCATAAAGTACCTGAAGTAGAAGGGTGATTTCCCTTATATATACCTACAAAAATATGATCTATTTGGGCCCAAAAGAATGACCCAAACAGGGTGTGAGATGAATCCCAGTAGGGAACCACCCAAAGATCTGTGTCTAACTATCAGGGAATATATATAGTAGGAAAAATGAAAAATGAAGTAATAAACAAGGAAGTAATCAAAATAAAATAGTATTGCAGTTGAAAACTACATTCACTTACATTTATTAATTATTCAACCAAACATTCACTAGAAACCCTTTGGGAAAGTTCTCATAGTTTAACCCCTCTAGTTTCACAAAGACAAAGACTCTCTAAAGAATCACTCACCGTCAATTCCCCCTATGGTCTATTAATGATAATTACAGACTCTCTGAGGAAGAACTCAACATCCATTCCCCCTATGGTCTCGTAAAAGTATAATATTGACACTCTGAGGGAGTACTTACCATCAATCCCCACAATAGTCTCACAACATAAAAAGTATAACATACACACTGGGGAATCCATCAACGTTGATTCCCCCTATTGTCTAACTACACCATGTTCTCACAACCCTATGTAATAAAATCATTCACAAACAATATCCAAAATCAAAAATTAATCTCATCTACTACAAGTCTAAGAATCTTAAATTCATATCAAAAGCAGGTAATATAATATAAACTCCATCCTAACAGCACTAGGCTTGGAAACCAAATATCCTAACAGGCAGTTCTAGACCCAACGAACAATATAAAAAAAACATGGGAAAACACATCCATAAACAATGTAATAAACCTAAATCATAATCAAAACCCTTTCTCAAGAAAACAAAACATAGCAGGCATCGAATCTGGTTAAATCTCCAAAACACGCAATACCCTAAACTAGGGTATTCAACTCTTTTTGCACATATAATACAAATATAACTACAGAAAGACACAAAACACCTACCTTGATGTTGTACGATCGATATAATTGAACCTCAGCCTTTGAATAGACCTAGAACATCATAGTTCTACAAAAATTTCAAAAATTTCTAGCCTCGAATAACTCAAAAAAGAAGAGAAATTAGGAGGAGAGGCTCTAGAAGAAGGAATAACTCACTGAGGGGATTCTAATGAAACCGATAGTGTTTGATTCAAAGAAAAGATGGAAGATTATATGATCGGAGAAGAATCATCACTACTGGTCACTCCTGGACTAGATGAGGTTAGAAGAAGACAATTTTGGGAATTAGACGAGAATCTACTCCAATTTAACAAATAAAAAGAAAAGTACACAGTGCGTTCATTTAATGCACATGTCGTGTGCATGCCTTAATCGGACCCCGCTTTAGGTGGTCTCCAAGTCACCTCACATGACTATGTTCTCGGCTGTTACACAACCAGTACAAAACTACCTACGGAAACTAGGTACACAATATGTACTCCTAAGTACATGGAGTGTACTTATAAATTTTCCAAATTCTCCAATTTTTCTCAAAAACACCTGAAATCAAGATCCATACCTGAAATGAAGATCTGAGTTCTTACATACACAAAATATGATTTCACTATCATATGTAAAAGAAAAAATCTTCTTAAAACCTCTCCTATATCAGGATACATTATTGAGATCTCTTATATCACTCTCATGGAATCTCTAGATCCTCACATGACATCACTACATGACTTCATAATCAGTGGATTAGATAAAACCTTTCCCTTTCATTTTATATATGAAATATCAAAGTTTTAATCCAAAAATAATCCCATGGATTTTTTCTATAAAAATTTCATTCCATTCTGGGAGAAGACATACCTCAAGCTATTATGATCGATAAAACCCACAAAATTCTCACTAAAGAGTTAATTTATCCACAACATTAATGAAAACACAATTGGTGATAAATTGATATCACATGTGACTTTGTTATTCTCATAAGTAAGTATCTTTCATGACCCAGAGGTAACTACTAATATATTCTAAATCAGAACACAACCCAACCCAAGTTGAGAAGAATCATAGAAAACCACAAACTAAACTACCTCTATTAAAAAATAAAGGACTTGAGAACTAAAAAACTTCTACTTTTGGTACTCAAAAATTACTTGAAAATTATTATTCCACAATAACACCCTATTCTTTATGTTCAATGATATCATAGGAGTCACATTCCAAGATAAATTAGCTATGAAACTCTTATAAAAGCCTGAAATTCCAAGATAAATATGCACCTCTTCAAAATTCTTGTGGTTTTCCAAAGAAATAACTACCTCGATCATGTAAGGGTCCATACCTACTCCTTATTGGGACATGACATACCCCGAGAAATGAAAACCACGAGACCATAACTAACACTTTAAAAAATTTCCAAATAACCATTGACAATGAATAACTCCAAAGATAGCACATCGATTCTCTGCATTCTCTTCCTAAAACTTTGGGTACACAAGGATGTTATCAATGAAAACCACCATGAACTGATTTAAGAACTATTTGAAAACTATGTTCATTAAACCCATGAACATGGATGGATCATTTTTATACTTAATGGAATCACAATGAATTAATAATTCCCATGATAACAATGAAAATTGGTATTTGGAAGATCCTTATCCTTCTCCGCATATGATTATATCATGACCTAGGATCTATATTCAAGAAACAACTAGATCCTTTTAGCAGATAAAATAAATAAAAAATCTGTGGAAGAGGATAGAAATTCTTCACTGTCACTTGATTTAAGTAGAGATACTAAATTTAGAGAAGAAATATTCCATAATCCTTTTTCCCTCATAAAATCGGTTCACCCCATGGTGACACACTTGGCTGAGAAAATGTCACTACAATAAATCATCAAGCTATATACACATCTCTTTCAACTCAGTATGTGTCATCCTATGTGGAGACATTGAGATTTGAGAAAAAACCAATTAAAAGTTGATCCCAAACTATATCTTTCATCGAGGGGTTAATTACACAACCTTCTTAGGAAAGACACCAAGGTACTCCTCTGAAACCCTATGAAACACCCACAACTGAACCTCCAACAAACTCTACATCAACTCAGCGATCATTGAAGATAATAATGAAACACTATGTTGACCCATCTGTATGTCTCTCTTTCTGAAAACATAGAAATCTCTTTATTATCATCATAGAATAGAAAATTTCTCCTAAATCCATAATACACTGAACCGAATAAAACCAATCCATAACAAATACTATTTCATATGTCTATATCCATAAACATAGGAAGTCTCCCCAAGAGTAATGTAGCCAAAATACTTCTATAAAATCTCTATATACTTCATCTTGATAATCTTAGCCTCCAACTAGAGGACTCAATTAAAAGGGAACTGGATATATCTCCACCTCAAGTCCTAAATCATGTACCATGGTATGTGATATAAAGAAGTGTGTATCTCCCAAATCAAACAAGGAATGTTCCAAAATAGAAATCAAGAAAAAGTTACCTAAAATAATATTTAGCTCACCTAGTGCTGGCAATGCTAAAGAATAAATCTGACCACAACCTGATCCATGGAATCTCTAACCTTGATGAAGTCCACATTCTCATCCACTCTCTACTCTCTCAGAAGGAGGAACATCTCATGGTTGTCCTCCAACTACCCCATCCCCTCACTGTTGATCCCAAGATAGAGCATCTGTCTATGGATTCTACCTCAGTTGAAACTACATCAATCAGGGAACCTAAAGAGAAACACATAGTTTTCACACTTAATACTCAAGAAGGTAGAGTACTCTCACCACTAATGAACTTAGTTTTGACATGAAAAATAAGAATCTTATCACTTGGAAGGGATTGAAAGGTGTAACCCCCATAAAAATGAGATGATGAGGGCATATACATACCCCAACTATCTAAATTATCATCTATCTAGGTAATTGGGAACTACAGACCACATCTCTACATTATGAGGAATCTCAATATCTCCCTAATCATGATGATCAAATTCTATCTAGTGTCCTCTCAACAACCTTTGATCTCATCATCAACTTAAGTCACGTCATCATAATTGATAGGGTGACTTGGTGCCAGATCATTGGAAGAAAATCCTCCTTGAAATGCATCACTCTGACCTCCTCATCTAGAAATGGGTCTAAAGCATATGAAGATGGGTCATGAAATGGATATCTAACTACTGCACACACTAACACCCCAATCAAAGGGTAATTGTCTCCTTGTGAGGGTCCACCTTCACGATCGAAGAAAGAAACTCTACTCCAAACTTGTCTTTAATCTTCTCCCATGTGAACTTCAACTATTCATAATCTCTAAGGAACATGATCCACCACTATTTCATAGATCCACACAGTATCATCATAAACAACTAAGTTTAGTGCTCCTTTCGAGCACAAATTATGTTTAATGATATCTCAACCTCCTCTAACAAGTATTCTATGACTGAGTTTGAAATGGATCCCTCATACTTCTATAAAATCTGGTACTGAAACTCTGAGAGTTTCCTCGTCTAAATTTATTTTCATCAACCACTAATATATGGAGATCTATTAGAATATCCTACTAAATATATTTTTAATTTACCTGATGAGAACATCGAACTAGATCCATACAAAAAATAGAAAAAATGGTTAACCATCTAAATGTGGAATATAGGATATTTAAGATTATTTAATTATTTATATAAGGATTAACCTATCCTAAGGTGTACCTATTTCAAACACTAATTCAATGTAGAATGATTCATGATCCTTTCCTAGGTCTCTACCCCAAAACCAGTATCACTTTGTTTAGTAGTATTGGTTAGAATAAATGTTTGTGCATCATATCATAGGGATCCATAAATACGTTTTTCTCATCCAGTCTCCTGTGTTTACATCTCTTACTAAACATAGTTAAAACTATTTATCTACTAACCAATACAGAATCACCTATGCCCAAATCCAAACTCCATCATATCCCTCAACCTAAACCTATGATAGTACTCTGTGATAACCCTATCCCCCCAAAGTTACCTCTCACAGGTCGGGAATGAGAGAGGGATGATAGTGACAACTTGAGCCTCACCTCTAGTAGACCATGGGTTGAGGTCATGCAATGAGGTTATATCATACATATAAATGGGAGGCATTAACCTCTAAAAGAACATAATAAAGAGAGAGATAAGGTAGATACACCAATAAAATCCTACTTATAATGATAAAAGATATCTCGGGTGTATATATATAATGTCATATAATACTATAGAAACTGGAAAGGAAACAAAAATTACAAAAATGTTAAAATTAGTAGTGACCACAAAACCCAAAACAACTCCTACTAAACCACATGCTATTAATATCTATTTTGATCTCCAACATTCTTTTTTTTGGCCTAAATTAAGAGTTTATATATATTTCATGTGAGTATGACATGTATACGAAGTAGGATCCTTCTTGGAGCCTATAATGAAAATGATAAAGAAAGTATACTATAGCCCAGTGAACAAAAAGTAAGAAAGAACTCCTCACATAAACATGTTAACTAAGTTCCCAGCCTCACCATGGAAATATCTCACTAAGTGTCACATATATAAGATCTTATAATATAATATCGAATAGGGGTACCATGCTACCACTTCCCTACTAGTTTACTTCTCTTCCCCAACATCGTATGTTCAAAGCAATATATCCATAAATAAGACACCCCATTAACCCCTGGGATATATATCACAACATTAATCTCATGTATAACAACATATAATCATCCCATACCATATCTCTATATAGTAACTAATTAGTTTCTGTGATCTACCAGATCTCAAATTTCATGTATCACATGACACGTATTATACCCCAATCCATCATATCCTATAAACCAAGTATGTACCTCAAGCCACCACATCCCATACAATTTGTACTTATAATATTCCTTAAGATACTATATCTAGAGATATATGTGTGTGAGATAACAAAAATACACTACATCCTTTGACACAATATAATAAATAACTGGACACTGTGAATAGAAAAACATGATACTATAAGAGAAGAGAGCGGGGTCATAAGAGGTAGTGGGCTATCTATCCTCACTCTCAAGATGTTGGAAAAAATATCCTACCAGAGTCCATTGGGTTTCAACCACCATAATGACATGGATGGTGTAGCGTATGAAATCCCAAAATGTATAAGATATAATATATCTCACAGCCACACTATGGTAAATAACCTTTCCCTATGATCCACTACATTTATTGTCACTCGGACACCCAACTTCCACTACTAGGGAATAAATATCCTAAAACCACAAAATAATTTAATAATAATTACATAAAATTACTTTTACCTTTTTTATAATTTTTTTTCTTAATTAATTCATTAACTATTAATTAACATATTTCAAAATTACATTATATTAACCATCGGAGGGAATTCCATGCCATCCAGGCATAATCCAAACTGAGTCCATGGTTTCTAAAGAGTAACATTAACATTTAAATTCTAGCAAGAACCATCCCCATGGGGTAAAAATTTATTAATCATTTTCCTTTCTATAATTTAGGTACTCTAGGAAAACATCCTAATCTACCACCAAGAGATGCAACCAAGCACATCCACCTCTCTCAATAAATAGGGGAAATGAATAAAGATAAAATAATATACCCAACCATCCATACATTAAATAGATTCATTAACAGTAAGTATATAGATTAATAACATTAATGTGTAATCCATGTTTTAACCTATTCCACCACCTCTGGTTTCATCCTTGCCATTGATATGCATATCAATATGCATCTCACTATCAAATAAATCAAATTCCGCCCCCACCTTAATCACCCTTGACCATATCTCATCAGTCATCCTAGGCTCACATTACATCACATTGGGATTCTCACATCCATAACACATAATAAAAGGTAGTAAAATAACAATAAAAGTAAATAAGGAGACTTGTCCCTACAAAAAGTCATTTAGCCTTTACATGGAAACATGCTCTCACAGCCCCCAACACAAGGAATATATATTTTATAAAATATGATCGCTCTCGGTCCTAATCATTCTTTCAGGTATTTTGTAGCCTTAAAAAATTAAGTAATAAAAATTCTCATTTAAAATATCATTAATCATTAATCTCATCAACAAGAATTATAGCTTCATGTTCTTTATCCAATTCCATTAACACATGGAATAACATATTCAACTAAACATTCATCAAGAATTAATTTGATTATTTTCAAATTATAAGGAAAACATTTTCATTAATATGACTCTTTATATTATTTATCCAATGAAGTGAAATTACAATATTTATACTCTTCACCAATTTCATCAAGAAAAACACATTAATCCTAGATGAAAAACATTCTAAATAGAGTAAAAAAGATATAACACTATTTAATAAATCAAGAGGCAAACCATTACCATGGTTGGAAATATAAACATGTGATCACTAACAACAATTCAATTATTATTTAATACGGTTTATCCTTTATTAGGTTATTCCCACGACCACCCAAAAAAACTAATGAATGATCAATTTACAATTGTAGGTAAATAAAAGAGATGCAACAAATCCCTTAACTAAAAAGAACTCAATGTTCTGGAATGGAATAGAACATCAATTTAAATAACTATTCACTTTTTTGATAAGGAAACTGTGATCTCCAAAGGACTTCATGACATGAACACATTTAAAAATGATAATTAAAACTCCATTAAAATAATGTAGATCATCTTATATAACATGGAAATACGGGATGATACGAAATAAGATCAAATGGAGAGAAATAACTAAATTGGAGGTAGAGATCACCTTGGATCAATACAGGTCAGTATTGAGAATACAAGGATTAATATTCCTAAAACGTGGCTTTAAATCTTTTGAAAATCAATATAGGCTCTCTAGGGGTTGAGAGATAGAGGTTTGGGAGAGAAGTGGAGTCAAGGGCCTAAGGGTTATTTATAGGAAGACTAATTTTTATGAGTCCATGACATAGCCTCTAGGAACACATTGTAAAAATACCTGAAAAATGGTATACTATGTTGCTACCTAAGGGACTACACCCCAATCTCCTTTGTTAAGGCATGTGTTTGAGGAACATGAAACAGGTCCAGCTATATCCTATTTACCAATGAAGAGAGACTACGATATAACCTACATCCCTTGATGTAGCCACACCGATTGGTCAGAACTATCCAAATCCACTATGCTATAACTTTCTTTCTCCATGTCACAATGCTCGACACCAGGAAGGGCTTACATCGCATCAAACCACTATGATGCAGCTACCCACCAAAAATGTATTATCCTCAAAACCCTTCTCTCATGACCCTATGTTGCGACAAGGAGACCACTCTATAGCCATGCTGAATTTGGAGTGTCTCATCAATGTGATATGATATAGAAATTATCTCCACACCACAGTCACCTACCCTATGATACATCATTGGGATCCATGACATAGACTTTCCAAAAATGGAAGTGGCCCTCCCCTTTTCCTCATATACCCTCTAAAACACATTGAAACCTTCTCTGGGAAACTCTAACACCCAAAACTCACAAAGGATTGAATATTAGGGTCCATACCATTATATTTTCATATATATATGAAAATTTTAATTGTATGGTACATTGGGCATGATATATGGTCCCTGACCATGCATCTACCTATGATTCCTCCCAAAACATTCCATAAAACCCAATATGACCCCAATACACCTCTGAGTTAATATAATTAATATACTAACTTTAAATTACTTAAATGAGGGTATAATAATTATCTCCATCAATTAACTTCTTATTCTCACATATTAGAGAGTATTGATGTCATAAAAGAGTTTGGGTACCTATTAATCTATAAATATTATTCATTATATTATTTTTATTAAATAATAAAATGTTAGAAATGAAATTACACCTTTGGAATTGAAGGGAAATGAATATGTTTCATGTTAGTTATTAATAAAAGGGTTTGATGGGTGAAACCATCATCAAAGTTTGGTTTAACCTAACTCCAACTTATAATTGTTGAAGGGGATGACACATATCATAATTAATAGGAGATGTGATGCACATTATTTACAAAACAAAAATACATAGTGTTGGAACTGAGAAATTTTTTTCATGCACATTTACATTGAATCCATGACATAGTCCTCACTTAGACAACAATTTTATATTTTTATTATAATTGTATCTCCATTATAGAAGTATAAGAAAATTAGATCTTTTTGTGTTGCATGATTACTCATACACTTAGGGATGGATATTACATAGAAAGTTTCCCATTTTAAGGATGCATTGGTGATAACCTACTTTCATAGTAGACTAAATATTTTATAAATTGATTTATAAATATGTTTAAAAACATTAAAACCCATTTTTAGGGTCTTTTATGCACTTTTTAGCCTCACAAAACCACTAATAGAAGGTAAAACTTGTATATATGGGCATAAATTATTCTGTAGGCCTTGATATAACTGATTTTGGGGAAGAAATAGGTATATAGATGAAAAGTTTTGGACCTTTTAAGTTTTTTATTAGTAATTATGAAATATGAGGCTTATACTTAGGGTTTCATGCTCAAGTCTCCCTCACCTATCCCCTTTACCAAACTCATTTACCATGTCCTGTATAATGAAGTTCATGTTCCAAGGTGTGTGTGACTAGGTTCACATGCCAAAGTGTCACATGTCTTTGTTTGTATACACAAGTCCCCCTGGTTATATAAAAATACCCCCATGTCTCTAATTTTATACACACATAGATAAAAACTCAAAAGATGAAGTAATGTAGGATCTCCCTTGTCCATACCCATTTGGGAGACCCCTTAATTAGGGGATATTAAAGTAACCAAATCTAAACATATCTTTATTAAAAATTGTATCCATAACAAAAAATATAAATCTCTTAAAAATTCACATTATCCCAATAATGAAAGGTTTAGTGTCGTCGAGGAAAATCTAAAGAAGTAATATATTTTACAATACTTGGGAATATTTCCCCAAAACTAATCTACACTAGTATCCATTATATAATTTTTTCATGAAATAATTATCTTTATAACCCAGGGAATATAAATATAATAAAGGGTTGATATCAAATTCTCCATAAGTAAAAAAACCCATCAACATGTCATCATAGGTTAGTTCATAAGCATATGATAAAATAAGAGCAGGGGTAACATATCATATTAAAAAAACATGGAATTATAAGAGTTCTCCATAAGTCATGATATATGGACATATAATAATAAATGAAAAAAATATATACCATAGAATGGTAGTGTCAGATATTAATCATGATACTTGGGGCATGATCATATGCATTTTTCATAGAAATATGGAATTCCATTGAATCATAACATAATAAGGAATTATGGGAAAAAATCACATGGTATCATCATATTATGAAAAAATCCATGTATGTTCACCCATTATGTAATGAATAAATATTATCTTATCAACCAATTATTTTTTGAACAAATCCAAGCATGTCCATGCATTATGTTGTGAAAAAATTCAAGAATGTCCATGCTTCATTATTAAATGTGATATAAAACCATAACCAATACATTGGAGGATAATATAAGATACCAACCATAATCATTATTTAAATGTGTTTTATATAATACTAATAAATCAAAATTTCATAAGAACCCTTCTGAATAAAATACTTTTTACTCATCACATCATAAAGAAACCATGAAATGAAAATTTGGCTTCAAAATATTTCTATAAGGAATTTCAATAATTGGCCACAATAATGTTAATGGTTGATACCCAAAATTCAAACAACCAAAAAATGTATTTCATAAGAAAATTGAAAAGGGGATTTAGGAAAATTAATTTCCAAGGAAATAAATCCATTAGTGGTAAAAAGAAAATTTCTAGTGAAATTGTAAAAGAGTATTTAGAAAATATTTTTGACCTTATCCTTATAGAATAAGTTACATGTCACATTCAGAAGTAATTTTTGAAAATATGATTTGAAAAAATTAAAAAACATTACATTAAAAAACATTAAAAATTAATCCATGAATATATATAATGGTTATCAAAAGGAAATATGATGTGAAAGATAATACATTTGATTATAAAATGATGGAATCTATTTTAATATTTTGAAATATATTTACTGAAAAACTGACATCCTAAAAAGAATAAAAACAACTTTTTAAAAATATGGTAAGGGAAATTTGAAGGTTTTATAAGATAAAAAATAATTATTAATCTTTATAAAAAGGATAAAATTGGTGGGAAAGGTAAATATGGATAGGTATGGGAAACCATATTTGAATAGGATGAGAATTATTCTTAGAAATATTATACTTTTCAGAATGAAATTTATAAAGGTAAATATTTTAATTCAACACTTTCCCTAAAGAGATAAGAAATTATAGAATCATAATATAATATAATAAAACCATAATTTGAAAACATATTAAAAAAGTAATCAATATGACTCAATAAAACATGTTGAACCATGAAGAACCATGTACCTTAAATACTTCTAAACCAAACTTGATATAACATCATGTATAAAAAACAACTACTATAAACACCAATTTAAGAAATTAATTCTTATATATAACCATTTATAAACTTTATTTTTAATTTTTCTCAACATTTATATTAGTTAGTTATTATCAATTTTCAATATCATGTGTGAGTATTCATGATCGTTTTGAACTATTTTTTTTAATTATGGCGTTGTTTTCCATTATTCTACCAATGTTCATCATTCCAGGATAATACAAGGTTTTTTAATTGATTATTTATAATTATATATAATGTTATAATTTCATTTTATATTATTTTTAGTTATGATCCATAAAGATGAAATTTGCGTTGAGCATGTTTCAGTGATTTTTAATGAATGAACATGGGTATATTAATTAAAGAGTATAATATTATTATTTCCCTTACATAAAAAATAAAACCATTATTTAATTATTTATATCATATATTATTATTAATTAATTTCTGATAGTCATCAAGGATATTATTTTATGTATTTTTTCATGTTGGTTGTTAGATCATCCCAGACAAGAACAAACCATAATTAATACATGATTATGAAATGATTTAATTGTAATATAATTATTCCAAATACATAATGATATTTTTTGGTCTTATTAAATTTATAAATCAGAAATTAAGAGATATATAAATAGTTTTAATGGATATTTAATTATTATATATTATTAATAATTTTTTCCTCTTAGTATACTCACTGTAGATGGGTGGATTTACAAAAATTGTATGTTGCTCATATTATCAATATGTTATCCAATTTTTCATAAAATTATAATTAATTACATAAAAATAATATTTTACCATTAAAACCATTCTCAAGATTAGACATAAAGGGTGGTCATGAAAAATGGAATACCCTGTTACAAGGTGACGGTAGGACGCACTTACAAATGGGTGATTATTTCATTTTCTATAGAATGGGATATATGTATAATATGGTTTCTTATCTAAGAGTCAAATAAATTTTATAAATATCATAATTATTTATAAAATTACACATTATGAAAAGTTATGAATGTTTTTTAAGTAAAATGAAACATGAAACTTTATGAAGATAGTAGTTTGCACATATGCAAGAATGTTTTTTTTTTCATTTTACAAAAGTGAAAAAGGGTGAAGGTGGATAGTGGTTATTCACATAATAAAGAATCATTAAGTAATAAATAAATAAAAAAATCATTTCTTTTTTTGAAAAATATATTTTAATGGGTACGATAGAAAATAAACAACATAATGGAAAATGTAGTGGGTACGCTTAGAACTCTGAGCTTCCCTTAGAGGATTCCTTAGAAAGGGAGGAATTAGGCTAACTACATGTGACCAGAAGTTATAAAAAGTTAAACAAGGTTACAATAGAATGAAAAGGGATAAATAATATATAGGAAACCAAAATTTATATTGTTCTTGAAGTGGTGGTGATATATCCCATTTTTAATCTTGTAGAATGTAATTTCTATAGACATTTCATCTTAATAAAAATAGAGTACATGTTTCACTTGTCCAGAAGACTCCAAAATGGAAGATAAAAAAGTTATAATAATTCTAGGATAATTTACACCTCAACCACTAAATTAGATTTTTTTAACTTGATAGGGATTTTACCCCATCAGTTAACCCTTTTTATCCTTTTAGATTTTACCAGAGTAATTATTTTTTAAATAGAAAAATAGTTTTTATGTGTAAAAATAAAATGGTAATTATTAAATTATTTAGAACTTATAGTTACCATTATGTAATTAATTTTACTAGATTCATTTCCTACAAGTGGTACAAATTAATATTTGGACAAAAAAAGTATTAAAATATTTTAAAATGAAGTTGCATTATAAGTTCTAAAATGTAAAATATATGTTTACAGATTAATCTTATTATTTTTAAAAATTTATAATTTTTTTTCATAAAAAACACATTTTTTTCAATAAAAATGATTCAAAAATTTCTATGATATTATTACATTCTGATTTTCATTAAATTCATGTTATTGATAAAAATGATATTTTCCATTATTCACCTAAAAATAAATATGTTAAGAAAGGTCCCAAAAATGTATCTTAGGCTAATTCTAATATTTAGATTTTCAAAAATCATAAATTGTTTTCAAATTTTTGTTATAAATGTGATTGAAATTTCTTTTATAATAAAAATTAATATTTGGAAAATGGAACTATTTTAAGAAAAATAAATGGATCTTATATTAATATATATCTTTTTATATAGTTTTCATAAGGTGTTTAATTCTATTGATACAACCCAATTAAGTAGTCCAAATATGTCATTCATATTTAATAATTATATTTTATTAGGGTTTCATGGTTTTTGTTTTTATTCAGAATTGTGTGTAAGATAATATAATCAACATGAAATTTATTTAAGGACAAATATTTACTAAAAACACGGTTCATTAAGTTTAAACACCACTTAAAAGTTTTTTTTCTCAACATTTTGTTACTATGATAAAAAAATGAGGTTACTTTTTTCTTGATAGATCATAAATATCCCACATTTCCTCCTTAAACATGTGAATCTGACACAAAACATTTATAAGGTAGTTTATCTTGTTCTTCAACACTTTATTTCATTGATTCATAAACTCCATTGATTGTTCCTTATATGACAGACCATTTTCTAGTTGCACAACTTTTTAGTTCAATACATGTGATTGTTTTGTTATGTACTTACTGAAAAGTGATACATGAAACAAATTATATACTTGGGATAGGTTCAGATGTAGTGCTAAGTGATAAGTTTCATCCCAAACAAGATCAAAGATCTTGAAGGAATGATATACCTAGTGATCCCCATCCCTTTCTTCCCAAATATCATAACCTACTTCAAAGGAGTTATTTAGAGGAACATATTATCACTCTCTTCAATCTTGAGATCACACTAATTATTATCTACATAATTATTCTATCAAAATTTACCACAATCATATGTTTCTAAATGATTGAATCATTATCTATCATTTATTAGATAATGTAAGGTCCTATCAGATTACTCTCTCCAACATCATCCAAGCATGTTGGAGTCCTACATCTCTTCCCATATATAGCCTCATACCAAGCCATTTTAATTGTGGAATGGAAATTATTTTTATATGAGAACTCTATCAAGGGAATGTTTTGGTACCAACATCCTTGGAAATCATTTGAATAAAATCTCAACATAACCTCAATTGATTGAATTTTTATTTTAGATGTTCTATATATCTGAGTGTGATGAGTAGTGATAAACCTCAATTTTATCTCTAATTCCCACTGAATAATTCTCTAGAAACTCAAATTAAATCCCTAATCATATTAAAATACAACTGATAGTTGTACACCATAAGGCATTAAATATTCTCATATGTATATATTTTAATGTTGGTATAGTGATAAGTATTATATAATAGAAAAAATGAACTACGTTTGAAAGCTATTTGACTAAAACATAAATGGAATTATATCATTTAGATTTTATGGGGAGTCCAATGGTAAAATCAATGGGTTTGTTTTCCCATTTCCATATTATAACGGGTAATGGTTTCATCAACCATTTTTAATTATTTCATTCATCCTTATCTTTCTGGAAAAACAAACATTGAGATATGTATTCTGCAATTTCTCTTTTCATATTATCCCACCAATAGTTTTAAATTAGATATCTATATATTTAAATTCTTTATGGATGAATAGTGAATGATGAGAGATGTGGATCATCTAAAATATACCTCTTTAGTTCTAGTTTTTTTGGGAAACACCTCCATTTTATAAACCATAAACCCCCATTCAATGTTTAACATTGAAATACTAGATACCTTTTTATATAGCTCCTCATAATCCTTTTGGGAGCCGTTGATCTTCACCTAAATGGATGACTGGACAATTATTTGAGTAAGAGTGGATTTCTACCCACACCTTAAGAATTCAATATTCATCCATTAAAAATATATGATTATTTGGGTTTTCAACATAGTTAGGTGGAAATATATTTCCTACTTAGAGAATGATGCACCTTGTTTTCCTTTTTCAGGTTGTAATATCATAAGTAGTCAAAGTATTTGATCAATTTATGATGTTTCCTTTGGAACATGTTTAAATATTAATTGTTTAATATATTTTTAAATCTATTTTGGATAGTATATAAATTAAAATTTACAAAATAAATATAATTCTTCAAAATCTTTGAAAAGATCACTACTTCCTACTCCAAATCATGGATTGGGTAATTTTTATAATGATTTTTTAATTGATGTGGAAAATAATAAATTACATTATAATTTTTCATGAGGATTCACCCATTGACCATTAATAAATAATAACTATATATTTCTCACCCATATCCACAACATGGTAATTTAATCATAGGTGTAGTGACTAATCTCTTATTAACCTCCTCAAAACTTTCTTAAGTTTCATCCATCTATATGTTCTTTACTCCCTTTTGTGAAAATTAGCTTAGTGTATTGGGAAATAATTTTATTTTTATCACAAATTGATGGTATTATAAAACTAACATTAGAAATCTATGAATATCTATTATTTTGGTTGTTCTAGACTATTGATTGGAAAAAATTTTCTTTAATGGATATATCGATATTCCCATTCATTGGATTACATGACCGAAAAATCATTCATTCTAAAAATGGAATTCATAGTTTCTAAATATGGCATTTAGTTTCTTCTTTATTATGGTATTTATCACAATCTAAAAAATATCTTTATTCTCTTCCCTTATCTTTGAATACATAAGAATGTATTTATAAAGACAACTAAAAACTGATTAAGATATTATATAATGACTATATTCATTAAATCCATGAAGATTACAGGTGCATTTTTATGTTTAAATGGAATGACTCTAAATTAATAGTTCCCATACATTATATAAAAAGATTCCTTGTAAATACCTTCCCTTATAATTCTTAACTCATGATATCTAGATAGAAGGTCAATCAATTTGAAGAATAGATCTCCTCTAAGTTGATCAAATAAACCATTTATATGAGTTAGATGCAACTTTTTATTTATAATGATTCTATTAAGGTGATAATAATCAATGAAAAATAATATGGATCCATCCTTATTTTTGAGAAGGTAAATAGTGCACCCCATAGTGAATTACTAGGTAATATATAAAAATTTATATATTCCCTTTTGTCTAATTATTTAATTATTTCAACATAATGGGGGGACATTCTATAAGGAATCCTTGAGATATACACTGATCTATTTATGAGTTCAATCAAAAAACTCAACCTCATGCTCTAGGGTAAGACAAAGTAGTTAATTAGAAAAGAAATAAGTATATTCCCATATAATAGGCATCTAACCCATGATGACTTCCAACTCAATAATTTGAGCTATAATTCCCTAATTTCATGGTATCACGACCTATATAATAATGTTTTATTTTCAAGGGATGTAATGATCATCCCTACATATATTTTTTATCACAATATGGTTGGGGATATGAAATGAGATCTCCTTATTCCAATAATTTATGTGTGACATTTGTAATGAAATCCAATCAATACCTAGTATTACATAAAATTCAACCAATAGTTGAAAGACTATACTTTTTGGGAATATCTTCCCAAAATCATTATTAGAGATGTAGAGACCTGAATTTCAACCTATACTAATTTGGAATATTTATATGAATATTTATGAATCCAGGAGCTAAGTCGCCATGGGAATATGGGGCCAGAAGAGCCTCAACTTTGGGAGTTTAAAAATAATAAATATATTTTGTCACACATTCATGTATTTTCACTTGAAAAGAAGAATAACTCCCAAACAGAGTCTCATATTGGATTTCTGAGACCACAGTTGAGTTTGGAACATCGTATTTACCCTAGGCATGACCTAAAGTTGTTAGTGTCGGGAGGTTTAGTCGGTGGTGAGTTGGTGGGTTGGTTTATGGTGTAATAATTAATCAAATAATAATTTATTTAATTAATTTAACCTAACCTAATACCCTCCCCCCTCTCATGTTGGGTGTACACAACCAAAGAAGTATTAGTTCCTCCTCCCCTCTCCTCTTCTCCCATTAGAAAAAACGAAACAATTCCAAATCAAATTGATGAAGTGCCTCCAATCTCTGTTTCTGACATATATTTTCATCAAATCAAGAAGCAACATGATTCAGGCATCGTTCTTCAACCGAAGCATTAGTTTTTTCTCTCGTTGTAGGCGATTTTTATTTTTAGTCATGATCTTTTTAGTTTTTCTTTATTTTAAGGTTCTAGGGCCCAATTTCAATTTTTGTTGATCCCTTCTAGGTAGATTTGGGGTTTTGGTTTAAACCATGGTAAATCATGATTTTTTTAGGTGATTCCTGAATGGAATTACTGACTAAACGACATATAGTTCAGTGACACACACTGTGTATCCCTTATTGATTGAGGAAGATGATCTTTGGGTACTAAATGCCATGTATCGGGGTTACACACTGTGTAGTACCCCAATCCATATGAATATGGGAAATGGCTTGGGAAGACATGTGAAAACACATGGCCGTGTACTAACACATGAACCAAGTACACGAACACGGGGTCTGGTACACGAACATGGGTTAAACTACACGGCCAGGGGCCGGTTGAAGAGGGACATGACATGTACTACCTATATATTCCATGTACCCCTACATGGGTTATCAAACCATGCAGACCAGATTCCTGAATGGGTTATCAGGTAGGCTCACATACTATGTGTGCCTTAGTGTACATCGTGTACTCCAAGGGGATATCCTTTAGATATTTCTCCTTTCATTTCTCCTAATTTGTGACTCAGATTTAGGTTTGTGAGTAGCCTATCCTATGTGTTTTTTCACATAGAATGCAATGGGGGAATATGTTTCATCATATGATATATGAGGTGTCCCTTTTCGATCAATATTCTTGTGTAATGGGGAAAATCTTGTGCAGTGATCAGGGTGAATCATTGGGTTGACATCATGGTTGGTACCCTTCCATTAAAATTTAGGATGTGGGTCCCTTGGACTCTTTAGACCAGTAAGGTGGTGCTCCCATTTTGGAATAAGGAGTGGGTATCCTACCTATTTTTGTGTTACTATACGAAGTATGATAATTGTGAATCTCCTCTTAGTGGCACTTAACAGATATTGAAGATCAGTGTGGTTCTTGAAGAGAGACGTTGGGACTGGTACTCCCCTATGGCATTAGGGTGCAGGTTTTCCTTACCTCTATGATTTGGTAGAGAAGGGACTCCTTACATAATGGGAACAAGTTCTTTTACCTTTGGGTAGTTATTTGGGATGAGACATGGTTTTGAATATCCTTGGAATCACGAGGAAGAGGAACACTTTCCCCACCGAGACACGTCCTTGTGACATGAACAAAAACCATGTGGGTGAGGCAGTGCTTCCGAAAGTGGATAGTATCAAGGTGTGGTGATTTATTTCTTTAGAATTTGGTGTTCAGGGTAGAAATGTGGGATACTGGGCATCATTGATGGACTTTTGAAATCGTTGGTACTCCCTTAATGTTTTAGAGTGCGGGTTCTCCATATAATTCATAAAGTTGGATAGCACTCCCTTGTTATTCCAGGGTGTGGGCCCTCCATAATTGTTGTTTAGATAGAGTATGAAATCCCCTATTGGATTAGGGTTAGGGTCCTCTATCCATGGAGTCAGTACTCCCTTGACATACCAGGGTGTGGTTCCTCCGTATGTAACGTATAGGTATATTCAGTACTCCCCTACTGTGTTAGGGTTCAGGCCCTCTATCCTTGGAGTTGGAACTCTTCTATCGTTCCAGGGCGTGGTTTCTTTATACGTGTTATTTTGGAATAATCAGTACTCCCATGTCATACAAGGGAGAAGGTCCTCTATCATGGGCTCAATATTCTTCTGTTGTATTAGGGAGTGGGTCCCCCATAATAAACAAGCTGGTAGTGTTGGTACTCCCCTATTGTACTAGGGTGTGGGTATTCTAGCCATAGAGTATTAATCCCCTACCAAGTTAGGGTGTGGGTATTCAATCTATGGATTCATTAATCCCCTACCATATCAGGATGCGGGTCCTCCATTATTTGAGTGGTACTCCCCTGTCATCCCAAAGTGCAGGTCCTCACCTACGAAGTGGTACTCCCCCATATCTAAGCTGCATCAAGTAGTGTGTCCTCCTTTGGAGTTGGATCTCTATTAGATTTTGAGGATAGTTCTGAGGATCAATCCCCTCCACTTGATATGTGTGATACATGGTTAAGAGTTAGTGATCCCTCAATAGACCAAGGTTTTGACCCTCCAAATAAGAGCAATGATGGTTTTGCGGGTCAGTTAGGAACTAGTACTCCCTTGAATATAGGGAAATGGTGAGGTACAAGTCCCTATGTTCCTTTTCATAGAGAATATGAACATGGTGCATGATTTAGTTTAGTGCTCCCTCAACTTCAGGGTAGTGGTGAGGAGTGGGCCTCTCCACTTGGTTTCTTTAGCCTTTCACATTATATAGGTTAGATATGGAAGAACCTCTGGTGCTAGGAACTAGAGCTGGACCTTATAGGTTGTTCCAAATGGATCACATTCTCTCAAACATACCATTATGAATAATAGGTATATTCCTGATGGAATGTATCTCTTAGATGGGTTCCATCAGAGATGGGTGAGCTCGTGGAGTGTGTTATCTTGTTTTATGTCACCTTTTGATCCTTCAGTATAGTCCCATCACTGCCTATGAGTTTGAAACCTCATAAGACTTGGAGTATAAGGATATTATATATGGGTGATGTCTAATAGCCCTTGCAGCATTGTCTCATTCTGGGTTAACACCCCTTGAGTACTGAGTTTACTTACCACTTTTGTGCCCACACTTTATTGTTGGTTACTCTCCTTCCATGGGAGATGAAGATGCATGAGTTATGCCATGTTATTTTTGTGTTTAGATTCTCATGTTTGGATGAGGACACTCTCTTTCTAATGGTGGAGAAGGATCGATGTTTATTTAATCTACTCACCGTGTTGAGCCCCCTACTCTTGGATGAGATTACTTCTTACAGAGCTGTGTTGAGGGATGTGATTTTACTTACTCTTTCATTTGGGTTTCTTTTGACTTTGCTAACTAGTCATGTATAGCTGAGGATGATTTGAGATGATGTTTCTATCATGATGGGGTTCCCTCTGGCTAGGTCTAAAAGACTTTTTTATTTTAGTCACACCCATTTCTTTTGGGTTTTTGGGGGAACCTACTGATTATTTTTATACTCACCCCTACAAGAGCCTTTCCCTCACATTTATTATGTCTTGTGAAGACCGTAGGCCTTTAGACAGAGTCCAAAAAGGACCTGAGGTAGAAAAACATAGCGGGCTAGACCAACCGAGGTGTTTATAGGATCTGGACTAAAAAGAGTTTTGATAGTTACTTTTGACAGTGATCCCCACCTTCTGAGCAGGTCAGACGCTTTTACAGTTTTATTTTGGTGGGTGCTTGTTTTTTTCTTTTCACTTTAGTAATTTTCTTGTAATCTAGTTTGGGATATATGTACAGATGAATTTTAGTTTATACTTTTATATCTCTTCACTGTTTCATTGAGGTTTTTTTGGGTGCATTCATATAGGTACTTTAGGCAAAGGCCTCCGTGACTTTAGTTATTCGTAGGGAACATATCGCTAACCCCTAGTCTATGGATGCAGGATTAGGGTAGTTGTGGTTTCGAGCCTCAGCATGGGTTGGGTCACAACATAGAGGTATCAATGAAAGTTCATTCCTTGGGAAGTTGTTCGTACTTCTCCACTTAAGAAGATTTAGTTGGGTTGTATAACGACAATGTTAGGATGTTTCAAGTTCATCTCTCAGGCTATAGGTTGCAGTGTTGGTGCGACGACTGATATATCCTTTCAATAGGAATCTGACAACCTGCTTCTCATCTCATTACATTAGATCACTACTCATAGGGGAAATAATGGTACATGCATCATATAGGATTGGGTTTTGTTTTTTTCTATCCTTCTTGAGTCAAATCCCTATATATACTCTTTGACCATCGTGCGTCTTGATTATATTTTAGGATGCCTCAATGATGACTGTCGAATGAGATTCTATGGCATGATTCTGATGAAAATATTCCCTATGACAAGCCTTTGGTGCAATACATTGATTCTGAGGTATTTCCTCCGGGTGGTCTTCCAGTTGTGACACCACCCGTTGAGCAGCTAGTTGTACTGGTAGTTTAGGCTGAGGATGCATGAAGGATAATTGCATTACATGAGTTCCATAAGAATAAACCTTTGAGGAACTAGGGTGATACATTACCTCAGATAGTCTATGACTAGCTCGAGGTATTCACACAATTTTTCTGCTTAGTAAGGACACCTCCCGATCAGATGGTGGTCCTAATGGAGAGCCTTCTGCATGGTTTAGATGGGAGATGGTAGAGTCTAGTGATATAGTCCCATGATAAGGTGACACTCACTTGGGTATATTTTGAGTGAATCTTCAGGGAAGATTTCTAACCATCCACATTAAGATGATTTCATATCTAGGAGATTATATAGCTTTAGCATGGTGATAAGAATATGGAAGAGTACACAACAAGGTTTATAGACCTGTCGTGTTACTCACTGGATATGGTGAGAGACCTGTTATTTAGAGATCAGACCTTTGAGAAGGGAATCTATAGAAATAGAAGATATAGCATGGTATCCTTGTGCCTCCCCTATTATACAGAGTTATTGGAGTAATATCTGGTCATATAGAGCTTCCTGGATGAAGGAGGGGAAGATATGGCCTAGGGTGGTAGTTACGAGGCTGAGGCATCTGCAACAGCTGGTAGAGGACTGATGAAGGGATAATGACACATGAGGCATACCCATTCCCAGACTCTGGCATGTGGGTCTATAGTACAGGAGCAGTCTCAAGGATCGGGTCAACTTCAGGAGAGGTGATGATATGCTTGTGACCTATAGGGACATCTTTATAGGGATTTTATGACCCATCGTATTGCAGAGAGGGAGTCAGTTGATGGAATTCCTTGGCAGAGGTAGCGCTCAGTGAAGGGAGTTCCGTAAGTGGGAAGATAAGGATGTGGATCTAGGATAGTATCAAGAGGTGGTAGTTAGTTTGAAATGTTACCACCACCACCCTCAGGTGGTTCATTCCAGGCCCAGGGAGTAAGAGGATGCGGGCTAGGACAACTACAGGCTGTAGAGGCCTTCAACCCAGAAGAACCTAGGATGAATAGAGGCACACATTGTGTCCTTTATAATTTTTAAAGTAGTAATTTTTAGACATTATAGTGGGTAATCTTTTCTTCTTGCTTCTTACTCGATGTTTAAACTAGGGTGACACAGGGTGTCAGTAGGACCTTGTGTTGGTGTTGTTCGACGTAGCTTCAAATTCATGATAAAGAGAGGTCCTTCCCCCACCAAGTCATGTTTTTTATGTGGCTAAAACCATATGAGTGAGTCAGTACTTCCCAAAGAGGGCAATATCACAGTGCGTTAGATGAGTGTCTCTGACTTGTGTGTTCAGGGATAGGTTGAACAGTAGAGATCCTTTCTTATAATCATTATATAGTGGTGAGAGTTATACCCTATGATTTTTTGTTGTTGTACGGATTGGTTTCTTACCATCCTTACTCAGCAGGGATGCCACTATAGTGTGTGGCGGTGTTTCTGGTTCGGGTAACTCTCCTTCCAAGAAGGGAAAAGACATGCAGGGTATGCCACATGCTTTCTGTTTCTATCTTATCAAGGTTAGATTAGTCTACACTCTTATATTTTTCATTATTACCGTCACATGTTTAGTGTGACCTTGAATGCAACATGATTGAGGAGTTGTTGAACAATGCATCCAAGGGTGGATGTAAATTGTGGGGTTTTATCAGTATCTACATCAAGTTAGTGAAGTGGTGTACTACTATACCCCATGACTACAGATGAGCTATTGTGGTTGGTTTTTTCCCACTTATCATTCCTGAGGAGACATGTTCCTGTTTATTTCATGATGTTTTCTTGGTATAAGTTTGAGGTAAGAGTGGTTTGACCTTTCTGTTTCTCCTAAGTGTGTGCTTAAAAGAAGCACATGAACCCTTGGTGAGGTCACTCGCATGGGAGTCCCAGTAGTAGAGATCAATTTATTTTCCCATGTTCCTAAACTTTTTTATTTTTGAGGATAAAAATATTTAAATGTGGTAGTGATGTAGAGACCTATTTTTTAACATATAATAATTTAGAATATTTAAAAGAATGTTTTTGAAGCCAATAACTGAGTTAGAATGTGAATTCAGGTCCCAGAGAGACTCGACGTAGTGATTTTAAAAATATTAAAAATATTTTGTCATGATGGCATGCAGTTTCACTTTAAAAGTGAAATAACACCAAAATAGAATCTTAGATTAGATTTTTGAGACCATGGTTGAGTCCAGAATGTTGCGTTTACCCAAGGTGTGACTTAAAGTTTTCTGTTTCGGGAGGTTTAGTCAGAGGTGAGTTAGCGGGTTGGTTTACGGTGGAATAATTAATTAAATAATAATTTAATTAATTTATTAAACCTAACCAAATTACATCACATCCCCCTCTCATGTTGGGTGCACACAACCAAAGGAAGATCCATTACTCCTCCCTTCTCTTCTTCTCCCTTTGTAGATGACAAAACAATGCCAAATCGAAGAGACAAAGTGCCACTAATCTCGATTTCTGACATAGATTTTCATTAAATTGAGAAGGAACATGATCCAAGCATCGTTCTTCAACCTAGATTTGGTTTTTCTCCCTCGAGGAAGGCAATTTTTATTTTTAGTCTCGATCCCATTCGTTTTGCTTTGTTTTAAGGTTCTAGAGCATAATTTAAATTGTTGTTTATTCATGCTTGGTAGATCTATGGGTTTTGGGTTGAATTGAGGTGATTTATGAATTTTTGCAGGTGATTCTTGATTAGAATTACTGACTACACAACGTGTCATCCAATGACACTTGTCATGAAGCCCTTCATATTCAGGGAAGATGATCTTTGGGGACTAAACTCCATGTATCAGGGTTACACACCATGTAGTACCCCAATCCATGTGGTTATAGGACATGGATTGCGAATTCATGTGAAAAGACATGGTCGTGTACTAACACACGACCCAAGTACATGAACATGGGGTCTGGTACATGGAAATAGATTAAACTACACGGCCTGGGGCCAAATGAAGAGGTATACACTGTGTATTACCTAGACACACCATGTACCCCTGCATGTTCTGGAAAACCGTGTAGAATGGATACATGGCCGGGTGATCAGGAATGATCATAGGCTATGTGTACCCCAATTTACACCGTGTACTCCTAGGGGATCTCCTTGAGATCTTCCACCTTATGTATATTCTTCTATGAGATTTTGATTAAGGCTTGTGAGTGGCCTATACTGAGTTTTTTTCTATGTAGAACATGATAGTTGCCTTTTGTTTCGGCCTATGAGATACGAGGTGATCCGTTTCAATCAAGAATCTTGTGTAAGAGTGTAAATCTTGGGTAGTGATCAGGGTGAATCATTAGGTTAACATCGGGGTTGGCGCCCTTCCCTTCGGCTTTAGGATGTGGGTCCCCTAGTCTCTTAAGACTAGTAAGGTAGTTCTCCCATATCAGAATAGGGCATGGGTCCCCTAACCATGGTGGTGTTACTACTTGAAGTATGATAAGAGTGACACTCATCTTAGCAGTGCTTGACCGATGATGGAGATCAGTGTGGTTCTTGAAGAGAGATGTTAGGATTGGTACTCTCCTATGGCATCATAGTGCAGGTTTCCCTTACCTCTTTACTTTGGTAGAGAAGGGACTCCCCACATCATGAGTGCAGTTTCTTTTACCTTTGAGAAGTTATTTGGGATGATATGTGGTTTTGATTTTCCTTGGACTCATGAGGAAGAGTAACACTTTCCCCATGGAGACGCATCCTTGTGACGCAACCTAAAACCGTGCGTGCGAGTCGCTTCCACACAAAGTGGATAGTATCAAGGTGTGTTGATTGAGTTACTTATAATTGTGTGTTCAAGGTAGACATGTGGGATGTTGGGCATCGTTGATGGACCTCTATAATTTTTTGTACTCCCCTAATGGTTTACGGTGCGAGTTCCCCATATCATTATTAAAGTTTGATAGTGCTCCCCTACCATGCCAGGGTATGGTCCCTCCATACTTGTTGTCCAAAAAGGGTAGTAATTATTTTGTTGGACTAGGGTGTGGGTCCTCTATCCATGGATTTGGTACTACCCTGACGTGCCAGGGTGGGTGTCCTCTGTATGTGATGTATAGGTAGAGTGGGTACTCCACTACCATGTTAGGGTGCGGGTCCTCTATCCTTGGATACATAACTCCCTTTTCATTCTTGGGTGTGGGTCATCCATAAGTGTTGTTCTGGAAGAGTCAGTACTCCCCTATTGTGCCAGGGAGAGGGTCCTCTAGCCTGGGGTTGGTACTCCCGTATTGTATCAGGGTGTGGTTTCCCCATAGTAAATGATCTGGAAGAGTTGGTACTCCCCTATCATACCAGGGTGCATCTCCTATGGCCACAGAGTTGTACTCCCCAACCATGTTGGGGTGTGGGTCCTTGATATATGGAGTCAGTACTACCATATCTTATCAGGGTGTAGGTCCTCCATTATTTTAGTGGTACTCCCCTATCGTCCTAGGGTGCAAGCCCTCACCTACAGAGTGGTATTCTCTATCTTTGAGTTTCAGTGGGGAGTAGGTCCTCCATTGTATTTGGATATCCCTCAGTTTTTAGGATAATTATGAGAAGCATGACCCTCCAATTGATATGTATGATTCCTAGTTAGGAGTTAGTTATCCATCAATGGACCATTGCGCAACCCCCTCTAAAAAGTATTGAAAAAGGTTTTGTGCATTAGTTAGAAGCTAGTACTCCCTAAATTGAGGGAAAATAGTGATGTGTGGGTCCCTTTGTTCCTTCTCATAGAGAATATTCATGCGATTCATGGTTTTTATCAGTGCTCCCTAAACTATAGGGTAGTGGCGAGGATCAAGTCTCTCCACTTGGTTTATTCATCATTGCATAGGGTACATGTTAGTGATAGAAGAACCTCTGGTGTTGGGAACTAGAGTTGGACCATATAGGTTGTTCATGATGGAGCACATTCTCTCAAACATACCATTAGGAATGGTATAACTATTCTTGATGGAGTGTATCTCTCAGACGGGTTCCATATGGAATGGATGAGATTTCAGAGTGTGTTCCTCTGCTTAATGTTACCTTTAGATCCTCTAGTATAATCTTATTGTTGGATATGAGTTCGGAACCTCATAAGACTTGGATTCTGAGGAAAGTATATCTGGGTGATGTCTAGGAGCCCTTATGGTGTTGTCACATTTTGGGTTGAAACCCCTTGAGGACTGATTATACATACCACTTTTTTTCCCACACTGTACTATTGCTAACTCTCCTTCCATGGGAGGTGAAGACACATGGGGTATACCATGTGATTTCCATGTTTAGCTTCTCATGGTTGGACGAGTTCACTCTCTTTCTAAGGGTGGAGAAGGCTCGATATGTAGTTTTGTTTACTCATCATGTTGAGCCCCCTATTCTTGAACGAGTTCACTTCTTACTCAGTTGTTCTTTAGAATGGGGTTTTCCTTACTATTTAGTTTGGGTTTCTTTTGACTTAGCTGAATATTCATGTACAACCGTGGATTATTTGAGATGGAGTTTCTTTCTCAATGGGGTTACCTCTTTCTATGTTGAGTGGACTGTCTCATTTCAGTATCTCCCTTTTCGTTTGGGGTTTTGGGAGCTTATTGAGTATTTTTATACTCACCATTACATGGGACTTTCCCGCACATGTTTTGTGTATTGTACAAACCACATGCATTTCAAAAGAGTTCACAGAGGACCTGAGGTAGGCGGAGCTTAGTGTTCTAGACCAACTAAGGTGTTTATAGGATTTGGGCTAAGGAGAATTCTGACAGTTAATTTTTAAAGTGATCCCCTCCTTCTGAGAAGGTTGGATGCTTTGGGTAGTTGCAGCTCGAGCCCTGGTATGTTTCAGGTCATGACAAGATAAGAGTTATATATTTTATTTGAAATCATCATGGATCCATGGGTTTTCAAATAAATTTAAATATATAATGTTTGAGGTGGTAAATCAATATTAATAGAATTTTTTTTGATAATATTGAATTTGATAAAAAATAATCAAATAAGGAATTTGCAGTCTTGGAGTGGAGAATGTGTGTACCCTTCACCACTTCATTATCACGATCCTCCTAAATTGTAGTTATGGAGTATGATCTCTCTTTTTATAATTATTTAGGTGGTTTTTGAGGCCTATTGTCTATATTATATATGTTGTTAGGGAATTTATTTGATTACTTCCCATACTCATATCCTTCAATCATTGATGTGTTGGTGGTATATTATTTATGGACTTTTTTCCTCCACTGTATTGACTATCTTATTCATCTAACTTTATATCTCACAAGCTTGATGGAGAATACTTTAACTCCTAAAAAACTAAACAATTACATTGATTTATTTACCTAAGTGATTACTCCCACATTTATGATATACAAGTAGATGAAATTTCTTTCCACTATGTGACTTATCATCATATATTCCAAGATAATACTTTTGTCCTCTCTTGAATAATGAGGGTCCTTAGCATCCATCACCACCTTTAGTTCCCATAAAAAATGATTTTACTCAAAGTTAGAGATAAAACTAGAGTCATACATTGTGAGCCTCATGTTGTTTTCATTATAAGTACCAATGGATTCAATATCCTCCTTTATTAACTAAAATAAATCTCTTTACACATGTGTGTGAAGAGTTTTAGGAAAATACACCGTGAAGAATAATTTATTCAACTCATCATATTCCAGAGAGTCTAAATCATCCATTTTTATGGTGTTATTAATGATGGTCCAATATTTTTCAACCTCCCCATAAATAATATAAATGGGAAGGAAAAAATTCACATGTTTAGAACACTTGAGAATGGAAAATATATTCTCCAACACATGTATTCATTACATAGAAATAATTTTGTTGGATAATCCACTAAAGGAGGGTAGACATTGTCACATGAAAGATTTTTTAGCAAGATGATCTTTCCCTGGGGAGTTTGGGAACTCAACATAATCTGCATTATTATTCAAATCTTGAGAGAGTTGAGAGAAGGGTTCCAAAAAATATTACTTCTTCTTTGATCCCATTTGGTTGCTTATTGGGAAAATCTTTATATTTCCCATCACACCCATTATTAACACCATTTCTATTAACTCTATCCATTTATTAAATAAATATATGTTAAAGGAAAGAAAATGTAATCAAAAATATATAAAAGATAAATAAAAAATTACATAAATTCCCTAACTAATAAATTTATAGGTTTCAATCTTAGTTATTCATTGTTTATCACTTATTAGTTTCTCTAAAAAATACATAATGGTTTAATATAATACATTATAATGGTCCATGAATAGAATATGATCAACCAAATCATATCCCTTTGGAGTGTCTAGCTAGATGTGTAGGCTTAAGATAAATCCTCATGCACCATGTGAAGGTCGAGTAGATACTCAACTAGCCTTTTTTGGGTTGAATAATGCTAGGTGTATATTCACCAAAGATACATACACTTTCCAATATCAATATTGGGATCCAATTTCCATGAAAACCACATACTCAAAAATTACCTAACATATATGATTTTTTCCCATACATAGACTAATATATTGTGTTTTCATTAATGTTTTTCATTATTATTATAAAAATAATTATACAAATGCTCAAAAATAACTAAACCCTTACATGATACCCTCTAAAGAACCCCATGCTAAGAATATTTTTATCTCACATGATTTTTATAACATAAAAATTACATCTCCCAAAATGCCAGACAATCTGAAGAATGAAAGGTTTAGTATCTATGGGAATAAGCTATATAAGAAAATAATTTTACAACACTTATGAATATTTACCCATAATTGAGACACAATAGAATCTGTTCTAGAAATATCATATGATATACTCATATTTATAACTGGGGGAATGGAAATATAATAAATGGGTGAGCTTAAATGATAAGTAAGGGGAAAATTTCATCTGCATTTCATCAAGGGTTAGATCATAAAAATTTATGAAAACATGACCAGGGGATAAATATCATATTAAAACGAACATTGAATGATAATTGTTCTCCATAATTCAATATAGAATAACGTGTAATATTAAATAAAAAATCATATACCATGGCAAAAGAGTGTGATATAAAAAACCTGATCCATGGAGTGTAATCGTAGGCATTTGACATAGAAACACAGAATTTCATTAAATCATAGAATAATATGGAATAATTTCACAAACATAATCATAAGGTATCATAAATTATAAATAAATACAACTATATACACCCTTTATTTTTTTTCAATAAATCATTGATTTTCCACCCTTTATGTTATGAACAATTCCCTGCATGTTTACACATTATGTTGTGATCAAATCCAAGCATACCCACGCTTCATTATCTCATGAGATATAAAACCATAACCAATGTATTATAGAAAGATATAATACCCCACCTAGAATAATTCATACATATATGCTCCATTGATTATAAATCAGTCAAAATATCTTGAGAACCCATGGTAAGAAAATGGGTTTCATTCTTTACTTTATAAAGAATCCATGGAACAAAAAATGTGTTTCCCAAAATTTCAAGATGTTATTATAAAAATTTACCTAAGGAATGTAAATGTTCGATACACAAAATTTATTAAAACTAATAATGGTATTTCATAATAATATTTAATGGGTAATTCCTGAAAAATAATTTCCAATGAATTAAATCTTTTAGAGCTAAAAATTAAAATGGTATCAAATTTGTAAAAGATTTTTTAGAAAACGTTTTTAAAATTTTTATAAAATAAGAAGTTACATATCACATTTAAAAGTCATTTTTTTGAAAATGTAAAGTAAAAAGTATTTATAAAAATTAGATAGAAAAAATAAAATATAGATCCCTGAAATGATATAATGGTTATGAAAATTAAATATGGGGTGGAAGATAAAATATTTTATTATGAAAGGATATAATCCTTTTTAATATTCTAAAATAGATTAGTTAAATACACACATAGTAAAAATAGTAACAAAAATATTTTTTAAATCTGGGATGGGAAATATGAAGTTGACTTGATATACCACATAATTGGGTTTCCATATAAAACTTAGAACATTGGCAATAAATGGAAATATGGGAAAGATAGGGAAACTGTCACTAAAGAGGATGAAAATTATTCTCAACAATGATATACATTTTTGAAACAAACTCTTCTTGGAAAATATTTGAATTAAAAATTTTACTTTTTGTGGAAAGAGTGGTAATTATAATATTATCATTGAATAGAATAAATCTATCATGTAAAACCATAGTAAAAAATGGATCTCAATGAATCTATAAAATTTATTGATTCAAGAAAAACCCCTATATTAAATCCTACATAGAAGAATGGGCTATAACCCCATGTATAAAAAAAATATCATAATCACATATTATAGAATCTTATTAATATGTATAACCTTTTATAAAATTTATTTATAATTATTCTCCACATTTATATTAGTTTGTTATTATCCATTTTTAATATCGGGTCTGAGTAATTTGGATTGTTTTGAACTACTTTAAAAATATAAAAGTTGTTATTCATTCTTCTCCCAAATTCCATCATTCCCAGATCATACAAGGTACTTGAATTTAGGAATTAAAATTATTTATAATGTTTTAATTTCATTCAATGGTATCTTTTATTATGAAACTATAATGTTAAAGTTGACAATGAAAATGTTTCTATTTTTTTAATGAATAGATATTTGTATCATAATAAATGAGTTTAACATTAATGTTTACATTACTAAAAAAATGTAAAATAATTATTTAATTATGAATATCCTATATTATCAATAATTATGTTCTCATATCCATCCATGATATTATTTAAATCATTTTTCAAATTGGAGTTCATAACGAACCAAACCAAAACATGCCATAATTAATGGTTTTATGAAGTGATTTGGTTATGATATAATTAGTTCAAAGGAATAATAATTTTTTTTGAGAATTTATTAACAAGATACATCATAATTGATGATAATTAGAAAAATATGTAATGAATTAGAATTTGAAACTTAATATAATTTTTTTATTTTTTATACACACTTTTAATATGGATGAATATATGATGATTGTTTAATGATAAAAATATTAATAGTTTATCAAATTTTTTATAACAGAATATTAATAATTTTATAAAAAATTTATTTATTAATAAACCTATACTTATTACCATCCATGAAATATGGTGATGAAAAATGGAATAAATTGTTTCATGGTGGTGGTTGTCCGCACACACGCATAGAAGATGACTTCATTTTTCATAAAATGATATAATGATATAATATATTTTATAATTTCATAATAAAAAATATAATATAAATATAATACTTATTTATTAAATTTGAAATTAGGACTCGTGAAGTGTGGTGGATATGTTAAATGAAACATAACGCTTCATGGAGGTGGTATTCCCCAAATACATATGAATTTCATTTTCATTTTCCTTAAGGGAAAGGGAGAAAGTTGGTTAATGATTATTAAAAAAAATAATGAACCATTAAGTCAAAGACCATTGCTGATAACCCCAGGTCATGGGTAGCGTAGTTCTGCTCATGCTATCTTAGCTGCCGAGAACCATATGCAATAACTGCTCGCTCCTGCATCAGGACGCACCCGAGTCTGGTCTCTGATGCGTCGCAATAGACTATGTAACCTATGCCTTCCTCTGGAAGCCTCAAGATGGGGGCACTAGTCAGCCACTGACTCACCTCCTGAAAGCTTTGCTAGCATCTCTCCGACCATACGGAGGATTTCCCCTTCTTCGTCAAGGCTGATAGCGGTGCCATAACTCTGGAGAAGTCTGGTAACAACCTCTGGTAATATCCAGCCAAACCCAGGAAACTGCGTACCTCCGTCAGACTCCTGGGTGGCTCCCAAGCAAGTACCGCCTCAATCTTCGCTAGATCCACTGAAACCCCAGCCTCCGAGATAACATGTCCAAGAAAGTGAACATCTCAGATCCTGAACTGGCACTTTGAGAGCTTACCATAAAGCTATTGCTCTCGGAGTGTGTCCAGTACCACCTGAAAATGATAGGCATACTCCTCCTCAGTAGTCGAGTAGATCAAAATTTCATCGATGAAGACTACGACAAAGTGATTAAGGTATGGCTGGATGCTGCTGTTCATGAGTCCCATGAACACTTTTGGAGATTTGGTTACACCGAAGGACATACCCAAGAACTCATAGTGGCCGTACCGACACCTGAAGGTCGTCTTCTTCACATCCGCATCTCAAAATCTGAGATGGTGATAGCCTGATCTGAGGTCTATCTTCGAGAACCACCATGCCCCCTTCAGCTGATCAAAGAGGTCATCAATCCTCGGGAGTGAGTACTTGTTCTTCACAGTCACCTGATTCAGGTGACGGTAGTTAACACAGAGCCTCAAGCTCTCGTCCACCTTCTTGGTGACCAGAATTGGGGCTGCCTAGGGAGAAACACTAGACCGAATGAATCCCTTCCCCTACAAGTCCTCCATCTATACCCGCACCTCATGAAGCTCAGCGGGATCCATCCGATATGCTGGAGTAGATATCGGTGTCGTCTCTAGGTACAGGTCAATGTAGAAGTCCACCTCTCTGCGAGGAGGTAGTCCTGAAACATCTTCAGGGATAACATCAACGTACTGGTCCACCATTGTAGGATAGCTCGAAATGTCCACAACAACTGCTCCAAGGGTAAGGCAAGAAAACTAATGAGTGATCGGTTTCACCCTCCTCCAAGTAAGTCTATCATGCACTACAAAGGCTCCCTTCTCTCCGGTGAAGGTGAACCTGGTCCCATCCGTGCGAAAACACCACAATTTTCACCTAATACAGTCAATCTGAGCATGGACTGTCGATAACCAGTCCATACCCAAGATGACATCGTAAGGCCACGACATCGCTATGAGGAGATCCCAACCGAAGCTCTCGCCTCCTAGAGTAATCTCACACTACTGGAACCAGTGTTTAATCGTTGAGTCTGCTCCCGTAGGAGTCTCTAGCCGTAAGGATCGAGCCAACGGTTCCTTCAGAATCTCTGAGCTCCGAACGAGGGATGTGGAAATGAAAGAGTGACTGGAACCTGTGTCTATAAGAACTACAGTTATGGTGGAGTAGACACAGATCATACCTCAAATCATCTCCGAAGAACCATGGTTGTATGCCTCAACTGCCTAGATCTAAGCTATCCCTGGTCTACCGGCTCCTTGCGGTCGGGTTGGACCTCCTGGTGGTGGTGGCGGTAACACCTCAAAATGTCACCCACCACCAGCTGCTCAACCAGCTCCTCTTCCACGTCCGCCTGCTCCCTGCAGACCGCCTTGATCAAATATTTGCCTCTGCCTGGGATGTCCCTCAACTATCTACTGATCATCAGTACAGCGGGTTGGACAGTCACGAGCCATGTGACCCTCCCATCTGCATGTGAAACACTACAAGTTCTTCACATGACTAGCTCTGTCTCGTGTGCCCCACACAACCTAAACTGTGTCCTGAGGTCGTCCACCGGATAGTCTGGTCCTCTTGGACCTCTGTGACATCTGTCTGCTGCCTGCTGTCGAAGACTCCGCTATGTGATGCCCGGTGGTGGGTCTCGCTGCTGGTGACTGCTCAGCAAGGAAACTATCCACTAAAAGGGCTCGCTCTGCGTTAGGATGCTGAGGGAGATAATCGAAGCTCTAATCACTCACCTGAGCCCCTGCTTGAAGGTCCGGTCCCTGAAGAAAGGGTCCCGCACCATGTATGTGGAGTAACGCGAGAGGTCAGTGAACCTCACTGAGTACTGTGCCACCGTCATGATACCCTACTATAGATGCAGTAGCTCCTGGATCCGCACCGCATGTAGGGTGGTTGGGAAAAACTCTACCCGAAACAGGCTCTCGAAGTCTGCCTAGAGAAGTGTCACCTTGTCATGCACCTGGAGCATCACGTTCCACCATATGCCTGTTTCTTCCTGAAGGAGACTCACAGCAAGGATCACCATGATGTTTGCTGGTGTCCATACTAGCCTGAAGACTCTCACCACAACCTCCAGCCAATCCTCAGCTGCCTGCGGGTCCGTATCTCCCTTGAACCTAGGTGGCCTCTGGTGCTGGAACTCGTGCAATGCACTCAATTGGCATGCGTCGTCTACTGTTGGGGTTGGAGGTATCAGTGGCCCAATGGGTAGTGGTACCGCTGGAGCCTCCGCTGTGATGGGGCCCTGTACTCAGGCCTCGTCGCTCGGTGGGCTTCCATCTCATAAAACTCTCAGAACCCTAGATGGATGTCTGCGTGGAGGAATCCTAAAAAGAAATAGGTGCGCCACAGTCAACAAGTTATACCTGGTGAGCTGACTTAAAGAGATAACAAAGAAAACTCTTGAAACACACACACAATCAGTGTTTTCGTGTACTGAGTTGGAAATCAGAAGTCAGGGTCTTAGTGTATGGATACGTCGGCCGCCGCACCAACACTAGACTTCATGAACTAAAAACCACACTCAGTACTATTAACACTATTTATTCACAGAAAATATATATCAGAGTCCTATGTTCTGCGGTAGAACCGACTCCTATGATACCAATTTGTCACGACCTGTTCCCCAGGACTCGTACCGTAACTACCCCAAGCCCGCCTTCCATTGGCCAGGGGCTGGCGACTAACACCAAAAGAGAAAAGCCCTAAAAACTGGGAAGGCATTCCCTTTATAAACTGAAAACACACACAACAATGTACAACTGGAAGCAAACACTAAGTATAAACTGTATACAAAAAGAGTGCTGGAAATAAAAAAGGGGCTGGAAATACAAGCCCCACTGTAAAGTACAAGTACAACTGAAAAAAGGACAAAACATCTGAATGGTGAAAGCATATCCTGGATCATCCACCACAGATCCTACCTGAAGGGTTGGTACAGATAGCCTCCTCAGCACTCCACATCCATCAGACTCCTCTGTGTACTGTCTCGTCGTAAGGTCCACCTCCGGGTACCATCCGTTCCTGGTGCTCTCAGCCTCCATCAGTGCTGTCCGTCGTCTGCATCCAACACAATGAGGTGCAGGCATAGCCCGTGCAGGGGTGAGTATAACTATACTCAGTAGGGATCCTGAGACTCTCAAGGTCTCACAAAATCCAACAAGGATGAACCAGAAAGTATGAAATCAACAGATAGCCCCGCTTAGGTATATACCCATACATATACCTAAGTTATCAAGTAATCCATCTCATTCACGAGGTAACACAAGAGTTATTGACTCATATCACATAGGTATACAACTTTTGTAGAGTGATAGAGGTGATCATATGTAGTCATTGATTCATCTAAGCTGTCAAATCCACACAAGATCCAGGACCAGCAGTTGGAACTATATGACCCACACAGGTCCCAGGAATAGTAGTTGGAGCTTTCAGACCCACACAGGATCTAGGACAAGCTAAGCTATCGGACCCACATAGGATCCAGGACCAGCTATTCTATTGGACCCACACAGGATCCAGGAACATAAGTCAGAACTGTCAGACCCACACATGATCCAGGAATAGTCGTCAGAGCACAGCCAGCCATAGGGTTTCCACAAAGTACGCTTGATTCTAGGACGGTTTGCTCATCAAGCCAAGTGTCGACACATCAACTACCACCAAGTCCCACGAAGAAGTATCTCAAAGGTCTGTCACATCATATGGGTCTCAACGCAATAGACGGCGCGTCAATCGGACACCCGGTCTATCAGTTATTAGCCTTTCTATCCCGGGGGCCCGGTTGGATTCGTGTACGATCCAACCTGACCGTATCTCAACTTTACCCTGAACTCCAGTGGAGTATTTTCAAAGGGACGGCTTTGCTCCCATAATACCTGCGCTGCTGACGGTTCGTCAAACGGACGTCTGGTGCCAAAGATATGACCCAAGAAGGTGATGGGTCAAAAGCAGGCCAGAGTCCGGTCCGACCCGATCGGACCGACTATGCCCAACCCAGTCTGGGCCAACCTGGTCTAGGTCAAACTGGTCAGCCCGCTAAGTTTGGCCCGACCCAATGGGCTACGAGGGCTATTCGTCCCGAAGGTCGCCACGTAGGTGACTCGACCCGAAGGCCGGGGCCGGTACGGCCATCGCCACGAGGGGCACGGCTCAGGCGACTTAGCCCTGGAGGTCGGGCAGAAAAGGAGGCCAGCGGGCAGGCCATTTGGACGCCGGGCAGGCCGCGAGGGTGCCAGTAGGGTCCCGGGCAGAGCGCGGCAGCGACCGAGAGGCCGCGGGGGCACCGACAGGGCACCAAGCAGGCCGTAGGGGCTCCGGCAGGGCGTGGGAGCGCCGGAAGGGCGCGGGGGCGCCGGGAAGGGCGCGGGGGCGCTGGGAAGGGCGCGGGGGCGCCGGGAAGGGCACGACAATGACCGAGCAGGCCGCGGGGCATCGACAGGGCACCGCGCAGGGCGCATGGGTTGCGGACAGGCGGGTCGTGCCCTAGGCAGGGTGTCGGGAGGCCGTGGGCAGGCGGGCCGCGTGCCGGGAAGGGCGCCGGGAGGCCGCGGGTAGGCGGGCCGCCCGCCGGGCAGGGTTTTGGGAGGCTGCGTATAGGCGGGCCGGGCGCCGCTCAGGCCAGCGGTGTTTGGATGGAAGCATCGGTGCGCCGTGAGGGCGGCGCGATTTGTGGAGGCCGCAGGTTGCGCGGCTTTTGTCATTTTCGCCTTTGTTGTCGTCGCCTTATCGCCATGCTGTAGAACACCAAGAAAGAAAAATCGACGGAGGGTGTCGGGCCATGTTAGGTTGGTCTACACCCTCCGCTTTTAGGGAGGTAACAATTGTCTCATCAAGAATAACAGATGATCAACAACACGCCCGCAACAATCCCTTTATATCCAATGAAGAAGATAAGAAGTAGGGGTATGACATCATCAAGAAATAAACCCCCTACCTTTGATTCTTCGGTCATTGTTCGTCGCATCCGCCGCACGTCTCAAATCTCGTCCTGCGTCGGCTCATTGACGATGCTCCACATCGGTAGGATTTTATGAAGGAAGTCAAAGAAGAAAACGTCGGTGGCGTTCTTCGCATTCTTCATGGAGGAAGTGTTCTTCATTGGAGAGGCTTTCTCCCAGAGCTCCTCCCAAATTCCACCAAAAGAGAATTCCAACCCAACTAATAATAATAGACTATCTATTATTTTAATGTTGGCACGTAATTCAAAATGGAGAATTAAATTACGTAGGCTCCCCTTAATTAAACCACGAGTGTTGGAATAATTAATTAAAAGCAGAGGGTGGCACAAATTAATGGTAGAGGAGGTTAGGGGACCCTCCCCTCATTAATGAGGGGAGTTGGGAGATTTTTCACCCTCCCATTAATTGGCAGGTTTTACTCACGTGTGGTCCCCACATCGTAACCTCTCATAGGAGGTTATGTTCGGGTGGGCCCGAACACCATAACCTCTCATGGGAGGTTAGGGTGTGGCGGTCCCACCTCCAACTCCCAAGTGGAGGTTTTAACCAAAAACCACTCACATGAAAGCTTAAAATAAAATAATGTGTTGTACACTTTATTTTATTACTTTTTTTTATAAAAATCCTAAAACTAACTTTTATTTTTGACCAACTACCGTCGAGGTGAAAGTATTCTTAAGCGAATACCAGCGCTGTGAGTTCAAAGGTGCCCTCAGATTTCAATTCCGAGCACCTGTTCAAAAGTTATAAAATACTGCCCGTATGTTTAATAATATTTTCTACCTCCTTTTATTTCTCTATATCACCCTTCTATAATTATTTAATCTCCACATGAATTGAAGTTTGAGATGTTATTTTCGAAAGATATGATTTCCACCCTTCCCTTATGAATTCAAGATTTATCCTTTTCAAAACCATGATTATTGGTTCATTTTCATCCTTTATCATGGATAAGGTGGAATAACCTTTCTTATTGAGAGAATTATCCACCTTGTTTACCTTCCCATGGTGGTAGTGTATTGAGAATTAATAGTCTTTGACCAATTCTATCCATATATTTTTTCATATGTTTCACTCCTTTGTTAATTTATATTTCAATATCTTAGGTTCAGTATATAAATAAAACTATTCACAATATAAATAATTCCACCAAATTATTAATGCAAAGATCACTACCTCAAGCTAAAAATCATCTGTCAGGTAATTTTTCTCATAAATTTTTAGTTAACACAACACATGAGTAGTTAATTTTCTATTATGTATGCACTCTTTCACACCTCAAACTTGAAATTATTTTATTTTAATCTTTTATTAGCCTTTTATATTTTGGTTGAGGTTCAAATTGAGTTCCTGGTTTGAAAATTTGAGTTTTGGAAGTCTTCAGGTGAGTCTGGTAAAAAAGAGAGATTTGGGGCTAGAAAAAGGTGGCTCATGGTTGACACATGGTTAGGGTAAACCATGAACCCTCACCCAGGAAACTATGCATAAAATGAGTATTTTTTTAGTGGAGACCGCATGATTGGAACACGATTTGGAAAACAATGTGGGACAACCATGCAACATGTTCTTACTATTCAGTGAGGGGTGAATGGTTGGCTCACGGTTTGGAAAACCATGAGGCCAAACCGTGAAAGTTTCCCATGTCATTAAAAGTGTGAAATTCATATTTTTCCCCTCTACTATTTTAACCCCAATTCATGATTTCCTCCCCTTGTTTGACCAAGGTGCGCCAGGGGGCTCTCTAAGATTCTCTTACCTTGCTCTCCTTCCACCTTTTAATATTATTTAAGGTTCCTGGGTAAGTTTCCTTGAGTTTTTGGTTGATTTTCTCCTCTCCTCTCACTTCCCTCTTTAGTCATTGGTTTCTCTTAGTGGGGTTTCCTTTTTGGCTGAATCCTAAGGGTTAAGGTTGATGTGTGTTTTTATTTCTTTGATGTTAGGGTGTTTGGATGGTCACTCAGGCTCGGTTATTCCTTCTCAAAAAGTTTTGTTTTGTTTTCACATCGTTAACGTAGGTGATTCTATCCATTTACTTTCTAGAACATTCCATTTGATTCTTGATATTTACTAAAGGGTTAATGAATGTGTTTCCCTTGATTTTGATGCATTAGGGTAAATTTATTTTGTGATTCCATGATGGAAAATGGGTTCCAAATGGTTTTAAAAAATGTTTACCTCATTATTACTCTATTTAAATACATGCAAGGCATTTGATGAAATACTTATTGTTTTCTAAAAATTAAATCGAGTACTTATGGTGATATTTGGACTTGATTATATCTTTTTGTCTTGGTTGTAATTTTGAATTGGGCATGACGTGTGATTTGTATGCCGTTTTATGGATTTATTATTTGTGTTTAAATGTTTGGAAATATTATTCCTATTTTTAAATTCTTACTTATATTCTTGCAATTGTGTGCAATTTTTGGGTTCAGTGGTAAATCAAAATATGTTTATTAAAAATGGTTTTGGGTAAAATCATGGATACCTGAAGATTGAATTTTGGATGTTGGCTCATCCATGGGTTCATGAGGTGAACATATTGATGGGATTTTAAATAATTATGGCACTTAAGAGCCATCCCCTTTTTCCTCTAAACATTTCCTTGACTTCTAAATGATGAGTTGGATATTAAATTGATTAAAAATGTGACTTCAAATGTGTTCTTCAAAACTTTTTCTTTTTGGCATTTTGAGACATGTTTTGGTAACTAACTAGTGTTCGGGACTATGGCCATTTGGAATTTGGAAATATTGTACTTTTCTAAATATTATGAAGGATTTTTTGGAAACATTATGTATGTTGTATGTTTTTAGCATGGTTTTGAAAAGGAATTGGGAAAGGAATTGGTTTTGGAAATATGAGGACCATTTGTCACTTTAGATGTTTTGGAGTTTAGTTTTAAAAGTTACATGTTTTGAAAATCCTATTTAATATTTTATAATGTTTGGGAAAGTGATCTCAAACCAGTATGATGCAAAGGATATTTGGAATTGTTTTTGGAAGGTTATTATTAGTCAATATGGTTTTGGAAAGGTATTTGGATTTCAAATACTGAAGGTCCATTTCTAATTTTTTGTTGTCTTTGAAATGTTGGTTTCAATGTGATGTGATGTGATGGACCGATTGGAACCTTTTGATGGTTTAGAAATTGATTTTGGAACTAATGTGTTATATGGGATCAGTGGGCATGTTGGCATGTTTTAGAAAATGGGTTGAAAACCTGTGTATCATGAATGACTGGTTTTCATTTTAAAATGATTTGGAAAGAGTTTTTTATTATAGAAAATGGTGGTTTCCTTGCAAGATTTAATTGTTGGATTAGCATTCTTGTGAAAGAAAAGGATTTTCATGTATGTTCATGATGAATTCGATTATGTTTTGAGACCACTGGAATTTTGGGATGGGATTCCCTCTACTGGATCATGCACTGAAACCTCATTGGTATTGAGACCACTATATCTTGGGATGCATTCCCCTATAGGGCTTATGTATGAGAAAATTGTGGGTTATGGTTTCTATACCATGTTTTTTCATGTTTTATTATTATTATGGGATTCCTAAAATTTATCTTGAGGTTAGAGTGATGGTTTCTTATCGACCCCAATTAGATGGGTTGTATTCCCCTGGATTTGATGAGAGGCTAGGTGGGACGTTCCACTAGCGTGGATAGTTAAGAGAAGCCATTTGGTTATAGAATATGGAGCTTCACCATATTCTGATAGGTGAGTCAGAACTAAGTATATCTAGGGATTTATCTAGATATGTTTATGAAAATCCCATGATTACTATCTATATGTTTTGTTTATTTATACTGCATGTTGGATATTGGATTTAATAGTTGTGCCTACTTGTTTGGTTTCCTTTACTTTCTATACATCCACTTTTTAGTTATATGGTTTGGATTTGTATTTGGGTTCTGGTTTTAAAATGGGTTGTGAAAAGTGAAAGCACTTTTGAAAAGGGAAGTTGTGTGTACTGTTTTAAAGAGGAAAATTGTGTAAAGTTGTGGTTAGTTGTTCAAAATAATTAAAATCCTATTTTTAGAATGTTTTTTAAACTAGTGTTTGGGGACTATTTCTAGAAAGGAAATGCATGGACTATGTTGTGGTTACCTACATATATGTTTAAGCTCACACCTTACCTGTACCACTTGGTGTAGGTAAACCTAAGATATTTTTCTAGTTCATGTTCTTGGTTTAGTTGTACCTTTTGAGTAGGTTGGTCTTATGCTTGGTGGTGACCAAGAGGTCATGTGGAGATCGTGTTAGCATGGTTCTATATTAGTTTTATATTTAGTTCTATTTTATTGAAAATTATTTTTATATTGATAAGTTTTTTATTTATCAATATTCAGTTATTTTTTGTTTTTCTACATGCTCGGTTTTTTTTATTTGATCCTGGTTTTTTTGGGGAAAATCGTTCCCATCATGATTACTTTGATTCTTGACACTAGTTTTCATCCCGTGGGGATCAAAAACACCCTTCAAGACATGTATCAGATTGGGTCAGCTATTGGGTTGGATGGTATTCTATATTGTTTTGTGAAAAAAGGGTGTCAGAGTGGGGATCTTGTTATTAGGGATTTTAGGTAGATCATAGATTAGATTTTTTTGGACTCAGGAGGTAGGTACAGGAAGGATGTCATAAACCCTTTCTTGTTATGATCCTAAAGATTTAAGGTTAGTTTGGGATTTGAGTCTTTGTTTTGTTTTGGTTTTTGTGGATGTGTAATGATAATGGAGGAAAGCCGGTGTTATGCTATGATCTCACATGGAGTAGTGATCCGTGTGGAGTCCTGGTACATGGTTCAAGGTCTTCTTAGTTGTTAATACTTACTTGGGGAATATACCACTGACCATGCCGCCAGGTCAGTCATGACCACTAGTTCATTATTTCGGTAGTTTGGTGTGACTTTTGTTTTATTTTAGTTTCTATTAGTGTGAGTGTGATTTTGAAATTAAAATGGTTTTTGAAATGGAAATGATTTATTTCAAGTGGTTTTAGATTGAAATGTGAAATGTGGTTTTAAAAGAGAAAGTGATTCAGAATTTTGAAAAGTTGGGGGGGGGGTGTCGAGGAAACATGAATTGAGAATTTGGAAAATTCTTGGGTTTGATAATAAAGTGTTATGTGTGACCCTTTTTATTCTTTATAAACAATCTCATAAGTGTGGGTATGTGTGTAAAGTGAATGTTGGCATGTGTACATGGATGATACGAGCAGAAGTGGGATAGACACATATGTGATAGTTCATAGAATTCCATGGGTGGGTATTTAAAATCAAAGGTTTGTCTTGGTTTTTCTAAAATGTTTTTGGAAAGGGAAAATGGTTTCAGAAATTTGTTTTGATTTAAAAAGTGGGTTATTATTTTGTGAAAAATTTTAGTATTTGGATAGCGGCCTTGGAAGAATGCTTTTTTGGAATTGGGACCAAATGAGATTTTGAAAAAGAGGATTTTTGGTTGTGTTTGTAGTGTTTTTCATGTGAGCCTATTGTTTTGACTTGAGATATTATTTTTGATTGTGTTTTGGGTTTATGTTGATTTTGGTTTAGTGTTCCTTATGTTATTCAGAATATGCCACCTAGAAAGGTCCCAAAAGTTTCAAGTGGGGATTGTGTAGTTCCTAGTTCTTCCTGGTTATTTCACAACTTTCATGGTGATTGAGGCCCATTAGAGGCAGTGGAATGGATTGAGGATGTTGAGTGTATATTCATATCATTGGGAATTCCCAAATATGTGAGAGTGTGTGTCATTCTGTTTTTGTTTTAGGGTCCAACTTTGGATTAGTGGATGGTGATTTCTCTTTCATCGATGAAAGTTGGGATGATGTGGGAGGTTTTCAAGACCACTTTTTTCTAATTGTTTGTACCTAAGGAGGTGAAGAAAAATAAAGAAGAAGATATTAGGAATATTCAACAATGCTAGTGGATGGTGAAGGCCCATGTTGACCACATCAAGGAGTTGGTTTCCTTTTCCCTAGAGGTAACATCACATGAATAGTTGAAGGCTCCAATTTTTATTTGGAGTCTTCATCCAGAGATCCAAGAGAAAGACCTCTCCTCCAATGATCTTTATTTTTAGAAGTTGGTGGATGAGATAGTCTTATCCGAGTAGGATTTCAGGGTGAATTTAGTAATGGTTGAAGAACCAGGATTTCTTAGTGTTTGTGAAGGTTCTTAATCTAGTGATAGGTGTGCATAAAAAGAAACTATTTATAAAAAAAATCTTTCATTGGTTATGGATTCTTGTTCATTGAAATATTCACTCATATGTTTTCAGTGCGGTCAGTTTGAGAATAGGAATTCATCTTTTCATAATCCTCTAAGGACCTATCATCATTGTGGCCGTTTGGGTCATGTAGATAAGTTTTTTAAGAAGTTTTTCCTAAAGAAGAAGTCTTGATTTTAGGATTTCTGATTTTTACTATGAGGAAATGGATAATTTAGGCATCAAGGATCCAGCCATAGTCCCTAGAGTGAATCATTTCACATAGTTAGGAATGACTGGGGGTGTGGGGACATTGGCCCAATTCTTGTCTCCATTGTTGGTTTAGAGACAATTTGAGATTCCTACTGTTGTTTCTCTCCTATTGTGAGTTCTTATTAAGAGACTCAGTGGTCCTATTTTCTCATAGTCTCGTTTTTTCCTTGGATGTGGATCTTTAAGTGGTTATCCTTTCATGAATCATTTTTAGTTTTTTGTTGCACTTTTTTGGAGAAATACATGCTTGTGGAGATTGATGTTTGTATCTTGCGGTCAGATTCTCTATTTGGTTTGGGTTCCTTTTGTAGGTTTCTGAATTGTGTTGGGAATTTGGTTTATTTGGTGAATTTTTAGTTCTGGTAGTGTTTTTGTTTAGATTGTGCAGATATGTTTGGGTTTTCTCATGTTGGGAGTTCTTGGACTGGTCTCCCTAACGTGGTTTTGTTGGGAGTTCCAACGTTGGGTTGATCCGAAGTTATTCCATGGTGTTAGTAAAGTTCTTATGGTGGGGATAACCATATCACATTATCTTATTGTTCTTAATACTATGGTTTCTTTTATAAATTGTCAGGTGTGACTTGTGAAGTGAAATTTCACCCTGAGTTTTATGGTTTTCTTTGGACTTATTCGGTTTTGCGATTGAGTTTTGTTTATCATTTGGTTGGGTGAATTTATGAGGGAAGAAAGTGTTTATAGTGGGGTGAATTATCGTAACCCATCATTGTAATTATTTTATTTTAATCTTTTCTTGGCCTTGGATATTTTGGTTAAGGTTTATATTGAGTTACTGGTTTTAAATTTTGAGTTTTTAAGTCTTCGAGTGAGTCTTTTGTGAAAAAATAGAGATTTTGGGCTTGATAATAAGTGGCACATGGTTTGTGTATAGTTAGGGGAAACCATGCGCCCTCTCCCAAGAAACCATGTGGAAAATGTGCATTTTTGATAGTATTGACTTCATGGTTCGTGAATGATTTGGAAAACCATGTCGCCTAACCTTCTGACGTATTCCCATTGTTTTGTGAGGGGTTCATGGTTGGTACACAATTTGGAAAACCATGCGTCCAATCTATGCAAGTTTCTCGAGTCATTAAATTTTGAAATTACTCTTTTTACCCTATACTATTTTAACCCAAATTTAGGATTTTCTCCCTTTTTTAAACTTAGACACACCAGGGGCTCTCTAATATTCTCCTCCCTTTCTTTCTTTCCACCATTTAAGCTTCTTGAAGGTTCCTTGGTAAGTTTCTTTGGGTTTTTGGTTTATTTCATCCTCTCATATAACTTACCTCTTGAGTTCTTGGTTTCTATTAGTGGGGGTTCCTTATTGTACAAACCCTAAGGATTAGGGTTGATGTGTGGTTTGATTTATTTGATATTAGGGTGTGTTCATTTTCACTCAGTCTTGGTTATTCCTTCTCCCAAAGTTATGTTGCATTTACACGTCATTAAGGTAGATGTTTCCATCAATTTTCTTTCTAGAACATTTTATTTGATGCTTAAGATTTCTTAAATGTTTTATAAACGTGTTTCCTCTTCTTGTGATGCATAATTCTAAATTTATTTTGTTTTTTAATGATGTAAAATAGGTGAGAAATTGTTTTTAAAAGGGTTTATATAACATTAACTATATTTAAATGCATGAAAGACGTTTGATAAAATGATTATTTTTTTCTAAAAATCAAATTGAACATCTGTGGTGATATTTGGATTTGGTAATATCTTGGTGACTTGGTTGTAATTTTGAATTGGGCATGATGTTTGATTTGGATTCATTTTTATTACTTCTTGATTTGTGTTTAAATGAATGGAAATATTATGATGGTTTTTAAATGCTTACTTGTGTTCTTGTAATTGTGTGTAATTGTTGGGTTTAGTGGAAAAGAAATTGATGTCTCTTAAAAATAGTTTTTGGGTAAATTTATAGATACTTGAAGGGTGAATTTGGATCATGTCACATCCATGGGTGCATGAGGTGCACACATGGATGGGAATTCAAATGACTATGACACTTAAGAGCAATCCCCTTTTTCCTCAAAAGGTTTCTTCAACTTCTAAATGATGAGTTGGTTCATCAAGTGACTTAAAATATAACTTCAAATTTGTTCTTAAAAACGTGGTACCTATGTAATTTTGAGACATTTCTTGGTAACTAAGTGGTGTTCGAGACTATTACCATTTGGAATTTGGAAATATAGTTCCTTTCTAAATATTAGGAAGTCATGGTTGGAATATTTATATATGTTGTATGTTTTCAACATGGTTTTGAAAATGTATTGGGAAAGGAATTGTTTTTGGAAATGTGAGGCATGTTAGGAACTTGAGATGTTTTGGGGATTTGTTTTAAAACTCACATGTTGTGGATAGAACTTTTGGTATTTTATAACATTTGGGAAAGCGATATAAAAAAACTGTGATTCAAAGGCTCTTTGGAATTCTTTTTGGCATGTTGATTGTTGTAGATATGGGTTTTGAAATGTATATTAATTGAAAATGTAGTAGGCATGGTTGGAACTTTGTGTTGTCTTTGAAATTTTGGTTTTAATGTGATGTGATGTGAAGGCCTGATTAGAACCTTGTGATGTTTTAGAAATTTATTTTTGAAGTAATGTCTCATATGAGCCTAGTGGGTATGTTGGCATGTTTTGGAAAATGGGTTAATAATTTTGGTAGTGTGAAGGATTGATTAGAATTTTAAAATGATTTGGAAATATTTTTTGATTATGTAAAATGGTGGCTTCCAAATAAGCTTTAATTTTTATATAAGCATGCTTTTGAAAGAAATAGGTTTTCATGTATGTTTTTGGTGACTTGGCTTATGTTTCGAGACCACTGGAATTTTGGGATGGGATCCCCTCTAGTGGCACATGCATGGGAACGTTATTTTTATTGAGTCCAGTAGACCATAGGATGTCTTTCCCTCTACTAGATTGTGAACAAGAATTATATGGTTTATGGTTATTATACAATGTTTTTTTGAGTGTTATTATTATCATGGGATTCCTAGGTATCATCTAGAGGGTCAAATGATGGTTTCTTGTCGAACACGATTAGATGGGTTGTGTCCCCCTAGATCTTCTGTGAGTCTAGGTAGGAAATTCTTTTGGTGAGGCTAGTTTAGAGCATCCAATTGGTTATAGACTATAGAGATGCCCCATATACCAGTAGGTGAGTTTGAACTGAGAGAATATAGGTATTTCTCTAGAGATGTTTAGAAAACACCCATGATTATTATCTATATGTTTTGTTTATTTCTTCTGCGTGTTGGATATTGGATTTACTAGTTTTTCCTACTTGTTTGGTTTCCTTTAATTTTTTCACAAACCCTTTTTAGTTATCTGTTTTGGATTTTTATTTGGGTTCTAGTTTTAAAATGGGTTATGGAAAGTGAAACCCTTTTTGAAAACTAAATCTTCAGTGTTGTTTTAAAAAGTAATTTTTTTGGAAATCTGTGTTTAGTTTTTCAAAATAATTAAAATCCTATTTTATGATTTTTTTTTCAAACTAGTGTTTATGGACTGTTTTGTAAAAGTAAATTCATGGACTCTAAGGTGATTACATACTGATCTATTTAATCTCACACTTTACTTATGCCACTGGGCATCGGTAAACCTAAGAAATTTTTCCGGTTCAGGCTTCTGGTTTAGTTTTACCTTTGGAGTAGGTTGGAATTATGTTTGGTGGTGACCAAGATGTCATGTAGAGATCATGTCTGCATGGTTTGGTCTTAGTTTTGTATTTAGTTTTGTTTTTTTGAACAATTGTTTTATCTAGATCAGTTTTGTATTTATTTAAATTAAGTTATTGTTGGTTATGATGCATGTTCAATTTGTTTATTTGATCCTAGTTTTTTGGAGAAAAAGCATTCCCAATGTGATTAATTTGATTTCTAGCACTATTTTTCAGCTTGTGGGGATTAGTAATTCCCTTCTGTCCATGTCTCAGATGGGGTGAGGTGTTGGGTTAGATGGCATCCCAGCTTGGTTCATGACACACCTGAAGACCTTTAATGAATAATTAATATATATCACAAACACTTCGCCATTTTTTTGTAATATAAGTAAATGTGTAATGAAAAATATCTTTTTATACTCCTTTAAACATTCCCCACATTCATCCATCTAAAGGAACTTTACTCCCTAATCTATTAACATGGTTATAGAACTATAAAATCATGAGAAATTTCTTACAAATCAATATTAGTATCTTGATAAACTTAGAAAGCTATAGATATCAGTTACTATGTTAGGTATGGGATATTGCCCATTAATATCAATCATTGAAGGATCTATTGGTATTCCCTTTACTATGATTTCATGTCCCAAGAATGATGCTTTATACATAAAAAATTTACACTTTCTAAAATTTTCATACATTTTCTCCTTTTTAAGGTAATTATCCCAATATTTAAATGATCTTAATGATATTAATTTCTCTTTGAATATATAAGAATATCATCTATAAATAAAATCAAAAATTTATCAACATAGTATCTAAAGAAACTATTCAATAAATTTATGAAGTTTATGAGAGAATTTGTAAGTCCAAATGGTATCATTATAAATCCATAGTCCTCATACCTCATACAGAAAGATGTCTTGGAAATATCCTCGCATTTATCCTTTAATTAATGATATCTAGATTGATGGTCAATCATTGAGATGTTTTGATAATGTTAATTTTTATTGAATAGATAGTCAATATGGGCTGGAGGATACTCATACATGATCATGATTTTATTAATCTCATGATAATTATTGAACATTCTCAGTGATCCATCCTAATTTTTGACAAAGGAAACTTTCTAACCCCATGGAGAAGCACTAGTTAATATAAAAATCATGTTTATTTTCTCTTTTAGCTACTTATTTTATTCTTACAACTCAACAGGGGCCATTCAATAAATAATCTATGAGATGGGCACAGATCCAAGTATGATTTCAGTTGAAAACTCAACCACACACTCTAGGGGAGACTATATATTCCACATATAAATATATCATTTTATTCTTGATCAATAGGAATGTCACCAATGATGAACTAATTGACAATAATTTGAGTTAAAATCCCCACATTACTAGGTATTTTGATTCATATAATAGAATTTTATTTTGAGGGGATATCATGATCCTCCTTCCATAGATATTGGATTGCAGGATAGTTGGGGATATGTAATAAAGTATCATTTTCTTGAAAATGGATATGTTCTCAATGAAAGTAATGATGATACATACAAATTATAACATCAAATTCAATCAAGGGTAGAAGGACTAGATTCACTTTAAATATATTCCCAAAAAAATCGAATAAAGAAGAGTTATATATCTTAGACACAATCACCAATTCACAAGGTTTTTTAATAGATATTTCAATATCCAATGTTTGAGGGTGTGAATCAATATTATTAAAACAAATTGTGTGATATAAATGAATCTAAAGAATATTAATCAAATAAGGAATTTTAATATTTGGATAGGAGAATTAGTGTAAATTTTACTAATTCAATATCATTATCCCACTCAATGGTAGTAATGGTATATTATATCAATTGTTCAGTTTTTTTGGGAGGTTATTAGGGCCTATTCTCTATACCAGCATTGGGGTTAGGAAATTGAATTATGGAATTACCAAGTTCCTTGAATTTAAAGCATTTAAGTATGGTTCATGAATGAGTTGTGAATTTTATTCCTCCATTATTGTAACTAAAATTTTCATCCCACTTTGGGTTTCTAGTGCTTAATGTTCAAAAATTCCACATGTAAAATTTTCCCATTTTCCCTTGAGGAATTTCTCTAGGTACTTCCTCTCACATTTTCTACATGTATGTAATTGAACATTCTTTACCCCATCAGAATTATCATTAGAGCTTCCAAGGTACTCCTCTTTTCTTTTCGTTGGTCATGAATAATGATGGACCCCAACTTCCATCTACACCTATAGTGAACATCAAAAAAAATATTGTTAGAACATAATGTCTCTTATGGCTAAGGAATTTCAAATAATTTTATTTAATAAACTAAATAATCAAACTACATAACTCTCAGGGTCATAGATAATCCCATATGCTTAACTTGAGATCCTCATGATTATTTCTTCATATGTTCCAAAAGATTCATCCTACTTTTTTAAACTCTATTAATTAAATATCTATATTTATGTGAAGACTTTTAGGAAAATACATGGTGAATATTACTTTCTTTAACTCATCCCATTCTATAGAATGTATATCCTCCCTTTTAATGATATTCATAATGAAGTCCACAATTTTTCAGTTCGACTTTACCGATGATAAATGATCATAACAACCATATCTGTTCTGAGCACTAGATAATGATAAATTTAATTTACATTGCATTGATTCATATCTAAGAAATAATTGTGTGTGAAGAGGTGCTTAAGGGTGATGGATGATGTTATATAAAATATTCAATAGCAAACTAATCTTTCTTTGGTGTGTCTTGGAGTTCAATATGATTTGTTTTATTATTAACAGCTTGAGAGAGTTGAGTGAGAATATCTATAAGATTTTTTAATCATTGTTATATCCTATTTAGTTTCTCACTAAGATCAATGTAACACATTGAGTTTTATAAAATAATTATACATTCGATCACATATAAAACATGCAACATCGAGCATAAACAAACCATACAATATTAAAATTTAAAAGTTATAGTTATAAATAAGAAATTAAATTGGAAGGTATGAATATGATTAAATTAATTATGAAATATATATAATAGTTATACTCAATAAAAATTTATTTATTAATTCTTTTAAAATAAGCACTCTATTTTTCAATAAATTCATTTTATACTTAAAAAATGTGATTTACTCAAAAATGATTTTTATTTATTTTTGAGAGAAAATAATATTATTAATTTTTGGAATGTTTTGAAATTATATTTTATAAAAATGATAAAAAATGTATTCATCATATGAAATTTATTTTATGGTGATTTTTTTGGATTATTCGGAAGTGATTGATTTTCCAACGAATGGTGAAAATAGTATTTTTTTGTAAAATTTTCATTTATGTTCATTAAAAAATACCATTTTTATTTAAATATTGAAATAAATTAAGAAAATACACTTTTATATATAAATAATCAAATTAATTACATATGAATCTTCTTTATTTTTGATTTTTTTGTATAATTTCATTTTACAGTTAAAAATCTCATTTTTCTAAAAACTGTTTTCATTGTGTTTTATGAATTTATATTAAAATTAATTTATGCCAATTATAGGAATTTAAATTGATTAAATATTCACCATATTTTGATTCAAAAATTCAAATTTATCCTAGTATAAATTTTTTATATTTTTTTGAAGAAGTCAATTTCTTGGTGAACATTAAAAAATAACTTCTTTATGAAAAACATTATATTTTATGATATCTCAAAGATTTAAATATGTTATAAAAATTAATTGAACTTTTTGAATGAATAATTATTGATAATTTAGTAAAAATATATTATTTATACTCAAAATGGTGGGAACCATGGATGAGATCCATGGTTCCAAAAATTATTATTAAAATAAGGTACATGGAAAAGTCAAATAGGGAAGCAAAGAAAACAAATGACACTAAAAGCGCTACCAACAACAAAAGAGTAGTAGAAAACACTTTTTTATGTCTGTTTCCAATTACCCAAGAGCCACCCCAAACCCTTGGATGTATTCCTCTTTTCCATTGCTTGGGAGATCCCCAGGTGATATAATGGTCTTCCATATCTGAAGAGCCATCATCATGATGAGAATCAATGTCTCTCGAAGAGTCATTCTTTCTCTCTAAGAATATATATCTAGTTTGTTATCCAATACTAAGATTACCAAATTATTCATGAAATTATTCCCAACATTGACATCTATTAAGTATACAACGTAAGAAGAGTTTGGTTCCACTGGGCCCTTGGGGTGTGTCACCAATCACAACAACTATCGGATCCTCACTGCCAGCCAAAGAAGGTGTAGCAACTGCTGGTAAATCAACCTATACCAGAAAATCCAGGATCCGGTGTAAGCTGGTCCTAATAAAATAAAATAAAGAAAATGAGAAGATTCAAGCATACTGGGGAATATTACATAAACGAGTGTGCACCACCCCACACCTATCTGCCTCCACCAGTGAGGCACAATAGTCCGGGGTCGTAAAAGACCACATCTCCCCAGTATCAGTGAGCGCCCAATTTGCCAACACATCCGCCACCTGATTAGCCTCTTGGTAAATCAACCTATAGATAAATAGAAACATTATACCTATATGAAAATTCCTATACAAGGGTTTCCATATGCTAATTCCCTTAATATGCAATAAAGTCCTATCCAAACATGAGAGAGGGGGTGCTGGATTTCCTAGAGCTAACAATCTAGAAACCCTCCTCATAAAACACCTTTGACTTACCCTTACATTTTTAAACAGAATCATTCCACAAACACATAACCTATTTAAAATATATATTAGTTTCTTAGACATATTTCTGCTTCAGAAAGCTATTAGGGAGTGAAGCCAACATAACATGAAGTGTTAAAGAGTCTTCGAGTCAGTTTTGTGTCTATGAGACATGAGAAACAGTGTCCACCACACCTTTCTCATGAGCCGCATCTCTCTGCACAAACTTTCTATCCATCCTTCAATCCTTCACTGTATGTCCTCTTACATTGAAATTAGAGCGTACAACATTTCAATGACACAACTCCAAATATTTTCCAATAGAAATTCAAGATATAAACTATAGAGGGAAATTTTAATACTCAATTTTTAGATGGAGATCATCATTAGGTATAGACAGTGATACCTTGTCAATTAGCATGGAACTGAGGTCAACCTTGACTACCATATGATAAAAATGTCCAAACCTCACATGTTACATCTCTCGATCCAACTGAATCGGAACACCAAGAGTAGTGTCGATGTCATGTAGGGTCTTCGAATGCGATAAGATCTAGTTGATCCTATAGATACTCACCTAAACATTTGAAAATGTATTTCTAGAAATTGATAGTTCAAAATCCATATTCCATTCATGAAGCCAATGGGTTCTCGACTTAAGAAAAAGAGATTTGTAACTCCAGGCCCACTAATTGAGATCATTCAAGGGGGAGAATCAATGAAAAAAACTCACCTTATCGAAACACATTTCCAATTAGAAAAACTCCAAATTTCAAAAACCCTAGAAATTAAATCATCTTATCTCCAAAACTTTTTACCTTTCTAAATAATGAGCCTTTCTGTAATCAATGAAGTTCTTGCTTAACACATGAAATGTCAAATTTGGTGTCCTAATGATAAAAATAGATAAGTAAAAAAGTTTTTTCAAGATGATTATACTCAATATTATGTATAATTGATTATTTTTTTGATAGTTTCAAATTTTGGAGTAATGTAACAAGAATATTATCCTAATGCTTGTGCAGTTCTTATATAAGGCTAGAAAAGTAAAAATGACATATTAAATAAGTTGTCATAACATAGATATGAGTAAATATATATTGAAGGAATAAAAATATTTATCTTAAACAAAAATAATTTATTTTTATGGAGTTATTTTAAAAAAAATTATAAATGAAAAAATTATCTTAAATGATTGTGAAACACCGATAAAGGGCTTTTTCAAGTAGTATGAAAATAAAGTAATTGATTTTAAAAACTATAAAATTAATTTTTTTGGTTAAGTTATAGTTCCCCAAGAATATTATTGATATAGATAACATATTTGGGATATGTTAAATATGTAGATTCCAATTACATTACTTTCATGTTGTTTTCAAAATTAAATTAGATAAATAGTGTGAAAAATGAAATTAATGATATTTTCTATAATATAATAATATATTAAATAATTTAAAAATAATAAAAATATATAAATAGGATAATTATGATGATAAATGGTCTATAATTTCATTCATATTCCATTTATGAACCAATTTTCACCTTTTAACTAAAATTATAACTCTTTAATATTAAAAAATTCATTAATTGCAATAATGGTTAAAATTTGTTGACCAAGTGATTAATCCAGAAATATAAAGTTTAAAATGATACGAAAACTTGTAAATTTTTTATTGGATGATTATATAATGAACTAATCCCCTATATCTTATAATCCATGCCATTTTGGAACCATTTTACATGATTTAGACACATATTAAATTATAATATTTCATGAATCTTCAAAAACGAAATTAAAGATAAATGGTTATGTCTATTATGTAGGGTTAATAGATAATTTAGAATAGACAGTAATACAAATATGTCCTTTATCAGTACTATAAAAGGGAATTTACAGTGCTAAAAAAAGTGTTGTTAATCAAGGCGAAGATAAATGGGGGGGGGGGTCCCTTTTATCAGCGCTAAAAAAACACTGATAAATGTAATTTTTTTAAAAAAAAAGTTAAAAAGAATGTATAATGCGGGGGGGGGGGGACTTTTAACAGATCTTGACCCCCCTATCAGCACTAGGAGGACCCCCTCCCACTCTCCCGTGCGCTGCCCTTGCCCGTGTATCCCACACATGCCCACGCACCCGTCCCTGCTTCCACCCGAACTCGAACCCGAGACCTTCCCCCTTGCGTGTCTCCATCTTTACCACTAAGCTATTTAGTTTTTTTCTCTATTTAATTATATATCTATTTATTTATATATATATTGTTATATTTATTCGTATATTAATATAGATTCATATTAATATAAATATATTTAGTTATATTAATACATATATATTTATTCATATATATATATATTTATTTATTTGTATATTAATATATATTTATATTTATTTATATATATAGTTATATTTATTCGTGTATTAATATAGATTCATATTAATATAAATATATTTAGTTATATTAATACATATATATTTATTAATATATTAATATATATATATATATATTTTTATATTAATATATATTTATATATATATATAATTAAATTTATTCATATATTAATATAGATTCATATTAATATAAATATATTTAGTTATATTAATATATATATATATATATTTATTCATATATTAGTATATATATATATATATTTATTCGTATATTAATTTTTATTAATATTTATTTATATATATATATTTTGTTATAATTTTTTATCCGTATATTTATTTGTATATTAATATATATTTATAAGATAAGTTTTAAATGAATTTATAAAATATGTTTTTATGTGTGTTTGTAAATAAATAAATAAATAAATACATACATATATATAACACACACACATACACACAGACACACACGCACACACGTGCACATATATATATGAATAAATATATATGTGTGTGTATTTGAAACACCATAGAATGTTAAGAAGACCATAACTTCTAATCCAGAAGTCTATTTCAACTCCACAACCAGTAAAATCAAATAAAATTAAACAATCTTCAATATGATATGTGGTACAGGCCTAGAAGACATCCAGATCAGAAGTTATACCTGTTTGAATGTTTAAAAATCGGGGTATCCTGACTTAAAACTCAGTTTTGGAGTACTTCTGGGCCTTTTCGGGCTTCTAAAAATGTGACGAAAGGTTCTTTTGGATCACCAGATCGTAGATCTCCTCCCAATATTTGATTTGATATGTTGTAGAGCTCAAACGGACACTCAGATCAAAATTTATGGCCGTTTGAAGTTTGTGTTACATTTCTAACTTATTTTAGATCTTTTATTATTATTATTTTGATTTTTTGTGTCTTCAAATTGTTATTAAATGATTATTAATAATTGATAATTAGAAAATTATCAATTAATAATATTTTTTAAAATATTTTAAATCCATTTTCACTAAATTTCTTATATATTAAATGTAATAGTCTATTTATATTTATCTAAAACATATTTAAAAATATATGTTATATTTATATCAATATAAATATACTTATATAACAATATATTATTTTTTATGATTTTTTTGAAATATAAACTTTATCAGCGCTAGGAAAAAGCGCTAATAAATCCCCCCTTTATCAGTGCTACTAAAACAAGAACTGATAAGGGGGAGGGGGCTTTATCAGCGCTGATAAAGGGTCACTTTTAACAGCACTATTAAAAGTTCCCTTTATGAGCACTTTTTTTAGTGCTGATAAAGTGTGGCACTGTGGAAGCCCAGTTTTTTTGTAGTGATAGAATCATTGTTTCCAACAAAATTCTATCTCTATCTCTCTATGTCTCTCTTAAATTTATCCTCTCTTCTTCTTAAGAAAAACAATACCCCTTTCAAGCTTGAAATATCTTGGAGCGATCAATATGAATAACACAAGGCAATTGATTCACTATGTTAGCACCTAAAAATCAATTAGTGTTTCTCATAGATCAAAGGAGCAGGTGTGGATCACCGCTAGAGGGACTCTACACTTGAATTTTTAAAGCAAAAAAAAGGTAATCCAAAAAGGTTTTTGGAAGATCAACAACATCATCAAATAAAGGATCTTAATATGTGGTAATATTCTATTACAATTATAAATAAATTAATTATAAATATAATGTGAAATATTCTCTCTTGGGTTTTTAGGAAACTCTAAATGAGAATATATTTTAATTTTATTCCCACCAAAGTCACTTTCAGTACACTCGAAACCTACAAGTGGTATCAGATTGGTCACATTTTAAATGTATAATTATTTATTTTATTTTTTATCAATATGAGAAATCATGGTTGAAATTTTCATTTCATATTATTCATTATTTAATTCTATTTTAATTAACATGTTTTTGAAATTTTAGTTTCTTAATTCAAGATTAAAAATTCCTTTTGTTCAAGAACAAATGAAAAATGATCAGAGATACCATCGAGAAGTGTCAATGAATCTGGTTGGATAACATGGGATTACATGATGGTTAGCTAGATCACATGTTGCATACCCAAGTGCATTGCACCTAGACAAGTCACGGGATACAAAACTCGTTGAGCAGTAATTACACGTGGTGCATTTATTTCACATCGTCTGTAGGCTAGGACAACCTAGCACATCACATATTAGATTACGCATCGTGTATCCGGAGTACATGTTGTGTAGTATACATGGGTTAGCGATGAAATTTGCACAATCTGTGTGGTCATTATACACAGTCAAACTACAGGATAATGATAGAAGGGAGAATTAATGATATACACAATGTGTATGTAGTGCACACGTCATGTAGTTAATCATTTTCCACATCCACAATACATGTTGACCCATTTGGTGAGTTATGCAGACACACATCATGAGAAATACATGATGTGTAGATGGTATTTACAAGTCGTGTAGTCATGAATGAAAAACACACCAACTTCTTTGGGGGTATCAAAAACACAGAATAATAAAGATACATTTTTTGTAAGTATCTTTTAAATGTTGTGTAGTATAGCTGAGGTAAATGAAAAAATCCCAAGGTATGTAACTCGAGTACATGACAACTGTGGTACACAACATGCCGCTCTTAAGTACATGTTTTGTTGTCTCCCAATAAAAGACAAAATTAAATTTCATTAAATTGAAAATTTCAGCAATAAAACCTTATCTATTGTTTGGAATACTTGGTGTGTATACAAATTTAATAATGGTTTTAAATAACTTTAAATGATCAATTAATTTATTATAAGGAATATGTGATTATTGGTTCTATAGTTTATTTCTATGAATTACATTAATGATGGGTATCTCCAAATGAATTTAGATGGTGATTAAGATGAAATATAATTAATTAGTTAGTTAATTAATCAATGAAAATACCATTTTCTTAATAATATATAATGAATAAAAATGAATATTAAATGGTTTACTTTTGTGTATACATTTAATGTATGTCCATTCCTGATCTTGACCAAGACCTATGTATGTATTGGATATTTTAATTTCATTTATTGCATGGGTTTGAAATTATATATTATTAAGTGAAATTTGATCTCCTGCATGTCATCTATCCCTCCATTATTTTATAAGATATGTGATTCCATGTTATTTATGCAATCACCATTAACTAATTTTTTGATTCCCCTCACCTATTTTTGTGATATAAATACTTGTAATTAATAGAGTCACTCAAGGCGCATGGAATGGAACCATAATTATGTCAACTCAGGTGATACATAGGTGGACAGGTCGAATGTTATAACCCATGTTAAGACCAGCACAAGGAGTTATTACCCTAGGTTATAGGTTGATTTATTATCTTCTCAATAAATCAACCATTAGATAATATCATTATTAGGTAATTTATTTATTTATATATATGAATTGTTTATTTTTTGAATGCAAGAATGTTATCATATAAATAAATGAATTAATGTTCAAAGATCTAATTTAAATTAATGTATTATCTAAATTTTTTTTATCCAACAAGATAAATTAATTAAGTAAAATCCACTTAATATTAAAAAGTCATGTAAAGGATAATGGAAAATGTAATTTATTCATAATAAATTAAAATACCTCCATTAAATAATAATTCATAATTCACCTTTCATTACTTGATTATGAATGAAAGCAATAGAACTAAGTGTTTGACCAATCCTTGTTGGGACACTTACTTTTATAAGGGGATTTATTATGATTTTTTTGGGTTGACTTAACCATTTCACATAGAGTGGAGTATTCTTCACTTAACATGGTGTAATTTTTAGGCAAGTATTGAGGAAATACAATATAGGGTTTCTTGATTTTGGAATCCACTCAATAGATCAAGGAGATGCAAGCCCATAGTTGGAAAAGACGTTTCTACCTAAATACCTTCAAATAGCTTGACCAACCCTTTCTGGGGTTATCTAAAGGGGAATATGGTTCCTTACAACTAGAATTTCCAAGGAACTAGAAATTCTAAGTTCAATGGTGAGGGATATTGGGACTTGATAAAATAGTTGGAGATTTAATAAAATTAATTATTATTGTTATTTGTCACATAATTTATTAATCAAGAAAATTACAAATTATCAATTTAATTACTGTATAAAATGGAAATTAAAAAAAACAAAACCATTGTGATCATTCCTTACCTCAGGGTATGTTCTTAAAAATAAAAAATTTCAGATATGGTGCAATCATTTATGTGATACATTGTTATAAAAAAGTTTGTATAATATGTTATAATCTCTTATTCAGGTTCTAATTCACAAGTAGGTGAGTAAAGTTGAAAAGCATGCCTACCACATATTTGTTAAGGATTATTCATATGTATGTTGTATTATATTATCAACTATGTTCAGATATTTTATGATACAACATAAATACATGGATGCATACACTATAATATCACATATCCATTTTCTTGAGAAAGGGAAGGAAAATATTGAAATAAATAAAATTGTCAATGAACTATATTAGTGTAAATTGGAAGAAAGGATTCTATCTACTTATCAACCTTTCAAAATGGTGGGGGTATAATGATCAGTTGGAAAAATTATTCATCCACTTAGATAAGGAATTATCCATTAATATTATCTTATTATACCTATCACTGAGATTATCCTTATTTTTCCAACCACTAATAAATGAAATGGATAAGTCACTTAGGATACTTTTGTCCACAACTCACCAAGAAGATAAGGATTGGTTGAAACATGTTTCTCTACACCTTTCCATGAAAAATTTCAAAATAAAAGGATAAAGATACCATTGCTAATCTAATTCCAAAAGATCCTTTATGGTTAACTTGAAAGAGACAAAATGTTCAAATATAGAATAATAAACTGGAGGTTATTTTCTTCATATATTGAATTAATAGAGTATAGAAAATAAATTGTAATTAATTGAAGTGGAAAGTGGTTTCATCCACTTTAGGTATATTTATCAAGATTCTATTCACCTATTTTTTATTAAATACAATATGATTACAACATACATGTATTTAAATATATGAAATAAGAAAGAATATATTAGTTATAGAGTGAACTCAAAAGTTTCTAAGAAAGGGGGATTCCTATTTTATCCAAGGGGAGCTCACTATATCTCATTTCCAGATTGGATTATTTAAAGTTTGTAATAAGTTTTACAAAAAACAATTATCTTAGGGTCTGGCTAGACACAACAATACATTATTTATTAATTTTTGATAAATTTTATTATGGTACATTAATATTAAACTAATCGTTCAGTAAACATATAATCATATATATCCATTGAAATGAATTATGAAAATAAAATATAAGTCTATTACCCAATTTTGGAAGGGTATTTATTTATAAAATAAAACTAAAATTAGTTGATCTATTTATACCCATAAAAGTATCTTAGTTGAAATTGAGCTAAGATACCGAATATAAAAACAAAGCGCTTATCATGTTTTAGATAAAGAAACCATTTTAAATAAAGGTACATCATAAAGATTTATAGAGTCTTTTAATGTGTCTATATTAACTGCTATAAAATAAAGGTAACTTCATATACTTCATTTGATTCCTTTAAGTAATTTTATAAATACTAACTGAAGTAAATTTTTTCACTTGGTAAATATTGAGGAATATATAAGATGTCTTGTCAGATAATATATTATCCAAGTAATAATTGATAATATATGTGAATTAAATCCTATACATTACTCACATTTCCTTCTATCCATAAATTTCATGATAGTCATAAAAGGAAGATCAATACGAGTCTTATATATATTGAAAATATTCTATCATTCCTTCCAAGACATATTTTGTAAATATAAGTGTAACAAATAACCATATTAAAGGTATATTATCTAATGGATATCATATCAATTGTGATATGATAAGAATATATTAGGAAACTATCACAAGTGTTTGTTGAAAATCATTAGTTAAAAGATGGAATTTTATAAAAACTAACATAAAAAATATGGTTCATATGAGTTAATTATCCTATATATTCTAAGTATATTAATGTACAGTCTTGATCAAATATATTTTCATAATGGAAACCTAAATCTTTAAATATAGTGGGAGAAGAATTAACTTCTAAGTGTCAAATATATAGATTCAAAATGGTTGGAGGAGTAATACATGACCCCACTGAGCTTAGTAGAAGGATTAGTTTAGTAGATACATATTGTGTAGGAATTTATAACCAAATAGGTGGTTTATATTCACCATGATGGGTGAAACTTGTATTATTCTTTTAGAATAAATATTCCTAAAATACAACAGTAAATGGTAATATGATTAGGTTGGAATGTATGTATATATTCATGTAATGGAAAACATGTATCAAGATTTAGGGACTCTACATTTTGGATGTTTCTAAGACTTTATATTGCTAGTGAGTATTCTAGAGAAAATAGACATCGATGGTACAAGATGGTACCAATAAAGCCTAATTTATTTTTGAAATGTCCACTATATGAAAAAACCTATACACTAATTATCATCAATAAAATTATTCTTCAATTTTACATTGTAAAATCATATTTCTATGATAATTATATTAAGATATTGACTGTTAAGGAAATCTCAATTAGAGTAAAACTTAAGGTATATGTATATATGATGCTACCAAAAAGAGACCATATGGTATATGTCAACTAGGAATGACTTAAAAGTGTCAGTGATATCAATAAATTCCAATAATATATGTATATTATATAAATTAACTTATGAATAAATCATGAATAATGATCATAGAATATTCATTTGGAAACGAATGGGTGACATGTTTCTCTACCTAGCTAGTGGGATCACTATAATTTTTCATGATAGATATATTGATAACATATGGAAGAAAAATGTTATGTCTTACCAGTTTTTTAAGACTAAAAAATCAAATTTCTCTAATTATGGATTAAAGTTGAAACCATTTTTTTGGGGAACAAGATCTACATAATAGATCAATGAGTTTACTAAATCTATTCATAGTACATATATTAACATAGTAAATAAAAATAGAATATAAAAAAATTCAATGATGAATTTTTGTTGGTGTATAATCCTTCCAATATAAAATTTGTGGTTATTGGAAGAGATTATGGAGATTAAATGAATTTCACAAGATTAAGTGCACGGAATTCATTTCATATGCCATGATATGTACTAATGCTTGATATTACTGATTTAAAAATCATAATATGTGAATATAAAATATATTCAACACAATTTCATAGTCTCGTAGTTATAACTATCTTACAATACTTGGAAAAGTAAAATAGGATGAGTTTATAGTGTTTGGGGAAGTGAGAATACTAGTATTCTATGTAATTTAATGCTTGTCTACACTCGGTTCAATTTCATCAAGTATAGCATAAAAGGATAAAGTAATACAATAAAAAAAATCTTATTATAGCTAGTGGTTTCCATATATACAATATATTAGTATGTTTCAGATTATAATGTAGCTTAAAAAGTTGTTTTAGAAACAGCATTTTTTGATTTTGGGTTATACCAAAATAAATAGATTTAACATTTTATGATAATCTTTGACTAAGGATTTAGTCAGGATTTCAGAATTCTAAAATGGGAACAAGAGGTGGATACTTGGTTATATCATTACTTAAGGGATTTTATCAAGATAGTAATGTTTTCGTAAATATATTTTCTAAATAGACATGTGTCTTAACCAACCCTAGCTAGAGAAATGTGGTAGGACTAGTAGTTATATCCACACTCCGCAAAAGAACGTTTTTCATGTAAGGACTAACTGATTGTAAATAGTTGTCTCCAGTACAAGTGAGAGTTTTTCGGATTTAGTTCCCTATAACTAACTACATTATACTTTATATTACATTAATATTCAAATTATTGAATATAAATATAAATATCTTATCACATATTTATTTTTCATCTACATAACATTGATGTGATAATGTCATAGAAGTTCCCCACTATGATGAGAATCTTTAAATACCATGATGGTATTCTTAAAAATAGTTCTACAGTCAAATAACATACTATGACATGGAACATGATATATATATATTGTTAAGTGTCAGTACTCGCAAGCGTATTAGGATTCTTTTCATAAAGTTCACACTTGGTAATCTTCCAGATATAATATTATGATAATAGGCCCACTAGATGAAATTATTCATGTTTTGGTTTCATCGGATATTCCTATCTATGAGCGTCTATAATGGTCCTTAGACTTTAAGATTTTTATTAATGTATTTAATTACTCACACACTTAGATTTACTAACAAAAACTATCACGCCATATTTCCAATAAGTAGGGTACATTGGGTGTGTTTGAAATAACATGTTATTAATGGATAAGTCAAGGAAAGATTTTTCCCTACCATATTTATGGAATTTGATATATCGACCCTTTTATTGAAATATAATTTTCAAATTAAATTCCATGGACATAGTGTAATGACATTTATTTTAGATAGGTGAAGAAATACATATCAAGAATTTAGATTGATGATGTATATGTGCAACCTGTTTGGTGAGATATTGAGACAAAAGGATTATATTACATTGTGAGTGCTAATATGTTGTTTTAAATCTTGTGACATTAATTTCTTTCTTTTGGGAACCTTGACCCATTTCTAGACAGTAATCTTGGACTTTAGGCATACTTGCCTAATACCCAGGAGAAATAATCCTAGAGAGAGAAATAGTAAGTGTTTCTATTGATCTTGATTAAATTCTATTTGAATTTAATTAATATAATGAATATTATTCTTGAGTACATGGAATAATTTTATTCAATTTTTATTGATCTCATAAATTAAATAGATATTTATTCACTGGATTAGGAATAAAATATATTTATTTGTTTTATTTAACATTTAATAAATATTTATTCACTGGTTTGTGGATAAAAATATTAATCTATGAATACAATTTTCATTCATATATTCAATAAATTCCAAGTATTTCGAATGGACAAAGACCACGTCTAGTGATAAATATTAATTTAAAAGTTGGTAAAATATTATTTGTTATTACGTAAGTTTACATGGGAACAATAATATAATAGTAATATTATTACTATTATTATGTGTCATGGGTTTTAATAATATTATAATATTATTTAAGGGTCGGTAGGCAATTAAATAATATTTTAACCTAAAATTTAGCTCTAAAATAGATGGTTATATCTATTTTGTAGTTTTAATAGATAATTGAGAATATAGAATCGTTACGAAAAACAAAATTATCTCTCTCTTTCTCTCTCTCAAATTATTCCTCTCTTCCTCTCTAGAACGAGAAAAAATGCCTCAAGCCCAAATAATCCTAGAGTGATCAAGAAAAATAGTGCAAGATAATTGATTTGTCATTCTATCACTTAGAAATCAATTAGCATTACTCAAATCAATGGAAAATCTGTGGATCACTGCTAGATGGATTATACAAATGAATCCTTATATCACAATGAAGGTAATTAAAAAGGGTTTTAAGAATACCAAAAAAATCATTGTAGAAAGGATCCTAAGATGAGGTGATCATTTCTTTCAATCATAAATAAATTAATTATCAATTTAACATGAAAGATAATCTCTCAAGGTTTTGGGAAACTATAAATTAAAAGAAATTTTAATTTCACACCCACCAAAGGAACTTCTGCTATGCCCGATACCTAATCCCTATACAATATACATTACCATATATTTATAGATTTATGGAATAGGTTAAAATGTTATTTAATTGCATACAAGCTCTAAAATAATGTTATAATATTTAATAAACCAAATTCTATATAATAATAATAATATTTTTATTTTATATTGTGTGATCACTCACACAATGTTAAATATTATTTTTTCATCTTTTAAATTAATATTTATCCGTGTAAATGATCTTGGTCCACTCAAAATCCTCAACATTTATTGAATAAGTGAATAAATATTTTATTCACTTAAATAAATATTTTATTCAAAACTAGGGAATAAATATTTATTTAATATTCAATAAATAAGATAAATATTTTAACCAAAATCTAGTGAATAAATATTTATTAAATATTCACATAATTAAATAAATTATTTATTTAATGAATAAATAATTATTTATTACCTTGAGAATATTAGTGTTCAGAAAAACTTGAATTAAATTATTTCTCAGTCATGAGAATTATATTTATTCCAATAATTAAATTAAAATACAATTTAATTGAGATCATTAAAAACACTAAGTGTGTAAACCTCCAGGATTTTTTCTTGTTGGCATTAGGCGGGTATTCAAAATTCCAAGATCACTGTCTAGAAATGGGTTAAGGAAACCATGAAAAAGAACTTAATTTCACAATGTTAAAGAGCACATATGAATTATTATTGTGTAATATAATCCCTTTATCTTAATATCTCATTAAGAAGGTTGCACATATATGTCATTAACCAATATGTTTGATATGTCTTTCATTGACTATATAAAATAAACATTGTTATACCATGTCCATGGAACTTAGGGCAACGGTTCTATTCCAATCTAAGGGTAGAGATATAAACTTTGATAAAGATAGAAGGGAAAAATACTTCCTCAAATTATTTATTAATGGCATGTCAATCATGATGCATCCAACATACCCTACCTCACTGTCAACACATGTCGTCATTGTTTTCATCAGCGAATATAATTGGGTAATTCATGACATGAATTAATGATAATATTAATGTATAATGACAATTACATATGCTTGTAGATAGGAATACTTGTTGACACCAAAACATAAAAAATTCTTACTAGTGTGTCTATTCTCATAATCAGCCATATTATAGGTTTCCAAGAATGAAATTCATGAGAATAAACATTATATGATTATGATTAATCACACCTAAAGATCTATGTAATATATTCCCTTTGATATTATGTTATTCTTTCTTATAACTAGTTTAAAGAATATTGAAATTTCATTTCAAGGTTCTCATCATAGTAGGGAAATATATGCCCATTTCAATGTGTTTGATACTATAAAACATTATCACATTAATGTTATATAGAAGAACAATCAACATGGGAGAATATATTTAAATTAATATTCACATCATTGAGTATATATGTAATCTTAAGTACAAAATTAGTTTTTTCTAGGGCACCAACTCTAATAGCTCCATCTTGGTAATAGTAATTGTGAAAACATAAATTTTAAAAATTATTTCACCCAAAAGATGCTTGGTGCGATAGAATTTTGGTAGAACAATGCTTTCCACATTGGATAGGTATTTGGTATATAATTCAATGGCTTCCTCAACAACATATCTCTCCATAATACAACCTTCTGGACAAATTTTAATTTTGACAGACCATTTCAAAATATTCAAATATCGTTCAATGGGGTATATCCATCTATAATATACATGACCACATAGTAGAATTTATCTTAACAATTGAACCATCAAGTGATCCATAATATCAAAAAATTACGTTAGTAAGAATATCTCCAATTCAAATAATATGATAGTAATTTAATTTTCAATAGTTGGAAATTTCACTGGGTCTATCAATTTTTTTTCACATAGAATTAAAAATAAATGTATCTTGGTTAATGTATGATGAACATTTTTTGGAAAAAAATCAATTTAAAGGTACATGCATTATATATTGTATCAAAACATGACAATCATATGATTTAAAACCCTTTAACTTTAAATTGGTTTTTGACGTGATATTATTGATATTTGGGGGAAACCCCTCTGGAACCTTTACATCATTTAGGTAGTTAAAAAAATGATATATCTCTTTCCTAGAAAGAGTGTAAGCAGCTGGTGGAAGAAAATTCTATTTTTCACTCTTCACTAGTGCCAACTATTCATGTATCCTCATGTCAATCATGTAAAACCCAAACTTAATTTCATCATTTTTTATAGGTGCATTTAGTAACATTCCAATGGCACCATCGCACATATATTTTTAAAATGATTAGTATTAAGAAAATATTTGAAATTAAAACAATTCTAGTGTGGTTATTAAAAAAATTGATCCCTTTTCCCAACCGGTGTTTGTATGGTTTTTAGAAAAATGTTTACCAAAAGCTATGTCCATATCTTTTACTTTATAAAATAATTTATCACATCTTAGTGGAGATATTGTACCTTCTTATAAACTCCCATAGAATGATGTTGTCTAAGATCATTATTTATTTCACTGGGGTAGAAATATGAAATGTATTAGGAACACAGTCATTTATCATCCCATACAACATGGATCTCAAGTTGGAATATTCATTTTTTTAAGTAAAATACAACATAAAACTTGAATCCCACAATAATTTTAGATATTAAATCAATGGAACCAAAATAAACATCAATATCTTTACCTAGTTTTTTTGTCCTGATAAAAGTAGAGATAACATAATGTATTTTTATTTCATGCATAACCATGATGGAAAGCTATAATTTACCAGCATAACTAGCCATGTACTTTGAGTACTGATTTAAAAACCAAAAGGATTCACTCCATCTATTGATAGCATAAGACAAAGGTTTCTCAACTAATTTCCAAATTTAGGATCCTCATGATCAATTTTATGCCACTAAGGAGTGTCTTCTAGGTTATGAAGTTTTCTATATTTAATTATTGTATATTCATTCAACATAAATTTCCTTAAAGTCTCCTTGCTTTCATTTAGGCACCCAAACCATGGAATGATTGGAAGGTACCATAAAAATTTATAGGCTATAATTAATATTTCTTATATCGAGAAACACCACTTTCTGTGCATTTTTTAAGTGATTCTTGGTCCTTAAATAGTAGTATATAGTCATTTGGATAGGCATGTAAATTTTCATTGATCACACCCATTGAACATAGAATTCATTTAGTATCATATGTTCAAAAAGAAATATCATTGTCATTTAGGATCATATCATTCAGGAGAGAAAGTAGTTCAGTAAAACTAGAGTCACTCCATCCATTTCTATATTTTATATTATATAGCTTCAGTATGGCAGAAAATACTATATATTTAGTAAAAAAAGAATGCAATTGGGTCCTTTCACAACCCTTAACTTATCAAACTATTTTTCAAAAATCAAAAGGTTTATCTTCAACTATCATTTTCATTTCCGCGATATGATTTTCATCATTATTCACACCTATAATAATATTCTCAATATAAACTACTTTGTTATTCACACATGTAATCATATCAGGTAATCCCTAAAACATAGTGTTATCCCAGTCAATAGATACATTAACTTTTCCCCATGTTTAATACAAAATTTATAACTTTGATATATTCCATGATAGATTAAGTTTTCTTCCAAATCCTTTAGACTAATTAGCCTTGAAAAAAATAGCATAAACATGAATAAAGGATTTGATAAGGGTCATATGAATTATATTTTACAAACATGATGAACTCTATTACCCCATCCCCATACTATTTTTTCATACAATTGGAATCCATCAATTTTCTATTTGTATCCATCTGATTAGATCCGGTAATTTTAATATTTTACAATATAAATAAATACAAAAAAATATGATCTTATAACCCATAAAAGGTCATTATTATTGATTCATTTAAGCTATATAAAATCATTATTCTATGATAATAAGAACTGAATAATATGAATTGAGATTGTTTTATAGTGGTATAAATAATTGAAGGAAAGAAATGTGTAATATATATAAAGTTACAAATAATATAATCGAATTTTAATCTATTTCAAAATACAATGATAATGGATGGTTTCTGTAACTTTGTTAGGTTGGTGTAAAAGACGAGGTAAGAGTTGATGTTTATTAATTTATTCACATGGTACCTAGAGGTTCAGGTGGTGTTTCAGTGAAAATATGTTTAGGATTCTAAGTTTATTGTTTTTTAGTTGATAAAAATGTTTATAGGTCCTAATCACATGGTATTGAGAACCCAACATTTGAAGAAACTCATGAATTTAAATCCAATGAACCATAAGTCTTAGAAAGTGGTTCTCAAGCTACAAGAAAAATTTATGAACAATCTAATTGGGGTTTTATGAATGATTTAAATTTAAATAATTAACATGTCTAGGATAGAGCCTTAATAAAAGAATTAAAATTCTTATTAGTGCCCAAAAGGACTAATAAAATTCAACACAAGTTGAAGAAATGTCCCATTGGGGCTAGTAGAAAGCATCATCTCAAACTAATGATTGGATTATAAGCCCAACTACCTGGGACAACCAGAAAAAAAAACTCAAGTTTGGTGGAACCAATAAAGAGTATCAAATTTGGAATAATACCAGAGTGGAAATTGGTATTGAGGATTAAACAAGATGGATTCAAATATGGATGTTTTGAATACTGGTCAGGATTCCAATTTAAGGAATAAAAGGCAGTTTGATTGAATATTTAAAAGAGAGTTTTCAGAGTCCCTATAATAGGGATCATGGTTTAAATAAATCTGTAGGACTATCTGAATGAGATAAACCAATAAAATCAATTGGAAGAAAAATATCAAGATATTGATGAATTATATAAATCTAATAGTGGTCAGAATGAATGTGAGTTGGATAAAGAGAAATAACTCACTAAAAATAGAGACTCACTTTCAAATTGGAACCAAGGATGAAATAAAATTGAAAGTAATCTTTAATGGGGTTGGTAGAGGGAAGAAACTACTACAAGTGAAAATTTATAGAATTTTGGCACTATGAATGGAAAATTGGCGATTTGACCTACTTAAATAATAATTTTTTATTACCTTTTGTATTAAGAAAACAAAAATATATATATTTTAATATCATTATAATTTCAAGACAAAAAAATTAAACTAAGAAAAATATATTGATTCAAATTTTTAAATTTAAAAAAATAAACAAAATTTATTTCACATATTCATTTAAATAATTTACATAATTTATATATATATATATTTTAAAATATATAGTTTAAAATAATACATAATCATTAGCATAAATTAAGATTTAAACCTTTAAATTTTAAAAAATATAAAAATTATTTACATAAATGTTTTAAAATGTGTACGCACAAATTAATTGCATACACATAATTAAAATTATTTATAAATTACACTAAATTTAGAAAAATCATTATTTGTTATAATTATTTACAGTGGTCTAGAAAGAGTGATAAATACAATAAAAATCCTACAAAGTGACTTGAAGTAATTCGACAGGACTCAGACCCCAAGACATTACCGAAACCCCAATCACTAAATTGGGTTCTAGCTAAGGGTATATGTCCAATAAAATAAAATATTGATGTGGGTAATATAGGAAATTTTATTATATTATTATTATTTCATTTGTTTCCTTCCAAATCACCCCAATTTTAGGGTGATTTGAAATCTTCAATTAGGGATAAATTAATTTCTCCTAGTTTCTACCTCAGTGATTTCTCTCCATCTAGCATAACCTCACCAAATAGGGGATATGAGTTTGAATCACTCCATTTATTTTCTTTTCTCCCCATATTTATACTTCTAAATAATCAAGATAAGGACAAAAGAATTCCCATGGAGTTTGGATCACACCATGGTGTTCTCATTCCTATGATGACCCAGCTAACAAAAATAAATTCATTTCAAATGGGAGGGAAAGTGTGAGGATTGTGATTAAAGAGCAGCTTGAATAGCATGAAGGAGATGATCATGCCGATTGAGTGATGTAAGATCGATTAAAGAGGAGTATAAATAATCACATACCTTAGATTTTGAGAGGACCGATTCATCTGTGATGTTCGAGGAAGAGTAGCAACATAGGTTGAATTCCATGAGAGCATGAATGGTGCAAGGAAGAAAGTTTAGTTAAGGTTATAATTTATAATATTGGGAGAGGTTTTATTAGTGCTGAAAAATAAATGCTGATAAAATATATCTTTATGAGTGATTTTTTAGCTCTAATAAAGGTATATCTTTATCACTTCTTTTATAAGCTCTGATAAAATCTTCTTAAAAAAATACAAAAAATAAGTATATATATATTGAATATGAATAAATTATAAAATTAAGTGAAAAATATTTAATATTATTAAATAATATTTAATATTAAAATAATGTTAAAAATGAGTGAAACTGAATAATTAAATATTAATATAATTCAAAAAATATTAAAAATTGAATATGTATTGTTAATTATATAAATTATTAAAAGTATTAAAAATTAATGTAATTTAAAATGATACGTATTGAAAATATTAAAATTTAGTAAACACGTACAAAAAATAAATTTTTATGATTAAATACATAAATTATAAACTAATACAAACAAAATATTCATAAAATAATAAAAACGCATTTAAATAAATCAATTATATAGATTTCAAACATTTTAAGAAAAATTACAACTTAAGAAAAAAATTTAATGAATATTGATAATGTAATTTAAAAAAATATTAAGAATAATAAAACTTATTAAATAACTAAATATGGATTGTAAGATTAATTAAATTAATTAAATGTAAACACATACAAAAATGAAGATAATGTTAAAAAATGCATTTAAATGAATTAATTATACAAATTTCAATCATTTTAAAAATATTACAGCTTAATAAATAAAATTGAATAAATATTAGTTATATAAATTATACATATATTAATTATATTAAAACTTAGTAAATATTTATGTATAAAATAATATTAAAAAAGAATAAATTCAAAAAACAATATTAATAAATATTATAATTGAATAAATAACAATGAATGAAATAATATTAAAAATGGATAAATAAAATTGAATAAATTAAAAAAATTAAAAAAATTAAAAAAATGAATTTATAAAATTTATGTGAATTAAATATACATGAAAATGAATAAAAAAGAATAAATAGAAAATATTAATTATATTAATAAAAAAAATTAAAAATGAATTATATTAACTTTACAAAAATATTAATAATTAAATTTAATCGAATTAAATTAAATTAAATTAAATTAAATTCACATAGATATATTCATGATGATAAATTACAATAAATATATATTAAAAATGAATAAATATTAAAAATGAATAAATTGCAATATATACTAAAAATGGAGAGATTGATATTAAAAAAGGAATAAATAATATTTAATTAATAAAAAGATATACACGCATAAATACATTTACCCATGACAGACATATTTATGGACATAGAAATACACACACATAGACACACACACACACACATGTACAATTATACATGTACGGAGCTACAAGAGTCTGAAAATGAGTCGGTCCATCTTCTTCTAATGGAATGGAAATGAAAGGGAAGCATATAGGGGATGAAACTAAGCAAGGTGTGGAGCTTCAAAAGTCTATAACTGAGGCTCTTGTTCAGTGTGTCGCACCAGAGGATTCTCCTTCTTAGCTTGAAGGGAAAGGTTGTATGGTGCAACCATTGGAAATGAATTTCTTAGGGCATTCTCTGCATGATGATGGGTCCATAAAATCTGATATTCAGTAGGATATTATATATCATCATGTGATTTGAAGTGTATTCTACTCCTCATAAATTGGGATGTTTGGTAACATTTTGGATGATAGAAGTGATAAACAACAGTGGTTAGTTTTATTGGAAACTACTCATCTCAGGCCATCAGGAAGTGGTGTTTCTTTTAAGGATGCTATCATTTTAAAATGAAAGAGTGATCCTCCAACAATAAGGACACAAAAGGATTATTCTAATATATCCAGGAATGTGTCTACCATATCTTTCGCTAAGATTTCAAAGGTCAAGCTCACCCCAGATTTGGAAAGGTTCAAGGCAGGGATCCATAGGATTCTCAACCATGGTAACCCACAGTCAGTGTGAGAAACCACTGATGAATCTGATTATGACTATGAGAATGATCCTTCTTATTATGATTACTAAAATGGTTTTCTGGATGAGGGAAAGTATCTTTGTTTTACCCCATCCGCTTATCTTGTTATCTGTTTCTTTCTTTTAATAAAAGGTCAGGATATTTTCTTATGGCTCGATGTTTTTAGTAAATTAATATATTCATTTTTATATTATATAATTGTTTAAATAAAATATTAATATATTACATTTATATTAATTAATTACACATTTTTAATTAAGTTATATAAATATACTATTAAAAAAATTTACTATTATAAATTTGATTCTTTTTTATATATCAAATTAAAAAAAATAAGATTCATTTTTTATTAAAAGTTATATAAATCATATTTATATATTATATTTAGATATATATATATTCATTGTAAAATAAATCTTATTTAAAAATATATAAATATCTATATATAAATTAAATTAATCACTACAAACTTTATCAGTGTTAAAAAAAGTGTTGATAAATGTGTGAAATTTATTAGTGCTAAAAAATTGTTGATAAAAAAGTGAATTTTTCCATCGTAAAAAAAAGTGCTAATAGAGGTTATCCATTTATCAGAACTTTTTCTAGTTCTGATAAAATTTAACTTTATCAATTATTTTTCAAGCATTGATAAACATTTCCCATTTATCATTGATTTTTGGGTAGTGGTGATAAAGTCTAACGCCATATATCGCACAATTTATTGTAGTGATTATATAACTTTTTTAATTAAATTTAACAAAATATACTATTAATAATATATTCAGTAGTTATTTATATACATATATATGTAATATTATTTGAATATAATATTTTAAAATTTATATTAGTCATTTATTTAAAATACATCATTAAATACAAAAAAGTGCACACACACATATATATATTGATATTTAAAACCTATCAATATAAATATATGCATAAATATTTAGATATTTTTTATTTATTAAATATAGTTATAGGTAAAGTTATAATATTTAAAACTTAATATGTATCCAAAAAACATGTTAATAGTATTGTGTGATGACTGATCTTGAGACGACTGACCAATGTATGATTGATATTGTATATCTTTTTTATACAGTTATATAATTTATGATAATTTCATTTTCTTTTCCTTGTTCATGACTTGTATGTTGTCCTTATTTCTAATTATGAAAGGACCTATATGTATGTGTAAAACTGTTATGTATCCCAAGCCCCTAAATCCCCTCACTTTCATGTGAGTAACATTGTAATAAAATGGAATTCTACAAGAGGTATTGTTTTTTTAAGTGGGATATTTACATCATGACTGAAATGAGACTTATGGTTTCTAAAATATGATATAATAGAGGTTCCAAGAGCCCCCTAGGTTTTTTGGTTTATTGAACAATGATAATATAATACATATAAAATGTCTCAAGACCAAGTCATAGATACTTAATTATAACTAATTAAAACATGTTAAGAGTTTGATGATATAGTACAAATATATATAATGTTTTATTAAATTTACTTTCTAGGTAATCATATAAATGTAAATATTGAATTTATTTATATTGTTTAGGGTTTTAAATATAGTTTTCCACCAACAAAATTGAAAAATAATTATGAAAATCTAAATATAAGTGGATGTATATATATATATATATTATTAGATATTGTTATAGGTAAAGTCACAATATATTGAATGTAATAACTATCCCAAACCAAAATGTTATCAGTATTATATGTTGACTAATCTTGAGATGATAGTCTAATGTATGATTGAAATTTCATGTTGCATTTTTTTGTATCCAATTTTTTAATTTTTAATAATTGATTGATCTTGAGATGATTAACCATTATATGGTTGAAATTACATGTATTTTTTTGTATGTGGTTATATAATTTGTAATAATTGAATTTTCTTTTCCACATTGATTTCATATGTTATATACCTCTCTCTAAGTATGTAATGACCTATGTTTCCATGTAAAAATGTTATATATCCCAAACCCCTATCCCCCATCACTCGTATTTCAGTATCATTATAATAAAAGGATGTTTGATAAAAGGCATTGCTGTTTGAAGAGATATTTTTACACCATGACTGAAAGAAGATTGATGGTTGCTGAAATTTGAGTTAATAGAGACTCTAGGAGTTCCCACTATGGTTTTGGTTGGTTTATCAAATATTGATAAACCAATCCATAGAAAAAGTCTAAAGATTAAGTCATAGTTATTTAATCATAACCAATTTAAACATGTTCAATATTTGATGATGTCGTGTATAACATATCTTTAATAAATTTATTATTACTAATCATGTCTACCTAAATATACTACAATGGGGTGGTAATTTATACTGATCAGGGTTTTAGATATATTTTTCCACCTACAAGAGTGGAAAATATTCATGAATGTGTAACATTGGATCAAGTTCATAGGAATATTCATAGTCATTTAAAACATAGGGTAGATCAATCAGTTACTTCAATTAAATATTAACATCTTCAATATCCTAAGCATCTATGGAACATTGAGTATCCTCTTATCAATGATGAGGATTGGTTCGATGCATCATCATTGTCCATGAAACAATGTGGTAATGGTTTAATGGAATTATATGTGGTTCTTTCTGATATTGATGAGGTGCAACCCACTACTACCAAAACATGTTATGTGAGCTCAGTTGAAGTCAATCCTTCTAAACACTCTCATTAATTTCTTTATCACATGACTTCAGTAATTGAAATAAATTATGAATAAGATGAACAAAATATGGAATGAACTTTAGGGGACATCACCATCTATACTCCTGATCTAATGAATGACATGTCATCTAATGAGTAAGTATCTGGTGATGCATCAGATGATTATGTAGGGGAGGATGATATGGGGAATTAACCTTCTAAGGTTCCTTTGATAGATAGTAAGTAACCAGTTAGTGTTAATTATCCTATATTATTGACTTCCTTAGTCAAATTAATGTCTCATGTAAATCATATTTACTAGGATGTTATTACACTGGCTACTGAATTCCCTATCATTATAGGTAATATATCTTCATCAATTGATAACACCTTATATATTGGGAAGAAGTTTGAAAGTAAAATTTCCTTGAATAATGTGCTTAAAATAATACCACATAGAGAGAAATTTCTTATTTTTTGTTGGTGAGTCCAAGAAAGAAAATTATCTACTTCAGGGTGACAAATATGCAAAAAATTTAAATTTCAGCTATGGATGATATATGATAATTTTTTTCATATTGTAAGAAAACCAAATTTGAATGCCCACATACCTTTTTACATCCAATCTTTTCACAGGATCAATATTCACATGATATATAGTTTATGTGAACTATTATTATATAGATGATACGAACGCGTCAATACATTCTTGTGTCCCTTATCTAGGAATAAATAGAACAGTAATTCAAATACAAGATATCCTACACAAGTTGGTAATGGTGCTCCTCTAACACATAAATTTTCCATTGTTCAAAAAGATAATTTTGAATCCCGATGTTGGTTTTTAACATGTATATGCATTCAGGCCACACAAACAAAGGTAATATGTCTGATATCTGGTCACCATTGAGCAATTGTAGAGTTCGTTACTGATAGAGTTTTATAGTGAAAACTAAATTCTTATTATTAATATTTCATTACAAATATTACTATTAATGTGAATAATCATTTAGAAGACGAGGTAATAAAGAAGGAGATCATCAAGTTGGGTATGTTTTCATAAACATATATTTTTTGGAAAAAAAAATTATATCCTTTTAAATTCATTATTCTCTTCTAGTTTCATCATATGATTCCCAAAAAGAAAAGTTTGATCAATTAATTGAATCACTTTTAAGGGATAATCAATATGTGTATGATTATATAATGTGAATTTCAAAGGACAAATGGTCACTAGCATATATGGTGGAGGGAGATATGGCCATATAACCACTAATATTTTGTAGTGCATAAATGGGGTGTTCAAGGGTGTGTGTAAACTACCAATCATAGGGTTAGTATAGGATACATTTTATAGATGTGTGATGTACTTTATTGAATGGTCCTAGTAAGCATATTAGAAGATAAAAAATGGAATGAATTATGGTTAGAATTTCAAAAGTGACATTGATTAGTTATTTCATGATGCATCATCATTTCATGTTTAAACCTTTAACTAGGTAGGAAACCTATTTAAGGTATTGTATTTACATGACCCACTGATAGAAAACATTGGTCGAGTGCTAGTGGTCATATTGGAAGGAAGGTACTATGATTATGGTTATTCCCAAGCATTGAGATATCCCTATTTACATATTGTGGAATCTTGTGCATCGATGAACATATCATGGGAACCATATGTTGACCAATTCATCATGTGAGAACTCTATTTTATTATTATAGTGCAACTTTGATTTATGTTGGTGACTTTCATACTATTACCTTTCTTGTTGATCAACCAACTATGGTCCCTAATATTGCTAAGTTTCATATTATGGATTTTTCATTTATGAATTCTTTCATTTTGAAAATTTTCATTTATGGATTTTTACATTTATAGTTTCAATCACAATGAATTTTGTGATATTCCATACTTTAACCTTACCCACTCATCAGCTGACTATGATGCTTGATATTACCAGGTTGCTCCCTTAGGGATGACTAAAGTCCACTTGTATAAAAAATGAGATGGATAGGACTTGATAAATGGGAGTGGGGATACATTAAAAAAATTTCACATGAAAGGGAATACTTGTAAAAATATCCCCAAGTGGAATGATGGGGATCCACATCACATTATCCTTAATCAAGTTTATGTATTTTATCATTAATATTTACATTTTTCAATATACAAGCTTTTTCATTATGGATACTTTTATTTCACGTTTGTTTCATCTTTAGTTTGTTTCATTTCTAGTTTCAATTGGAAATAATTTTTTTACATTTCAACTATTATGAAATTAAACACATAAAAAAATTAATAAGAAAAAGTTTATCCTATAAATGAATTATCTTTAATTTTTTCCTTGAAATCACACAGTCAGTTGAATATTTCATGAAATCACTTATACTATATGGTATTTTCATCACATTTTATATACATATAATTATTTATAAATAAATTAAACTTGATAGGAGATCATTAATACACAAAAATTTATGTAATAAGACAAAAACATCCATCACATCTATTTTTTCCTCATTTTTCATCATAATGCTTAATTATGAATGCTAATTGTGTACCACATTTTTCTTCTTACAGCTTTTTAAAACATATTTTACTAATTTTATTGAATTAACAAAAAAACTTAATGATCATAAAAAATATAGAGATGGAGGCCCATCCATTGATAACATTCTAGGATGAACATGTTTCGCAACTAGTCATTAATGGATTTTTAGTTCCTACTTTGATTGTACAAATATCTCATCATTTTCATCATGTTGAACCACCTCCTTCCATCATACCTTATCTTCATCATGTTGGGTTCTATAGTGTAGCGATATACGACTACACATGCATTGATCATTATGTCATTGCTTCACTTGTAGATATGCATAGGTTGGAGACACATGTATTTCATTTTGTAGAGGGATTTATGACTATTATGCTAAAGGATGTGTCCATTGTGTTCGGACCCCCCATAGACAGTGTAGCTATGATGGGTTGAGTTGGTAAGTATTGGTTTGATCTTGTTCATAGACTACAAGGCATTGAGGTTCGGGATGACAGTAGGTCCATCATCGAGATTCAATTATGCATACCTTGTATAGATGATTAATTCACCCATCTATTTGATGATGATAACAAGATCACTATGCTGAGATTTGCGTGTGCATATATTTTGAGTCTTACTGGCGGAATGATCTTCATTGACTATTCAACTATATTTTTTCATTTGATGTATTTACCATTATTATAGGATTTGGACTAAATAGGGAGGTATATATAGGTGTCTACATGTATTTCATATACATAAAGAGTGTAATACAAATCATTTCACATCAATAAGATGTGTATTATAGGATATGTTATTCTTATTCAGATGTGGATATGGGAGTAAATCCCCTTATTAGCTCCACATACCCATGTGTCACTTCCAGTTGATTTTTTACAAGAGTCCCCATGTGGATGATAGTATATTTTTTCCTTCCTTCTTATGTAAAAATTAAATTTATAAATTTATATTATACAATATATGTATAAAAATGTTATCTATAGGTGGGTTTTAAGACCTCAATATTTAGATATGGACATACATGATGTACTTTCATGCATAGTTTTGTTGGATAGTCTTTAACAAGATGATGTGGGTTATTATTAATTATATAGTTAAATTATTATTGTTTATAGTACTTGTCTTCATTTATTAATTTCTTATTCATTTTTTTTGGTATTTCATGTTTCATGGATACCTTATGTTGAGGCTATCATCCAGAGTCTCCCCCCTTACTGTATAACGATGCTTGTTGTCCACTCATGATTTGTACTTATGATTCATTTTTATATTGTTAAGTGAAATCATGTTGATAGAGTTATGAGGTAGTTCAGATTATATTAGCACATTCTTTCACCACCCAGTCAGTTACCTTCACTTCATTTCCTAAAGATGTTAGGGAAGCGAGAATTTTACTAGAGGAGTTATCATGTATGATATATTGAGATGTGGAACAGATGATATGATCCTCGATTATGAGGATCTGACCTAGTACGTATGCATTTATTAGATCAGCTGGATTATGGGCACTGGTACTACATGTCCAAAATGGGATATCCTACCTAAAAGGATGGGTCTATCATGAGTTGGTTATAATTAATCCTTATATTTTTCAATAGATTTTTTATTAACATTAGTTAAATGCATAATTTTTTTAGAGGATGTTTGTATCACTCATCTCATTCACATATCTGACCTCATTGAAGGATACACCTTTGACCAGGTCTATTTTTATAGAGTAGTGACATAGCTGATTTTACTTATGAATGAGATTTATCATAGGATTTTAATTTTTGTTCCAAGAGAGGCTGATCCTGATATAGATGTGTTAGGGGTGACAAACCTATTATGGATGAAGATGTAGAATAGGAGTAGGGTGCTCATCATGATTGTTTTATAGTGGAAGAGTATGATGGTGTCTGATATAATTTAATTCCTTTTAATATTGAGTTTCTCGAAACCCTGATAAAGGATCTTACACGTCAAATATATAATTAATTTATTTAATATTGGAGGAAACGAATTCCTGGACTTGGGATAATTCTTTGACGTGAATGTTGACCATAAAAAAATACAATTTTGAATTACTTTCATTGTGTTTTGATGATTCAAGCATATAATCCCTTTAGTGGTGATCCACATGTACTTCTTCAATCTCCATGAAATGCCAATCGATCTTCCACTATTATCATAGAAAATTGATTAGCTTTCATTGTTTATGTTGATCAATCATTCTTAAATATTGAATAAATATCTCTTTTGTTTCTCATTCTTTATTGGGATAAAGAATGATTATTTAAGAGGGAATTCTTTGTGCAAAAAAATTATCTATTTTTGATTGCACACCCCATACAATACACATAACTGTCTATTTATAGAGCTATGGTTTAGGTTAAATTAATTATATATTTGTATATGATCCCTTAAATAATATTATAACCCTAAATTAACATCATTCTATATAATAATAATATTTTTATTTTTATTTTTATTTTTATTTTTTGGCATGCTCTAACTTCACAATAACAAATATTATTTAATCAGATTGTTAATTAATATTTGTCACTAGACACAGTCTTGGTCTATTTGAACTGCTCTAAAATTTAATGAACACCTGAATAGATATTTAATTTAAATATTTCATTCATCAATAAATATCTATGATTGATAAAATGTGAATAAATTTATCCCTTGATCCTGAGAATAATATTTATTCAATTAATTAATTTCAAATATAATTCAATCAAGATCATCAAAAACACTTAGCGTGAAAACCTCTATAATTATTTCTTGTTGGAATTATGTGATATTTCTTAAAGTACAAGATTACTGTCTAGAAATTGTTCAAGGAAACTAATAAAAATAACATAATGTTTTAATGATGGTGACCACATATGAACACTCACTATGTAATATAAGCCCTCTTTCATAATATCTCTTCAAACAGGTTGCACATCTATGTCACCAACCTGTATGTTTGATTCATATTTCTTTAACTATCTGAAATAAACACATCATTAAACCATGTCCATGGAATTTAGGGTGATGGTTCTATTCAAATCATAGGGTTGAGATATCATCTTCTATAAAGATGGAAGGGAAAAATCCTTCCACGACTTATAAATTAATGACATGTTAATCATGACATACGTACCCTACCTCACCACAAACATGTTTCATCAAGTTTTTCATCAAAAAATATAATTGTGTGATTCATTACATGAATTAATGATAATATTATACTATAATGACCATTACTCACACTCGTAGATATGAATATATGATGACACTAAAACATGAAGAATTCCTACTCGCAGGTTTATTCTCAAAATATCACATCTTATAGATTAAAAAGTGAGGACATCATGAGAGAAAGCCTCATCTTCTTATGATTACTCACTCTTGGTAGTGTAGGAACTATTTTTCCCATCATAGAACATTATCCAATCATAAAACATTATTTAATAATATCATCATAGCACTTAAAGTTTCCCAACATACTGGAGACCTTCTATTACGTTATCAATGCGATGTATACTCTAAGACATTATTACATTAGGGTCATGTATAATAATGAAAAATATGTAATAAGAGGTTTAATTAATATTAAATACGTCAAATATACATGTAATTAAAGTAAAATTATTTTTTCCTTGGACACCAACTCTAAAAAACTCCAACCCGGACTTGAGACAACTGCCTACGATTTTAGTCTATCAGACCTCACATTATATCAATGTTTTTGCTGAGTTGGGTATTTATTCAAGGGTTCTACCACATTGTATTTAGTGGAAAAAATGTTCACTCAAACCTCACCTCTCTATGAAAAATCTCTCAAGAGATGATACTTCTAGAGTATGTGATTTTCCCACTGATGTGACCTTGGATATTTTGTGAGAACCACCATTATAGTATTATAACAATAGAGTGTGATAGGATCTTGAATTATATTTAATACATAAATACCTTGGATAATGTTGTTCATTAATACTTCTTTTTTTATACCTCAGAATCCATAATATAATCGGACTCCACTGTAGAATCTATGACCATAACTTTCTTTGAGCTCTTCTAGAAAAAAACACCTCCATTCAAAGTGATGATGTATCCTTCTTGTGACTTTATGTTATCTTGATCAATTTAGAAACAATAATCTATATATCCTCTGATGACTAGTTCCTCATATCCTCCATAAGAAAGGAACATATCCTTTGTATGACTCAAAAACATAAGGATATTTTTGGCTATCATCCAATGGCGGTCACCTAGGTCAGCTTGATATCCTCATACTTTACTAAATATATAGGTGAAATATAGTATAGTACATAAAATATCATACATGACTAACCCAATTAGTGATTCATATGAAATCCATTACATTTTATTTGTTTCCTCATGTGTTTGAGGACACATTTTCCTAGAAAGATGAATTCTATGTGACATTGGAAATAATCCTCTCTTGGATTGATCCATACTGAATTTATTCAGTATCTTGTCAATATATCTACTTTGACTTAGGTCGAGAACCCTATTGGATATATCATGATGTATCATAATCCCAAGAATATATGTTGCTTCTCCCAAGTCCTCCATAGAGACACATTAATTCAACCATACCTTAATAGATTGTAAGAATGGTATTTAATTTCTAATGAGTAATATAACGTCAACATATACTATTAAGAAAATGACGGAAGTACCAATAAATATCTTGTAGACACAAGGCTGACATTCATTATTTATAAAAGAAAACTCCATTATAGCTTCATCAAAATGAATTTTCCATGGACTAGATTCTTACTTTAATCCATAAATGGATTTTTTTTTCAATTTACAAATCTTGTTGGCATCCTTTCGAGCTGCAAACCCTTCGGGTCTTGTCATATAGAAATATTTTTGAAGTTTTATATTAATGAAGGCTATTTTGACATCAATTATCCAAATATCATAGTCATGGTAAGACACAATGGAAAGTATAATTATGATGGATTTTAGCATTGAAACTCAGGAGAAGGATTCATCTTAGTTAATTCCTTGATGCAATTTAAACCCTTTTACAACTAGTCATGCCTTATAGGTACTGAATTTTCCTTCCATGTATAGTTTTTTCATGAATACCTATTTGCGACTAATGGTATTTACATCCACTGGATAATTTAGCAAAATCCAGAGTTAGTTTTAGTATATGGAATCCATTTAATAATTCATGGATTATTTCCACTTGATAACATCTATTTTTCTTATTACTTACTTGAATGTTAAAAGAACATTACTATTGACTAATAATGAGTCTTCATACTCAGTGACTCAAAAACCATAATGTTCTGGTTCTCTAACCTCTCTTTTACTCCGACATAGTAATTGTGTCTCCTGAATAGTTCTTTCTTCAATGGGGATTTGTTGAATCTATTATTATGCCAAATATTTTTTACCTTGAGCCTCAACTTCATCAAAGTCTAACTTAATCCCAATATATCTTTTATAGGTGAGTTCAATCTCAAAGAATATGAAATGTCTTTCCACGATTACATTTTTTTCTAAGGGTTCATATAGGAAATATCCCCTTGTTTCCTTGGGGTATCTTATAAGTTACACTTTGTGCCTCAGGGTGAAATTTTGTTACATAAAGAGGCCTTAACAAATGCTTCACAACCCCACACATTTAAGTATTCCAAAATAGGTTTATTTCCATTTCATAAATGGTATAGTATACTGTATACTACTTTAATTGGCATGTAGTTTAGTATTTTTTCTATTGTTTATGACATGTATCCCAAAAGTATAATGAAAGACTCACATGACTCATCATTGATCTCACCATGTCCAACAAGGTGTGGTTCTTCCTTTCACTTGCAACATTCCACCGAGGTGTATAAGGAGTGAGTTGAGATAACATCCTAAACTCCCATAATTAATCAATGATGTCTTGGTTAATATATTTTCCACCAAGATTTGGGAATATTTTCTTAATCTTCTCACCTAGATGATTCTAAAATTCATTCTTGTATTCCTTGAATTTATCAAAAGAATCTGACTTATACCTTATTAAGTAGATATATCCATATCTACTAAAATGATCAATAGAAGTTGTGAATTATGAGTACTCACCCCTTTCCTTAATAAGAAATAGTCTACACACATCTATATGAACTAATTAAATAATATCTTTGTCCCTTTTACCCTTTCCACTAAATGATGATTTAGTTATTTTACCTTGTAAACATGCATGCCACATACCCAATAGTTTTAGTTCAAAAGAATATAAACATACATCTTGGAATAATTAATTCAAGTGCTTTTTTTACATGAAAAATATCATGATACCATAGTTGGGTGTGGCATGAACCATGTGAAAGAGTTTCATTGTCAATCTTCATTACTTGTTTTGTGTAATCCAACACATAATGTCCATTATTTAAATTCACCTTACCATAAAAAATTTTATTTTTATAAAATAAGAAACATTCACTTTCTAACTTGAATGTAAATCCATATGTATAAAGTATTGATACACATATTTTTTTGGTAACTAAAGGAACATATTAATAACTATATAAAACTGAGATCATTTCAGCAAGCAACATGATGTTGTATTCCCTAATAGCTAAAATAAAATGTTTAGATCTATTGGATGCTCATAGATCTACCTCCCCTTGGTCAATTGTTCTAAATCTACTTGATTCCTATATTTGAATACATATGTGGGAACAAAAAGTTGTATCTAATACCGATTTTGTAGAAAAAGATAAATTTCACTCGATAATAAACTCACCTAAAGCCTCCCCTTACTTATTTGGATGTGTGAAGTTTTTCTTCCATTGGCCCTACTTTCCATATACAAAATAGCCAGCATCATGTTTCCTTGCATTCCCATTTTTCTTTCTCTTCTTGTAATGACATAAAGATGCTTTGGACTTAGATATCTTTACTTTCCCTTTTTATTTTTCACCATATGATGGAAGTATTTTCGCACTTTGTATCCTATCTACTTGGTGAAGGAGAGTAAGAAGATCTATAAGACACTTTTTAATGTTTTTCATATTAAAATTTACAATAATTATATATAATATATATTGTAGTAATGAAATAATGAGATTGGTGCCTAATAATTATGGGAGTTTAAACCCCAGAACCACTAGGTGCTCAATGTAGCCAGTGATATTGACTATGTGAGGCCCAACTAGGGAACTCTCTCCAAGATTTCTCTAAAATATCACTTTGGAAATATCAAAATTTTCTTTTATAACTCTATCTTATTAATGATCATGGGTGTTCTCAAGCATCCTATATGCATCTGTGTTTTCGTGATACAACATGAGTTCACTAAACCTAGTAGAAGGGATAAAACATTGAATGTCAACCATATATATAAGGCACCAACCTTAAACATTACATAATCTTGAGTTAAGTCAAGAATTCACATTGAGGATCTTTTCAAGTTTATATTTTTAGAGAATTAGGCCATAAATATTACATTACATCTGAAAATATTACAAAGTAGACACTTCTACTATAACCAATTTTTTCACAATAATAAAGCTCATTAAAAAAACAAAATTTTTTTCTTGATAAAAAATATACCTGAATTCTTCATTTCTCTTACCCTTCTTTATACACTATGAAAAAATTTCAAATACTTGGGACGAGCATAAAAATCTCAGTAAGGGATATAAAATAAGGGAAGAAAACATTAGTCCATGAATACATACAAATCAAAAATCAAACTTTTCAATCATACAACACAATATCTTTAACATACCTCATGAAATAATAATATTTATGAATAAAACATAGAAATAAAAAACCATAAAGGTAACTTGTGGCATCCATAACATACTTACATTATAGATTTTACAACTTCATAGGGAGTTACATTTGGAATACCCATCACAGTATATTCCCTAAATCTATAAGGACAAACATTAACATTTACCTCGGTCATGTTACCCAATGAATTGGAGAGATATCTCGGTCTCACGTTCCCTTGGTTTATCATGGAACCACCTGTATATGTAAACAATTCCAAAGAACCATAACATATTCAAAACACATGAAACAAGCATAAAGGAAAGATACCATTTCCATATTGCAATCATAATATATCACATCAAGATATTGAAATAATCAATGCTTTATCAAAACCATTTTTAATAGCAAAATACATAAGAAGTGTATATGATATTTATTTTCCTTTTAAAAACATTAGGGCTTGTTAAGGAATCCAAATATCAAATAATGATCATAGCAGTGAAAATGTATGTAAAGAACTGTAAATTTCAAGGAAATTTTTTTCTTAATTTCTTTGGGATTTTACGAGTACACAGTTTCTGACGGCACCTGATTCCGAGGCCCGGTGTGCTCGGAATCAATTTTTGATGTTTAGCTTGGGTACGTTCAGTGAACGAACGAGCGGGTTTTTCTAAATTTTGAACCAATGCTCGGAATCGAAATCCGAGGACACCGATGAAACCGCAACGCCAATAATTTCTTAGGAAGACTTTTTCTGGAGTTGCGTTTGCTCGGGTGATGTTGTTAAATAAATGGGTTAACTAAAGAGTGAAATAAAAATTTGTGCTACAATTTCTATTTCTATTCTAAGTAGTTATAACCTATGCATGGAAGTTGGAGTGGGACCCACTACATCCTAACTCCACTTGGTAGGATATTAGTGAAGTGGGGACCACATGTGCCCCACCACTTAAATTCTTTTAAACCTCCCTCTTGTAATTTAATTTCTAACTCGCCCACTCCCCCACTTTAATTACATGCTAACTCTTACATTAAATAGATTGATTAAAGCTATTAAATTTATTTAATAAAGAGTTTGAATTTTGAATTCTTGAATTCTTGACATGAGTTAATAAAATAAGGACCTACCTTATTTTATTTTGGGTGGTTTCGTTGTGTGGAGATTTTGGGAGAGTTTACGCTAACTCTTGAAGAACATGAAGAACATCAAGACCTCGACGAAGAATGCCATCACCGCAAGGAGTGATCGTCGTGCCTTTCTTCTCCTCTCCGCAGCCGGTGTGAGACGTCGCTCCACCTCGAACGTTCTCCGTCAAACACATACGGAGCTTTACCTCGTGACGCCGTTTCTTGCGAAAATCTTCATTGGACAACTACTTCGAGGTAAGAGATTGTTTTTATGTTCCTGACTTATTTTGGTGTTCATTGTTGATTTTCTTAGCCGCCTGTTATCAAATTAATGGGAGGAGGCCGGATCGCACAAACACGGCCGACCCTCCTCCCCTTTGTGGATGTTCACCATCGGGTTTTGAAACAAAGGCGGCACGGTGCAACAGCACCGCGTGGGATCGAGGAAAAATGTGGCGAAGGAGCGCGGTGCCGTCGTGCCGCGTCGTTGAGGCCGAAAGAAGCGGCGACCGGAGTCGGGCCGCGACGGAGGGGCGCGACGCCATTGCGCCGTGTCGGTCGGACAAGGGTCGTGGCCTTAGGTCGCGGCGGTGCAGAGGGTGGCGGCCAGAACCGCCGGCCGCCGGTGCTACAGGGGGCGGGACCAACGGGTCCCGCACGGCACAACCGGTCGACCGTTACGGCCGGCCAGATCTGGGAAAACCGGGGGTTGGTACCCCCGACCAGCGCAGCAGGGCGGACCCCCCGTGGTTCTGCCGTTCGGTTCGAAGGGGGGGGGGGCTTCCCCCCTTCTGCGTCTGCTCAGCACGTAGGCACCCGGACAGGCCCAAACCGGCCGGGCCGGGCTGGACCGCCCGTGCCGGGTCGGGCCGCCTGCGCTGGGCCGGACCCCCGTGCTGGGCCGGGCCGCACCGGCTGGTCCGAGCCGCGCCAGCCAGGTCGGGCCGCGCCCAACTGGGCTGGACCTGGACCCGGGTCGGGTCGACCCGATTCGGGCCGACCTAGGGGGTATTGGGCCGGGTCGGACCGGGCCCAAACCCCCTATTTTCGGACAGATCCATTCAAACGCCCATAACTTCGGTTACAAACCTCCAATCGACACATCGTCATTTTAATAGAGATCCTTGGATTGAGACGGTCGTTTCGGTATATTACACTCAAGGTTTCGGAGAACTTTGGGTACGACCGGGTTGGTTCGAACACGAAACCAACCGGGCCCTCGGAGCGGAAACACTTATAACTTGAGCTCCAAATGTCCGATTGACGTGCCGTCGACTTTGTTGGATTCCTCTTAGTGAGAAGATTCTTTTGGATTACTCCGATTGAGGTTTGGATGCATTTGGAGTACGGTCGAGTTGGTTTTGACTTAAAAACCAACTGTGCCCCTAGGACAAAAAAGCCAATAACTCTCAGACCGGGCGTCCGATTGACGTACTGTCTGTCACGTTGAGTTTCTTTTGACGAGACGAAACTTTGGGATATATCAAATCCGGACTTCGTGTTATTTGATGTATCGAACCCCTTGGCTCGTGGAGCGGACCCTCCCGGAATCAAGCTTGATATGTGTAGGAACCCTAGAGCTGGTTGTGACTGCGACGACGATGACGACTGTACTTGGATCCTACGTGGGTTCGACACCGAGGAGGAATGTACTTGGATCCTCCGTGGGTCTGGAAGTGACGACGAACGTACTGAAATCTTCTGTGGGTTCGACGACGATGACTACTGTTCTTTTATCCTGTGTGGGTCCGGCAGTATGTGACTACTGTTCTTGTATCCTATGTGGGTCCGACAGTATTTGACTTTGTACTTGTATCCTATGTGGGCCCGGTAGAGTAGCTGGTCTTGTATACTTTGTGGGTCTGACAACTTAGCTGGTGTTGTATCCTGTGTGGGTCCGACAGCTTAGATGAATCAGTGGCTACATCTGATCATCTCTATCATCTTATTAAGTTGTATACTTGTGTGAGCTGAGTCTTGACTTTCAATCAATATCTTCGATATGATTGACTTGCTTTCCTATGTGGATTGGGTTGTGATTTCTTGTGTGGATTGGGTTGTGCATTCCTATGTGGATTGGGTTGTACTATCCTGTGTGGACTAGATCGATCTTGGGCTTGGATGTTGGAGCCGAACTGGAATTGATGACTTAGGTATATGTATGGTCATATACCTAAGTAGAGTTGGTTGATACTTCGTGATACTATCTTTCCTTTTTGGATTATCCTTCGTGGATTCTGGTAGACCTTTGGGGGTCTCGGGGTCCCTACTGAGTAGCGTATACTCACCCCTGCACGGGCTATGCCCGCACTACGTTGTGTTGGATGCAGATGACAGACATCTCTTATCGAGGTAGGAGCTCGTGGAGCTGGACGGTACCTGGAGGTGGATCATTGGACGAGACGTACACGGAGCGGACGACTAGAGCCGAGGAACGGAGGAGACTATCTATACCCACCCTTCAGGTGGGATTTCCAGAGGATGGCTCGATGTTGCTGCTTTACTTTTCTACCACTGTACTCTCTTTTCAGTTGTACTTTACTTTTAGTTGGGTTTGTATTCTGGCCCATTAACTTTCCAACACTCAACTTTGTACTCAGTTTACTTAGTGTTTACTTTTTCTTGCATACTCTGTGGTGTTTGTTACCTTACTTAAAGGCAATGACTTCCCTTATATCAGGATTTATGCTTTTGGTGCTAGTCGCCAGCCCCTGGCCTATGGAAGGCTGGCTTGGGGTAGTCACGACATGGGTTCCGAGGATGGGTCATGACAATGTCATTGTCACCGCGTACATTAAAAAGAAACATTCCTTTTGTCATTTAGTAAAATGCTTTGTAGAAAAAGATTCATTTTTAAAACCATTAAATTTAATTAAAATAGAACTGGTATAATTATACACCATATAAAATAAGGTCATGTATAAACCAAAATATGCCTCAATGAAAGGAGATTGAGAAAAAGTCTCTTACCTTGAGTCTAACTTGTCTTGTTCGTTCTTTATATTCCTAAATAATAAACTTAACTTAATTTATACTTGATTAAGAACCACTTTTAAAGTTTTTATTGAATTTATACAACTTATTACCTTTTTATAACAATCTTATAATTATTCAAGTTCATATCGGTCATTTTGTCAATGTTCGGTAATTGAGTCAAAAATGAACTTTTTATAATTACAAATTGTCGTTGTGGTCAAAAGTCCATTATCTCCAAAATCGTATTCATGATTTAAATATCATAAATATACAGTATATATGTATTTAGATCCAATATATATTTATTTATAATAGTCCATAACATTTGGATATATGAAATGAAATACACCGTTCATGGAGACGGTAAGCCGTACATACGGATGAACGCTACTTTCATTCCTTTTTCATATTTAAAGGAATGATAAATAAATGATAAATTGGTATATTATAATTCCATGATAATATATATGTTATATATGTTACATAATTTCATTAATTTTATCCTTTATACGTTCCATGTATGGCATGAACGAGTCATATCACTTTGAGGGGGCGGTAGTCCGCACTTCCTCAAATGAAATTATCATATTTACACATTATGGAAAGAATAAAGGTTTGTTGTAAATGAAACATACAGAATCATATAGAAAATATATATAATATATATCATATATAAATATAGTTCCATCATAATGGCAACGATGAGAGGTGGTAGGAGAAAATCGAACAATCATCGTTTCGTGAGGCAGTAGTTCGTCGTACACAGAAACAGTATGTTCATATCCATTAGATAGATGTGTGTTTCAGTATAGTTCAAATAATTATCATAAAAAAATTCTAATATATTTATGATACTGGTGTTGTTATGTAATCAAATAATAATAAGAGCATAGGGAGTGTAGAAGGAAAATAAAGTAAAGGAACTTGATAGAAGACGTTACCTCTAAATCCGGTAACTTCTTTTGATTTGAGCCAAAAGGCTTTCTTGAATTGAATTATTCTCAAGGAAATTCTTCTAGGAGGAATGGATGGATTTTGGGAGCTTATTTGAGAAGAATTTGGACGATCCAAGGGGCATGAGAGGTGATTCCCTTTTATAAGAGTGAGGAGGGGCACTTTAGGAAGGCATTGAAATATTATTTTATTATAAAATGATTTTCGGTTTCAAATGGTACCAAAGTCCTTTATTTAAAAGATAATATTATTTTGGGTCGAAAACCTATCAAACAATACTTTTTATACAAGTCTAGGTCATAAATTTATTCATATCTTTTATCTTTAACCCTTAGTTAACTAATTTAACTCTTAAAATGTCTTCTTGTATATTGATACTATATGGTTAATATAGTTACTATAAAATGACAATCGAACCTCAAGTGGTTAATTAATGAAATTTTAAACATTATATAAGTCATTTAGACTAGTCTTAGATTTTTAGGACTATTATACCATTTAATAAAATAATATTTGTTTTAAAAACTCATTTATGTCAATTTTTTATACTATTCATATCATGACTTTTTAAAAATCCATAACAACTTGATTCTTTTGAAAAAACTTCATTAATTAAAATATAACAAGTAATAATCCTACATAAAGTTTTTAATGAAATAAAAAGTTCTAAATAAATTTATTTTAATATTTATAATCACATTTATTTAAATCATTCATTAATAAGTTAATCACTACATCATCATTGTGTCATAAATATATTTATTTATTTGATGTCTAAAAATTATAAATAAAATAACATGATGTAGGAAATAGTTTTATCTTTATAATTAATTTTTATAGTTGAATATAACACTTATATAACCCCATATAAAAATTTTTTTAGTAAAAAATACATGTTTATGTTATATTTTTCTTTACTATAAATTAATTCTTATAAAATGTCATTATCACTCCCAAGTGGATCCATGAGATCACTAAATCTACCCAAAGATTACCATGGTCAAAAATATCTCATCTAATAGGATTACTACATGTGTTAGGGTAGTTTAATATTATTATAATATTATTTTTTATCCTTATTTACCATATTTACCCTTTAACCAAGGTAAATAAAATAATTACTGAAGTTACTATTCATCATGTCAAAAAATAAAAAGAACCTATTTAGAAAAATTTAACCTTATGATTCCAAATATGGAATCAATTTTTATAAATTCAAAACATATAATTTTCAGTAATTAATTTAAAATTAATTCTCGTTGTCAAAACCAAAAAGCATGTTTTTTAAAAAGTAAAAACTACCAAATGATTGGCATGGGTTTATGACTAATTTAAATTTGAAATTACATCCAATGACCAAAATTGTATTAAATGATAAAAATATAATCCAATTACACTTTTAAACCAATTAAAATTAAATATATAATAATATAAATAAATTAGATGAAAAGGCAGTTTTGACTTAAAATGCGGTATTTTTAACTATTCATTAAAAATTCAACTTTATCCTAAAATTACAAAAAAATTATCCAAAGTAAATTTTGATGTCTGGATTATATAGAGGAATTTTATTTTTTTTCAAATATAACATATAAAAGTGACAAAAAATTGATTTAAAAATGGTTAGCCATCAAAAGGCGGTAAAACGACCTTTTAAAAATATTTGAGTATTTAATGCTTAAAATCAGATTCATTATTATTTTAAGCCTCTAAAATTAATTGGATAAAATCAATGGCATTTAACAAACATATATAATAATATTGTAGTTATTTATGTTCATTCTCACCAATATAATGACTAAGCGTTAACTACCCTTTAAAATAATAGTATTATTATTGTATTATTTTTTAGTATAACTCAAATTTGTGGGAAATGTTAGATTTCAAAGAAACTTGTTGTTGCGTGTTGAGTACGTTATCGGACAAAGTTTTCTCTTTAACATAAAATTAATATCTTATTCATAAATATTAATAGATATGAAAATTTATTATTCTATAAATACCTAGGTCATTACATCCTTCCCCCCTTTTGGAAATTAAGTCCTCACAATTTTAAAATTGGGCTTGGAAACTCCATTGAAAATACCACATCAGAAAAAGAGTCAATAAAACTATCACTTTTAAATAAATAAATAGAATTAAAAAGGTCACCCAAGATAATACACACTAGGGTTCCATGTAGGAAAACATGGATATGGAAGAAAAATTGACCATCAAGTTCTGATGGAGAGTGATGGAAAACATGATCAGAAGAAAGTTAACCACCATAAAACCAAAAACTTGTGATGGGTTAAATAGTTTTTGATTTCACAACAAGAAAAGTAAACGAACAATGTTTTTGTTTTAATATCCTTTTCATCAAGTTGAGGAATTTATTTATGAGCTTTACTAAGAATATAAGGAAACATACTTAATTGTCATGTATAATTTCATCCTTTACTAAATTTCTACCACAAAATCATCTTTTCTCCAAATGATGAGTATACAAGATGACTTGGTCAAATCAAAATCACTAGAATCAACTTATAGAGAATCATATAATCCACCAAAGATGAACTATGTAATATCCCAATTCCGGAAGCCACCCAGAGGCACTCCGTACCTAGTTGGTCACATGGCCTCAAGCACATTTCCCCTAATGCCAGAGGCTACTGACAAGTAGTGAGGGACTTGGGTTTGTTAGTGGGGAAACTATGACCTCATTGGAATAGTAACACAATGAAAGAGAAAAAAACAGATAACAATAGCGGAAGCAGTAATAATACATACGAAAGTAAACATCAGAAGTCGGAAGACATAAACAGCTGGAGTGTATATGCATATAAAAATGATTCATGGTACATATGTCTAGGAAAATATCTAAACACATCACAATGCTGGAATACAGAATAGTGCTAAACCAAAGTACAAAAGAAAATAGATAAACAGCTCCTTAGCATCGAAAGCCTCTACTTGGTCCCATGCTCTCAAGCTCCACAGCATATTAAGTACATGAAGTAGAAGGGAGCTTTCCCTTATCTATAACTGCAGCAATATAATCTATTTGGGCCCAAATGCATAGCCCAAACAGGGTGTGAGACTAAATCCTACTAGGAAATCAACACAAGATATGTGCCTAACAGACAGTGAATATACAACAGGTAAAAAAACAAAAGAAAGTAATAAAAAGGAAAGTACTCAGCACTAACCAGTCCTACAGTTTCAATGTAATCAGTTCTACACATCAATGAAACCAAATAAGTAGGGAACCCTCTGGGTAGTACTCTCAGCCTAACCCCTCTAGTTCAATCAAAAAAAGGATACTAGAGAGTCTCTCTGAGGAAGCTTTCTCAGTCAATTCCCCTTACAGTCCCAAGCGTTTGAAGACTCTATGAGGAAGCTCACATGATAAATTATCCTTATAGCCTAAAATAGTTCAAAGACTCTATGAGTAAGCTCACTTGGTAAATTACCCTTATAGTCTAAAATAGTTCAAAGACTCTCTGAGGAAGCTCACTCGGTCAATCCCCCTAATAGTCTAAAATAGTTCAAAGACTCTCTGAGGAATCTCACTCGGTCAATTCCCCTTATATTCTAAAATAGTTCATATACTCTCTCAGGAAGCTCAGTCGGTCAATTTAACTTATAGTCTAAAATAGTTCAAAGACTCTCTCAGAAAGATCACTTGATCAATTCCCCTTATAGTCTAAAAAAGTTCAAAGACTCTCTACGGAAGCTCACTCGGTCAATTCCCCTTATATTATAAAATAATTCAAATAATATCTGAGGAAGATCACTAGATCAATTCCCCTTATAGTCTAAAATAGTTCCAATACTCACTGAGGAATCTCACTCGGACAATTCCCCTTATAGTCTTCTACACCAGGTTCTCACGGCCCTGTGTAAGTCAATGAGTATAGCAACGAAATACAGCCAAAGTAAACCTCAAGAACTACCTGGATAATTGGTCTACAACATATCAAGCATGTCAGGAAACAACACTCTACCCTACAACACTAGGTATGGGAAAACAAGCACGGTGGCCAAAAAGGCTAGGCAGGACCAAACGGTCGTAAACAGAACATGCATGGGAAACCACATCCAAAGCATAGAAAACAACCCTATTTACATCCAAATAACCTCTACTCAAGAATAAAAACATGGAAGGAAATTAACAGAGGTAAAATGGTAAACACACAATAACCTGTTGAATGTTAATGGGAAAAATTTCACATAATACTCAATGACTTTAAACAGAAAGTCACAAACTACCTACCTTTAGGGTTCTAGAGAAATCGACCCAAAAATAACTGCTCCCCAATCCAGGAAAAAGCTTAATAAAAACTACTCTAAATATCCTTCCCTATCATCCACAAGCCTTAAAATCAACAACCAAGGCAACCCCAACACTAGATCTACATGCAACAGATGTAGATCTAGAAAACCAAGAGAGTGGGGAGAGAATACCTAGAGAAAACCAAAGAGAAACCAAGAGGATAGACTTACCCAAGAAGAACCAACTTCAATCCAACAACAAACCCCTTCGATTTGCTTCCAAAACAAGTGGGAGAGCACCTTCAACCTTTGAGAACCCAAAAATCCTGAGTGAGGCTCGAGTGGGAGAGAGTTTGGAGGGATATGAGGCACCCTCGAGGGAGACCGAATTTAAAACCCTATTTTTAAGTGGACGCACAGTTAGTACGCATGGTTTGGAAAACCGTGCACTAACCATGCACACACCACTAACTCAAGAGGAGGCATCTACACGGTTTGGAAACTGTGCACAGGCTGTGTGAAGCTTACTATCTCCTCCTACACGGTTTCTTGGAGAACCCGCACAGTTTCCCCTAATTGTGCTCAAACCGTGCCCCATAAGAAAATCCTTAAAACTTATTCAAAACCATTCCAAACTCTCCCAAACTCTTCCCAAACCAATACATGTACTTTAAACACATAAAAAGGAAACCATCCCAACTCATAAAGTACACAGTGTGTACTTCGAAAATTTCCAAAAATTCCTCCTTTTCTTAAAAATGATCAGAAAAGGAAAACATACCTAAAAAAGAAGATCTGGGTTCTTACAAACTTCCCCCCTTAAAGCAATTAGTCCCTGAATTTCCCTAGCAAGGAATCATAGAAGAAGAAACCTCGAAAATCACTGTCCACTACAATCATACATCCGCCTCCATCTCCCAAGTCTCGTCCTGTACTCCCCCGTGCTGCCATAGCACTCGTACCAGAGGAACAGACCGGCCACGGAGAACCTTCGTACTTCAATTGACAATCCGGATAGGATGATCCTCAAACAATAAATCCACTTTGAGGTCAACCTCCTCAGGTTGAAAGACATGATACATGTCTGAAAAGTAACTTTGGAGTTGAGAAACATGAAAAACATCATGCATAGCCCAGTACCTCTGGGGTAACTTCAACCGATAGGCAACCGGCCCAACTCTCTCGACAACCTCAAACGGTCCAACATACCTCGGTGAAAGCTTACAATGTCTCCTAATTCTTCTATGCCCCAACCTTGGTGTGACATACAAAAAAACATGATCCTCATCCTCGAACTCCAGAGGTCATCTCTTCTTATCAGGATAAGACTTCTGTCGAGACTGTTCAGTAGCCATCCTCTTCTGGATCAACTCTATCTGCTCTGTGGTCTCCTGAACCAGATGAGGTCCCGGAAAAGTTTCCTCTCCTGTCTCCATCCAACATAAGGGTGATCGGCATGGCCTACTATACAAATCCTCATAAGGTGACTTCTGAATAGTTTCTTGAAAACTATTGTTGTAGAAAAACTCCACAAGAGGTACATACTTCTCCCAAGAACCTACAAAAACTAGGATTCATGCACGAAGCATGTCCTCAAGAACCTGAATCGTATGCTCGTACTGGCCATCTGTCTAGGGATGGTAAGTTGTACTCAAAAGTACTTGTGTACCCAAAGCCTTTTGAATCCCCTGCCAGACCCGAGAATTAAAATGTGAATCTCTGTCTAAAACAATGGAGTGTGGAACTCCATGTAAGTGCACAGTCTCACGGATGTACAATCATCTCAAATTATCAACATTGAAGGTATCCTTGATTGGTAATAAGTGAGAATATTTCATGAGTATGTCAATGACAACTCAAACTTCATCATTCCATTAAGGCGACCTCAATAAACCTGTCATGAAATCCATATCGATGCCATTCCACTTCCACTCGGGAATAGGAAACTTCTGTAAAATCCCTTTTGGTCGTTGAGGCTCCACCTTCACCTGTTGACAGGTGGAACACTTCATGAAAAAACCAAAAAATATCTCTTCATACCTGGCCACCAATACTGATGGTGTAGATCATGATACATCTTGGTGACACCAGGATAAACTGACCAAACTGAGGAATGAAAATCCCACATAAACTCCTCTCGTATGTCTGCTGGCACCCGTACGCGCCCCTGGAAATTCAAGATCCCATCCTCGCTCATTGTCTATCCTAGAATAGGGTCCTCTTCTGACATGCTCTCCCATAGGAGTGGGCCTTTTGAATCTGATAGCTGCCTCATTCGCACTCGATCAAGAAGAGTAGAGGTAACAACCACAGAAGAAAGAAAAGTATTACCCTGTCTATTATCCACCTCCAAATGCATCTCATAAAATAGAGCCATAAGCTATCACTCACTGATGGCCACCTTAACTGCATGTATCTTAGTCCTCCTACTCAATGCATCAGCCACTGCGTTGCTTTTACTAGATGTATAGGCAAGCTCAAAGTCAAAGGACTGAAGGTACTCAACCCACCTTCACTGTATCAAATTCAGATCACACTGAGTGAAGATGTACTTGAGAATCTTGTGGTTAGTGAAAACTACAAAATGTTCTACCATAAGATAATGTCTCCAACAGCGCAAGGCATGGACAACTACAGCAAACTCGAGATCGTGCGTCGTGTAATTCCTCTCATGTGGCCTCAACTGCTGAGACCTGTATGCAATGACTCATTCTACCTGCATAAGAACATATCCCATCCCAATACCTGAAGCATCACAGTACACAGTATAGATCTTTCCCATCTCTAGAAAAACTAGTATCAATGATGAATTCAACCTCTCTTTCAGCTCTTGAAAGGCTGACTCACAAGAATCTGACCACAAGAACTTCGCACCCTTCTTTTTCAGACTCGTCAATGGTGCTGCTAAGGATGAAAATTCCTGTATGAAATGTCTGTAGTATCCATCTAGCCCTAGAAAACTCCATACCTCAAAGATGTTCTTCGGCTGCTCCCAGGAAACTACTGATCTCACTTTCTCTGGGTCCATGGATACTCCTATCTCTGAGATAACAAGACCCAAAAAAGTGAATCTAGTCCATCCAAAAGTGGAATTTTGAGAGCTTAGCATATAACTGATGCTCTCTAAGTGTACTCAAAATGATCTCAAGATGTGTGGAATGGTCGTGTCGAGTGTGAGAGTACACCAAGATATCATCCACAAAGACCACTATGAAAGAATCCTAGTATGTATGGAAAACTCAGTTCATCAGTGCCATGAAAACTACAGGCGCGTTTGTGAGACCAAACGACATAACCATATAATCATATAGACCATACCTACTCTGAAAGGCTGTGAGAGGTATATCTGATGGTCTAACACACAACTGATGATAACCGAATCTCAATTCAATCTTCAAGAACACCCGGGATCCTCGAAGCTGATCAAAGAGATCATCAATCCTCGGTAAGGGATATCAGTTCTTGACCGTCAACTAGTTCAGCTTACGATAATCCACACAAATCCTGAGGGTACCATCCACCTTATTCACAAACAAGACAGGTGAACCCCAAGGAGAAATACTGGGTCATATAAAACCCTTTGCCTGAAACACTTCAAACTGCTTCTTGAGCTCCTGTAATTCTAGTGTAGCCATCCTGTAAAGAGGAATGGACACCGATGCCACTCCGGGCACAAGCTCAAAAGAAAAGTCTACCTCTCGCTCTAGAGGTAAACCTAAAAGGTCTTCTGGGAAGACATATCTGAAATGATTCACCACTGGAGGATGGTGTAACTGTGAAGTCCCCTGGTCATCCAGATATAGACTAGAAATCTGGGTTGTAACTTCTCCTAACCCAGGATGCTCGGGTCCCACTCTGCTCGCCTGGACATCCCACTTGCCCTTATGAAGAAAATATCTTCCCTATGGTGATGTGATACTCCCCCTACAACAATAGAAATCTACAACTGCCTGGAAGGGAACTAGCCAGTCCATTCTGAGAATGAAACCATATTCTATCATCTCTAGGACATTGAGGTACCATAAAAAGTGACACCCACCAACCTCTATAGGGCACTCCTTGCACTGACATACACTCACCATTCTAGTCCCCAAGAGAGTGTCTAGTGTCAATATATCAACATAAGAAAAGATACAGAGCCCAAGGCTCTCCAAAAAAACGACTAATATAAAGCTATGGGAAGCCCCTGTATCAAAAAGAGAAGAAGCTAATACTGAGGCTACTAATTTCATACCTCGAACTGTAAAAGGTCTGAGATCCTACTCCTTCTGGTTCTGCTCCACTACAAAATTCTGGCCTATAACACTTCCCTATGACCCTGCCTGACCACTCTGAGCTGATCTTCCCTCATGTCGCTGAAAACCTGGCGACTGGCTACCATGACCATGACCTCCACCTCAGCCTGAACGGCTAGAAGAACTTCAGTTCCCAGACTGGTGAGAAACTGGTGGTGATGATCTTGAATGAGGATTCATAGAAGAACCCCTATCACCACCTTCTGGTGAGACGATATGACAGAATCACTGAATATCACCCATCTTTCCAAAAGATCGGCACTCCACTGGGTCTCTCGGGAAATGTGGCCTTGTATGCCCACTTCTCTCGCACTGGTAGCATACCAACTGGCTACTAGAAGATGCATCCTGCATACTCTGATCTCCTCGTTTAGTCTCCATACGGAGCTTTCTTCTATTAGATGGTGGATCACTAACTCTAGATGCCAAACTACCCTGGTTCACAACTTTATAATCCCTTAGATTGCGCTCAATGATCAGCGCCTGGTTGACTATAGAAGATATATAAGTCAACCTAAAGATATCTCGGTGGCATGAATTTTCAAGGTCAATCACAGACCTTAGATTAAGATCATCAAGGACTAAAAATTGGAAACAGAAGAAGGGAACAAGATAAAGAAAACATTAAAGTTTTACAAAACAAGACTACACGACATGTATAATAACTACATGGTGTGTTCCATTAAGTCTTTCACATGTTCGCATACTTCTGCCAGAACTGTTCGTGTAACACCCCAAACACATGACATGTTGTTCCTACAAACGGCATGTACTTGAATTTTCTTACCCTACCAGAGTCCTTCTACATAGATAAGCCACACGGCTCCCCTTAGAACAATGTTACATGGTGTGTTTGTTCCAGACACTGTGTGCACTAGAAAAGATAACACCGACCCGTGCTGTAAGTTACATAGTCGGATTCCAAGATTACACTACACGGCGTGTTTATAACTGACACAGCGTGTATCACCTAAGGTTTTTCGTCTGTGTTGTTAGTCACAAGGGTGGACACAGGGTCAACCCTACACAGTGTGTACAACCGGTACATGGCATGTTCCCACAAGAATTTCCCTATCCCGTGTCTCTTCCCACATGGCCTATGACATTGTTAGAGACTATACATCATTTATATAAAGTAACCGGTGTGTACTTAAGAAAAATAGTTTCTTTCCAAATAGAAGAACACATGGCGTGTAGTCAAAACTACATGGTGTGTATTCTGGGTTTTTCCAGACAGTAAGCCTCAGAAACTACTCTGAAGCCCAGAAAACACTGAAACGAACATCAAAGTGCCAAATTCCGATCTGTGAGGGACCATACTCCCCACGAATCAAAGTTTGGAATCTTATACATGTTATAACAAGAAAAACAGGGCAATGATCCACCAAATTAAGGTCCATGAGGTCTCATAACACCTAAAGAACCAAAGTTTGGCATTCATTAAAAAAAACCTTACACAAACAATACCCTATCAAACAGCAGGTATTTTTATCATGGAAACCATCACAACAACATGCATATCTAGCACAACACCTATCACAACAACGTGCAATTGCTAATGCACCTTATATGGCATGGCAATAATGCATGAAATGTGATCACTAAAAAGTGCTTATATGATGCATGAGATGGCATACCCTCATCGGATCAGGTTTCAACAGAAATAGAACCTCAATAAAATCAACAATAACATCACAAATCTTGTGAACCACTCAAGGTGAAATAAAATCAACTGTAATAATTGAAAAACTAGAAAAATTGAAATTAAATGAGGTAGATTGGATTTTCCCTATACATGGGTTAGCTAATCCTGGGCATAACTTATTACCAAGTACCAATTCCATCCTATCCCTGTCTATAGGCTCCAAATAGTAAGTCAAGAGGGAAAGAATTCCTCTGATACCACTTTGTAACATCTTGGTTCTGGAAGCCACCCAGAGGAACCCTGTACCCGGTTGGTCTGATGGCCTCAAGCACATTTCCCCTAACGCTAGAGGTTGTCGACTAGTAGCGAGTTCCTTGGGCGTGTTAGTGGGGAAACTATGCCCTCATTGGCAGAGTAACACAACAAAAGAGAAAACAAATAGATAACAATAGCGGAAGAAGTAATAATACATACGAAAGTAAACAATGAAGGTTTGAAGACATAAATAGCTAGAGTGTATATGCCTATAAAAATTATGCATGGTACATTTGTCTAGGAAAACATCCAAACACATCACAATGCTAGAATACAGAATTGTACTAAGCCAAATTAAACAAATAAAACAGATAAACAGCTCCTCAACATCGCAATCCTCAGCTTGGTCCCATTCTCTCTAGATCCACAGCATATCAAGTACCTGAAGTAGAAGGAACATTTCCCTTATCTATACGTGCAACAATATAATATGTTTGGGACCAAATGAATATCCCAAATAGGGTGTGAGACTAAATCCCAGTAGGCAATCACCACAACATATGTGCCTAATAGTCAGTGAATATATGGCAGGTAAAAAAACAAAAGAAAGCAGTAAACAAGGAAGTACTCAATAGTAACCCCTCCTATAGTTTCAATGAAAAAAATTCTATACATAAATGACAGAAAATAAGCAGGGAACCCTCTGGGTAGTACTCTCAGCCTAACCCCTCTGGTTCAATCAAAACAAGGATACTACAGAGACTCTCTGAGGAAACTTTCTCAGTAAATTCCCCTTATAGCCCCAAGCATTTGAAGACTCTCTGAGGAAGCTCACACGGTCAATTACCCTAATATCCTGAAATTGTTCAAAGACTCTATGAGGAAGCTCACTCGGTCAATTCCCCTTATAGTCTAAAATAGTTCAAAGACTCTCTGAGGAAGCTCACTCGGTCAATCCCCCTTATAGTCTAAAATAGTTTGAAGACTCTCTAAGGAAGATCACTCGGTCAATTCCCCTTATAGTCTAAAATAGTTAAAAGACTCTCTGAGGAAGCTCACTTGGTCAATTCCCCTTATAGTATAAAATAATTCAAAGACTCTATGAGGAATCTCACTCAGTTAATTCCCCTTATAGTATAAAATAGTTCAAAGAATCTCTGAGGAAGCTCACTCGATCAATTCCCCTTATAGTCTAAAATAGTTCAAAGACTCTCTGAGGAAGCTCACTCGGTCAATTCCCCCTATAGTCTAAAATAGTTCAAAGACTCTCTAAGGAAGCTCAATCGGTCAATTCCCCTTATAGTCTTCTGCACTAGGTTCTCATGGCCCTGTGTAAGTCAATGAGTATAGAAATGCAATACAGCCAAAGTAAACCTCAAGAACTACCTGGCTAATAGGTCTACAGCATATCAAGCATTTCAGGAAACAAAACTCTACCCTATAACACTAGGCATAGGAAAATAATAAAGGTAGTCAAGAAGGCTATGCATGACCAAACAGTCGTAAACAGAACATGCATGGGAAACCACATCCAAAGCATAGCAAACGACCCTATTCATATCCAAATAACCTCTACTCAAGCATACAAGCATGGAAGGAAATTAACTGGGGTAAAACAGTAAATGCATAATACCCCTTTCAAGGTTATTGGAAAAAATTACACATAATAATCAAATACTTTCAACGGAAAGGCACAAACCACCTACCTTTTGGGATTCCGACAAAATCGACCCACAAACAACCGCACCCCAATCCGGGAAAACGCTTTACAAAACTGCTCTAAATCTCCTTCCCTATCATCCAAAAGCCTTAAAATCAACACCCAAGTGAACCCCAACACTATATCTACATGTAACAGATGTATATCTAGAAAACCAAGAGAGAGGGAAGAGAAGACCTAGAGAAAAAAAAAGAGAAACCATGAGGAGAGACTTACCCGAGAAGAACCAACTTCAATCCACCAAGAGACCCCTTCGATTTTCTTCCAAAACAAGTGGGAGAGAGACTTAAAACATTGAGAACCCAAAAATCCTGAGTGAGGCTTGAGTGGGAAAGAGTTTGAAGTGTTATGAGGAACCCTTGAGGGAGCCCAGATTTTAAACCCTAATTTTAAGTGGTCGCACGGTTAGTACACACGGTTTGGAAAACCTTGAGCTAACCTTGTGCATGCAACTGCCTCGATAGGAGGGGTCCACAGGTTTTCCTTACACAATTTGGAAACCGTGTGAAGCCTACTGTCTCCTCCTACACGGTTTCCTGGAGAACCCGCACGGTTTCCGCATACCATGCTCAGACCGTGCTCCTTAAGAAAAGCCTCCAAAATTATTAAAAACCATTCCAAACTCTCCCAACCACTTCCCAACTCCAGCCATGTACTTTAAACACATAAAAATTCCATCGGCCCAACTCATAAAGTACATGGTGTGTAATTCAATAATTTCTAGAAATTCCTATTTTTCTCAAAAATGATCAGAAAGGGAAAACATACATGAAAAGGAAGATCCTGGTTCTTACAAACTTCCACCCTTAAAGAAATTTGTCCATGAATTTCCCTAGCAAAGAGATGTAGAAAATCAAACACAGAAAATCTCTGGCCACTACGATTGTACCTCCACCTCCCTCTCCCATGTCTCAACCTGTACTCGCCCGTGCTGCCATAGCACTCGTACTAGAGGAACAGACTGGCCACATAGAACCTTCGTAATTCGATCAACAATCCGAATAGAATGCTCCTAGAATGACACATCCACTTCGAGCTCAACCTCCTCAGTTTGAAAGACATGAGACGAGTCTGAAAATTATTTTCAGAGCTGAGAAACATAAAAAACATCATGTATAACCCGGTACCTCTCAGGTAGCTGCAACCGATTGGCAACCGGCTGGCAACCGGCCAAACTCTCTCCATAACCTCAAACGGCCTGACGTACCTCGGTGAAAGATTACCCTATCTCCTAATTCTTCTATGTCCCAACCTCAGTGTGATATACAGAAAAACCTGATCCTCGACCTCAAACTCCGGAGGTCATCTCCGCTGATCAGCGTAAGACTTCTGTCGAGACTGTGCACTATCCATCCTCTTCCGAATCAACTCTATCTGCTATGTGGACTCCTAAACCAGATGAGGTCCTAGAAAAGCTTCCTCTCCTACCTCCTTCCAACATAAGGGTGATCAGTATGGCCTATCATACAAAGCCTCATAAGGTGCAATCTGAATAGTTTCTTGAAAATTATTTTTGTAGGTAAACTCCACAAGAGGTACGTGCTTCTCCAAAGAACCTCCAAAAACCAAGATGCATGCAAAAACCATGTGCTCAACAACCTGAATCGTACGCTCAGGCTGTCCATCTATCTGGGGATGGTAAGCTGTACTCAAAATTACCTGTTTACCCAAAGCCTTTTGAAGCCCCTTCTAGACCTGATAAGTAAAACACACATCACTTTCTGAAACAATGGAGTGTGGAACTACATGTAAGCGCACAATCTCATGGATGTACAACCATCCCAGCTCATCAACAATAAAGGTCTACTTGATTGAAAAGAAGTGAGAAACCATTAGGATTATGTCAATGACAACCCAAACTACATCATTCCCTTAAGGCGACCTCAGTAAACCTATCACAAAATCCATCGTGATGTTATTCCACTTCCACTCGGGAATAGGCAACTGCTGCAAAATCCATGTAGGTCGCTGATGCTCTGCCTTCACCTGCTGATAGGTGGAACACTTCATGAAAAAACCAGAAACATCTCTCTTCATACATGGCCACCAATACTGATGATGTAGATCATGATACATCTTGGTGACACTAGGATGAACTTCCCAAACTGAGGAATTAAAATCCTACATCAGCTCCTCGTGTATGTCTACTGGCACCCATACGTGCCCCTAGAAATGCAAGGTCTCATCCTTGTATATGGTGTATCATGGAATGGGGTCCTCTCCTGAAACGCTCTCCCATAGTATTAGGTCTTCTGAATCTGATAGATGACTCATTCGCACTCGATCAAGAAGAGTAGAGGTAATAGTCACAGAACAAAGAAAAGTCTGCCCCTGTCTATCTTGCACCTCCAAATGCATCTCAAAAACAGATCCATAAGATGCCACTCAATGATGTCCTCATGAACTACCTGTATTTGAGTCCTCCTTCTCAACGCATCAGCCACTGCATTGCCTTTCCCAGGCGTATAGGAAATATCAATTTCAAAGAACTAAAGGTACTCAACCAACCTTCATTATCTCAAATTCAGATCACACTGAGTGAATATGTACTTGAGACTCTTGTGGTTAGTGAAAACCACAAAATGTTCTCCCAGAAGATAATGTCTCCAAAAGCACAGGGCATAGACAACTGCAGCCAACTCGAGATCGTGTGTCGGGTAATTCCTCTCATGTGGCCTCAACTTCCGAGACGCGTACGCAAAGAATACTTCTCCCTACATAATCAAGACTCCCATCCCGATACCTGAAACATAACAGTACATAGTATAGATCTTTCCCAACTCTGGAAAAAATGGTATCAGTGCTGAAGTCAACCTCCCTTTCAGCTCCTAAAAGTCTGACTCACAAGAATCTGAACACAAGAACCTCACACCCTTCATAGTCAGACTCGTCAGTGGTAATTATAAGCCTGAAAAGTCATGTATGAAATGTCTTTAGTATCCAACTAGCCCTAGAAAACTCTGTACCTCAAAGAAGTTCTTCAGATGCTCCCAGTAAACTACTTCTCTCACTTTCTCTGGGTCTAATGATACTCCTGTCTCTGAGATAACATGACCCAAAAAGTGAATCTGGTCCATCCAAAAGTGGCATTTTGAGAGCTTAGCATATAACTGATGCTCTCTTGGTGTACTCAAAATGATCTCAAGATGCGTGGCATGGTCAATTCAAGTGTGAGAGTACACCAAGATATCGTCCACAAAGACCACTATGAAAGAATCCAAGTATGGATGGAACACTCGGTTCATGAGTGCCATGAAAACTACAAGCGCGTTAGTGAGACCAAACGACATAACCATGTACTCGTATAGACCATACTTGCTCTGAAAGGTTGTGAGAGGTACATTTGATGGTCTAACATGCAACTGATGACAATCGGATCTCAAGTCAATCTTTGAGAACACCTGGGCTCCTTGAAGCCGATCAAAGAGATCATCAATCCTTGGTAAGGGATATCGGTTCTTGACCGTCAACTTGTTCAGCTTCCAATAATCCACACAAATCCTGAAGGTACCATCCTCCTTCTTCACAAACAGGATAGGTGAACCCTAAGGATAAGTACTGGGTTGGATGAAACCCTTCACCTGTAACTCCTCCAAATGCTTCTTGAGCTCTTGTAATTATGGTGTAGCAATCCTGTAAGGAGGGATGGACACTGGTGCCACTCCTGGCACAAGCTCAATAGAAAAGTATACCTCATTCTATAGAGGTAAACATGAAAAGTCTTCTAGGAAGACATTTCTGAAACAATCCACCACTGGAGGAAGGTCTAACTATGAAGTCCCCTGGTCATCCAGATATAGACTAGAAATCTGGGCTATAACTCCTCCTAACCCATGATTCTTGAGTCCCGCTCTACTCTTCTGGACATCCCACTTGCCCTTATGAAGAAAAGATCTACCCTCTAGTGATGTGAAACTAACCCTACGACGATAGAGATCGACTACTGCCTGGAAGGGAACTAGCCAGTCCTTTCTGAGAATGAAATCATAACCTGTCATCTCTAGGAAATAGTGCTCCCATAATAAGTGATACCCACCAACCTCTAGAGGTCACTCCTTTAACTAACGTACACTCTCTATTCTAGTCCACAATGGAGTGTATAGTGTCAAGATATAAATAGATAAAAAGATACAGAGCCCAAGGCTCTCCACAATAGCAGCTGATATAAAGCTATGGGAAGCCCCTGTATAGAAAAGAGAAGACGCTAAAACTGAGGCTAATAAGATTGTACCTAAAACTGTAGAAGGTCCGGGATCCTTCTCCTGCTGGGTCTGCTCCAACGAAAAGGTTTGGCCTATACCACGACCTTGTGACCCTATCTGACCACTCTGAGCTGATCCACCCCGATGTCACTGAAAACCTGGCGACTGGCTACCACGACCACAACCTCCACCTCGACCTCAATAGCCAGAAGAACTCCAGTTCCCAGACTGGTGAGAAACTGATGGTGATGCTTCTGAATGAGGAGTCATAGAAGAACCTTTGTCACTAATTGCTGGTGAGGTGATCTGACAGAAGCGCTGAAGATGACCCATCTTGCCGCAAGAGCGACACTCCATCGGGTCTCTCAGGAAATGTGGCCTTGTATGCCCGCTCCTCCCACACTGGTATCATACCACCTGGATACCAGAAGATGCATCCCACCTACTCTGATATCCTCGTGAAATCTCCCTACGGCGCTTTCAGCTACCAGATGGCGGAGCACTAAATCTGGATGCTGAACTGCCCTAGCTCACAGCTTCAGAATCCCTCAGATAGCGCTTAGTGATCAGCACCTGGTTGACTATAGAAGAGATAGATGTCAACCTGAAGATATCTCTAGGGCATGAAATTTCAAGGTCAAACACACACCTTAGATTAAGATCATCAAGGACTAAGAACTATAAAAATAAGAAGGGAACATGAGAAAGAAAATATTCATGTTTTACAAAACAAGAATACATGACATGTATAATAACTACATGGCATGTTCTCTCAATTCTTTCACATGGTCACGTACTTTTTCCAGAACTGGTCATGTAACACCCCAAACACACGGCGTGTTGTTCTTACACATGGAGTGTACTTGAATTTTCTTCCCCTGACCGAGTCCTTCTACATAGCTAAGCCACACAACTCCCCTTAGAACAAGGTTACACAGTGTGTTTGTTTAAGACACGATGTGTGCTAGAAAAGATAACACCGACCCGTGTTGTTAGTTACACTTCCGGATTCCAAGATTACACTACATGGAGTGTTTATAACTGACACGACATGTATCACCTAAGGTTTCTTCATCCATATTGTTAGTCACATGGGAAGACACAGGGTCAACCCTAAAAGGTGTTTACAACCGGTACATGGTGTGTTCCCAAACAAATTTCCCTATCCCGTGTCTCTTCCCACATGGCCTATGACACGGTTAGAGACTACACGGTGTGTACATAAAGTACACGGCGTGTACATAAGAAAAATAGTTTCTTAATGAACAGAAGAACACATAGAGTGTAGTCAAAACTACACGGCGTGTATCTTGAGTTTTTTCAGACAGTTAGCCTCAGAAACTACTCTGGAGCCCAAAAAACATTGAAAAGAACATCAAAGTGCCAAATTCTGATCCGTGAGGGCCCATACTCCCCAAAAATTAAAGTTTAGCTTCTTATACATGTTATAACAAGCAAAGCAGGGCAATGATCCATCAAATTTTGGTCCATGAGGTCCCATAACACCTCAAGAACCAAAGTTTGGAATTCATTCAAACAAAACCTTACAAAAACAATACCCTATCAAATAGCATGTATTTTTATCACAACAACCATCACAACAACATGCATATCTTGCACAACACCTATCACAACAACATGCAATTTCTAATTCACACTATATAGCATGGAAAGAATGCATGACATGTGATCCCTAACAAGTGCCTATATGATTCATGAGATGACATAACCTCATCTCATCAGGTTGCAACAGAAATAGAACCTCAATAACGTCAACAATAAGAACACAAATCATGTGAACCACTCAAGCTGAAATCGAATCAACTGTAATAATTTCAAAACCAGAAAAATTGTAATTAAATGAGGTAGATTGGCTTTTCCCTATACACGAGTTAGCTACTCCCAGACACAACTTATTACCAAGTACCAATTCCATCCTATCCCTGGTTGTATGATCCAAACAGTAAGTCAAGAAGAAAATAATTCCTTTGATACCACTTTGTAACATCCTAGTTCCAGAAGCCACCCAGAGGTGCCCCGTACCCGGTTGGTCACATGGCCTCCAGCACATTTCCACTAATGCCAAATGCTACCAAATAGCAGTGAGGGCCTTGGGTGTGTTAGTGGGGAAACTATGCTATCATTGGAAGAGTAACACATCATAAGAGAAAACAAACAGATAAAAATAGCAGAAGTAGTAATAATCCATACGAAAGTAAACAACAGATGTCTGAAGACATAAAAAACTGGAGTGTATATGCATATAAAAATTATGCATGGTACGCATGTCTAGGAAAACAACAAAACACATCACAATATTGGAATACAGAATAGTACTAATCCAAAGTACAAAAGAAAATAGATAAACAGCTCTTCAGCATCGCAAGCCTCAGCTTGGTCCCATGCTCTCCAGATCCATAGCATATTAAGTACCTAAAGTTGAAGGGAGCTTGCCATTATCTATACTTGCAGCAATATAATCTGTTTGGTCCCAAATGCATAGACCAAATAAGGTGTTAGACTAAATCCCAGTAGGAAATCACCACAAGATATGTGCTTAACAGTCAGTGAATATATGACAGGTAAAAAAAGTAGTAAACAAGGAAGAACTTAGCAGTAACCAGTCCTACTGTTTCAATGCAATCAGTTCTATATATCATCAAAAAAAATAAGTAGGGAACCCTCTGGGTAGTACTCTCGGCCTAACCCCTCTGGTTCAATAAAAACAAGGATACTACATAGAATCTCTGAGGAAGCTTTCTCAGTCAATTCCCCTTATAGTCCCAAGCGTTTAAAGACTCTATGAGGAAGCTCACACGGTCAATTACCCTTATAGCCTAAAATAGTTCAAAGACTCTATGAGGAAGCTCACTCGGTCAATTCCCCATATAGTCTAAAATAGTTCAAAGACTCTCTGAGGAAGCCCACTCGGTCAATCCCCTTATAGTCTAAAATAGTTCAAAGACTATCTGAGGAAGCTCACTCGGTCAATTCCTCTTATAGTCTAAAATAGTTCAAAGAATCTTTGAGGAAGATCACTCAGTCAATTACCCTTATATTCTAAAATAGTTCAAAGACTCTTTGAGGAAGTTCACTCGGTCAATTCCCCTTATAGTCTAAAATAGTTCAAAGACTCTCTGAGGAAGCCCACTCAGTCAATTCCCCTTATAGTCTAAAATAGTTCAAAGACTCTCTGAGGAATCCCACTTGGTCAATTACCCTTATAGTCTAAAATAGTTCAAAGACTCACTGAGGAAACTCACTTGGTCAATTCCCCTTATAGTCTTCTACACCAGGTTCTCACGACCCTGTGTAAGTCAATGAGTATACCAAAACAATATAGCCAAAGTAAACCTCAAGAACTACATGGCTAATCGGTCTACAACATATCAAGAATTTCAGGAAACAACACTCCACCCTACAACACTAGGCATGGGAAAACAGGCAAGGTGGCCAAAAAGGCTATGTAGGACCAAACGGCCATAAACAGAAAATGCATTGGAAACCACATCCAAAGCATAGAAAACAACCCTATTCATATCCAAATATCCTGTACTCAAGAATAAAAGCATGTAAGACAATTAATAGGGGTATAATGGTAAACACACAATACCCCGTTCATGGTTATTGGGAAAAATTGCACATAATACTCAAAGACTTTCAATGGAAAGGTACAAACTACCTACCTTTAGGGTTCCGGTGAAATCAACCAACAAACAACCGCACCCCAATCCGGGCGAACGCTTCATGAAAACCACTCTAAATCTCCTTCTCTATCATCCACAATACTTAAAATGAATACCCAAGGCAACCCCAACACTATATCTACATGAAACAGATGTATATCAAGAAAACCAAGAGAGAGGGAAGAGAAGACCTAGGGAAAACCAAAGAGAAACCAAGAGGAGAGACTTACCTGAGAAGAACTGACTTCAATCCAACAAGAAACCCCTTAAATTTTCTTCCAAAACAAATGAGAGAGTACCTTCAACCTTTCAAGACCCAAATATCCCGAGTGAGGCTCAAGTGGCAGAGAGTTTGGAGTGAAATGAGGCACCCTCGAGGGAGCCCAGATTTAAAACCCTATTTTTAAGTGGTCGCACGGTTAGAACTCACGGTTTGGAAAACCGTGCGATAACCGTACGCACACCACTACCTCGAGATAAGGGGTCCACATGGTTTCCTCGCACAATTTCGAAACTGTGCGCAGGCCATGAGAAGCCTACTGTCTCTTCCTGCATAGTTTCCCAGAGAACCCGCCTGGTTTCCCCTAATCGTGCTCAAACTGTGCTCCCTAAGAAAAGCCTCCAAACATATTCAAAACCATTCCAAACTCTCCCAAAATCTTACCAACTCATCCATGTTCTTTAAACATATGAAAAAGGAAACTGTCCCAACTCATAAATTACATGGCATGTAGTTTAAAAAATTCCATAAATTCCTCTTTTTTTAAAAAAATGACCAGAAAAGGAAAACATACCTGAAAAGGAAGATCCGGGTTCTTAAAAAATATGTATTTATCCTATCTTTAAAAATTAACCAAAACCAAAATGGTTTGTACAATATTACATAATCCCAAAAAGGATAATCCTTTATAAAAAAGAAATACTACTCTTAATCTCCAAAATTAATCAAAAAATACCCAAAGTTCAACAAATACCATTCAATACTCAATTGTACTTCTTCAAATAAATCCAACTAACATTGAAACCCAAAAATTCATAAGGATTTGATCACCTAGTATTCCATGATAAATGTGAACATTTATCTACAAATAACATAGACTACTCTTAAAGTATCATAATTTAAAGTAATTAACATAATCACATATTCTCCATAATAGGTTAATCATTTCCATAAATAACCCAAATTGTTATTTGTCTACAATAAAAAAATAGGTTCTTACAAAATAAAATTCAACCATTACTCCTCAAATAAAATCCCATAGTATTCTATTTTCATTAGGCATATAGTGTTCCCAAAAGAGAGAATGTCTTCCAAAATAACATTTATCACTTAATATCCTAATCATTTTTCTATATGGAGGATATTTTATAAAACATAAGTTCCCAAAATCAACTTATTCTTAATCCATAAAATAATTTAACTAAAAAGAATAATCCATACTAACTAGGGGCTTAAAGAAGGCCAATGGTAGGTGATACACCCTTATTTCCCTTTGGTTGTGGGTTCGATTCCCATGACCTTGCCGGACGCAACAAGTTTCACCATTCCTATAGGTTTTACTTTCCCTAAAACTATATAATTTCATAACATTTGAAAAAATGAGATAAATTCCTCAAAAATAACCATAACATATTTTAACCTCAAAGGTTATCTCATACCTAGCATGTTTCATCCCAAAAAGTAGTAACCTGTAATTGCCTCAAATTCAATGATCATATAAACCCTAATGGTTCTTTATAACTAAATCCATAAAAGAAAAGATATTTCTTCCTCAATTAATATTTTTATATAATAAACATAAGGGTAATAAATACTATAATTACTCCAAATTAATACCATCAACAAAAGAGCATTAATACTTTTAAACATTTAATCACCCAGATATCTAACATAACTCTCAAATTTATAAAATGTATAAATCTTAATCATTTATCATTCTTCATGATACCTTAACCATTTTCCAAATTATTCTGTAATAATTCTTTACTATAAACATGATCATGAATCATATCCTAATATTCAATAATGTCAAAACATCAGCTATGAAATAATCCATACCTTTCATAGGTCATTGTCAGTTTCCTCATCCTAAATTTTAATGGCATTAGGTATTGGTAAAATATATTTGTATGGTCCTACTGATCCCATTCTCAAACCTTCTTTGTAGGAAATATATTTTCATAATGACCATGCACACCACATTTAAAACATTCAATTGATCCCATAGAACAAACTTCTTTCTCTTTCTTGGAGTCAACTGAAGGCTTCCTTTTTCCATGGTAGGTTCTTGTTTTATGACCTCCATTACCACATCTATAACATCTTCCTATCCCTTTGAAGAATTTTCCTAGGTGTTTCTTTATGCATCCTTGAAACATAGGTTTTTGAATATACTTACATTTATGATTGTTACATGAACTTCCATAAGGATTCATATCTCACATATACAATGCCTTAGAAGAATCACCAAGGTTCAAGTGGTCAATCATGAATCCAGATAGTTGGTTAATAATAACCACAAGATTTCTCATTACATATCCCATTTCATTCGGTTACTTATTTAGAAAACCACCACACTTTCCTTCACACCCATTGTTACATTGGTGCCTACTAGATCCATCCATTTACTAAAACCAAAAAGGTCAGTGTGAGTATATTAGTAAAATCCTCATATACTACCTTATGAGGAGGGTAAACACTAAGATATACTTATCCATGTTATATTAAACTCATTAAATTTATCTTAAATAACTACGAATATTTCTAATATTCTAACCATTATGGTTATATAAAACATGTCACTTATGCTTAAATAACACCTTAACCTATAAAGTTATCTAAACCGACCTCTAATACCAACTATAAGGCCCCAGCCTTAAACATCACATAATCTTGAGTTATGTTAATAATTCACATTAAGGTTTTTTCAGGTTTATAATTTTATAGAATTAGGCCATAACTGTTATATTACATCTTAAAATATTACAAATTAGACACTTCTACTTTAACAAATTTTTTCACAACAATAAATCACATTGAATAAAACAACAATTATTTTCTTGATAAAAAATTATCTTGAATTATTTTTTTCTTACAATTCCTTATAACCTATTAAAAACATTTCAAAAACTTGTGATGAGCATAAAAACCTCAGTAAGGGATTTAAAATAAGGGAAGAAAACATTAGTCCATGAATACATAAAAATCAAGAAATCAAACATTTCAATCATAAAATCCATGGTCATTAACATACCTCATGAAATCATAAGATTTATGAATAACACATAGAAATCATAAATCATAAAGGTAACTTGTGGTATTCATAACATATTTACATTGTATCTTTCATAGCTACATAGGGAATTTTGTTTTGAATACTCATCATAGTATATTCCATAAATCTCTTAGGAGAAACATTAATGTTTACCTCTGTCATGTTACCCAATGCATTAGAAAGATATCTTAGACTCACCCACCCTTGGTTTATCATGGAACCACCCATATACATAAACAATTCCCAAGAACCATAACATATTTATAACACATAAAACAATCATAAAGGATAAATAAAATTTCTATATTGCAATCACAATATACCATTTCAATATATTGACATAATCAATGCTTTCTCAAAACCATTTTCAATACAAAAAATATGTAAAAAGGGTATATGGTATTTAATTTTATTTTAAAAACATTATGGCTTGTTAATTAATACAAATATCTAATAATACTCATGGTGGCGGAAAGGTTATTGTCACCAGGTACGTTAAAAAGAAATATTCCTTTAGTTGTTTAGTAAAACGCTTTGTAGAAAAAGATTAATTTTGAAAACCATTGAATTAAATTAAAATATAAATGGTATAATTATACACCATATAAAATAAGGTTGTGTATAAACCAAAATGTGCCTCAATGAAAGGAGGTTGAGATTAAGCCCCTTACCTTGAGTCTGACTTGTCTCGTTCATTCTTCATATTCCTGAATTATAAACCTAAGTAAATTTATACTTACTTAATAACATTTTTTCAAGTTTATTATTCATTTTATATCACTTATTACCTTTATATAACAATCATATAATTATTCAAGTTCATATCAGTCATTTTGTTGACGTTTGGTAATTGAGTCAAAAATGAACTTGTTATAATTACAAATTGTCCTTGTGGTCAAAAGTGCATTATCTCTAGAATCATTTTCATCATTTAAATATCATATATATACATTATATATGTATTTATATCCAGTATATATATTTATTTATAATATTTTATAATATTTGGATATAATAAATGAAATTCACTGTTCATAGATACGGTAAGCCGTACGTACGCATGAACGCTACTTTCATTTATTTTTCATATTTAAAGGAATGAAAAATAAATGATATATAGATATATTATAATTAAATTATAATATATATGTTATATTTGTAACATAATTTCATTAATTTCATCCATTATACGTTCCATGTATGGCATGAACGAGTCAAATCACTTTGAGGGGGTGGTAGTCCGCACTTCCTCAAATGAAATTATCATATTTACACATTATAGAAAGAATAAATGTATGATATAAATGAAAAATACCGAAGAATAGAGAAAATATAAATATAATATATGTCATATATAAATATAGTGCCATCATAATGGCCACCATAAGAGGTGGTAGGATAAAATTGAACAATCATCGTTTCGTGAGGCAGTAGTTCACCGTTCACAGAAACAGTATGTTCGTATCCATTAATAGAGGTGTGTGTAAGTGCAGTTTGAATATTTCTCATAACAATATCCTAGTATATTTAGGATACTATTTTTGTTATTTAATCAAAGAATAATAATAGAATAGGGAGTGGATAAGGAAAATAATGGAAAGGAACTTGAGAGAAGACGTTACCTCTAAATCATGTAACTTCTTTTGATTTGATCCAAAAGGATTTCTTGAATTGACTTATGAATAGGGTAAGGATTATAGGAGGAAGGGAGTTATGTTGGGAGATTATTTGAGCAGAATTTAGGTGAGACAAGGGGATTGAGTGGTGTGAGTAAATGGGTAGAGGTGATGACCTTTTATAAGAGGGAGGAGGGGCACTTTAGGAAGGCAGAAAAATATTATTTTATTATAAAATTATTTTCGGATTCAAATGGTCCCAAAGTCATTTATTTTAAATATAATATTATTATTTGTCTAAAAACTCTCAATAAACAGGTTTTAGACAATTCTAGGTCCCAAATGTAATCTTATCCTTATCTTTAACCCTTAGTTAACTAATTTAACTCTTACCATGTGTTCTTGTATATTCATACTATATGGTTAATATTTATAATCTCATTTATTTAAATTAATTCTTATAAATTGTCATTATCACTCCCAAATGGATCCATGGGGTCCCAAAATCAACCCAATGATTACCGTGGTTATAAATATCTCATACAATAGGATTAGAACACGTGTTAGGGTAGTTTAAGATTATTATAATATTATTTTTACCCTTATTTACTAGACTTACCCATTAACCAAGGTAAATAAAATAATTACTGACGTTAATATTCATAATGTCCAAAAATAAAAGGTACCTATTTACACAATTTTAACCTTATGATTTAAAATATGGAATCTATTTTTCTAAATTCAAAACACAGAAGTTGCAACAATTAATTTAAAACTAATACCTATTGTGAAAACCGAAATACAAGTTTTTAAAAAGTAAAAACTACCAAAAGTTTGATATGTGTTTATGTCCAATTTCAATTTGAAATTACATCCAATAACGAAAATTGGATTAAATGATAAAAATATAATCCAATTACACTTTAAAATAAATTAAAATTATAATCTAACTATATAAATATACTATATGAAAATGGCAGTTTTGACTTAAAATGCGGTATTTTTCACTTTTCATTAAAAATGATCTTTATCATAAAATTACCAAAAATTTATCCAAAGTAAATTTTTATGTCCTGATTATATCGAAGAAGTTTATTTTTTCAAATAGAACATATAAAAGTGAAAAAAATATATTTAAAAAGGGTTCTCCATCAAAAGGCAGTAAAAAAACATTTTAAAAATATTAGAGTATTTTATGCTTAAAATAGGATTCATTCTTATTTTAAGCCTATAAAATTTATTTGATAAAAGTAAAGACATTTAATAAACATATATAATAACATTATAGTTATTTCTGTTCATTCCCATCAATATAACGACTAACCGTTAACTACCATTTAAAATAATAATAATAATATTGTATTGTTTTTTAGTATAACTCAAAGTTGTGTGCAACGTAAGATTTCAAAGAAACTCATTGTTTCATTTTGAGTAAGTTATCAAAAAAAGTGTTATATTTAATATAAAATTAATATCTTATTCATAAATATTAATAGATATGAAAATTTATTATTTTATAAATACCTAGGTCATTAAAATATAGCTCAAATATTTTTCATAGATATGAAACTCTTCACCAATAACTAACTTAGAAGGAATATTAGGAATTGAGGATTCTAGATGTATGATTTCCATTCATGTAATAACATAAATCAAAGGCTTCTAAACCACTCCTAAAAGTTACTACCAGTAAAAAGGTTGTCATTATCTAATATTGATCGTAGGGATAATGTGGATAATGAGATTTCCATTTTATTCTATAATTAAATAGAAGAATATAAGTAATTTTTATTGATTATAAGTTATGTGAGAAATAATAAATTAATTGATTTTTATTAAATATACCACTATTTTATCAAGTCCCAATATCCCTCACCATTGAACATTTAATGTCAGGTAGCTAGGAAATTCTAGTGGCAAGGATCCATATGCCCCTTTACATAACCCCAATGAGGGTTTCTCAGGATACTTGAAGGCATTTAGGTAGGAATGTATTTCCCAAATATAGTCTTATAGCTCCTTTATCCATTGAGTAGACTCCCCTATCCAGAAATACTAACTTGGATTTCCCCAAGATTTTCCTCCAAGTTACATAAAGTCTAGTGAGGGATACTTCTCTTGAATTAAGATGGATATGTCAACCCATAACCATCATAATAACTCCATGCTAAATGTAAGTGTCCAAAAAAGGGTTGGTCAAACACTTAGTTCTAAGGAACTCATTCCTAATCAAGTTATTAAAGGCCAAGTCTGAAAAAATATTTAATTGAGGGATTTTAAATTTTTATGCAAAAATTTTATCTTGTTTTATCCTTTAAATGTCTGGTTAATTTTAAGTGGATATTATTTAATTAATTTAACATGTAGGATAAAACATTTATGCACAATATATTTATTTAAATTATATTTTTTCACATTAATTCATTAATTTATGTGATCATGGTTTTGCATCCATAAAAATTAAATAATACACAGACAGAAATAAATAAATAATTAAATTCCTCATTCATGAGCTTTATCTAATGGTTGATTTAATAAGTGGTCATTAAATAAACCGATGACTTTGGGAAAATAATTCATATCACCAGTATTAGAATGAGTTACATCATTCTACATTTCCACCTATGTATCACCTATGTTGGAATCATAATAGTTCTATTTCAAACCATCTCTATGTACCTTGGGATACTCATGAATGGATTTTGTTAATAACTCACATGAATGTGAGTGGAACCAAAGGATTAGTTAAAGGAGGATTACATAAATATCCCTGGACACTTAGGTCCTACATAATAATGGAGGGAGGGATGACTCACATGTAATAAAATTTAATTTAATAATAAATAATTTCAAACCCATGCAATAAATTAAATTAAATAAATGACAACACATACACTAGTCTTGGTCTATCTCATGAATGGTTATACAAGCAATATATACACAAGAGTAAATGGGTAACATTCATTTAATTATCTATTCTTTATTATTAAAATGGACATGCTTGAATTAATTAATTAATTAATTAATTAATTAATTAATTAATTAATCAATCAAATAATTAATTAATTAATTATCTTTTTTCTAAATGATATTCCAAAATCATTTGGAGATTTCCATCATTAAGGAATTAATGGAAAATAAATGGTAGAAGAAATGATGGTAGATTTATTACAATAAATTAATTGAGCATTTTAAAATCTTTTAAATCCTTATTTAAGTGTCAAGCACTTAAAGTTGCAATCAAATAAAAAATGTTTCAATTTTCAATTTTCAATTTTCAATTTAATGTAATTTAATTTTTTTCAGTAATTGCGAGACTGCATGGCATGTACTATCCAACTACATGTTGTAAACTCTATTGACCTATATTCGGGTCACACACCTGGGGATTCAATGTATTAACTCGACTAGACTACATGACTTGTATATCTTGCTAGACGTTGTGTATCTAATTACCTTGTGCTTGAGACACTCATATGGGTGTTCAGTGTGTATCTTAATGGATTTCATGGAATGTATAAGCCCACTGAATTCCATGTGGTATGTAATGTCGTATTCCCGTACAACCCACTGAAAGACTCAGCGTGTTCTCGGTTGAGAGAATGCAAAAAGTGTGCAGCTAGATACATGTCATGTATCTCTAATGTCATGTGTCCAAATAATAAAAATGAAGACTCTAGTGTATCTCAGAAATGGGGATTGATGAAATACACATTTTTTACACCACATACACATTCTATATGTCATAAATTCTCTATGTTTTTAGTCTCACATGGTTTTAATTTGTATAATGACCACATAGATTATGCGTTTTATGTTGTTAACCCATGTAGACTAGACAACATGTAAGCCATATACACACCATGTAATCTGACAACCATGTGCCAGGTTGGCCAGTCAACATGCGGTGTACACTATGTGTAATAACTGTGTGGCATATCATGTATCTCACAACATGGATAAGTGTAGTGTACTAGGGTGAACAATGTGTATTCTGACTACACGCCATGTAACCCTTTCTTACCGACCAAAAATTTGGCAGTTCTTGATGGCATATTTGGTTGTTGTTCATCTATTCTTATACCTTTAAGAAAATGAAACAATGAATGAACATGATTAATATGACAATAACATGTTAATTTTTAATTGATTAAAGAAAAATTAATATGAAATGAAAATTCAGCCATGATTGCAATTGGATCAATAATCAAATAAATAATTATAAATTTAAACATGACCCCTTTGATACAACTTGTTGGTTCTAGGAAAAGTGTAAGCGTGCGATGGTGGGATATATATTAAAATTTATTTTAATATTTATTTTCTTGAAACCCCAAGAGAGGATATTGCACATCAAAATTATAATTAATTTATTTAATATCTAAAGAAAAAAAATACCTAGGTTTAGGATATTTCTTCTACGTGAATTTTGATCATCCAAAAAAATCCTTTAGGATTTCCTTTGTTGCACTATGTGGATCCAAGGATATAATCCCTCTACCGATGATCCACATCCGCTCCTTTGATCTCCAAGAAATTATAATCAATCTCCATGTGCTTTAATGGTGAATTTATTGTCTTGAATTGTTTTCGTTGATCGCTCATCATTTAGTTTTGTAGAAATAAATCTTGTGTTTCTCATTCTTGAGGGGGAGATAGAAGTAGGAGTCGAGAGAGAATTCATTATGTGCAAAAATCCTATATTTTTTATTGCACACCCTACATAATAGACATAAATATTTATTTATAGAGCTAGAGTTTGAGTTAAAATAACTATTTAATTGAATATCATACCTTAAATAATATTATATCCTTCAATAAACCTCATGCCACATAATAATTATAATAATATTATTTTTATTTTGTGCAAGCCAACATGCATAAAAAAATATTATTTAATTGACTTGTTAATTAATATTTTTAATTGGACATGGTCTTTGTCCATTCAAAATTCTCTAGAATTTATTTTCCACCTGAATAAATATTTCATTAATCAATAAATATTTACAATCGATAAAACATGAATAAAATTATCCCTCAGTTTTGAGAATAATATTTATTCAATTAATTAAATTCAAAAAAATAATCGAGATCATCAGAAACACCTAGTGTGTGGCCCTATAGGATTATTTCTTGTTGGCATTGGGAAGGCTTGCTTAATGTCTAATATTACTATCTAGAAATGGGTGAAGGAACCTAATATAAAGAACTTAATATCAAAATTATGGAAACCACATATGAATGATCACCATGTAATATAAACCCTTTGTCATAATGTATCATAAAATAGGTTATAAATATGTGCCACCAACCTATATGCTCGATGTGAGTTTCACTGACTGTCTAAAATAAAAACGTCGTTAAATCATGGACATAGAATTTAGGGTGATAGTTATATTCTAATAAAAGGGATGAGATATAAATTTCCATAATGATGGAAGGGAAAAATACTTCCTCAACTTATCCATTAAGGACATGTCAATCATGATGCACCCAACATGACCTACCTTGCCGTGAAAATATATCGTCACTATGTTTTTCTACAAATCTAAGTGCATGATTCATTACATGAATTAATGATAATATTAAATTCTATGGAATATTACACATGCTCACAAATAGTAATATCAGAAGACACCAAAACATTAAGAATTTCTACTGGCGGGTCTGTTGTCATAATCTCCCATCATGGATATTACCAAGTGAGAAATTCATGTGAAAAATCCCCATCTGCTTACGATTACTCACACCTGATATACTATGTACTATGTGTACCATCATAGTATATTATCCAACCATAGAACATTATTTAATAATATCATCATAGCACTTCAAGGTTCTTATCATAGTGGGAAACTACAAATGACCTTATCAATGAAACACATACTCCAAGACAATATTACATTAGAGTCATGCAGAATAATTAACAATAAGTAATAATAAGTTTTATTAACATTCAATGAATAGAATATACATGTGATAAAAGTATAAATAGTTGGTATTAGGACACCAAATCTAATAATGATCTTCCAATTTCTCCTCCAATTCCTATTGCATATGAGCCACAACCATAGTTAGATGCGTAGGCATGGATAATGTTTGTTAGTGTGTCATATTTTTCTGCTGAGATAGAGGTTGACAAGCCATTGTTTTAGACTTTATTTTCCTCTGATTCACATATATACACTATAGATTATCCATATTCTTCACATGTTGGGGAGAGTATCAGTCAGTATCCACTATCCTTAGAGTTAGGACATGGTACAGGCAGGGAGACTATAGATCCACTACTTTTCACACAATATGATGTGGATGTTGGTGTGAGAGATGATAAACATGAGATATGTACTTCAGAGCATAGAAATAGATAGACATAACATGGATGCATTATATATACACCTAGATGTGGCACGAAGGAGCATCAGGGAGACCAATGTAGATTAAATTGATACATGTTATATGTTTTTTAAATCATTACTTGTAAATTATTTAAAAACTTACAAATATATTATATTTTTTTGAATAAAACAAAAAAAATGATATAATTGAAAATTCATACAAATATTTTGGTATGTTTAAGAAACATTAATATTGATAAATACATTGGTAATAAAAATAATAATTACTATTTGTTATTTATATTAATACTTCTTAGTATCCTTATCCATATTATGTATAATAAATAATAATCTTAAATTTATTATTTAATATTAATAATATGATTATTTTTGAATTTTATAAATGATAGTAATATTAATAATAAATATTTTTTTATTTATTATATAAGTAATTAATTAATAATACAACCTAGTATATATAAATATATAATTATTAACTAGTGAATATTTTTTCAATACAAAATATTTTATTTATATTATTATACAATAAATATTATCTTAAATATAATTAATTATATTAATAACATAATAATATTTTGTTAATTAAAAATAAATAACGCAATTGATAATTAATAAATATATTACTTATTAATAAATTATTGATAATTATATCAATAAAAATTTGAAAAATATTTATGATTAAAAATGTATAAACATTAGTTGTTATACTATTAATTAATTAATAACATAATAATATAATATTAATTAATAATAAATAATAAAGTTGGTAATAAGTAAATATATTACTTATTAATAAATTTCTCATATTTTATATCTATAAAAAATTAACAAATATTTATAAATAATAATTCTATAAATATTATTAATATTGATAATAAATATTTTATTATTAATTATTTAAATAATTAATTAATCATAGACCATAGTATATTAAAAATAATATAATTATTAACTTGTAAATATATTTTTCAATACAAATTATTTTATTTATATTATTAAACAACAAATAATAGTTATGGTACTTTTATTTAATTAATTACATAATATTATATTATTAATTAATAATAAATAATACAATTGATAATTACTGAATATATTACTTATTAAAAAATTACTAATAATTATATAAAAAATTCATAAATATTTACAAAAAAAATACAAATAGAACTTATTAACTAGTATTGAATATATATATATAAAGAGGCATGAATGGGGTTCTATCTTATTTGGTCGCGGACAAGAAGTGTGAGACATGTTTATTCTTATTTGACGGAGAAGACTGAATGGGGTTCACACCTCCCCAAAACCATTTTTAAAATACAACAAAACCTATAACTTTTTTTTATTTTTCAAATCTTAACACCCCTTTAAAAAACTCCCTAAAATTGATAAACTCATCATCATCATCATCACTCACATCCTCCCATTTTCTTTTTACAATTTCCCCCACCCAAAACCTGATGAGGTTTAGTACAAGTTTTTTCAAATTTAAAGAAAATGTTTTAAATTTGAAACGAGACCCCTGGATTTGAAATATTTTTGGTTATAAAACTATGATAAGTTTTATCCTTATTTGCTTTAATTTTGAACCCAATGCATGTGAAGTCTAGGATAATATTTAAATAATTTATAAATTAAAATCCATCACAAATAATTTTTATATGAAAAAATGATTGTATCATTTGTGAATGACATAGAATTGATATTTAGGTATCCATATGGATGAGTTTACTGAACCTTTGATGGAGCTGTCTTCAGTGGTTTCCAATATCAATGATAATGGTAATGTGGTGCCTATTGAAATTAAATAATAATGCAAGGATTTTCTCTTCTTGGCTTTGTTACTAAATTCATATGATAATATCATTACCATATTATTGTTTTAGAATGACACATTGAAGTTGGATGATGTGATTTCATTATTGTTGATGAATGAGACTTGGTGAAAGACCAATGACGGTGATTCTTTGGGTAATATTGGTATTCTAGCTATGGTAGATAGATGTGTTAATTAAAGAGGTCCTTAGAAGACAAGAAGAAAGGTCAAGTGATTATTTTTGTGATAAGGAGGGTAATGTTCATAGAAACTACTACACTTTGAAAAAGATTAAGGAAGGAAATAGAATGCTTGAAATGGTTTCTAAGGATATAAGAATAAGTATTATACAGGCTGAGGGTGTTTTAATTTTAGTCGGCGTTGATTTTCATAGGTCAGATCAACACACTAAATGGGTGGTTGATTTAGAAGCTTCATTCCATATTACATCTAAGAGGGAATTATTTTCTTCATACGAAGAAGGATAATTTGGTATATTAAACATGGGAAATGGATATTATACTAATGTCATTGGTGTTGGTCATATTTGAATCCCAAAAAATGTAGGTTGTATGAAGAGAGTTAGGGATGGGTGACAGGTTCCGATTATACACTGACAGAATAGATAAAAAGATTTATATGATGGATATAAATGTTTGTGGTGATGTGATGAATGTAGTTGTAAAGAGGACTTAATCAGATTTGTGCCATAGGATATCATCATTCATGAATCAAAGATCATTAACTAGGATGTAGAAGGTTTGGAAGTAGAATCAGGTCAGGTCGGGTGTTTTAGGTTTTGTACCAAATTATTTTTCTTAAGATAGTGCTATTAGTGAAGAATGAATTTAAATCAATGATTGAGGTGATGTGATGAGAGTTTTAGACTTCTCAGAGGATGTTGAGTAAATGGAGAAATTAATTTATTCATGTAATCCAGATTATGTTTTGATCATATTTATGGGAGAGATAAATAATTTTGATTTGGTATTGGTAGTTCAGAAAAATGTATGATGAAGACTTCAGAATTTGGATTTATTTTATGGGGGGGGATCTTTCAAGTTTCCATTAGAGATGAAAAAGTGGGATGCCATATTTTTGACAGATGTTAATAGTTGGTGTGATACCAATCATCTTATGATCCAACTGAGTTCTTTGGATTTTATCTCCTACTTTGATAGGATTAAGGGGGACATTGATGAGGTTCATCCTAGGTTTTTTGAAATTTAAATATAATTTTTTAAATTTGAAACAAAACCCATGGATAAAAAATATTTTAGGTATAAAAATAGTGATAATTTTTATTCTTATTTGTTTGAATTTTGAATCATAAACAGTAGAGATTTTGGGGTCCTTCACATGCCTATAAAAGAATAAACATGGGGAGCATATAAAAATGGGAGATTATTACCATGTTTTACAATAGGTGGTGTGAAACAGATACATGAGTGACTTTGGGTGTGGAAAACATAGGGTAGTTGGAAAATCATGTTGTGCAATAGTTGTGAAACAATTTGTTTTAGGTGTTGCAATGACACTGTGTGTGTAGTTTTAGTCTTCGAAGGGTGATATCTAGTTACATGATGATTATCATAGAGGTGATGGAGGAATATCAGGATATGTATTTACACACAATCTTTCTACATTGTATTTTCAATTCATTTTTCATTATTTTACTTATATTTTTACTCTATGGTTTATAGTGGATTTTTGGAGTTTCTCCATGGTTATTTTAATCCTCCCCATTGGAGGGGTTTTTCATGTTAAATATATGTGTCCCCATTTATTTTTTTATTTTATTTATGCGCTCATTTTTTTGGTGATACTCAAAATTTATTTGTCACAAATAATTTTTTTTCAAGAATAAATCTGCTTCCTCCTTAACAGAACCCTCTCCGCTGAACTCCATTTATGCAGTAAGCTTATATAAACACATAAATTCATGAATTCCATAATCTATATCTATAATTATAAATTTCATCCTTAATTTGATTCATGATTTTTAATGGTAGAAAAATAAGGGGAGAAAAGGAAAATATGAATGAAAACGTAGAAAAGTCAACCTAGTAGGAGCATGTCGATTATATATACAATCATTAATAAATGAAAAAATGATCATCATATTATTGGGAAGAAGGAAGAACCTTTGTAATGGATCTTATTTGAGATGATGCTATTTTTAAATAGATATTTGTTGGTATAAATTTCAAATAGTTATTCTTTAAAGTGATATTGAAATATCTTTGTGTGGATGTGCCATACAATCATGTTGTTTGGTAGATGTGTTCTCAACTTCCTTTCACAATCTCTCTATCGTCGTGTTTGAGTTTTTGAAATTAAATTACATAGAAACACCAAATTAAATGTGTGTATATGTATTATTTTTAATTTTCTATGTAAATTATTTTATGACATGAAAAATGTCTGATTGAATATTGATTTTATGACATTCCTTTTTGTGAAATGAAAAATGTTTTATGAATCAATTTTATTCATATTTACATATACATGTAATTGTATTTAATTATTTAATTATGTTTCTTGTTAATTATCATTATGATTTGGGCATGATATGTGTTACTTAAATGGTTGTTTGGTCTTTTTAGGTCATGTGTTTTTTTATGGACCATGTGAGTGGCCAATTTGATTCTTATTTATATGGAATTAATTACCATTAAACTCAGCTTTATCATGACCAGTTGATTAATCTTGTATGGCTGGAAACCTTCCTTTTTGTGTTTTCATTTTTTTGTTCAATGATTTGGTTCATTGTGGATATGTGTATTTGCTTTTCTTCTCAATCATTTCATATAATTTTTTATACTTGAATTCCCATCTTTTCAAGGTTCTAGATCCTATCTTTCTATATGGGGTGTTTAATATGTGATTAAGATGTGTTTTCTACCCGATGTAATCATCTGGACTAAAACAGAATCACACTACAATAAGAACCTCTTTTCATCATTTATAAACTAGTGTCTTTTACCACTAGAAAATATGGTACCCGAAAATATGATCTTTTCGCGACATTAAAAATCACTAATAAATGACTTATTTATAAACACTAAAAAATTGAGAAATACTAGTGGAAAATGTTTGAATATAAATAGTATCATGCACACATATTCAAGAATGTGACATGATTGGTCATTGAATTATCAAAATATTTATTTAAAAAACTTACCAATGACTAGTAGTAGTAAGTGGGGTCAGGCTTAAGGGAAGGTGATTGAATATATAACGTATTATTTAACTCATATACCACTAAAATAAATGAATAAGTGATAAAAAGAAAAGTGAAAATCCATGGAGAATAAAGAATAAGAATGAAATAAGGGTACGAGATGTTAAAGGAGTTAGAAACTATTCTATGAGTCATGGGCATGCGACATGTAAAAAGGGGATCAAGGGGAATTTGGTTGAATTGACGAAACAAAATGATCTCAAAAAATGAAGTCAAGAAGACATGAAAACCGAAGAAGTCATTCATAGAACAAACTGTTATTTATCTATGAATTTCCATTCTTCTAGTCCTAGCATATAATATATTGATTTTTTGTAGTGGGTAGAGATTTCAAAAAAAAATCAATATTTATTTTTTGTTTGTTAATACATAAATAAAAATAAATGACAAATGAAGCGAAATTCTTAGGAATAATGAATCATGTGTAAGAAGATAATGAAATCTAGAACATGAATAAATTGAATAACTGCATCAATTAAATTCCCTCGTTGAATTTATACAAAATGCATGTTTTCAAAGAATGAAATCACAAGAAAAATATCAAATACAACAGAATGTGAGTAGGGAAGTAGTGGGATCATTACCTATCTTGGTGATAACTCAAATCCAATATCCATATTTCTTCCTTTGTCCTTCTTGGAATTTAGCTCATGCCTCCAAATAAGGTTTCAGGAAAAACATAAATACTTATCATGGACCAACCCTACAATTATTAGATTCAATAGATATTCCATGATGTATATGACATAGAAGCCATGAGCAATAATTTTTTTTTCAATGGAAGCATGACAGGCACATTAGATCCATGAGGATATTTCACATTAAATTTGTAATTAATTCAAATAGACAAGAAAAAAGAATATATCAGTTTTGAAATCTTTCTTTGAAGAAGATTTTGATCATCTGAAACCCTTTAAGTATACCATTGTTGAACCTATAGTAACCATGTTTAGAATCCCTCTATCAGTGATCTACATGTGCTACTTTGATCTGTAAACAACACCAATCGATTTCCATGTGCTAGCATAACAAAATGATCATCTTGGGGTGTTTCTCTTGACAGATATGACAATTCCTTCAGGCCTAAAGAATATTATTTTCAATACCATTTTTGATAAGGTGGGGGATGGAGGATATTATCTCAATTAGGAGGGAAGAAACCCTAGAGAATTCATTTATTTTTAAATAGATCTCTAGATTTCATTGTGAAAAATGATCACTAATACAAATAAGGCCTTTTACATAACTAAAATAGGCATTTTTCAATGCAAAAAAAGTTTGGAAATAAAATAATGATTAAAATCTCTAGTTTTTTTTCATCAATAGAAATATGCTAATAAATGATCCCTTTATCAGTGCTCATAAAAGTGTTGATAAATGATCCCTTTATCAATTCCTTTCCTAGAACTGATAAAAAGGTCCCTTTATCAGCACTATTACTAGTTCGGATAAAGTTTCATTCTATAATAGTGTGTTATTAAAATTATAGCTCACTATAACAACAAAAATAGAAAATAGATGAGAAAATACAGGAGTGGATAGATGAGAAAATGTAGAAGAAAATACAAAATTTAATTATAATAAAATTTACAAAACAAAAACAATAAAAAAAAATATGTTATATACATTTCAAACATTCAAACATTGGTTTCTACAATTACATAAGTAAGTACAAATTATCATAGACATTCAAAAACATCAATGTTCCTTTGCCTTTGGCCCCCAACCCCCGATCATGCTATTAATTTCAAAACATACTAGCCCAACTTGATAAAAAAATCAATTGTATAAGAAAACAATTCTTATGTTAGTAATACTATAAAGAAATAAATTAAACACCGTGTCAATTTTAAACTAAAAACATATAATTTGAGTCATGCCAGGAACATTGTGTATTCGATTGAATTACGGCTGACTCTTACATGTCACGCCATTTTATCTCAAAAGTATATTCTCTTGAATTGGCTCTCATTTATGGTGATAAAAAACTTGCTATGAATGGGATCTAATTCAAGAGGACCTGCTTTTTGAGAACAAGCCTTCATCTATCACACCATTTCTTGTTAATCTTAAATAATTATCTCAATAAAAGATAACTAAGTAATCATAATATAAAAACAATAATAAAATTAATTAAGTAATATTATATAAAACGAAGAGAAAACAATCTAAGACCATTTTCTCGATTTTTGTGTTGTGACACACGTTTTAAACTAAAATGGAACTTGTATATCGAAAACATGCTATTCGAGTTATACCGACTACACCATGTGTTTTATTTATGTGCGGTCAATTTATATATGTCACAAATGAATTATGGATAATTTTCCTAAAGTTTTAAAACAATATGGGATCATTTCCTTGGTTTAGTCTAATGATCTACATTTTAAACTAAAATGGAAAATTTATATTAAAAACATAAACATTAAGTCATATCAGACACATCATGTGTCTGATTTATGTGTGGTCGATTCTTCTAGGTCACAAATTAATTGTGCATTATTTTCCAAAAGTTTGAAAATAATACAACCTCGTTTTCTTGGTTTTGGATATTAGATGTTTGTTTTAAACTAAAATGAAACTTTTTCATTGAAAATATGTACTTCGAGTCATATCGTCCACATATTGTGTCTGGTTGATGTACGATCAATTAAAACATGTGAAAAATTAACTATGGATTGTTTTATTAAATTTTAAAAATAATACAAGCTCATTTTCTTGGTTTTAAATATTTGACATTTGTTTTAAACTAAAATATCACCTATGTAATGAAAACATGAACATCGAGTCATACCGACCACATCGTATGTCAGACTAATGTGCGGTCAATTATTACGAGTGAAAAATGAATTATGGACTATTTTCGTAAAGTTTTGAAACAATCCAATATTTTTCTTCTCTATTTTGCCTATTTGGTGTGTGTTTTAAACTAAAATGGCACTTTTGTATTGAAAACATACACTTCAAGTTATATCAACCACATCATGTTTCATATTGATGTGTAGTCAATTACTACACATGAAAAGTGAACTATGGATCTTTTATCTAATGTATGAATATAATATGATCTTTTTTTATCAATTTTGGATATTTTATGTATGTTTTAAACTAATATTGAACTTTTTTTTATTGAAAACAGGTACTTTGAGTCATATCGACCAATATCGTGTGTCAGATTAACATATAGTCTATTTTTACCTGTGAAAAATGGATTATGGATCATTTTCTTAATGTTTGAAACAATCTAAGAACATTTTTTTTGTTGTGGCTACTTGATCTGTCTTTTAAACTAAAATAAAACTTTTGTATTGAAAAGACGCACTTCAAGTCAAATCGACCACACCGTGTTTCATATTGATGTACGATCAATTCCTACAGATTAAAAAATAATTTGGAATGATTTTCTTGAAGTTTGATAATAATATGATATCAATTCCTCTGTTTTGGCTATTTTATGTGTGTTTTAAACTAAAATGGATCTTTTTTATTGAAAACACACAATTCAAGTAATATAAAAAACATCATGTGTCAGATTGATGTTTTTTCAATTTCTACACATGGAAAATGAATTTTGGATCATTGTACTAATGTTTGAAAACAATCCAAGCTTGTTTTATTGGTTTTGGATATTTGATGTGTGTTTTAAACCAAAACACACTTTTGTATTGGAAACAGACACTTAGAGTCATAACAACCACATTTTGTATCGAATTGATGTGTGGTAAATTAATACACATGGAAAATTAATTGTGGATAATTTTCATAAAGTTTGAAAACAATCTAATCTTTTTTTATCAATTTTTTTAATTTGATGTGTGTTTTAAAATAAAATGGTACATTCATTTTGAAAAAAACAAACTTCAAGTCTTATCAACCACATCATATGTCATATTGATGTGAAGTCAATTACTACATGTAAAAAATTAATTATGGATTTTTCCTAAAGTTTTAAAAGAATCTGAGATCATTTTCTCAATTTTGGCTATTTGATGTGTGTTTTAACCTAAAATGGAACCTTTGTATCAGAAACACACACTTCGAGTCATGTCAACCACATGATGTTTCAAATTGATGTGAGGTCATTTACTACACATAAAAAATGAATTATGTACCACTTCCCTAAAGTTCAAAAATAATTCGAGATTATTTTCTTGGTTTTGGAGATGTGACACATGTTTTAAACTAAAATGGAACCTTTCTATTGAAAACATGTACTTTGAGTCATATCTTTCACATATTGTGTCATATTGATTTGTTTTTTATTTGTAAATATAAAAAATTAATTATATACCATTTTAAAAATGCTTCAAAATAATATGATCTCATTTTCTTATTCTTGACTATTTGATGTGTATTTTGAACTAAAACAACACTTTTGTATTGAAAACATGCACTTTGAGCCATATAAACAACATCGGGTGTCAGATTGATGAGTGGTCGATTCCTATAAGTCACAAATGAATTATGAACCTTTTTTTATAAAGTTTGAAAACAATTCAAACTCTTTTTCTCAGTTTTGGATATGTGATGAGTTTTAAACTAAAATTAAACTTTTATATTGAAAACTTGCACTCTTCATCATATCGACAGAATCATGTTTCAGATTTTTGTGTAGCCAATTCCTACACCAAAAAATGAATTATGGATAATTGTCCAAAATTTTGAAAACAATACAAGATATTTTTTTGGCTACTTTATGTGTATTTAAAACTAAAATACTACTTTTGTATTGAAAACATGAACTTTGAGTCATATCAGCCACATCATGTGTTAGATTGATTTTCAGTCAATTCCTACATGTGAAAAATGAATTATAGATTGTTTTCATAAATTTTGAAAACAATTTGATCTAATTTTATTGGTTTTGAATATTTGATGTGCGTTTTAAACTAAAAGGACACTTTTATGTTGAAAACACGCACTTTGAGTCATATTGACCACATCATGTGTCAGATTGATATAAGGTCAATTCCTACACATGAAAAATGAATAATGGATCATTTTACTAAAACTTGAAAGCAATCCAAGCTATTTTAATCAATTTTGGTAATGTGACATGCGTTTTAAACTAAAATGACACCACTCTATTGAAAACTCACACTTTCAGTCATATCACTCAAATCATGTGTTAGATTGGTGTTCCATCAATTCTTATATGTGACAAATGAATTATGGGTTATTTTATTAAATTTGAAAAACAATTTGATCTCATTTTCTCATTTTTGGTGATTTGAAATGCATTTTAAACTAAATTGACAACTTTCTATTCATAACATGTACTTTGAGTCATATTGATCACAGTGTATCTTTGGTTGATGTGCACTTTATTTGTACACATCATAAATGAATTATGGACCATTTTCTTGATGTTTTAAAATAATATGATATCATTTTCTTGTTTCTGGATATTTTATGTGTGTTTTAAACTAAAATGACACTTTTATATTGAAAACACGTACTTTGAGTCATACCAACCACATAGGGTGTCATATTTATGTGTGGTTAATTCCTATACATTTCAAATGAATTATAGATTTTTTTCTAATGTTTTACAATATTCAGATATTTTTTTCTTAGTTCTGGATATGTGATGCATGTTTTAAACTAAAATGAAACATTTATATTGAAAACACATATATTGGGTTATAATGAGTACATCATGTGTCATATTGGAATGTAGTAAATTCCTCCACATAAAAATGTTTTATGGATCATTTTTCTAAATTTTCAAAACAATATAAGATTGTTTTCTTGTTTTTGGTTATGTAAAACATTTTTAAAACTAAAATGACACTTTTTTATTAAAAACGCACACTTATATTCATATTAACCACATCATGTATCAAATTAATATATGGTAAATTATTACACATCAAAAATGACTTATAGATTATTATCCTAAAGTATCAAAATAATCAGAATTTTTTTCTTGGTTTTGAGCATGTGATATGTGCTTTGAAAAAATGTGTAAATTTAAAAAAAAAATTATAAAAAAAATGATAAGTAAATTAACTAAAAAAATTTGTTATAATGATGAGAAAATAAACAAAATAAGTAGTAGGAATTCACCTCTTCATGATTTCCATATACATTCGGACACCATGTATTCTACCCATTCATTTCTAATCAAGTTGATTTCATCCATTATAATTATCCTTGAGAAACACATAAAAAATATTATATAATAATTATTACACTAATTCTTAACACCCCAAATATATATCTAAGTTCATTTCCCATACTAGATCACAAAAATAGTAGGCAATCACTTAAATTTGATTTCAGAAAACATTCTAACACCATGTATGGTACCAAATCATATCTAATCTAATATACTTATTCTTTTAAGTATGTAGATTTTTAAAAATATTGGTAGTAATGTAAATATATATATATATATAAATGATTAATAAATATTTTTAATGAACTTTTAATTAACTTCAAAAATTACCTCTTCGGGGGTGCTATCCTTTTGATGGTATAAGATATATTTCATAAATTTGCAAGCATAATATCCAAAATCATTGTTGTTATCTTGTTTCACACACTATATAAAAATTCAGCAAAATAAGTAAATTTTTATGAAATATGTTTTGATATATAAATATTTCTATATATACCTTAATCTGTTTCCATTTGATGTAATCCATAGTCTTCTTATTTTTAGTCACTAACCATGTACCATGATTTAGACTATATTTATATATTACCCTATCAGAAAAAAAATATTGTTAAAACACATAATGAAACATATAATTCAATTTTTCTCCATAAAATATTGATTACAGTGCATTAAAAAATCACAATGCACATAATTTTTTGTCATTATGATGGAAATCCATGCATTGGATCCAAAAAATAAATATTTGGGGTATCTATATTTATTATCATCAGCATACAATACTTCCTACAAAACTAAAAAAAAATAAGTAATAAAAAAATAAAAATATATAATATATGATTATATTATAGAGTTTTACCGCTGTGATATAGGAATCAAAAAGTGTCTTTATTCTATTATTTTCTTCTAAAATGACTTATTTAGATCATCTTTTTTCTTATCAATTTACTTCAAATCCAATGAAATTTAGTTCATAGAAATGATATAGGGATTAATGAATCTAAATCATGATTCACAATTTTTTAACTCTATATAGTACTAACATAAATTCCTATAGAAAATATGAATATTTTTTATCTTTAATGAAAATATTAGATCATTTTTTGGAAAGGAGTATTATAAAAATTTACCTTATATATGTATTCACCAATGAGACTCTCAACCATTTAAATAAGAGAATCTCGTTTATACCCTCGAGACCAAGCATTTATATAATGAGATTTCCAAGTGTTTCTTCTTCATATGGAATGTATGACACATCTCTGTCTTTGAATGTGGTGTATGCATGAATATTTAATGATAATATTTGTTACAATTAAACTTTCAAGGATATGTACTCATGGAAGTTCATTTTGTTTTCTTGGTCGATTCACTAGATTTTCTTGATCCATCCCTTTGTTTCCCCATTGTTTTATCCATATATAATACCATACCTTAATTCAGACCGTTTTCATCAACTATTTTAATATTTTTATTTGAAAAAATTTGTTAAGGACATATCTTGTGTATATTTATTATATTAGATATCCATTGTACAAAAATTTCCAATCGCATCATTGACTATGGTAATATCTGGATCATCAAGTGGAATAAGAAACACAGTGCTCGACTGTTGAGATTATTTAATCCTCACTCTCATGTGATATTTTGGGAGTTATTTATTGTTTAGCTTGTCTCCTAGGATATTATACATTTTACCCTTCACAAAAAGGTAGTGTGTGGGTATTGATAGTTAGAAATAAAAAAATACCATGTAGAATTTTATTAATACAAAGTTATCATATCATTTTTTATTCATTTTTAAGATAAATACTAATGAAAAAATTGATTAAATTAGGCAAGGTATGTGGTTTAGGGGAATACCTAGCATCAAAGCTAGTGGGGTCATTTGGTTCTTCAAGTACTGATCTTTATTCCACTACCGGTTCTCTTTGAATATTTCACATATATTGGTCATCCAAACCATACCAAACAATAATATATTACAATGAATATATTTTTTCCTGTAATCCTTTCATCATATAATATGTATCATATTTCATTTTTTTATTCTCAAAATATGTTCAAGTAGACACTCCAAAACCAACACCTCTAACATGGATATATTGTTCTGGCCACTTCAAAGCTAATGAAAGTAGTTTTTCTTCTAGTATGGTCATTGTTGATTCTTGTTTATAAACCATATAAAAAAGATATAAACATAAATAGATATTTTTATGTAATACAATTATAAATAATAATGAATGATATTTATTTCAAACTTAAACATTTTTCCCATAATTATTCTTTGTTTTCATCAACCAGTTTACCCTCCTTATTTATGCGGTCCTCCCTCCATAGCACTTGACGTGGGATAGAAGTGGATTCAGAACATGATTCATAAATCTACATATAAAAAATGGAACATATTTTGTTTCATATCACATAAAACTTTTATTATTGATTTAAAATACATATAATTTTTTTCTCTAGTGAAGTGTACTCCATCCCTGTTTTGTGATAGGGTTAATTGGTTTTGATGCAAGTTGTTTACTTTCATCATTCCTTTGTTGTTTCATAATTTAATTTTTTTGAATCAAATTGGATAAAATAAATAATGTGAAATAATATATTATAAACTAAAATGCACCAAAAATTATTTCTCATTATGATGAATGATGAAAGAATTCCTTGTCTCCTACTTTATGATGTGTGCATAAGTAACTGGTGGTTGGGGCTTTAGTTTCCCCTCAACATTTCTAAGACGAGACATGGTAGGAAGTGTTTGGAAACCTCTATGGGATTTTCTAGCAGCCATTATGATATATTTCATACAAAAAACCATCTCAAATAAAATAAATCTTCATGGTATAAGGAAAATTAAATCAACATTTAATTATATAATTTTTCTGTAAAATAGAGAAATTATATTGTAGAATTACCTTAATATCTTATAGAAGGGTTTTCTTCATTACTGTTTAGATATGACACCATGAATCTATATAAATTAATATATTCACCCTCATTGTGACCCCAACATAACAAATGAACATTTACTTGTTTGGTTTAATAGGTTGAACATGTTCATTCCATCCAACCAAAAATTTTATACCCTTACTTATTGCCTAAATAATTTTAGTCAAAACTGTGATGTTGAGTCATTATTGTTTTTTAATCAACATGTATTTGATCCCTTAATAATTATATAGTTTTAGTAGCAACCTCATGTTCTTCCCCATGATTGGTAACATCAGCATATGCAGAATTCATTGTCTACATGAGTAGTCAAACATTTAATTTAGATTATATAAATATAGTATAGACCACATAATATTATGTGGAAAATAATATTATATTAAAAAATAATTTAACCTACTCATTGAAATCTATTTCTTTTCTTTATATTTTAAAGAAATTTGGATCCTATCTCAAGAATAAAAATCCCCTCTTTGTGGTCCCCTCTAACATACAAGACATTTTCTACATTGGGGTCTCCATGAAATGATTGTGATTTCCCAATGAAAGGGTCATCCTTGATTGAATATTCATTTGATTCTATAGTTTTTTTAGTTTATAGTAGGCTAATTTAAAATAACCATAAATCTTGTGGATTTTTTTTCTTAAATACATGGGAATTTTACGATTCCGCAGTTTCTGACGGCGCCTGATTCCGAGGCCCGGTGTGCTTAGAATCAATTTCTGAAGTTTTGTTCGGGTATGATCAGTAAACATACCTGCAGGATTTTATATATTTTGAAGTTGTGATCAGAATTGAAATTTGAGGGCACCATTGAACTCGCAGAGCCGATATTCACTTAAGGATACCTTTACCGCAGTTGTGTTTTATCAAGATTGGGAGTTAATTTCTTGGGGTTTCTAATTAAAATTAAATAAAAATGTGTGTAACACATTTTTATTTGAATGGTGGTTAAAACCACCAAGGGGTGGTTAGTGGAGGGGCCCACCACACCCTAAACACCCTTGGGAGGATATTTTAGTGTGGGGGCCACCCGAACCCTTTAACTCCTCTAAACCCCCCTTTTAACCCCCTGAGCTCCCCATTAATAGGGGAAACTCTTGAACTTCCCCTTAATGGTGCCAACACAAATTAATTAATGACTTAATTAATTAATTTGAGTGATTTTGAATTCTTTTTGAATTCATTATGCCAACATTAAAATAAGAGATCATATTCTCTTATTTTGGGTAGGTATAATTTTTGGAGAGTTTTGTAGAACTCTTGGAAGAACATCACCCCCTCGACGAAGAACGCTCCTCATCTCCGAAGAACGAAGATACCATCTTCGATCTTCATCCAAGCCATAAGAGAAAAATTTTCCCGTGAGGGACATCGACGAAGCTTCATCCACGGACGTTTCCCGACGTCAAAGAAGCGATGTCCGTCTTCCGCAACTCCATCGTTGAACACCGAAATCGAGGTAGGGGAAAATTGAATTATTTTTTATGTATGAGTTATACTCTCTTTTCCTCATCGTTTGTTGTGCTCTTGATGCCAAATGATAACAACGTAATGAGGAGTGCTCAGACCACACGAACACGGTCCGACCCTTCCCCCCTTGTTGTTGTTCTCATTGTGTTGAAAACAGAGGCGGATCACGGAATAGGCCGGCGGCGCAAGGGCCGCCGTCAGACCATGCAAATTAAAGTCGCGGCCAAGCGGACTGCGATGGAGCCAGAAGGGTGTGGTGTCGTTGCACCGTGCTGGAGAAGGGCCGTAGCCAGGGCGGGCCATGGAGGAGGAATCACGGCGCTGTCACGTCGTGTCGGCGATGCGGAGCCGCGGCTAGGCTGGGCCACGGTGGAGGCCACGACGCCATCGCACCGCGCCGGTGACGGGGAGCGGATGGCCCGAGCGGCCATCCGGGAGGTGCGGGAACCCATCGATTCCCATGTGGGCTAGACCGGCGCCACCGGGTGCCGGTTCGGTTCTACCCAAACAGATAATTCGTTCGGGTTCTAGGGGCCATACGCCTCCCCCCTGGCGTGGCTAGGCCAGGCCGCCCCAGGCCGGGCCGCCCCTCAACCGGGCCGCCCTCGGTCGGGCCGCCAAAGGTCGGGCCACCGTCGGGCCGGACTTCCCGTCGGGCCGATCCATATCTTCAGGTCGGGCCATTCACCCGGGTCGGGATGCTTCCTCAGACTGGGTCAAACCCATGGTCTGGGTCAGTCCGACTGGGTCGGGCCGGACTCGGACCCGCTATGGTCGTTTACACCTTTTAGCCCGCATCAAGGGCTACGGGTGTCTGATTGACGTACCGCCTATGACAATGGAATTATTGGAGCGAGATGATTCTTTTGGCCTACTCCACTTGGGGTTTGGATGCAGTTGGGATATGGCCGGGTTGGATTGAGCCTAAAAACCAATCGGGCCCTAGAACAGAAATGTCAATAACTCTCAGACCGGGCATCTGATTGATGCACCGTCTGTCGCGTTGGGTTCCTTATGATGATACAAAACTAATTGATACATAAAATAAATGCTTCTAGATAGTTGATGTGTCGACACTTGACTCTAGGAGCGGACCCTCCCAGAATTGAGCGTGCTGTGTGCGGGAACCCTAGGGTTGGTTGTGACTGAGATGACAGGATCCTTCGTGGGTTTGACAGCGATGACTACTGTACCAGGATCCTCCAGGGGCCTGACAGTTCGGAATTCTATTCTTGTTTCCTGTGTGGGTCCAACAGAATAGCCAGTCCTATATTCTGTGTGGGTCCGACAATTTAGCTGGTCCTGTATCCTGTGTGGGTCCAACAACTTAGATGAATCAATGACTACATCTGATCATCTCTATCACTCTACGAAAGATGTATACCTATGTGAGCTGAGTCATTTCTTTCAACCATTATCATCGTGGTGATTGACTTTACTTCCTTTGTGGAATGGTTTGTGCTTGGTCTCTAGAGTTGGAGCTGGGCCGTGATTGATAACTTAGGTATATGTATGGGCATATATGCCTAAGTAGGGTTGGTTGATACTTCATGATTGTATTTTTCTACTATGGTTTATCCTTTGTAGATTCTGGGAGACCTTAGGGGGTCTCGAGGTCCCCTACTCAGTATTGTTATACTCACCCCTGCACGGGCTTCACCCACACCATGTTGTGTTCTGCGCAGACAATGAACGACAGTGATTGAGGCTCAGGGTGACAGACGGGGGGCTTCTCGGAGCTGGATTAGACGGGACGTGCCACAAGGATGAGTTGTTTGAGTTCTTTACCTACCCTTCAGGTAGGATTCCCTAGTGGACAATCTAGGAACTATTTTTCCTTTTTACTTGTACTTGTTGTTCAGTTGGGTTTGTATACTGGCCCATTTACTTTCAGCACTAACTTTGTATTCAGTTTTAATTAGTTTTTTTCTTCCAGATGTGTACTATGATTGTGTGTGATTTTTGTTTATAAAGGAAATGCCTTCACAGCTTAGGTATTTACACCTTTGGTGCTAGTCGCCAGCCCCTGGACTATGGAAGGTGGGCTTGGGGTAGTCACGACACGGATCTCGAGGAAGGGTTGTGACAAATTGGTTTTAGTGGAGTCGGTTCTACTGAAGAACTTGGACTCTGATTATTTTAACAGCAATAGTGTTAAGTTTTTTGGATGTGGTTATCAGTTTAGGGAAACCAGTGTGGGTGCAGCAGCCGACGTATCCATACACTAGGACTCTGAATTCTAATTTCCGACTCAGTGCACGAAAACACTGATTGCATGTGTGTTTCCTTTGAAAAAGTTTTCTTCATGATTACTTTGTGTCATCTCACCAGGTATACTGTTTTAACCATGGCGCACCTGTTTCTTTTCAGGATGGACCCATGAAGGCAGCCAGCTAGGGTTCCAAGTTTCATACGAGATGGTAGCCCACCGAGCGACGAGGCCTCTGTGCAGGGCCCCTTCACAGTAGAGGTACCAGCGGTACCACTACCCGCTGGGCCACCGATACCACCAGCTCCAGAAGCAGAGAGTGCCCGCCATCTGAGTGCATTGCACAAATTCTAGTGCCAGAGGCCGCCCAGGTTCCGGAGAGAGATGGACCCACAGGCAGCTGAGGATTGGCTGGAGGCTGTCGTGAGAGTTTTCAGATTGGTAGGGACACCAGCCGACCTCGTGGTGATCCTTGCCGTGAGTCTTCTGCATGCAGTAGAAGGCAGATGGTGGAGCATAATGCTCCAGGTGCACGACGAGGAATCATTACTCTAGACGGACTCTGAGAGTCTCTTCCTCTTAGAGTTTGTTCCAGACACCCTTCGTGTGGTGCGGATTCAGGAGTTACTTCATCTGCAGCAGGGCAGCATGATAGTAGCTCAGTACTCAACGAGGTTCACCGACCTCTCGTTCTACTCCACAGATATGGTACGTGACCTTTTATTCAGGGCCCGAACTTTCGAGCAGGGACTTAGGCATGACATCAGGGATTTGATGATTCCCCTCAGCATCCCAACGCAGGCAGTGGTGCTAGAGAGAGCCCTTCTAGTGGAGAGTTTTCTCGCTGAGCAGTCACCAGTGGAGAGACCCACCACAGGGTGACACGTAGAGGAGTCTTCTGCAGCCGGCATTAGACAGATGTCGCAGAGGTCTAAGCGAACCAGGCCATTAGGTGGGAGACCCTAGGATATAAGTTCAGTTGTGCGAGGCACATGATATAGATCCATTTATACAAGTAAAAGGAAGTGCTATGCATGCGGAGGCTAGAGCCACATGGCTCGTGATTGCCTGACCCACCATGCAGATGAGCAACAGATAGTAGAGGGACCTCCCAGGCAGAGGCATAGGTTCGAACATGGTGGTCCTCTACGAGCAGGCAGACGTGGTAGAGGACCTGGCTGAGCAGCGGGTGGTGGATGACGTTTCAAGGCTCTACCACCACCACCACCAGGAGGTCCACCCCGGCCACAGGGAGCTAGCGGAATGAGGTGGGCTCAGCTCCAGGTAGTCGAGGCCTATGACTACACCACACCTGAGATGATTCGAGGTACTATCTGTGTCTACTCCACCCTTGATGCAGTACTTATAGACATAGGTGTGTGTCATTATTTTATTTCTACTTACCTAGTTTGGATCTCGGTGATTCCAATGGAGCCGTTGGCTCGATCATTATGGCTAGAGGCTCCTAAGGGAACATACTCGATGATTACGCACTAGTTCTGATAGTGTGATCTTACTCTAGGAGGCGAGAGCTTCAGCTGGGATCTTCTGATAGCGACGTTCGAGCCTTATGATGTCATCTTGGTTATGGACTGGTTATCCACAGTTCATGCCCATGTTGACTATATTAGGCACACAGTGTGGTTTATCTGCATGGATGAGACCAGGTTCACCTTCACTGGCGAGAAGGGAGACTTTTCAGCGCATGATGGACTTACACAGAGGAGGGGCAGCCAATCACACATCAGTTGGCCAGTCTCATCCACAGAGCAGTTGATGTGCGGATTCTGAGTTTTCCTGTAGTGGTGGATCAGTATGCAGATGTTTTCCCTGATCATGTTTCAGGAATACCTCCTCGTAGAGTGGTGGACTTCTATAATGACATGTACCCCGAGACGACATCGATATCTACTCCAGCATATCATATGGCTCTCGCCGAGCTTCGTGCGCTGCGGGTACCGCTAGAGGATTTACAGGGGAAGGGATTCATCCAACCCAGTGTTTCACCCTGAGCATCCCCGATTTTGTTCTCCAAGAAGGCGGATGGGAGCTTGCGACTGTGTTTTGACTACCATCGCCTGAATCAGGTGACCATGAAGAACAAGTACCCACTCTCGAGGATTGAAAACCTATTTGATCATCTCAAGAGAGCATGATGGTTCTTGAAGATAGACCTTAGGTCAGGCTATCACCAGCTCAGAGTTCGAGATGAGTATGTGCAGAAGACGACCTTTAGGTATCATTATGGCCATTACGAGTTCTTGGTTATGCCCTTTTGCATAACCAATGCTTCAGTAGTGTTCATGAGTCTCATGAACAGGATCTTCTAGCCTTACCTCGATAGCTTTGTCGTATTTTTCATCGACGACATATTGATATAATCTACTACTGAGGAGGAGCATGCCTACCATTTGCGGGTAGTACTGGACACACTCCGAGAGCACCGGATTTATAGTAAGCTCTCGAACTGCCAGTTTTGGATTCGAGAGGTTCACTTCTTGGGACACGTCAACTCAGAGGATGGAGTTGCAGTGGATCCAGTGAAGATTGAGGCAATACTTACTTGGGAGCCACCCAGGAGTGTGATGGAGGTACATAGTTTTCTGGGATTGGCTGGGTACTATAGGAGATTTGTGCCAGGCTTCTCCAAAGTTGCAGCACTAATTTCAGTGTTGGTGATGAAGGGGAAACCCTTCGTGTGGTCAGAGAGATGCCAGAAAATCTTTCAGAAGCTGAGGCAGAGGTTGAATAGTGCGCCCATCTTGATGCAACCGGAGGAGGGCGTTGGGTATGTAGTTTACTGCGATGCATCAGGGACCGGACTCAGCTGTGTCCTGAGGCAGGACATAGAAGTGATCGCTTATGATTCTCGGAAGTTGAGACAACACGAGTAGAACTATGCTAACCATGACCTGGAGTTAGCAGTAGTGGTCTTCGCCTTGAAGATGTGGCTGCACTATCTGATGGGAAAGCATTTTACAGTCTACTTTGACCACCAGAATCTCAGGTATATCTTCTCACAGAAGGACCTGAACATGAGACAACAACGACGGCTCGAGTTCCTCCAGGACTATGAATTCGAGATAGTATATACTCCTGGGAAGGGGAACGTTGTAGAAGATTCTCTTAGCAGGAGATTAGGCATTCGACTACTAGGAGAGGCGACAGAACAGCTGGCCGAATTGCATATATCCTTTTTGGATAGAGACGGAGCTGCCTTTCTACAGTCTCTCATAGTCACTCCTCCACTTCTTCAACGATTAAGGGAGGCACAACGTGAGGACTTTGACTGTGAGACGCAACGTGCTCAGATATCCTCAGGGCAGGCACCTGAAGGATTTTATGAAGGTGGGTAGCATGTAATTCTCTTCATAGGATGGGCCATGGTACCGGTTTCACTTCAGGGGGAAGTGTTGAGGGAGTTTCACACTTCCCCTCTGGCGGTACATCCAGGAGTAGCGAAGATGTATCGGGACCTCTGATGACAGCATTAGTGGCCAAGTATGAAGAAGGAAATAACAGGGTTTATCTCACGATGCCTCACTTTTCAGCAATTGAAGGCGGAGCACCAGGTTCCAGCAGTCTTGGTTCAGCCCTTAGAGGTCCTAGAGTGGAAGTGGTACATGATATCCATTGATTTCATGACAGGAATTCCACATACATCCAGAGGACATGACTATATCTGGTTGATTGTCGACCGAATCACCAAGTCGGCCCACTTCCTACTCATTAGAGAGCAGGGATCAGTAGAGAGCTTGGGATGCCCCTACGTACAAGAGACTATACGACTTCATGGTGTGCCATCGACGGTCGTCTCTGATCGAGATGCCCGTTTTACTTCCCTGCTGTGGACGGGGTTGCAGGAGGCTTTCGGGATGCAGCTTCGCTTGAGCACCGCCTTCCATCCTTAGATGGATGGTCAGACTGAGAGGACCATTCAAACTCTCGAGGACATGCTCTGTGCATGTGTCCTTGACTTTGGTCATAGCTGGAAGGATCACTTACCCTTGGTAGAGTTTGTGTATAACAACATCTACCACTCCACCATCGGGATTTCACCTTACGAGGCACTTTACGGACGACCTTGCAAATCACCTCTGTGCTAGACTAACCCAGGGGAGTCAGCACTTTTAGGGCCAGAGATGGTGCAGGCTACAACGGAGAAGGTGCAGATCATCCAGGAGAGGATGAAGACTACACAGAGCAGACAGAAGTCTTATGCTAATAAGATACGAAGACCACTGGAGTTCGAGGATGGAAACCACGTCTTCCTACGGGTCTCACCTCGACATGGTCTACGGTGATTTGGCTGAGGCAACAACTTATCTACTAGATTCATCGGACCTTTTCAGGTCCTCAGCAGGGTAGGCGAGGTGGATTACTGCTTGGCTTTTCCACCTCAGTTGCACCGGGTGTGCGACGTCTTCCACATATCTTAGCAGAAGAGATACGTTCACAACCCGTCCCACATCATCGACCATGGGGAGATGGACATCGATGACGGGGCGAAATTCATGAAGGTTCCCGTGGAGATTGAGGATCGACAGGAGTGGGTCCTGTGTGGATGGTCGATACCTCTGGTGCGTGTTCGCTGGCAGCACGATAACCTCCAGGAGAGCACATGGGAGCGGGAGGCTCAGAAGCGTGCTCAGTACCCCCATTTGTTCCCTTAGAGTGTGTCGTAGCTTTCGAGGATGTAAAGCCCTGAGGTGGGGAGACTGTAAAGACCCAGAAATCCTATGGAATTTTTTTTCTCAAATACATGGGGATTTTACGAGTCTGCAGTTTCTGACGATGCCTGATTCCGAGGCCTGGTGTGCCCGGAATCAATTTATGAAGTTTTGTTCGAGTACGCTTAGTAAACGTACGTGCGGGATTTTATATCTTTTTAAGCGGTGATCGGAATTGAAATCCGAGGGCACCATTGACCTCACAACAATAGTATTCTCTTAAGGATACCTTTACTGCAGTTGCGTTTTATCGAGATTGGGAGTTAATTTCTTGGGGTTTATAATTAAAATAAAATAAAAATGTTTGAAACACATTTTTATTTGAATGGTGGTTAAAACCACCAAGTGGAGGTTAGTGGAGGGTCCCACCACACCCTAACCACCCTTGGGAGGATATTTTAGGGTGGGGCCCACCCAAACCCTTTAACTCCCTTAAACCCCCCTTTTAACCCCTTGATCTCCCCATTAATAGGGGAAACTCTTCAACTTCCCCTTAATGGGGCCAACACAAATTAATTAATTAATTAATTTGAGTGATTCTAAATTCTTTTTGAATTCATTATGCCAACATTAAAATAAGAGATCATATTCTCTTATTTTGGGATGGCATAATTCTTGGAGAGTTTTTTAGAACTCTTGGAAGAACAATATCCCCTCGACGAAGAACGCCCCTCATCTCTGAAGAATGATGATATCTTCTTCGATATTCATCCAAGCCATAAGAGAAGGAGCCACCCACGAGGAACGTCGATGATGCTTTATCCTCAGACATTTCCGGATGTCAAAGAAGCGACATCTGTCTTCCGCGACTCCATCGTTGAACACTGAAATCGAGGTATGGAAAAATTGGATTATTTTTATATATGAGTTATACTATCCTTTCCTCATCGTGTGTTGTGCTCTTTATGCCAAATATTAACAACATAACGAGGAGGGATCGGACCGCATGAACATGTATGGTCCGACCCTTCCCCCCTTGCTGTTGTTCTCATTGTGTTGACAACGGAGGCAGATCACGGAAGAGGCTGGCGGCGCAAGGGCCACCGTCGCAACACGCCAAGAAAAGCTGCGACCAAGAGGGCCATGATGGAGCGGGAAGGGCGTGGTGCCGTTGCACCACGCCGGAGAAGGGTCGTGACCTGGGCGGGCCACAGCGGAGTAAACACGACACCGTCGTGCCGTGCCGGCTATGCAGAGCCGCGGCTAGACCGGGCCGCGGTGGAGGGCGCGGTGCTGTCGCGCCGCACCGATGACGGGGAGCGGCAGGCCCAAGCGGCCATCTGGGAGGTACGAGACCCCGTCGGGTCCCGCGTGGGCTGAACCGGTGCCACCAGGCGCCATTTCGCTTCTACCCGAATGCCTAAGTTGTTCGCGTGCCGGGGTGGCGCGCACCTCCCCGCCCCCATGCGTGGCCAGGCCGGGCCGCCACGGTTGGGCCACCTTTAGTCGGGCCGCCTCAGCCGAGCTGCCCCAAGTCGGGCTACCCCCGGCCAGGCCACCCCAGGCCGGGCTGCCCCTCGGCCGGGCTGCCCCTCGGCTGGACTGCCTGTCGTGTCAGGCCATCTCTTTGGGCTGGTCCATTCCCTAGGCTCGAGACGCTTCCTCAGACTGGGTTGGACCCACGGTTCGGATCAGAACCCGGTTCAGACCGGGTTGGGTTGGGTCAGTCCGACTGGGTCAGACCGGACCCGGACCAGCTATGGCCGTTTACACCTTTTAGCCCGCATCTAGGGCTACGGGTGTCCAATTGACATACCGCCCGCGGAGATGGAATTATTGGAGTGAGACGATTCTTTTGAAATAATCCACTTGAGTTTTGGACACAGTTGGGGTACAACTAGGTTAGATTGAGCCTAAAAACCAGTCAGGCCCTGGAACGGAAATGCCAATAACTCATAGACCGAGCGTCCGATTGATGCACCGTCTATCACGTTGGGTTCCTTATAATGATACAGAACTATAGGATACAACAAATCAGGACTTTGTGATAGTTGATGTATCAACACTCGGCTCGAAAAGCGGACCCTCCCTGAATCGAGCGTACTGTGTGCGGGAACCCTAAGGCTGGATGCGACTGAGATTATAGGATCCTCCGTGGGTTCGACAGCGATGACTACTGTACCGGGATCCTCCGTGGGTCCAAAAGTTCTGAATTCTATTCCTGTATCCTATGTGGGTCAGACAGAATAGCTGGTCCGGTATCCTGTGTGGGTCCGACAGCTTAGCTGGTCCTGTATCCTGTGTGGGTCTGACAACTTAGATGAATCAGTGACTACATCTGATCATCTCTATAACTTTATGAAAGATGTATACCTGTGTGAGCTGAGTCATGTCTTTCAACCATTATCATCATGGTGATTGAATTTACTTTCTTTGTGGAATGGTTTGTGCTTGGGCTCGAGAGTTGGAGTTGGACTGTGATTGATAACTTAGGTATATGTATGGGAATATACCTAAGTAGGGTTGGTTGATACTTCATGATTGTATTTTTATACTTTGGTTTATCCTTTGTAGATTCTGGGAGACCATAGGGGGTCTCGAGGTCCCCTAATGAGTATTTTTATACTCACCTCTGCACGGGAATCACCCGCACCTTGTTGTGTTATGTGCAGAAGACAGACGATAGTGATCGAGGCTGAGGGTGACGGATGAGAGGCTTCTCGGATCTAGATTAGACGGTATGTGCCTCAGGGATGAGTTGTTTTAGTTTTGTACCTACCCTTCAGGTATGATTCCCCGGTGGACGATCCAGGAGTTGTGTTCCCTTTTTACTTGTGATTTTTGTTCTGTTGGGTTTATATACTAGCCCATTTACTTTCAGAACTACCTTTGTATTCAGTTTTACTTAGTGTTTTGCACCCAGTTGTTTACTCTGATTGTGTGTGTTTTCTTTTTATAAAGGCAATGTATTCCCAACTTAGGGATTTACACCTTTGGTTCTAGTCGTCATCCCTTGGCCTATGGAAGGAAGGCTTGGGGTAGTCATGGCACGGGTCCCAAGGATGGTTCGTGACAATAATTAACTAATTATTTTTTTTTCTATATCTAAGACATAAAATACCAACACTACTTATGATTACATTATAAAAATCTCGTCATTTTCCCCTTCCACATTGAAATTCACCTTCACAAAGCCCATTTTATCAACTTTAACTATAATTCTATTGTCATCCCACTTATAATAAAAATTTGGAACTTGAAATGTTGTATCATCTGACTCATATACCTATTCAATGATACCCAAGTATTTCATATTTTCATAAATTGTATTTCTATACTTGGAACTAGATATGTACATCAATTCCACCACAAGAATGGCTCTACTATTTTTCATCATACAACAATCATTGTGTTATTTTGTATAGAACTTATAACCATTAACTACAAAACCAATGTAACATATAAAATATTCATTTTATATCCATCCTTCATCCCTTTATGGATTCAAATGTATAATAATTACCTTATGAGATTCAAAATAGGGATCAACATCTTCAATATTATGTAAAATATAAAGGTGAGATTTCTCCAACTCTATGATTGTAATTGTAAAAAAATATATTATAGAAGTCCCTTCACCCATAAGGAATATTCTATGATGAGAAATTAGGAGACTAATTCTATTAACATCTGATAAATAATTGGTACAGAATTTAATAGCCTCTTCAAAAAAATTTCATTCTACAATACAACCTGCTTGCCAACTTCAATTCATAATGTACCCTTTCAAAATATTAATATTCCATTCAATGGGGTACATTTATATGTAATGGATAGGACCACATAGTTTAACCTCTTTAACCAAGTGAACCATCAGGTGGACCATTATATCAAATAATTATGGTGAGAAGAATATCTATAATTCAGATAATATAAATTCATCCTTCTTATTCATGATTGGAAACTTCACAGGGTCTATAACTTTACTATACATGGATTTGAAAAAAAATCAGAGTCTAGAAATTTTATGCCATACAATTTTAGGCCAAATGTAATGTAAAATAACAGGTATCAAATATTTCATCAAAACATATAATTCATGTGATTTTAGTCTATTTAACTTCAAATTATTCATTTAGGAGACATTCTTGAAATTTGATAAATACCCCTATATAAATTTTACACCATTAAGGAAAATGAAAATTTTAATTTTTTCTTATCTGGATATAGTGTAAGAAGTTGGAGGAAGAAAAGTATGACTTTTACCATTCACTAGTGAAAACTTTTCCCTTATCTCCTTGTTAATCATTTCCAAAATAGCCTTGATGCTATCATTATATTTTCCATGATCATTTAGTAACATTCCAATAACACTATAAAATACATTTTTCTACATGGATGAAATAAAAGTAATGCATGACATATAAAAAATTCTAGTATGATAATTCAAATAAAATTGATCACTTTTTCCAACCTGATTTTGTAAGATATTTTAAAAATGGTCTACCAAAAACAGTTTCAATATATTTTTCTTTATCAAACAGTTGATCACCCATTAGTGGACACGTTGTTAAACCTTGTTGGGTATTCCCACCATATACTGTCATCTATAATTGGTATTTATTTCATCTAGGTAAAAAAATTCAAATTCTAAAAAAACAGTCTTTGAGTTATGTTTCAACCAAAATGAGTGTGTTCATTCTTTGAAAATGGTACACCCCAACATTCCTTTAGTATTATATCATGAAAAATTTCCATATAAAGGAAAGTCATTTATCATCTCATACAACATGGACCTTAATTTGAATTTTTCATTTCTATGAGTATCATGGATTGTAACACCTGTATCCCACATAAATTTCATGTGTTTTATATATGTATCCAAATAAACATAAATATCATTACCATGTTGTTTTGGTTTAGATATAAGTAGAGACAACAAAATATATTTTCACTTCATGCATAATAATGGAAGAGAAATATAATTTACCAACATAACTAACCATGTACTATGAGTACTAATCTTTACAACAAAATGATTTATTCTATCAGTAGATAACACATGAGAGAAGATTCTTGGTTCATTTCCAAATTTGGGATACTCATAATCAATTTTATTCCCCTAAGATGATTCTTATAGATGATGTAGTTTACAATCTTTAAATCTTGTATCTACATTCTATGTCTATTATTTCATGGTTTACCGATATCCATATAGTTTTATAAATCATGGAATGATAAGAAAGTACAATAATTCTTTCTATGGACTTAATTCATATTTCTTGTATCAATTGACCCACACTTAGTGAATTTTATGAGTGATTCACGGTCCTTGTGAGACAATATTCTATCATTTGGACAAGAATTTATTTTTATATAGATCATACCCATTGAAAATAGAATTATTTTAGCATCATATGTTCGAAAAGAAAGTTTATTTTCTTCTAGTAGTATATAATTAGAGAGACCAAGTTTTTCTATAAATCTATTTCTGATCCATCCACTTCCAGCTTTCAAATTATATAAATTTAATATAGTTTACAATGTTGTGAATTTAGTACAAATAGTATATAATGGTCTTTTATCACAACCATTTAACTTCTCAAACAAATTTGGACAATCATGAGTGTCATCTTCCATTTTCATTGTCATTTCTTCCATATGATCTCCATCATCATTTACACTGGTATTCATATCAAATGACCCATAAACTATAGTATCATACCAATTGGTGTGAACATTCAATTTTTTCCCATGTTTATCCCAACATTTATATCTATGATCTCTTCCATGAAAAATTAAATGTTCTCCAACTTTTCAGTAATAATTTTTCTTGAATAATAACATAAACATGGACAATGCAATTGAGAAGGTTCGTATGTATGCTCGATTGAAAACTTGACAAACTCTTTAACTCTATCTCCACAATATTTTTCCATACGATTAGTGTGCATCCATTTTATATTCACATTAATCCTATTAGGTTTATTAAATATTCATTTTTTACAAAAAAAAACACATACACATAAGATATTAATAATCAAAGGAAAAAGTTAAAGATAATTATAATAAGAGGAACCCAACCTTTGAATTTTATCAGTTATGATTCCTGACAAGTTATCATTTTACACAATTATGACATGAAAAGAAACAACTTAAGATAAATATGTGGTTGTTGGTCCATGTTCTTGATTTAATGTTGTGTGGGAGAAAAAAGTTGTAATAAACATGTTGGTAAATAAAATTTATTTATTATGAGATAGTGGACTTCCCTTGAATATTATTGTTCCTACATGTCATTTAATTGTGACTTGGATTTAAAAATTTATATAAAAATATCTTTCCTCGGATCATATAAGGTCTTATAATTAACGTATTTTAAACTAGGGTCAAAGAGAATATAATTTCTCGGAACTAATGGATAAAATTATTATTGATGCTAGAAGTGAAGTTGGATTCCATGTTACTCTCTTTTTATATATATTATTCTAGACCATGTATTATAGGAATACCAAAAAATAAATTTGTACTATAACCCATTGAAGAACCACTATTTCAAAAATAGTAGAGTTATCAATCTTATTTATATTACACATATCCTACAATATCCAATACCTATATTCGATTTCCACAGAAACTCCACAAATACATTCCATTAATAAACATTCCAAAAAAACCAGTGAGCATTTATTTCACATCATTGAGAAACAAAAAAATTTGAGTCCACCTTTATCAATGAAATATATCACTATAACTTATCTCCCACATCTAGTAGTCAAAACATTCACCGATATATCGAAAATATTATTCTCATTTTTAATAAAATCCATACCACTTGTATGGTTAGGAGAGATTATAATAAACTTTATAAAATTCTTCCAATATCTTTCGATCCTGTTTGTGTCTGAGATATATTTTTTTAAATTAGAACATTTTATAGGTGACACTCAAACCATTCCTAATGATACCAAATAGATCAAAATAAAAATAATATGTGGTGCATTGATTAATCAAAATAAATAATGTAAAATAACCATTCATTTTTTCTAGCAGACCATACATTTATTTTAAATATCGATTTGATGCCCCATATTTCATTATTATAACTTTAAAATTTCCTGGGACACTTTACATGCTAAAACTCACCTATTAGAGTTATGAGTTAGGTTTTAGAAACATATTTTAATGTGTTTTACTCATTCTATCACTTTTTTCTTTATAAAATGTCTTAAATTTCATGGAAATTATACAACTAAATATTACATTTTTATAATAATAAGAAAAATCAATAAAACTCATACACAATATTCCCGTTTAAGAATATTTCACATGGTCCAAACCTGAATTATTAGTTTTAAATCCATATGAAACATTTATAAATTTATACCCATCAAACATAATGTAACTAATTTAATCTAAGAAATTCCATAATAAATTAAATAACCTAAAAAATTATAACTCAAAGCATCATCATAACATATATCATTACCAAAACCAAACACTTTCGAAATGAATGAAATCACAACCAAAACCATTTTCATATAACCAAAAAAATCACAACCCAATTATACTAACCTAAAATAAACAGAGTTTCAAATTATAATATCATAAAATGATTTTTTAAAATATCTACTCACCAAAACAAGACATTATCACTAAAATGGGTCAATAATAATCACATTTGTTCCTTAAAAATATAAGAAAACTCATTTATTTCCAAGAAAACATTTGAAACCAAAGAAAAAAATAATTTGTCAGCTTCAAAATCCTTAAAACCTTTTTATTCCGAATAAAAAGTCCCAAAAAAGAAATAAAACCATAAATTTTATTTATGTATATTATATAAGGTGTATGGGGGTACAATTACAAACAAGCACACACACTGCACACAAACAGGCTATAAAGGCAGGTCATGACCCCCAAAGGGATAACCCACCCCACCATCTACTTTATTACATTGATAATATATGGCCTGAAGGCCCATTGGGCATGAATCCCATTACATGGCTCATAGGCCCAACATTGGATGGACCAAATACCCCACTTATATCATGCCCACATCACCGCATATGAGCCATGTAATGGGATTCATGCCCAATGGGCCTTCAGGCCATATATTATCAAGGTAATTGCATCACCACCACCCATTGATGGATCAAAGGCCCATGTGGCCCATAGGCCCAAACTTGTGGCCCAAAGGCCCAAGAAGATGAATAGTTCTGGCTACTACAGTACCTTATACAATAAGTCGAAAATCATCATCCACCAGGATTTTATCCTAGATTTCATGTAGACTTATGGGGTGTGTTAACCACTCTACTACCACCCCAATTGCAATAAAATTTATTTATAAACACTTCACAACTCATTAAAATTTCCCATTAGATAAAAATTTATGTATATATGAAAATAATAATCACTTTAATATACGTAAATGAGACTTATTCAATAATAAATAATTGGAATCTCTTTTAAAATCCAATTTTTAATTTAAATAAAGAAATAAAAAACTTAAACTCTTCCTTTAACACATTTCATTACATAATAAGACTCATATAATAAATACTTTAAGTGTCCTTTATACTAAAAAGTAACAGTTTTTGAAATCACTATACATGGAAATCATAAAATTTAGATATATACATGAAAACTGTTAATATACACTAATCAAACACCTGCAAACATTTAAAATAAAAAAACATGAGAATCACTTAAACATTTCAATTATAATAGGCTCAAAAAACCTCAATATAACAATTATATTAACCCAAAAAAGGGTGTTGAATACTTATAGATCAAAAGTGTAATTCTGAGGTAATTTTTCGGTTACTTGAAATATATAGCATTCCATGTAAATATCACACTTCATATGGATTTTGTACCAAGGCACTGATAGGAAATGTTCAATATCATTACCTTATTTGTTGATACTTCCGTTTGTCATACTAATTTAGCTTCTGTATGACCCTTGAATAAAAATATTGATTACCATCTCTCCACAATTTGATTAACTAATACTTTATTTCTCTAATTTAAGGTTCACTTAGATAACCACACCATTTTCTTAGCGATAAATGCTTTTTTCTGAGATTTGAAATATACCCTTTAAAAACAGTTTCTGAGGAACCAAATAGTTACTCTATTAAATTATAGGAGGAGGGAACTTGTGTATTCCATCCCCCCATTTTAATGGGATGGGTGAGAAACCAAGAAACTTGAGAAACAAGGCTGATAGAAAAATCACGTGATTAAATCCACTACCACATAAGCCCCCAACACCATCCCAAATCATCCTTGAAGTCAACGATCATGTCCAAAATGGGGGGGGAATGTGTGATGGGGACATGATAATGGGGAAAAGGACATTCAGGAGAAACCAGAACAAAAACTATGGAAACAAAAAAACCAAAACACAACACTGTGAACCAGATGTCATCGGGGTAGGACCTATGTGAGCCTTAATAGGGTAAAATAAGAAATATAGATACCCAAAAACAATGAAATGTCAGATGAGGATGCACAATTGTGGGGAATTCATTGAAATAGATTCTAAATATGGAACAATGAGACCACTGAGCCTAGATAACTCCATATTATTGAACACCGATGAACCTGAATGAGCATAAAATGAGAGAGGAGGAGAAAACAATTACATACCTTATATTTGGGACTTGATTCTTCTGAGATAAGATCAAGGGGGAGTGGAAGCAGAGATAAAATTTTGTGAGAGATTGAATAGTGTGACAGAAATTGGTTCGGTTAGGTTTTTTAAAGATTGGGGAGGGTTTTATCAGCATTTCCAAAAAATCATTTTTAAAGATGGGTTTTATCAACCCTAAAATAAGAAGCCACTACCACAAAACTGGGCAAGGCCAGCGCCACCCATTTATCAGCGATAATGAAAAAGAACTGATAAAGGGGGGGGGAGCCTTTATCAGTGCTAAAAAAAGTGCTGGTAAAAGTACCCCTTTATCAGCGCTTTTTTTAGCCCTGATAAAGCCCCCCCCTTATCAACGCTTTTTTTAGCGCTGATAAAGGGGCCCCATTTATCAGCGGTTTTTTTAGTAGTGCTGATAAAGGGTTCGACTTCAAAAAAACTTAATTAAAAATAATATATTAATATATAATTATATCAATATTTTTATATTGATGTAAATATAATATATAATTTTTAAATATATTTTAGATAAGTATAAATATACATTTACACTTATATTACTTAATATATAATATATTTAGTGAAAATGGCTTATAAAAAAATTAAAAAAATATTTTTAATTAATAATTTTCTAATTATTATGGGGTAATAGTCATTTAATAACAATTTGAAGACTAAAAAAATAAAAAAAATTAAAAAAAGATCCCAAATATGTTGAAAACGCAACTCAAACTTCAAACGGCCATAACTTTTGGTCCAGGTGTCTGTTTGATCTCTACCACATATCAAATCGAAACTTGCGATGAGCTCTACGTTTTTGTGACCAGGGGACCTTGGTTAAGAGTTTTTCGAGGCCAAAAGAGGCCTAGAAGGCCTACAAAACTGAGTTTTTAGTCAGGGTACCCCGATTTTTTAACATTTTGTGGATTTTCAGCCTCGTTTAAAGGGGTATTATTGGCTTTTTTTTGTGGGGACTGAATTTATTCCAAGGTATTACATTCATATTGATATTATGTCTTTGAAATTTTATCATTTTTTATACGGAACTGCTATTTATAATAAAATATATAACTATATATACATATTTTTTATATATTCACGCCTAAAAATTAAATTTTTTTAAATAAATAATTAAACATATTTACATATAAAATATATTAGCTTTATCTAAATAATTACTAATATCCATTTTATTTAAAATACCAATATATGAATATTTATATAACTATATATTAATATAACTATATATATATTAATATAACTATATATATATTAATATAACTATATATATATTAATATAACTATAAATATATATATTAATATAGCTATATATATATATTAATATAACTATATATATATTAATATAAATATATATTACTATATGAATAAATATAAATATATATATATATATATAAATAGATATATCATAAATAAGAGAACAAATCAATATAGGGGAGTGGCAAAGTCTTTAGGTGCACAGGGGGGGGGGGGGGGTCTCAAGATCAAATCTGGGTGGAGGTAGGGGCGCACGCGCAATGCTGATTTAGAGGGGCTAGCACTGATAAAGGATGTAGGTGGTGTGTGCGGGCGCTGGAGGGTGCGGGGAAATCCCTGATAGATGGGGGCTTAAGCGCTGTAAAAAGCCCCCCTCCCCCGAGATTGGCAGTATTTTTTTAATTTTTTTAATTTTTTTTAGTTTTTTTTATTTTTATCAGTGCTAAAAAAAGCGCTGATAAAAGGGGTCTTTTTTCAGTGCTAAAAAGAAAGCACTGATAAAATAACCTTTTTTAAATAATGAAACCTATATAATGAATTTTTATAATATAAATATTACAATTAAAATTTTTAAATGTATATAATTATAAATAAATAATTAAATATTAATGCATATAATTATAAATATATTAAAAGAATTGTAAAAATGTATTTATAAAAATAATTATACATATGTATATATAATTATAATTATTCATATATATTTATAATTATAATTATAAATAAATATATTTGTAAATATATTTATAAATATTTGTATATATGTATAAATATATTTGTGAAGAAAGTCTAGTAAAAATTTAAAGCTATTTACCATTTATTAAATATTAAATTAAAAGAAACAAACATGCATGAGGATGGATATGTTCAAACAAAGAGACATGCCATCGTCCATATAAGAAAACTGTGGGCTAAAAAGATCAGTGTCATTCCTATAACCATAAACAGATCCATCATCATCGTTAGTATATTCCCACTCAGATTGTGAATATTTTTTTATTTAAGAGCACTAAATACTTCTCCTTGATATTTTTCCACTCCGACGTGAGCATTTTAGAAGCCTTGGAAGAAGACCTGGTAGACATATATCTGCTACATCCTCAGCCACAACTTTTTTGGTGATGACCTTATATCCAAAATTTATCTTGTTTTTAAGTGCCTTATGGTTCCTCCTTATCTAATTCAAATTTTGTGGATTTCTCATTATCATTACGATCATTAATTCCCATGAGAGAATCGCCATCTGAGATCAATTTTCCTTCATGTCTGTCATTATGACTATCAGGGCCACTTGATTTTGTAGGCAGGACAAGAGTATCTTTATGAGACTCTTCCAAGTCACAATATCCTTCCACTGTTTCCTTAGTAGCAAGAGGAGAAGCCGCCTGTATGAGGTGGGTAGAATCCTTTTGACTATCCAATGGGGTTCTGTCAGACAAAACTGAATCAACTGGTCCAGGTAGAACATCCTCCGACATTTATTTCAATTGCACAACAAATGTTGACTTTTGAGTTACACATTCCATTATAATTTGTTTACCTTTTAGGTTTATTGAAGTATCCATCTATTAATAAAGGAATTTATGGTCTGTAAAGTCCATTTCACCTGCTTCATCCATCGAGTTTTCTCTGCCCTGATTGAAAAAATCACCTTAAATCATATCAACAGCATCCTGGCCATCACCAGAGAATGTCCCATGGATTGAAGCAGCCACCTAAGGGTCTGTAGACATAACATTTTGTATGCACTATTCTAAATCACCTATAACAGGAACCAAATTTTCCTTGAAATAGTTTAATCCTCCAGCATTGGACACCTACTTAAGCATGAGATCTCTTTGAGGCTAGATCTCAGGTTATACGTTACTTATTCATTTAACTAGAGAAACTGACACAGTGGAGGCCTCATTCATATGCAATCTACCAACAACAATGTCAGTGTATGACTGATTCTCAACATATCCCAGACCAGAAGCAGTAGTAAGTTGGGTGGGAGTAAAAGAGGAATCACCACCATCTTTATGGCAAGGTGCAGTCTTCATTGGTTGTTCATTATAAATATATTCATAACATTATATATATTTATATATTTATATATTTATATATATATAATAAATAAATATAAATATAAATATAAATACAAATATATTAAATATAATCATTATTTAAAAATATTTATTATAATTTTATAATTATTTAAATATATACTTATTTATTTATTATTTTATAATTACATTTAAAAAAAATTATTTATTTATTTATAATTATAAATATATAATTTTATAAATATATTTATAAATAAAAATATTTTAAAAAATATTTATAATTATTTATTTATAATTATTTATTTATAATTATGGTTATATTTATATCATTATAGATATTAATATAAATTTATATAAATATAATTAATAAATAAATATAAATATAATTAATAAATAAATGCAAATATATTTAGTAAATAAATATAAATATAAATATAGTAAACATATTCATTATTTAAATATATTTATTATAATCTTATAATTATTTAAATATATAATTATTTATTTATAATTATATAAATACTTTTTTAGAAAAATTATATTTATTTATTTATAATTATAGTAAATATACATTTATAAATATATTTATTTATAAATATTAATGTACAAATATATTTTTAAAATTATTAATGAATATATAATCATAAATGCATGAATGTTAAAAACGAGTGAAATTGAATAATTAAAAATGAGTAAACTTTGAATATATTGAAAAGATGGATAAGTTATATTAATTAAAAAATATGGATATATATTTAAATAAATATGAATACATATTGAAAATATTAAAACATATTAATTAAATATGTATTAATAAATATTAGAAAATTATTAAATTCCAAAAAAAATGAAAAATGAAAATATTGAAAAGGAATAAATAATACCAACTGTAATAATATTAAAAATAAATAAATAAAATGTACCAATTAAAAAAATAATATATTAAATATATTTTTTCACTAAATTAAATTCTAAAATAGATATTAAAATTTAAATAAATTTTATAAATAGTAGGTGTATGTGTTTCTATATGAGATTTCATTAATTACGTAAATATTTATGTGTGTGAAATTAAGGTATATATATATCTATACAAGTTTGATATTTGTTAAATTGAACTTTGATATTATATAATATGTAGTGTCTATTAATGAAATAAATAATAATTAGAATGAATAAATTTAAAAAGTGAATAACTATTATTAAATATATAGATAATTTTAAAAAAATAAAAATGAATATTTATATATGTTAAAATGGAAATGAATACATGTTAATTATATAAATTACAACCATATTAAAAACATTAAATGTTAATAAATAAAAATGTATAAATAAATATTGAAAATGGATAAAATTACCAACATATTGAACAATGAAAAATTTAAAATGAATAAATTAAAAAAATACTAAAAAAATTAACATTATTAATGAATTAATAATATAAAAAATGAATAAAACTAAAAAAAATATTAAAAATTAATAAATAGTATATATTGAATAAAAATATAAAAAATGTTAAAATTTATAAATTTGAAACATAATATATATTAAATATATTATGTGAATAAATATAATTCAAAAATGAATATTAAAAATTTAATAAATTATAGAAATATTATGTGTGTGTGCATTTTATAGAAAAATGCATTACTTACCTATATGAGTGTGTGATGTTCAGGCGGTGTGGATGATGTTCAGGTAGTAAAGCATGATGCTTCACAGGTTGTTTCCCAGGAGATCGACATGGATTGTGTTTCTTCTTGCTGATTTATGTTCTCCTCCTCAGATTTTCTTGGATATAGTAGGGAGATGATGATTCATACTGATGCGGTGATTGGTAATAGTGGTTCACATCACCCTACGACGGCCAGATCTTCTATTGTAGGGGTGATCGTGAATGATGGTATCGCGGTGATTGGTCTTCCTATTGAAGTGGTGATAGAGAAGGGGGAGTTTCAGTGACTAGTTCTCCCAGTGAGGTGGTGACCGACTATGGTGGTGTGTGTATCATAGGTTCTGCTGTTGTGATGGCCACCAAGAATCAACCCATGACTTGTGTTTTATTTTTGATTCCTTCTTCTCAATGTGGTTCTAGTGGGATTTTAGATTAAGGTAGGACTATGTATGATGCCTCTTATTGAAGTAATTCTACTCAGTATCCACTGGTGGTGTTTAAGGATTCCTCTTATGGTAGGATCCTCAAGAATTTATCATCGACTCCTATTGAAGTCAATCGTGAATCCTTTTTAGAGAAACTGGATTTGGTTAAGAACTTGCTAATTGGTAGGGTTGTTCTTCCCAATGTTCAAAAGTCATGAAGGATTGAAGATCATGTTCGTAGGATCTCTTTTTTGTGGGGGTTTTTGGATTGGAAATGTATTTCATTAGGAAAAGGCTTATTTTACTTATTATTTCAATCTGATGAAGCCAGGATCCGTGCATGGTCTTCTGGTTCATTATTTTTGAAGCTGTGAAATCTTCATCTTCTTGACTGGATGATGAATTTTTACATGTTAAGGGTCAAGAATTTTTTTCATAGGTTTGGATCATACTTCATGGTCTTAATTGTATTTTTTGGAATCAAAAAATCATTCATGATATTATTACTACCATTGGTGTTCTGATTCACCTAGATAAGAAGAAAGAACACGTCAAGTATGGCCACTTTGAAAGAATGCAGGTTTAAGTTGATTTTAGTTATACTCTTACTAGAAATGTGACTCTTACATCCCCCACTGATGATTTTCAAATCAGTTTTGTTTATGAAAATTGTACTGAGTTATAAAAATATTGCAATTATGTTGGTCATCTGCATAATAAATACATGCAGAAATCTTGTGATTGTTATAGTCTGAAGGAGAATCCTTCAAAATACTGTGATGATATTGATAAGCCGACTTCATCCAAGTTGCATGGGTAGTCAGTACCTAGGCAGTCTAGGAGGTAGAAGGTTGGGTTTTTAGATAATAAATCTCATAATTATGAGGTTGTAGTGTCCAAAGGTAAGTCGGTGGTGGTTAATTGGGACCAGTCTAGAACATCTATGGATACTACTTGTTCTCATTCCATTCCTAAATAGAAGGATTGGAATATTTTATGTATACATGTTGCTAGAGATGAGGAACTAAATTATAGATGAATTGGTATTCCATCAGATCCTAGACACCCGGTTGGAAACTCTTTGATTACCATTTTTCCCTGGTCAGGATGGAATTCACACTACTGAGGTGGTCCAGCCTACTAATGAGGTTGGTGGGGTTGTGTCTGGATTTTCTCCTTCACCAAATGATGAGCATGGTTGTATGCTGGTAGGCTAAGGCCTGTGGTAATCATAGGGTGGTCCAAGGCCTGTGTGATCCCATGCGTGTAGAAACATGCCCATATATGTGTGTGGAGCATTTATACGGGATCACATCCTTGTAGTAGTCTTATGTTGTTGGTATTTGGTGGAATCATATATAAATGAGTAGGAAAACGTCCACAATTTTTATGTGGGGCTCACACACACTATCATGGCCTTTATTAGTGCTAGAAAATGAGCTGATAAAGGTCTCCCTTTATTAGAGCTAAGAAGAAAGCTCTGATAAAGGTACCATTTATTAGTTCCTTTTTAGCACTGATAAAGACAACCCTTATTATCACTTTTCATTAGCGCTGAATAAACCCAAAAATATAGAAGTGGATTTTTAAATAATCGATCAACTCTAGAACATTAGAAATAGTCATTTATTTATAGAGTCAGGGTTAGGGTTAAAGTATTTTTTAATTGCATAAAGGCCCTCAATAATATATTTAACCTTTAAATGACCCAATTCCATTTAATAATAATAATATTATTATTATTATTATTTTCTCAGGTCATGTGCTAACTAAAATAATGATAAATATTATTTTTTCATCTTACAAATTAATATTTATCACCGGACCACATATATGTATGCTCTTCCTCCTCAACATTTATCTAATTATTAAATAAACATTATTATTAAATATTTATTCATTCATTAAATAAATTAATAAATATTATATATCCATGTAATTAAATAATTAATTTGTGAATAATATTTCTTAAAATAATTAAATTCATATTAAATTTAATTGAGATCTATGGAAACACTTTCTGTGTGACCCTCTAGAAATCGTCCCTTGTCGGCCTTATGTGAGATTTCCTAAAGTCCAAGACTACTATTTAGCTATGAATCAAGAAATATAAGAGGAATATGTTAATGCTGAAACATCGACAACCACATATGAGTGTGCACTATGTAGTATACTCACTTTGTATCGACATCTCATCAATTAGGTTGCATACGTAATTATGTCATCAACCTAAATGCTTGACATTTATTTATTTGATTATATATAATGAACTTTCCTACCTCCCCATAATCAGATAATTTATTTTGACAGTTCCATTCAAATCAATAGGTTAAGATATCAGTTTCTATAAATAGAAAGGATTAATCCTTTCTCGACTTATCCATCAATAACATATCACTCATGACTTATCCAAAATATCATTTTTAGTATGAACAAATTACGTCATGGGTTTTTCAATGCATGAAGTATGCAAGTTTCGATATGTATTAATAATAATTTTAGTTTTTAAACACCATTACACATACTCACAAATTGGAATTTTAATGACACACAAACATGTGTAATTTCTATTGGAATTTATGTATTTATAATGATGGATACGGAAGAGGGGAATGGAGATCATGGTGATCATGATGAAATTCGAGATCCATCCTTAAATGGGATTTCTACCTCATCAGAATCATATTTCTTGGTTCCAGCTACTTCCAATGGTGCATCATAAGTCCCTAATGTGATGGATTCCTTTAATCTTGGGGTTTAGGGTACTTTGGCTTTTGATGTGAAAAAATTGACTAAATAGATGAATGGTGATCATGGTGACTGTGATGGTATTCTACATCCAATTTAAAAGGATAACATCTACCTTTATAGAATTATTGTTCTTGGGTCTATCTATATTCAGTGGCGCATCATAGATCTTTGATGCATTGTCTTCCTTGAATCTTGGCATTGAGGGTTCTACATCCTTTCATGTGAAAAAATTGAAAGGTTTTCCAATTTTACCTCTTTTGAAGACATTGAGTAAGTGTTTTTTGTTCTATGAAACCCTAGATTTATCCAAGGAGATTAGTTTCCATGGGTCTCAGGACTCCTAGATTTCCAAATCTAATAATGAGAGATTTATTGTAATTACTCATCTAGTGGAACTTAAGTAATATATTAAGGCCTAAAGATTCTGACTTATTGGTCGTTTGATCCTCTCTAAGGGTGATAAACTGATGAACACTACAGAGTTAAAGAACAAGATCCATCGAATTTGGGGTTTTTAAGACTGGAGTATAGTCCTTATTATTAGAGGCTAATTTCACATTCTTTTCTCATCTATAAATGACAGATTGAGGGTGTGGAGCAATGGGTTCTAATATCTTAATCCAAGAATATTTTGAATCTCTTCTTGGGATTTAAATTTTAACCCTTACCTATAGAAGCATTCACATACTCAGATTTGGGTTAAAATTCGTGGTTTAAGCTAGGTGATTTGGCATCCGTTAATATTGAATGATTTAGTTTCCTACATTAGTGTCCCTATAAAGATCTATGAGAATAAAAATGCATAGAAAATTTTGTTACTCATCTAGATTTTTGGTTGATACAGACATGTAGAACACTTTAGATAATTGTGCCACATTGGTGGCCAATGGTGAGAAACTTGAAGTTGAATTTAAATTTCAGTGAATCCCTACATTTTTTAACTATTTTCTATTAGTGGTTTATGATTTTTTTAAATATAGAAATGTGAGGAAAATCCATATGAAAGTGGGGTCTTCCTCGTTTGCCTGTGGAAAAAGCATCATGGCTCCTCTACTTTGGGAATGGAGATAAAACTTGGGGGTAATGACAAGGGGATGACCCAAGATATTTTATACAAGGAGTAAAGGATTAAGCCTCTTAAAAAACATCAAAATTTCAATGGCTCCATGGAGCTGGTCCACATGCGGGACCCCTTGGTATTTCTTACTCAGCCTGTTGGACTTTCTAGCAGACAAGGGGGTGGAGGTAGGGGAATTTTAGAAGTATTCAAGAGTTGATGAATCATTTTAATTCATTTCAATGGGGAGGGAAAGTTCTTCATCAAGTTCTACACATAAAAAGGGCTGTGAGTTTGATAATGGTAAGGATAATGTTAATTATACCATTTTCTTTTGTGATGTACTTTTTTATATGAACTAAATCCACTATTGAAGATCAACGTGACGAGTATGACTTAGAACATGATTCAAAAATGCAGGATGATTCTCAGTTTTGGGAGGAGAAACATTATTCTAAAAGTAGGAAAGGGAAAAATGTTGACCACCCCCACCTATTCATGGTGAACAAGGCTTGAGATGTTGTGATTAATGGGGCTAAATCTATGGTAACTCCATTGGATACTACTTAGGATGCAGTTATAGTACCTCTATGTAAACAAGGGCTGACTAGTTCTACGAATGATGTGCTGGAGTCTGGGGGTAATATTTTTAGTCTACTTAACATTTCTAATTGATCTAGTAGTAGGTAGGTCTTCTGTGATGCATTTAGGAGTGTTTATGGCTCCAAAAATGATCAATGTAGGGAGATCTATTTAAAGGTCCCACCAGAGGGCTCTGATTCAATTAGAGAACTAAACCTTCCACCTTTTAAGGGATCCTTAGCACCATAGGAAAACACCAAATCTCAGGTGGATGGTTAGACATGGCACCATCCCAAGACATGAAGGAGAGTATGACATCCGTGACAGATGGGTGGTTTCCACCACTCCCATTGATGAAGATATCCTATTTTTTGTATGTGTATGACTTTTTTAGAGGTGTTTTTTCAATGTTTTTCATATGTTGTCTCACTCTTGTTTTCTATTTTTATTTTATCTTAATAAATTTTGGGATCATGGGATGACAACACGTGGTTTGTTCCATTTTGAGTCTGTCTTCATAATCTCCCATCTTAGATATTTTTGTGTGTGAACTTCATGAGATAAAGCCTTATCCTCTTATGAACACTCACACCTGATAGTCGACAAACTATTTTCCATGTCATAGTTCTTCATTCTGGCCATAGGAAGAAATACTTAACAGATATTCACAACTATAGATGGTGCTTTTAAAATAACTATATATTGGTATTATGAGTGATAAAAAGCATGGTTGATCTAAGAAACATTAATATCCGACCTTTATCAGCACTTTTTTCTATCACTAATAATTTTGATTTTTTTGGCTCACTCTACCTCCCCCCTTTATTAGTTCATGTCCCCCACCAATGTCAACTCTTTTCAGCCAGCCACCCCACCTAGAATGTACACTCGAACCACCCCCACCCTTTGTCAGAGCTCATAATTCCCCTTTGTCAATGCTTTTATACTACCCAACAACCTATTCACCCTTGTGCGTGCTTGGAATCAAACTTTGAACCTCCCTTATGCAATTTGAATGCCTTTAAAACTTCCCCAAATTGTTTTATTCTATATTTGAGGATATATATATATATATATTTACATACATATTTTTTATTCACATATTTATATAATTATTTTAAATACATTTATAAAGTATATATTTGTGTGTGTGTGATATATATACTTATATTTATTTAAATATATTATATATTAATATTTCTTTACATATATTAGAATATAAATATAAATATATATATGATTATAAATACACATAGATATATATATTAGGCGCTTGGGGGTACAATTAGATATAAATACACTCACACCACACACACAATCTGGAAAGGCATTCCATATCCCTCGAAAGGGGATAGCACACCCATGAAGCCTTATTTATTTAGAGCATAATCCATATGCCCAGGGGGAATGAAGCCAATTACATGGACCATAATCCCAATTAAACATTTTATAGCATTATCCTACCTGTGTCACCAAGCATACAACATGATTGCATCACCAAATACCTGCATCATCATTTGTGTCACCGACTGCATAGTATTTTAATAGTACATGTGCCCAATATGGATTGATCCAAGGACCTCCTAGATGCCAAGAAGGGCCGATTACCACTCTGGTATAGACTCGTTGGCCATATATGTGTAGGTTCTAGGCACAGTGTAAATGTGTGAGGGTGGTTCCCAAATCTACTTTTTCCACGAATGATGATTAATACATGATTTGACCAACGTTGAACATTGTGATCAACAGAATTAAATCAAAGAATGAAAAAATTAAAATTATGCTAGAATCAAAGGGAGGATCGTCACATATTATTTATAATTAATTTAATTAATTAAGAATTACCTTTGATGGAATTATTTCTTTATTGATGAATATGGTAACAGATCTGCATTGATGCATCTTTTCATTATAGGAATTAAGTATATATTTACTCTAGAGGTGACCCGCACACTTTCCATGAATCTCAGGATATCACTGAAATATTCTCCAAGTTCTATCATGGAAGATCCTTGCACTTGAATCATCCTCCATTGATCACCTCATGAACCGCTTCTAAAGAATTCTCCTTAATATGGTGGAGGAAGATTTCTCTCCATTCTTGGGAGCATTCTTAGAGATGGGAGCTCTCTAGGCTTGAGAGGATTCCCCAAATCCTTTGTGCACAATCCAAACAAATGATTTGTTTTTATGAGAAAATAACATAACTGGGTTTATATATTGTTACTGTTAAAATATAATAATTGCACAAGTGCCCTTAATATTTATCTAAACCTAGAGAAAACACCATGTCAAATAATAATAATAATATTATTATTATTTCTCAACATGTTCGTAACTTTTAAATTAAAATTAAATATTATTTAATCAAATAATAATCAATATTTATTATTTTTTCACTGAATCATTTAAACTCGATCCACCATTCCTCCAGAATATTTATCGGGTCTTGAATAATGACTATTTATTTATTAAATAAATATCACTGCATCATTCACTAATAAATAAATAAATTTTATATTCACTAAATATAAAATAAATATTTATTAAATATCCCACTCACATTATATTCACTCGAATAACTAGTGATGGAATAAATGAGATCAAGAAAACATGAATAATTATTAAACCATATATGATAATAATATTTTTTCTAATTGTTAAATAATATATAATAATATTATTATTTCACTGAGATTCTGGATACACTTAGTGTGTGTCCCTCTAGGCCTCTCTCTCAATGGAATTAGACAAAGAAACCTAAAGTCTAAGGTTAATATATAGAAACACATTAAGGCACCCATAGAGAAAGAATTTAATGCCACAATGACACAATACCTCATACAGATTCTTACAGTGTAATATGCTTCTTTTATCATGATATCTCAAATCAAGTAGGTTGCATACTGGTCCCATCAACCTATGTGCTTGATGTATCTTTCTTTGACTTCCCAGAAATAGAACATGCCTATAGAACACCATGGCCATGGATTTATTTAGGTTATATCATTTCCATCAAAGGGCCTGGGATATCAACTTCTATTAAAGAATAGAATGGCTAAATTCTTTCTTACATTATTCATTAATATAATATTAATAGTGATTCACACAACATATCCTACTTTTTGTGAACATCTATCTTCATGATTTTCATTAATACATCAAAGTACGCAACTCATAATACTCATTAATAATAATATTAAATTCTAAGGACCAATACACACATCTGCATATAGGAATATCTAATGACACATATAAATGTGTATTTCCTAATGGCGGGCCTTGTTCTTATAATATCCTACTGGATATTACCAAGAGCGTACCCCATGAGAATGTGGCTCAAAGTCCTATGAGTCTCCACCCTTGATATCTTGTATAATTTGTGTCCTTAAAATAACATCATTAGGCTATAGAAAATATATTAAACAATAGAGTCTTAGCACTTTTGGGTTCTCATCGTAGTGGGGAATTAGTATGATCTTTTATTGCAATAACTACTCTAAGAACATTATCACATGCTATGTTACACAGAGGAATAATCATGTTGTGATAAGTAGTTTATTAATACTCATAACTATGAAAAAACGTTATCATAAATTACATAGAAGTTGTTTCTAAGACACCAAATCCAATAGACTCCCACTTACACTAGATCTAACTACAAACAACCTTCAGTCCGCTAGCTCTCACATGATACTCATGATTCTTATGAGATAAGCCTTTAGTTAAGGGCTCCACCACATTCTCTTTTTTGGGTACTCTTCTCACTAAAACTTCTCCATTTTGATATAAATCCCTCAATTGGTGATACCTTTGGAGTATATTCTTTGTCTGTTGGTGTGACATTATCTCTTTTTCAAGAGTCATTTCTACTATATTATCATAATACAATGTGATGGGGTATTTATTGCTAGGTAACACATCAGAAACCTGGAAAAAGTTTTGAATCCAAATAGATTCATTGGATGCATCAAAAGCCACTATATACTCAGACTCCACTATAGAATCAACAAAGACTAGCTACTTTGAACTCCTACAACTCACAGCTCTTCCATTGAGGTAGAAAATGTATCTTGATTTTGAATTGAAATCATTCTGATCTATCTGAAAACTGGCATCAGTATAACCTTTTATGACCAGCTCCTCATCTTCGTCATACACCAAGAACATATTCTTAAAACTTATCATAAACTTATGGATAACCATAATAGTAGACCAATTTTTTCCTCCTATATCTTCTTTATGTCTTCCTACTATGCTCAATTCATAGGTAACATCAAGTCTAATAAATAACATGGAATACATGATTGATTCTATAGATGAAACATATGGGATCTTACTTATTATCCATTTCTCATGTTGTTTCTAAGGACACATTTTCTTATAAAGATATAAACTATGTGACACTTGAACCAATCCCCACTTGTATTTTCCATACTAAATTTCATAGTATCTAGTCAACATATGTTCTTTGACATAGTTCAATTAGCCTCTTGGATCTATCATGAATGATCTTGATCCCTAAAATATAGGCTACTTCACCTAAGTCCTTCATGGAGAAACACTTGTTTAATGAGTCCTTAACTAATTGTAAGATTGGTATGTCATTTCCAATAAGTAATATGTCATCAAAATATACTACTAGGATAATGATCGTAGTCCAACTAAACCTCTGGTAAACACATGGCTCACATTCAATCTTAATGAATTCAAATTCTTTTATGGATTCATCGAATCGAATGTTCCATGAACTAGATTCTTGCTTCAATCCATAAATGGATTTCTGCAACATGAAAATTATTTTGGAATCACCTAGAGTCGCAAACCCTTCTGGTTGTGTCATGTATACACTCTCTTTAAGGTTCCCATTAAGTAATGCAGTTTTGACATCCATCTTCCAAATCTCATAGTCATGGTAAGATTCTATAGCAAGTATAATTATAATGGATTTAAACAAAGAAACTAGTGAAAAGGTTTCATCATATTTAATTCCTTTATGATATTTAAACCCTTTATCCACTATCCTTGCTTTATAGATATTTACTTTACCTTCCATGTCAAGATTATTTTTCTATACCCATTTTCATCCAATAGGATTTACATCAAATGGAACATCAACCAGAACCCAAACTTAGTTCTCATACATGGAATCCATTTCAAAATTCATAGATATTTACCATCTTGTAGCTTCTAGGTTTTCTAATTCCTCCTTGTAGAATATAGGTTCATCATTGTAAAACAATAATGATTCACCATCCTCAATAACTAAAAACCATATCTTTATGGATCTCTTACCTCTCTTATGCTCCTATGTTGTACTTTTGTTTCATGAACAACCTATTCTATAGGGACTTATTCAATCTATTCATGTACCAACTATTATGTATCATGAGCATCAACTTCATCTATGTCAATCATGCTCTCACTATTATTTTTGAGGATGTTATCCCTCTTAAGAAAGGTGGATTGTCTGGAAAAAATCACTTTCTTGTCTGAGGGGTTGTATGGGTAGTATCCATTTGTTTCCTTGGGATACCATATAAAGATACACTTATTTCCCTAGGTTGGTAATTTTTTTCTGGATAAGTCCTTACCAAATTACTCACAACCATATACACGTGTATGCAATAAACTGGGTTTCTTTCCACTCCATAGCTCAAAGTGAATTCCATTTGCTTCTTTATTTGGTACTCGGTTTAATTTTTATGTCGTAGTTTGTAAAGAATATCCCCAAAAGGATAATGTAAGATCTTCATGACTCATTATCTAACTTACCATTTCTAATAAGGTATGGTTTCTCCTTTAACTAATACCATTCTACTATGGTGTATAAGGTGGAGAGAGTTGAGATAGAATCCCAAACTCCTGTAAAAATTGATAAACTCTTGGTTAAGATACTCACCACCTAAATCTAAGTGAATTTTCTTTATCTTCTTACCATGTTTATTTTCTACTTAATTATTTAATTCCTTGAGTTTATTAAAGGAATTTAACTTGTACCTCATCAAGTTGATATATCCATATCTACTAAAGTTAATAGTAAAAGTTATGAAGTAATAATACACATCACTAGCTTCTACTATAAACGATCCACACACATCGGTGTGTACCAATCCTAGAAGCTTTGTGGCCCTTTCACACTATCCACCAAATGGTGGTTTGGTTATTTTTCCATTTCAATAAGCATGACATATTTCAACTAGTTTTAGCTCACAAGAGTCTAAATAACCATCTTAAAAAAGATTTGTCCAATGCTTCTCGTCTGCATGCCCAAGATAGTGTTTCCATAGTTGGGTGTTATATAAGCTATGTGAACATGATTCATTATCAATTTACAACACTTGGTTTTCATAATTTAATACATAATGACCATTATTTAGATGTTCCATACCACAAAATACATTTTCCATATAAAAGAAACAAATTTTATTTACAAATTATAAAATGAACCCATATGTTTCTAGGTATGATACAAAAATTAGGTTCTTGGTAACCATAGTTATATAATAATAATCTTTTAAAACCAAAATTATTTCTGTTGTAAATGAAAGGTCGTAGTCACCGATGGATAGGGTAGCTATCCTCTCTCTATTGGAAGCTCTCAAATCCAAATCTCCTATGGGAATATTTTAGAATCTACTTGGTTCTTGAATTTTGATATAGATATGAGAACCACAATATGTATCTAGTACCCAATGTGTCAAAATTGAAAGATTGATCTCGATAACAAATGCACCTTTAGCTTTCCCTTTCTTCTGGGTATAGTTCCTTTTCCAGTGTCTTAACATGAAAAATTAAAAACATACTAACTTGTTTACTTTTCCATGCCTCTGGATCTTTCTATTCTTGGAAGGATGGTTCTCTAGAGCTTTAAACTTTTTATAGGTATTGGTCCCCTTTTCCTAGTTCTTCCTTTTCTTTTTCACTATAAAGACCATAGGTTTTTCACACCCCATGTACTTATCTACTTAGTGAATCATGGTCAGAAGTTCCAAATGACTCTTATCATTGTTGCTCATATTGTAATTAATAATAAACTAGATAATGTTTTGGGGAGTGATGAATGTATGATATTTGTGTGCAACTCATCTGAGAATTTAATCCCTAACATGTCTAAATATTTAATGCAGCTAATAAGATTGACTATATGAGTCCCAAATGGAATAGAATATCTAATATTAGTTGTAAAAAAATAATTGGAGATATCATAACTCTCATGTCTCACCTTCTATTAAAACATATCCTAAATTTGATACATCATGCTATAGGTATCCACATCCTCATATTGCTTCAAAAGATTATTGTACATGGATGATATCATGAATCACTGAACATGTGTAGCATTATTTAGATATTTGTCATAGAGATATTGTCATGACCCATCCCCCAGGGCCCATATCGTGACTACCCCAAGTCCTCCTTCCATAGTCCAGGGGCTGGCAACTAGCACCAAAGGTGTAAATCCCTAAAACTGGGAAGGCAGTGCCTTTATAAATTGTAAACACACACAACCAGGGTACAAGCGGAAGAAAAAACTAAGTAAAATCTATATAACAAGTGTACTGAAAGTAAAGGGGGGGGGGGCAGAATACAATCCCAACTGTAAAGTACAAGTACAACTGAAAAAGGGACAAAAAGCTGAAAGGTGAAAGCAGCTCCTGGATCGTCCTCCGAGGTTCCTACCTGAAGGGTAGGTAAAGATGACCTCCTCAGCACTCCACATCTGTCAGACTCCAACGTGTAACAATATGTCGTAAGGTACTCCTCTGTGTATTGTCCAGTCCTGGCACTCTCGGCCTCCGTCAGTGATGTCCTTCGTCTGCAACCAACACAACGAGGTGCAGGTATAGCCCGTGTAGGGGTAGGTATAACGATACTCAGTAGGGACCCCGAGACCCTCAAGGTCTCACAAATTCCAACAAGGATAAACCAAAAAGTATGATTTCAATGGAAAACCATTACTTATGTATATGTCCATATATATACCTAAGTTATCAAGTAACCCATCTAAATCATGAGGAAAACACAAAAGTCATTGACTCAGCTCAAACCAGGATTTTTATTATTGAAACCACGACTGCTGGAGAACTCCTCCTCTATTGAGAACAGTGGGCCTGTCGCAAAACCAAGGCACTTCTCACTAACCTTAGACTGCTGAGGTTCTCCTCTTGTCGTGTATCGCGGGTCTGCTTCCAACTACCCGGCGCTCCTCCGCTATGGGTATGCCGCCAACTACCAGGCGCTCCCCCTAATAGCCTACAGAGGTACTCCTCCAGTCGAGTACCGAGGGTCTGCCGCCAACTACCAGGTGATCCTCTTCCATGGGTATGCCGCTAACTACCAGGAACTCCCCACTGGGCTAGTCGAATCACTCAGAGTTGAATTAGTCAAGTAGTCATCAGGTCTGTCAGCTGCTAGGTCTTTGCACTATGTCTTCTCGCCACAGGAAGGATCCGCTCCATGAGCTACTGCTCGATACTCCAAGTGTCAAGAAGTCTCACGTAGAAGTATCTCAAAGGACATCCATGTCATAGGGGTCTCAACTCAACAGAAGGCACGTCAATCGGGCGCCCGGTCTGTGATTTATTAGCAATTTAGTCTTGCGGGCCTGAATGGATTCGTGTAAAACCAACCTGACAGTGACTCAACTATACCCCGAACTCTAGTGGGGTATAATCAAAGAGACGTCTATGCTCTAGGAATACCGGTGCCACTGACGGTTCTTCAAATGGACGTCTGGTGCCAAAGATATGGCCCAAGAAGGTAATGAGTCAGTAATGGGCCCGGGTCCGGTCCGACCTGGTCAGACCGACTCGTTCAGACTCGATGGGTCTGACCTGGCCCATTGGGCTGGTCAGCCCACTAAGTTTTGACCCAGACTGTTGGGCCCGGCCCAGCAGACTGTGAGGGCGGTTCAGCTTAGTAGTTTCCACGTAGGCGGCTCGGTGACTCGGCCCAGGAGACCAGGACGGTTCAGCCAGCGACACCGCGGGGGACGCCGCGGATCGGCTCAGGAGGCCGGTGGCCGGGAGGCCAATAGGCAGGCCGTATGGGGGCCGGGTAGGCCAACTAGTCACCGGGCAGGCCGCGGGTTCACCGGGCAGGGCACGACAGGCCGCGTGGGGGGTGGGCAGGCCAACTGGTCACCGGGGCAGGTCGCGGGTTCACCGGGCAGGGCGCAGCAGGCCGTGGGGCAGACCGCGGGGGCGCCGGGCAGGCTGCGGCAGCGCGCGGGGGCATCGGGCAGGCCGCCGGCAGGGGCCGGGCAGCGTGCCAGGGGGTTCGGGTAGCGTGCCGGCGGGGCCAGGCAGCGCGCCGAGGCACGGTCAGTATGCCGGTGGGGCCGGGCAGTGCGTCGGGGGTGCAGGAAGCGTGCCGGCGGGGCACGGGCAGCGCACCAGGGTGTGGGCAGCGTGCCGGTGGGGCCGAGCAGCGCGCCGGGGCCGCGGGAAGCAAGCCGGTGGGGCGTGGGCAGCGCACCAGGGGCATGGGCAGCGCACGGGGGCGCCGCGGTTAGGCGGTTCGGGCGCCGCTTGGCCGACGATGTTTGTCCAGGAGCACCGGTGCGCCGTGGGGGTGGCGCGGTTCGCAGAGGTCGCGGGTAGCGCGGCCTCATCCCCTTCCCATAGAAATCCACAAGAGAGAAGATCGACGGAGGATGTCGGGCCATGTTAGGTCGGCCCGATCCTCCGTGTTTAGGGAAATAACAAACAGCTCGCTAGTATGAAGCACAACTACCTCCATTCTTCATTTTGAGAGAAAGGAAGAACATGGGGAAAAGTTCATACTTTAAATAAAATCAATCCCCTACCTTTGATTCGTCGGTAGTCATTCGTTAATGTTGCGGAAGGATGGACATCATTCCATGGTAGAAGATCACGTCCTACATCAAAGGGGGTCCAAGGAAGAAAGTCGGAGAAGAAGAGCGTCACCGGTGTTCTTTGTGTTTTTCGCGTTCTTCGTGTTCTTCGTTGGGAGAACGGTTCTTCATTGGGAGAATGGTTCTTCGTTGGGAGCTTTTTCTCCTTAGCTTTCTTTTTCCCGTTCCACCAAAATTATAAATGCCAATTAAAATAATAGGTAGGTTATCTTATTATTCTGTTGGCATAGAATTCGAATTGGTGATTTAATTATGAGGCTCCCCCAAATTAATTCACGAAAGTTGGCATGAATTAATTAGTGGGGGAGGGGTTTGGTTCATTATGGTGGGGAAAGGTGGAGAGGCTCTCCCTCATTAATGAGGGAGAGTTGAGAGGTTAAGTTCTCCTCCCATTAATGAGGGGTCAGGTGGCCTCGTGTGGTCCCCACCACATTTAACCTCACATGGGAGGCTTGGTTCAGGTGGGCCCCACAACCATAACCTCTCATGGGAGGTTAGGGTGTGGTGGTCCCACCACCAACTCCCAAGTGGAGGTTCTAACAACCCGTACTCACATGGCGGCTATAATGAAATAATGTGTGGCAACACTTTATTTAATTATTTTTTTATAAAAAGCCAAAAACTAACATTTATTCCCGACCATCCGCTGTTAAGGTGAAAGTCATCTTAAGCGATAACCGGCGCTGTGAGTTCAACAGTGCCCTCAGATTTCAATGCCAAGCACCGGTTCAAAAGTTATTAAAAACTCACTCGTACGTTTACTGAACGTACCCGAACAAAACTTCAGAAATTGATTATGGGCACACCGGGCCTCAGAATCAAGCGCCGTCAGAAACTGCGGACCTGTAAAATTCCCATGTATTTACGAAAAAAAATTCCATTGAAATTCCAGGTCTTTAAATTCTCTCCACCTCAGGGATCTACGTCCCTGTAAGCTACAACTCGAACTAAGGGAACAAATTGGGGTACTAAGTAGTTATCTGAGCCTCCCGCTCCCATGTGCTCTCTTGGAGGTTCCCGTGCTTCCAGTGAACGCACATCAGAGGTATTGAACTTCCACATAGGACCTGCTTCTATTGATCCTCAATCTCCACTGGAAACTCTGTGAAAGGCACCTCATCATCGATGTCCAGCTCCCCATGGTCGATGATGTGGGATGGGTCGTGCACGTATCCCCTCAGCCAAGATACGTGGAAGAAGTCATCCACCTAGTGCAACTGAGGTAGAAGAGCTAGGTGGTAATCCACCTCGCCTACTCTGCTAAGGACCTAGAAAGGTTCAATGAACCTCAAAGATAGCTTGCCACCTTGGCCAAATCTTCGTAGACCACATCGAGGTGAGACCCGTAGGAAGACGTGGTCGCCATCCTCAAACTCAAGAGCTCTCTGTCTCCTGTCTGCATACGACTTCTGCCTGCTCTGTGTAGTCTTCATCCGCTCCTAGATGATATTCACCTTCTCCATAGTAGCTCGCACCATCTATGGTCCCACTAGTGCTGACTCCCCAGGGTCTGTCCAGCACAAGGGTGATCTACAAGGTCACCCGTACAATGCCTCAAAAGGTTCCATCCCTATGATGGAGTGATAACTATTGTTATACAAAAACTCCACCAAATGAAATTGATCCTCCCAACTATGATCGAAGACAAGGAAACATGAACGGAGCATGTACTCAAGGGTCTGAATGGTCCGCTCAGTCTGACCATATGTCTGAGGATGGAAGTTGGTTCTCAAGCGAAGCTGTGTCGTGAAAGCTTCCTGCAACCCCTTCCATAGACGAGAAGTAAACCGTGTATCATGGTCAGAGACAACATAAGAAGGTACTCCCTGTAACGAAACAATATCCTGCACATAAAGGCATCCCAAGATCTCTAGTGAGCCATGCTCTCTGATCGGTAGCAAGTGGGCTGACTTGGTGAGTCGGTTGACAATCACCCAAATTGAGTCAAGACCCTTGGATGTACATGTAAGAATCGTCATGAAGTGCACGGATATCCCATCCCACTTCCACTATGGGAACTCTAAGGGATGAAGCAAGTCTGCTGGTACCTGGTGCTCTACCTTCACTTGCTGACAAGTGAGGCACCGTGAGACAAACTCTGCTACTACATTCTTCATACCTGGCCACTAGTGCTGTCGTCGAAGGTCCTGGTATATCTTCGCCACTCCTGGTTGTACCGCTAGAGGGGAAGTGTGTAACTCCCTCAACACTTCCTCCTAAGTGTAAATCATACCATGGTATGTCCTCTAAAGAGGATGATGTGCTCCCCACCTTTAGAAAATCCATCAGGTGTTTTCCCTATGGATATCTGAGAATTTCGTGTCTCACAGTCAACATCTCCACGCGGCGCCTCCCTGAATCACTAAAGAAGTGGAGGAGTGAATGTAAGAGACTGAAGATAGGATGATCCATCCCTATCCATAAAGGATGTCTGCAAGGCAGCCAGCTGCTCATTCGCCTCTCCTAGAAGCTGTATACCAGTCCTCCTGGTGAGCGCATCCGCAACAACGTTCCACTTCCCAGGAGTATAGACTATCTCGAAGTCATAGTCTTGGAGGAACTCAATCCATCACCACTATCTCAAGTTCAGGTCATTCTAAGAGAAGATATACCTGAGACTCATGTGATCAGAGTACACGGTAAAACATTCACCCATCAGATAGTGCTTCCACATCTTCAAGTCGAAGACCACTGCTGCTAACTCCAGGTCATGGGTAGCATATTTCTTCGCATGCTGTCTCAGCTGCCGAGAACCATATGTGATCACTCCTCACTCCTGCATCAGGACACACCCAAGTCTGTTCCCTGATGCATGGCAGTAAACTGTGTACCCTACACCCTCCTCTAGAAGCCTCAACATGGGGGGTACTAGTCAGCCTCTACCTCAGCTCCTGAAAGCTTTTTTGGCATCTCTCTGACCAGATGAAGGGTTTCCCCTTTTTTTTCAAGGCTGTTAGTAGTACTACAACTCTAGAGAAATCTGGAACAAATCTCCAATAATAGCCAGCCAAACCTAGTAAACTTTGTACCTCTGTCACACTTTTGGGTAGAACCCACGCAAGTACCACCTTGATCTTTTCTGGATCCACTACAACTCCATCCTCCGAGATGACGTGTCCCAAAAAGTGAACCTCTTGATTCCGAAAATAGAACTTCAAGATATTACCATAAAGATGGTGCTCTCAGAGTGTGTCCAGTACTACCTGCAAATGGTAAGCATGATCCTCCTCAGTAGTCGAGTAGATGAGTATGTTGTCGATGAAGACTACGACAAAGCGATCGAGGTATGGCTAGAAGATCCTATTCATGAGACTCATGAACACTGCTGGAGCGTTGGTTACGCTGAAGGGCATAACCAAGAACTCATAGTGGCTGTAATGACACCTGAAGGCCATCTTCTGTACATCCTCATCTCAAAATCTGAGCTGGTGATAGCCTGATTTGAGGTCTATCTTCGAGAACCATAGTGCTCTCTTGAGCTCATCAAAGAGGTCATAAATCATCGGGAGCGGGTACTTGTTCTTCACGGTCACCTGGTTTAGGTGATGATATTCAACACAAAGCCTCAAGCTCCAATTATCCTTCCTGGCAAACAGAATTGGGGCTGCCTAGGGAGAAACACTGGACTGGATGAATCCCTTTCCCTGCAAGTCCTCTAGTTGTACCCGCAGCTCACGAAGCTCCGCGGGAGCCATCCGATACACTGGAGAAGATATCGGTGTCATCCCGGGGTACATGTCAATGTAGAAGTCCACCTCTCTATGAGGAGGTAGTCCTGGAACATCGTCATGGAAAACATCTGAGTACTCGTCCACCACTATAGGATATGTCAGACTCTCCACATCAACTGCTCTGAGGGTAAGGCAAGCCAACTGGTGAGTGATCGGTTGCACCCTCCTCTAAGTAAGTCCGTCATGTACTGCAAACGTTCCCTTCTCGCTAGTGAAGGTGAACCTGGTCTCATCCGTGCAGACACACCACACTTTTCTCCTAATATAGTCGATCTGAGCATGGATTGGAGATAACCAGTCCATACCCAAGATGACATCGTAAGGCCTCGACACCGCTACTAGGAGATCCCAGCTGAAGCTCTCGCCTCCTGGAGTAAGCTCACACTACCAACACCGGTGCGTAATCGTCGAATCAGCTCCCGTAGGAGTCCCTAGAAGTAAGGATCGAACTAACGGATCCTTCAGAATCTTCGAGCTCTGAAAGAGGGAAGTGGAAATGAAAGAGTGACTGGCACCCGTGTCTATAAGAACTGCAGCTAAGGTGGAATAGACATAGATTGTACATCTAATCAACTCCAGAGCACCGTGATCGTAGGCCTCAGCTGCCTGAAGCTATGCTCTTCCCTGTCCACAAACTCCCAGTGGTCAAGGTGGACCTCCTGGAGGTGGTGGCGGTAGCACCTCATAATGTCATCCATCGCTAGCTACACGACAGCTCCTCTTCCACGTCCATTTGTGCCCTGCAGATGGCCTCGATCGAGCCTCTGCCTTTGCTTGGGAGGTCTTTCAACTGTCTGCTGATCATTAGAGCGGTGGGTCAGACATTCACAAGCCATGTGACCAAGACCGCTACAGGAGTAACACTTTCCGCTCCTAGCATGACTGGATTTGTCTCCACTCTAGGTGCCCCGCACAACCGATCCTAAGTCATGCAGTCGACCACCTGTAGGTTTGGTCATCTTGGACCTCTATGTTATCTGTCTACTGCCAGCTATAGAAGACTCTGATTCATGTTGACTAGTGGTGGGTCTCGCTGTTGGAGACTGCTCAACAAGAAAACTCTACACTGGGAGGGCTCGCTCCAACACCCTCGTCTATGTCGGGATGCTGTGGGAGATAACTAGAGCTCTAATCTCTCACCTAAGTCCCTTCTCAAAGGTTTGGGCCCTAAAGAATGGGTCTCATACCATATAAGTGGAGTAGCGCGAGAGGTCGGTGAACCTCGCTGGGTATTGCACCACTGTCATGCTACCCTACTGTAGATGCAGTAGCTCCTGTATCTGCACCGCTCGTAGGGTCGCTGGAACAAACTCTTCCCGGAACAGGCTCTCTAAGTCTACCCATAGAAGTGATTCCTAATCATGCATCTGGAGCATCAGGCTACACCATCTGTTTGCTGGTTCCTGAAGGAGGATGGAAGCAAGGATCACTGTGAAGTTGGATGGTGTCTCTACCAGTCTGAAGACTCTCACCACATCCTCCAGCCAATCCTTAGCCTCCTGCGGGTCCATCTCTCCCCTGAACCTGGGTGGCCTTTGGCGCTGGAACTCATGCAGTGCGCTCAAGTGGCATGCACTCTCTGCTGCTGGGGCTGGTGGCATCGGTGGCCCAATAGAGAGTAGTACCGTTGGTGCCTCCACTGGTGCCTCAACTGGAAGAGGGACATGTACCGAGGTCTCGTCGCTCGGCGGGCTGTCAGTACGTACAACTCTTGGGGCTCTAGCTGGTCATCTGCAGGGAGGCATCCTGAAAGAAACAGACGTGACACTGTCAAAAGACTATACCAGGTGAGCTGACCTGGTTGAGCTGACATAAAGAAAAAAATTTGAAATCACACACAATCCATGTTTTCGTGAACTGAGTCATAAATAAGAAGTCAGGGTCCTGGTGTATGGATACAATGGCCACCCGCACCAACACTGGACTCCCTGAACTGAAAACCACACTTAGTACCTTTAACACTATTGCTTCACAGAAAGAAATATCAGAGTCCTAAGTTCTGCGGTAGAACTGACATCCTCTGATACCAATTTTTCAAGACCCATCCCCCGGGGCCCGTATCATGACTACCCCATGCTCGCCTTCCATAGGTCAGGGGATGGAGACTATCACCAAAGGCATAAATTCCTAAAACTGGGAAGGAATTTCCTTTATAAATCATAAACACACACAACCAGAGTACAAGTGGAAGAAAACAATAAGTAAAATCTGTATAACAAGTGTACTGAAAGTAAAGGTGTCCAGAATACAAGACCAACTATAAAGTACAAATACAACTGAAAAAAGGCCAAACAACTAAAAGGTGAAAGCAGCTCCTAGATCATATACCGGGGTTCCTACCTGAATGGTAGGTATAGATGGCCTCCTCATCACTCCACGTCCATCAGACTCCACTATGTGTCGATACGTCGTAAGGTCCTCCTCCGGGTACCGTCCAGTCCTGGCGCTCTCGGCCTCCATCAGTGTTGTCCGTCGTCTGCAACCAATACAACGAGGTGCGGGTATAGCCCGTGCAGGGGTGAGTATAACGATACTCAATAGGGACCTTGAGACACTCAAGGTCTCACAAAATCCAACAAGGATAAACCACAAAGTATGATTTCAACAGAAAACCATTACTTAGGTATATTCCCATACATATACCTAAGTTATCAGGTAACTCATCTCAATCATGAGAAAAACACAAAAGTCATTGACTCAGCTCAAACTAGGATTTTTATTATCAAAACCATGACTATTGGAGAACTCCTCCTCTGTCGAGAACAGTGGTTCTGTCGTGACACCAAGGCACTTCTCATTAACCTTAGACTGCTGAGGTACTCCTTCTGTCATATACTGCGGGTATGCTGCCAACTACCAGGCACTCATCCCCTATGGGTTTGCCGCAAACTACCAGGCGCTCCCCCTAATAGCCTATAGAGGTACTCCTCCTGTCGAGTATCGCGGGTCTACCGCCAACTACCAGGTGCTCCTTCACCATGGGTCTGCCGCCAACTACCAGGCGCTTCCCACTGGGTAGTCGAATCACTCCGAGTTGAATCGGTCAAGCAGTCGTCTGGTCTGTCAGGTACTAGGTATCTTCACTTTGTCTGCTCGTCACCGAAAGGATCCGCTCCACGAGCTACTGGTCGATACTCCAAGTGTCACGAAGTCTCACGTAGAAGTATATCAAAGGACCTCCATGCCATAGGGGTATCAACACAATAGACGGTTCATCAATCGGACGCTCGGTCTGTGAGTTATTATAATTTTAGTCCCGGGGGCCCGGTTGGATTCGTGTATGAACCAACCTGACCATGACTCAACTATACCCCGAACTCTAGTGGGGTATACTCAAAGGGACGACTATGCTCCAAGAATATCGGTGCCCTTAACAGTTCTCCAAATGAACGTCTGGTGCCAAAGAAATGGCCCAAGAAGGTAATGGTTTAGTAATGGGCCCGGGTCCGGTCCGACCCGGTTGGACCAACTCGGTCAGACTCGCTGGGTCTGACCCGGCCGATTCGGCGGGTCAGCCCGCTAAGTTTTGACCCGGACCGCTGGTCCCGGCCCAGCGGACCGCGAGGGCGGTTCGGCCCGGTAGTCGCTACGTAGGTGGCTCAGGGACTCGTCTCGGGAGACTGGGTTGGTTTGGCCAGCGACACCGTGGGGGAAGCCAAGGGTCGGCTCGGGAGGCCTGTGGCCGGGAGGCCAGCAGGCAGGCCGTACGGGGTGTGGGCAGGCCGGCTGGGCACCGGGCAGGTCGCGGGTGCACCGGGCAGGGCGCGACAGGCCGCGGGGGCACCGGGCAGGCCGTAACAGGGCACGGGGGCGCTGGGCAGGCCGCCGATAGGGGCCGGGCAGCGCGCCAGGGGTGGAGGCAGCGTGTCAGTGGGGTCGGGCAGTGCGCCGGGGCGCGAGAAGCATGCTTTCGGGGCCGATCAGTGTGCCAGGGGAACAGGCAGCGTGCCCGCGGGGCGCGGGCAGCGCGCTAGGGCGCAGGCAGCGTGCCGACGATGCCGGGCAGTGCGCCAGGGGCGTGGGCAGTATGTCAGCGGGGCGCGGGCAGCACGCCAGGGGCGCGGCAGCGCACCGGGGGCGCGGGCAGCATGTGGTGGCTCCGCGGGTAGGCAGTTGGGCGCCTCTTGGTTGACGATGTTTGTACGGGAGCACCGGTGCGCCGCGGGGGTGGCACGGTTCACAGAGGCCGCGGGTAGCGCGGCCTCATTGCTACCGACTTCATCGCCTTGTCATAGAATGCCACAAGAGAGAAGAATCGACTGAGGATGTCGAGCCATGTGAGGTCAGCCTGAATCCTCTTCCTTTAGGGGGTAACAAATGGCTCTCTAGTATGAAGCAAAAATACCACCGTTCTTCATTTTGAGAGAAAGGAAGAACATGGGGAAAATTTCATACTTTAAATAAAATCAAACCCCTACCTTTGATTCATCAGTGGTCGTTCGTTGACGTCGCGGAAGGATGGCTTTCAATCCATGGTAGAAGATCATGTCCCACGTCGAAGGGGGTCCGAGGAAGAAGGTCGGAGAAGAAGAACGTCACCAGGTTTCTTCACGTTCTTCGCGTTCTTCACGTTCTTCACATTCTTCGCATTCTTCGTTGGGAGAACTATTCTTCGTTGGGAGAACGGTTCTTCGTTGGGATCTGTTTCTTGTTATCTTTCTTTTCCCCCATTCGACCAAAATGATATATGCCAATTAAAATAATAAGTAGGTTATCTTATTATTCTGTTGGCATAGAATTCGAATTGGGGATTTAATTATGATACTCCCCTAATTAATTCACGAAAGTTGGCACAAATTAATTTCGGGGTGGGGGTGGTTCATTAAGGTGGATAAAGGTGGAGAGGCTCTCCCTCATTAATGAGGAAGAGTTGAGAGGTTAAGGTCTCCTCCCATTAATGAGGGGTTGGGTGGCCTCGTGTGGTCGCCACTACATTTAACCTCACATGGGAGGTTGGGTTCGGCTAGGCCCCACCACCATAACCTCTCATTGGCGGTTAGGGTGCGGCAGTCCCACCACCAACTCTCAAGTGGAGGTTCCAACAACCCGCACTCACGTGGCAGCTAGAATAAAATAAAGTGTGGCTACACTTTATTTTATTATTTTTTTATAAAAATCCAAAAACTAACTTTTATTCTTGACCATCCTTCGTCGAGGTGAAAGTCTTCTTAAGCGATAACCGATGCTGCAAGTTCAACGGTGCCCTTGGATTTCAATCTCGAGTACCAGTTCAAAAGTTATTAAAAACCCACTCGTACGTTTACTGAATGTACCCGAACAAAACTTCATAAATTTATTCTAGGCACACCGGGCCTCAGAATCAAGCGCCGTCAGAAACTGCTGACTCGTAAAATTCCCATGTATTTAAGAAAAACAATTCCATAGAAATTATAGGTCTTTACAAATATATATCTTCATCACTTTCCTCATTACTAGGAACAATTGGAAAATGTTCTTCCAACATATACAATTTTATTTCATGGAGAAGGATGACACGTAGGTACCTTTTCCATTCTTGGAAATGTGTGCTGGTGAGAAGGTTTTCCTTATCAAGTATGGATTGTAATGAAATGTTTCATTTCATTTTAATGTTTTTTCTATAAAATAAGATGAGAATAATTTTAGAACTTTATCTAATAAAATTTAGAAAAAAATAATTTTTTATATTTATTAGTCTCCCACTATTTTATTGAAACCCAAAATCCCTCAACATTAGCTTCAAAATATCTTATTTCTTGGACATTCAAGTGGAAATGATCCATATTTCCCATCTTATTACCCCAAATTTGGTTGGTTAAGCAACTTGAATGGTTTTAGGTAGGCATTCCAAATGCCAACTGTATTAACTTAGAGTTCCTTGATCTGTTGATTAGACTCCCCAATCATGAAATCATTAATTTTGATTTCCTCAACCCTTGACTCTTAGTTATACCAAGTCCTAATTTGGCAGTCACACCTAAATGTAAAATAAGTTAAGTGAACCCAAAAAATCAAGTTAGAATTCCCTGATAATTGAAATCACTCCATCTTTGGCTGGTCAAGCACTTTGAACTATGTTTTGGTTTTAACTGAAATAGTGGAAGGCTATACCAACTTAATATATATAATTGAGGGATTTTATACTATATGTGTAAATTTAAAATTATTATATTTATCACATTATTTTTAATATTAAGTGGATTTACCTAAGTGATTAACCATGCCCTATATAATATTTAAGTATAATAAAAAAATAGTTTTATCATGCATTCTCATTAATTTCATTAATTTATGTGATCGCGAAAAAACATCCATAGTGAAATAATCGTTCAACTGACAGAAATAAAATAATAAAGAGATATGATCATGAAATTTTACAAATGGTTAGTTTATCAAGTTGTTGATAAACTAACCGTTGACCTAGGGGAAAAATACCTTGAACCAATTGGGGTTTGTGTTGTAGATTTCCACTTATCAATCTATGTATCTCTCTTAGATTGGTTTCTCCTTGGCTCCAAATTTGAACCGCCTCCACTAGCTTCATAGCTACATCCATTACATTTGATTTTTCTCACACGCATGGGAATGGAAAAGGGGTTTGCATAAAAGAAACCATGTGAATTCAAGCCCTACATTATAGTAGGAGAGAAGGAATGTATGGCAACAATTTAATTTAATAATAAATTAACAGGTAAACCAATCTCATAAAAAGGTCTAGTTTATGCTCATGATCATCCACATGCATGCAATAAATTTCACATTTAATAAATCTATTATTAAATTTTTAATTGTTCTTTTTTAAGATAAATTGCGCTCGAATCAATTAATTATCATCTTTAATTAATCAATTCTTTTATCATAATTATCATATGAATTTCCTTGAGATTCTCATCCATTATAGTTTTAATCAAATTAAATAAATTAATTTAAAATTAAATGTGTATATAAATGTTCCTTGCAGTAAACATGGTGAATACCTATCCAAATCTACCCAACATGTATTATACTCATATACGATTTATTCTTTATGAGATATCGTATACATGACTTATCACGTACTTTCATGATGTATAGTATCAAATTAATGATTACATGAATTATATGAATTTTTTGTAACGTTTCATGTTTTAAATCATGTAGAGTAACAACTATAATACAACTCATACATGATATACAGATATTAAACATTACACAGATATTAATTAAGAATTTTTATATATAAATATTAAAACCCATAACATGGAATGTCCTATCAACCTAATGACCACATGTAAGAACACGTCTTAAGGTTTATATAATATAATAAATAAATTTTAAATATGTGTAACTTCGTCTAAGTACACGGCATGGGAATCCGAGCTACATGGCATGTACATCCCTCACCGTCTATCCAAGGTACCCACCTAGGGATTCATCATATAAATCGTACCATGAAAACTAGAGTATACAATGTGTTTTATGGGATACACATGGTGTGATCTCCAAATTACAATGGTCACCAGTCAGGAAGGACGTGTATTGAAATACACGTTGTGTATATTGGATACATGATGTGTACTTCAGCTAAACATGAGCTAGTATGTCCCGATCAACACACGGTGTAAGAATTAACGATACCACATGTCATCAATGCACATAGTTTGAGTAATTTATGAATTAAATCATGGTGCATTGACCACAAGTATAAGGTGTGTAACTTTGATTACATGGCGTATACTCATGTGTTTTTCGGACATAAATCATGGAACCTTTAGATGAATTCCTTGATTATATTTTAGTCATAAAATTAATCGATTCAATTAGATCTATAAGAAACGAAGGAGGAAGAATCAAATCTAGAAATACGAATTAAAAGAATGATTAAACTTAAATTTAAAAACTAAATTAAAAAAGAATAAATCTCCAATTATCTTTAATTAGTTATAAATAATTATGTGAATGATCATATACCACTTATTGGTTCCGATCATAGTGGAAGCATGTGATGGGCGGTGCCCAACTCTACTTTTCCCCATGATCGATGATTAATCTGAGATTTAACACAATATTGAACATTGTGATCAATGGAATTAAATCAAAGAATTAGAAAATAGAAATTATACTGTAACCAAAGGGAGGATCATCACATATTATTTATAATTAATTTAATTAATTAAGAATTACATTTGTTGTAATTCTTTCTTCGTTGATGAATATAGTAATAGATATACACTGCTACATCATTTCCTTGTATGAATCAAGTGTAGATTCCCTCTAGTGGTGATCCACACATGATCTATGAATCCTCGACATTGCCGAAGGAATCTTTGGGTTCTAGCACAGAAGATCCTTGAGCTTGCGTCGTTCTCATTTGATCACTTCGAGAACCACTTCCAAAGTATTCAACTTAATTTGGTGGAGGAATATTACTCTCTATTATCGGGAGAGTTATCAGAGAAGGGAGCTCTCTAGGCTTGAGAGGATTCTCCAAATCTGTTGTACACAACCCAAACAAAAGAATTGTTGTTATGAGAAAATAACATAACTGGGTTTATATATCGCTAGGGTCAAAATAAAATAATTCTACATGTGACCTTAAATATTTATTTAAACCTAGATAAAACCCCATGTCAGATAATACTAATAATATTGTTATTTCTCAACACGTGTTTAACTTGTGAATTAAAATTAAATATTATTTAATCCAATAATTTTTATTATTTATTATTTTATCACCAGACCATTTAATCTCGGTATTCAATTCCTCCAAAATATTCATCGGGTCTTGAATAATAACTATTTATTTTTTAAATAAATATCACTTCATTATTTGCTGATAAATAAATAAAAATTATATACACTAAATAGAAAATAAATATTTCGTAGATATTTTTCTCACATTATATTCTCTCTAATAACTGGTGACGGAATAAATGTGATCAAGTAAATATGAATAATTATTAAATCACATAAAGGGATAATATGTATTCAAATTTTTAAATAATAAATATTATTAATATTTAAATGAGATTATGGATGCACTTGGTGTTTGACCCACTAGGCCTCTCTCTCAGTGGAATTAGGTAAAGCAGCCTAGAGTCAAAGGTTAGCGTCTAGAAACACACCTAGGCACCCATAGAGAAATAATTTAATGTTCCAATGATATAATAACTCATACGGCCGCTTACTATGTAACGTAATCCTTTTATCACAATATCTCAAATCAAGAATTTTGCATGCCAGTTCCATCTACCTATGTGCTAGATGTCTCTTTCTTTGGCTACATAGAAATAGAACTTGTTTATTGAACACCATGTCCATGGATTTCTTTTAGATATATCATTTCCATCAAAGGGGCTGATATATCAACTTCCATTAATGAATAGAAGGGATAAATCATTTCTTGCATTATTCATTATTGAAATATTACTCATGACACACCCAACGTATCCTACTTCGTCACGAACATCTTTCACCATAGTTTTCATCAATAAATCAAATTACACAACTCATAATACTCACTAATAATAATCTTAAATTCCAAGGACCAATACACTCATCCGTAGATAGGAACATCCAATGACACATATAAATGTGGATTTACTTCTGGAGGGTATTGTTCTCATAATATCCTACTTGATATTACCAAGGACATGCATTATGATAAGTTTCTTGAAAGTCTTATAAGTCTCCACCCCTGATAGCATGTATCATTTGTGTCCCTCAAATGATATCATCCGACTATATAACATATATTCAAGAATATTTTTGTATCACTTCTAGGTTATCATCATAACGGGGAATTGATATGACCTTTTAGTGTGACATCAACTCTAGGGAAATTATCACAAACTACATTACACATAAGAACAACCATGATGTGATAAACAGTTTATTAATATTCAAAACTATGAACACAAGTTATCATTAAGTACACTAAAGTTTTTTCTAAGGAACCAAATCCACCAATATATATATATATATATACATTATATATTCATTTGTATAAGTATATATATATATATATATATTTATAATGTATAAAAAGGTTATATAGTTTTTTTAAAATGGATAATAATTAATTTCATATGATTTATATTATTTTTTTAAGTAATTTTAACAAATATTTCCTTATATTGTATATTTAGATATAAATTTTATACATTACATTAATATTTATACATCTATATATTTACATATATATTTATACATATTTATATATAATGGAATATTTAGATATTAATTTGATATAATGTATTTAAAAATATTCACTATAAATATGTTTATATATTTTATTTAATGATAATGGTATATTTATAAAAAATACATTTATATATGATGTATTCATAGAATATTGATACACACACACATATATTTAAACACACATGTACCTGTTTATATTTCACATGTACATGCACAAATATTTACATATGTGTATTTACTTACATATATTAGAATATACCCATAAATATATACTTTTTATTGACACACATACTTATATATAAATATTACTTGTATAAGTATATATATATATATTAAATCTATTTTTATGATGTAAATAAAATGACAAAAATATTTTAAATCAAATGAATAATAAATATTTATTTCCATGTGGTGTATATATTTTAAAAAAATTATGTAAATTTGTTTAAATTTTGATTTTTAGAATTGATTTTTTATATGTTAATATAAGAAAACATGCATATATTTAATTATAAATAAAAAAACATAATGAAAAATGATAAAATAGAAAAACCATAATATATATATATAAATATAATCCTTGAGAATAAATTCATCCTCCCCTAAAAAAGGAAAAGAAGACATTTTTAAATGAAGTTGAAATCCCATCGAATATTAAAAAATTAAGGTATCCCAACTAAAAACTCAGTTTTGGAGGCCTTTGGAGCCTTTTTTACCACGAAAAAACAATGACTAAGGTCCCTCATAACAATCATGGTGTAAATATCCTAACATGTTTTTATTTGATATATGGTAGATTCCAAATGGACACCCGAATCAAAAGTTATAATCATTGGAAGTTCAAGTCACATTTTCAACATATCTTAGATTGTTCAACAATTTATTGGTTTTTTATATCATCCAATTGTAATGAAATAAATATTAATAAATAAAATAACTAGAAAATTATTAATTAATATTATTTTTTAAGTTATTTTATAATCCATTTTACATAAATAACTTATATACTAAGTGTAAAGGCATATTTAGTCTTCAATAAATCATATTTAATAAAATATATTATACTTATATAAATATATTATATTTATATAAATATATTAGATTTATATAAATATATTAGATTTTTATAAATATAAATATATAAATATATAAATATATTATTTTTAATGATATTTAATTTTGTTATGAAATATACCTTTTATCAATGCTAATAAAAAACCATCGATAAGGGGTACCATTTATCAGTGCTAAAAGAAAATCGCTACTAAAGGGTGTCTTTTATTAGTGTTAAAATAAAAGCACTTATAAAAGGTACCCTTTATCAGTGCTTTTTTCTGGAGCTAATAATGGTGACCCTTATCAATGCATTTTTTAGCACTGATAAAGGCCACATTTATCAATACAAGAAAAATCATTGATAAAGGGTACCATTTAACAGTGCTAGAAAAAGTGCTAAAAAAGCCACCATTATCGGTGCTTTTTTCTAGAATTGATGAGAGCTTCATTTATTTGAAAATTTTTCTAGCATTGATGAAAGATAACCATTATCAATGCTTTTTCTATCACTGAAAAAGATGGCCTTTATCTGTGATTTTATCTAGTACTAATAAATTCCATTGTTTGATAAATACCAATATATAATAGTGATTGTCATAGATTCTGAAGGTTCTCTTCATAGTAGGGAATTTATATAACCTATTTTGATATGAAAAATACCTTAGTAAATTATCTCTTTAAATTCCTATAGAATAATGATAAATATGTGATAAGACATATTTAATATTCACTTATTTTTATATAAATGATAATCTAAAGTATAAACAGGTTGGTTCTAAAAAGACAACTCTAACCAACTTCCACTTGACCATGAGCCAACTGTTAATGTTTTTTGGTTTCTAGCTCTCACATGAAGATCATGTTTCTGCTGAGAGGCATCTATCATTTTGACTTTCATGGAAATGTTTTCCACTGTAACTTCATATCTTTTAGAAAAATTCCTCAATAGATGATACTTTTTTTATTATGTTCTTCATCCACTGATGTGGAATTGGTTATTTAGAGAGATCCACCATGACAATATTATCATAATAACCTATGATAATTTATTTACTATATGGTACCACATCAATATATTAGATGAAATTGTGTATCCGCACTACTTATTTATCTACATTAGAAGCTGCAATGTACTCTAACTCTTTTATACAATCGACAACCATAGCTTTCTTTAAGCTCTTCTAGCTCACGTCCCCTCCATTGATGGTGGAGATGCATCTCGACTGAAAATTTAGATAGTTGAGATTAGTTGATTAATCTTGTATGGATATAAGTTTTCCTTGGCAGGTTTTTATATGTTTTTTTTCATTGAGTTGTTTTTCAAGGATCAGTGACTTGGCTCTACTGCTTAATGATTGCTTGAAACGTGTTATGATCTGCCACCCCACTTTGCATAGTTTTAGATCCTATCTTTAGAAATGGTTTGTTTGATATATGCTTGATATGTTTGCTATGTAACATAATGTAATCATCTAGACTAACATATAATCACTCTGTAATAGAAATTTTTTCTCATTTTTTTAAAACTTGTGTCTTTTTAACACTGAAAAATATGGTTCCCAGAAATATTATCTTTTCAATTCATTAAAAAAGTGTGGATGAATGTTTCATTTACAAACACTAAAAAACTGAGAAATAATAGTATAATTATAATCGAAAAATGGAAATTAGAAATGGGAGACCACCATATTTGGTCATGAAAAGTGGGTTGTTTTGGGCTGTATTGCAAGGCGGTCCATGTTCAAAAGTGGAAGAATCTTATTGATTTAGAGAAAGCTTTATAAAAATAAAAATTAGAAAAGATAAAATGTATAGTTATTGAATTCCAATAACTAAAACAAAATTTAATGAATGGCCCAAGACACAAATAAGAAAATGATTTACTATAAATTTAAAGCACACAGATTCAATAATGTGGTGTGATAGGTCATTTCACTGTCAAAATATTTATTTAAAAAACTTATCTAAAACTAGTTTAGTAGTAAGTAGGGTCAAACCAAATGGAAGGTGGGTGAATATATAAGGTATTATTTAACTCATATACTTCAACACCCCAAGATTACATAGTGTGTTATTTCTTCAAAATAATTCAATAACTTGCACTACACGCAACACCGAGTTAAAGTGCACCATGACTTACCAAACTAGCCGTTATGAATAGTAATAACTACTTTTTAAAATTTTAAAAATTCTATCTCTCAAAATGGACTTCATTATTGGATTCGGAATATCAAAATTATCCTAGGGTGAAATTTTGGTACCTTTCGGATAACTTTAATATTTTGATGAATAGTGAAAATTACTAAATTTTAATTAAAAGCAACTTTTTTAATCAAAATAATTAATGGTGGTAAATTATAAATTTGATTGGTTTTAAAGTATAATTAGAATATATTTTTACTATTTTATCCAATGGTGTTCATTAGAATTAATTTCACTTTGAAATTGGACCTAAACAATTGTCAATCTTTTGATATATATTGTTTCTTAAAAACACGCTATTTGTTGTGACAGCGGGAATTAATTATAAAATTAATTAATGCAACTTATATTTTTGGAATTTTTTAAAATAGATATCATTTTTTAATTTGGAATATCAATTATAGCTTAGGGTGAAATTTTGGCATTGTTCTGCAAAACTTCAATTTTTGATGAATAGTGAAACTACTAAGTGGTAGTTAAAAAAACTGATTTTTTCATAAAACTTAATTTTACCGCTTCTATGAATGGAATTTCTAAAATCCGAGAGACACGCTTAATATCAAGAAGTAAAATGTGGTTCAATGAGATGAAAATAATTTTTGGTGAATAGTAACTTTTTACTTTTATTATCCACGGTTAAAAGTAAATCGGGTAATTAAGAGTAAAAATGATATTAATATTACCCTAACACATATCCTAATTCTATTGGACAAGTTTATCTTGACCAAAAACAACCTTAGGAATAAAATATTATCATTTAGGTCCACTTGGATTAGATTAGGACATTTATTATTATTTAATTCAAAGAAGATTTAAAAGAGTTAAAATCAAAGTTTATTTACTAAAACATTTTTAATATAGGGTTATACATAAGATAAATTCGATTGTAAATATTCATTAGAAATATAAAAATATTTCCTACATAATGATATTTTATTTATAATTTTTATACATTAAAAATTTTAATTTATTTATGACACAATGATGATGCAGTAATTACCTAATTAATGAAAAATTGGAATAATTGATATTATAAATACACAAATAAATATAATTTGAGACTTTTTATGAATTAAACTAATTTTTTAGGTTAACATGACATGTTAGGGTTGATTTAAGTAACTTTTGTCGAAGTAATAATTATTTTATAAGTTTCACAAAAATCAACTATTGAATAGTGTCAAAATTGACATAAAAGAGTTTTTAAAACAAATATTATATTATTAATTGATATTAAATTCTTAAAAATATAAGGTTCGGCCAAGAGACTTATATAATGATATGTGTATCATTAATGGACCACTTGTGGGTTTCTTGGATGTATATAGTAAATTTATTAATTATATAATATAAAAATACAATGTGACATGGTAAATGTCAAACTAATTAACTAAGAGTTAAAACTAAAAGATAAGATTAATATAGTAACCCAAACCTGTATAAATTCTATTGGTTGAATGGTTTCCGACCTATACCCACCATGACCTTTGAATAATCAACTTTGGAGCCATTAGAAACCGAATATTAATTTATTATAAATTAATATTTCTAGCTTTTCCAAAGGTGCACCTCACCCCTCTTATAAAAGGGCACTCCCCATTCTCATTACTTCACACCTTCATAGCCTTTTGGTTCGGCTTAACCCTGCCCAAATACTCTCTAAACTTCCCTAAATACAACCTAGAGGCCTTAGTTTGATCGTAAAGTCAACCTAAGGAGCCCTTTTGATCAAATCAAAAGGAAGAACCCGAAGAAGAGGTAATGTTTTCACCACCCTTTTTCAAATTCATTTCTTCTTCAACTTCTTATTTCTTTTTTTCCCATTATAAAATAATGAATCCATTATATCCTATTTACTGTAATATTATTATAAATATGGTACAACCATATTCAGTATTCTATCCACCCTTTGAATAACATGTCACCATACGTGCGTACGTACGGCTTACCGTCTCCACGTCGTGGTGTAATTGTTATTCAATAAATTATTATTTGGATGGGTATAATAATGATGTGTAATTCATGTAAATAATAAATATAACATGATAATTATTCTGTATATATGATATACCATCCAATTATATATTAATTTAATATCAAAAGAATGATATTGTCGCTCGTGCGTACGTACGGACTACCGTCTCCACGAACGCGATGAGATTCATTCTCTATCGTATCCATTCAAGTATAATTAACATTTTATGATTTAAAAATAATTTTTAAGGACTTTATATCATTCTGGATATGAATAATATACATCCTATCCATGAAAAACATGGCTTAAATAACAAAACATATAAAAGAAAACGAGTAAGTTAACACCCGAAACGACGATAATTCTAAGATATTATTAACAAAGCAATGTTAAAAGATCATATATGATATCATATTATTATATATGATCATTTAATAATTTAATAACAATTATTTAACCATTATACAGGATTTTAACCTACCCCCAACCAAGGAAAAGTACGAGGTAAGGGTTTATTTCACAATCTCTTCATTATCCGAGGTTGTTTATACGTAATAATCTACTAGGATCTCTTTATCATCCATATCCATGTTTCTTAAAAATGAATTTCAAAACATTTTTACTATTTACTATAATATGGTTTAAAGTCATTTATACCCTTTTTTGACTTTTTATAAGAGGTTTATAAAGGAATATTTCCGTCATTTTCCAAACAAGGTGTTTTTTAACCTTTTCGACAAAATTAAGGTAAGAATGTTTTTTTAACTTATACGGCAGGTGCGGCTATTTACCGCCGTTATAAAATTGTCAAAGTTCCCCTTAAAATCTTACAAGGATATTTTAAAAGTAAATTTTTTATTTTATAATTATGTGACTTTTAAATGATTTCAAAATGAATATTTTAAGAATTTCGGAAAGGTACTCTTTATCAAAATCATAATTTTAAATGTTTTAAAGATTTATCTTTCTAAATCTTTTTAATTAATGTCCATGTCTTCAAAATGGTTTTTAAAGTTTTATTTATATGTACATGAATGTTTTTAAAATGTTAATTCCTTTCAAAAGTTTCAAAGTGGTATGGGACACTTTGATTCAAAAATCTCTTTTTAATTACATCCTTTATAAAGGTGTGACTTTTAAATGATTTAAAAAAAAGAGATATTTCTCTCAAATAGTTTTGATTTCATCTATGTCAACATCCTTTCATGGATTTTATGATTATATGAAGTTGATTTATTATGATACAAAACTTCCATATTGTATTGAAGGTTTTGTGATATGTTTGACCGTGGATGTGTTGTTTTTATACCATTCATGGTTTATGGAGAAAGTATTGACATTTCGTATGCTAGTTTTAATATGAATGTTTTTGTTGTGTTTAAACCTTTTCATATGGGAATGCATTGGACTTAATATGTGACGGGTGGATCCCGCTATAGCTCCTCGATGCATCGGTAGGTCTCATGAGACAAACTAGTGTCTTGGCATAAGGCCTTGGAAAAATCTTATTTGTAGTCTTGGCACGAGGCCTTGGCTATGTGGTTATGATAGTCTGGTATTATGCATTCCATCATTATGAAAGTGGTTATTGATATTTCATGTGATTATTTGATTAGTTGAATATCCATGTGACTAAGTAAATGGCATTATTTCATTTTATTTTTTTCATACTATGTTGAAGTTCAAGTTTAAAAGGCTTTTGTTTTAGTTATACATTGCCATAAATTTTTATGCTTATTTATGAAATATTCTGCTGTATTGCTTACCCTTACGAAACATTTGAGCTCACCCCTTTTCTATGTTTTATTTTTCCCAGGATTCCAAGAAGTATATTGTGATTGATAAGAAGGGTTAAGACAAGAGAATAATGGCATTCATAAAGGATTATTTATGTTGTTTTGTATGTTATGAAGTGTAATGTAACATTTATGTATGTAATCTATTTTCCAAGACTGTTAAACTAATCGGTCCTTTGGGACATGATTCCTTGTAATCATGCCAATGTATTAAAATAATGCACCGACTCTGGGTAACTGGGGTCGGGCCGTTACAGTTGGTATCAGAGGAAGTTTAGCAATAACCTTGGAAACTAGATTTAGATAAACTCTGATTAGAGCACATATCCCTAAGATAGACTTTGAGGATTAATATAGAATAACTTCTTAGAATTTTGGTATTATAGAAATTTTGTGAGTTTTCCGAGCAATACGTCCCTGTCAGGATACGAGTAGGTAGAGGCTGCTCTGGCACAGATGTACCTAGGGGTAAAACCCGAAAACACCACTTTGAGCTAGACTCGAACGGGAACTGGTGCACAACAATGGGCCTTGCTGCACTCTTGGTTACGACACTCCCGGGGGATATGCTTAGGATAATTCTCATTTTATTTACAAACCATTATGAAGGGCTCATGAGTATATACTTACTCAAAGAAAACATTTTTTATGATTATGGATTATATCCATAAACTGTTCAATTTGCATTAGGAATTATTTATTGCAATTCATAAACTGACCTAGTTTATGCTATTGTATAGAAATGACGCCCAGTAGAAGGAATGTGAACTCCAGTAATACGTATGATCCAAAGAGTAAGAAGGATTGTATCTTTCATGGTACTAAGACATAATTTAGAAGGGAAATAGTCTCTCATGTATTTTGAGCATATGAAGAAATAATATCATGTGTTGATAAGATAATTAAAGAGTTTACTGAGTCCTATGTCTTTGAAGGGAAGCAAGAGAATAAAAGGATGGAAGATAGAAAGATGGATAAAGGGAAGAGGGAAAAGAAGAATTTTCCCATATGTGATAACTGTGGGAAGAAACACCCTGGAACTTGCCTGAAAGGAATGGGAGTTTTTTATAAGTGTGGAGGAAAAGGGCACAAAGTACGTGACTGCAAGGGTAAGAAAATGGTTTCAAATGTACAATGCTTCATTTCCAAGGAGTTTGGACACTACGCAAACCTATGTCCCAGTCATCAGACTATGCCGCAAATGATGCTATTGGATAATAATCAAGTTATGATACTACCATAGATGAAGAGGAATGATTAGAGTTCTTATGTTGATTATGTCATTTGAGTGTTGTATCAACAATGTACTTGTTATAATAATTATGGAGTATATAAGGATTGTACTGCATTACTATTTCATTAAGGACTTGAGATTGTGTGGAACAAAGAAAAGTGACTCAATAGCAGGTTAAATTTTTGGAAAATATATGGTTGAGAGAAATATAAGCCATAATATGGTTCTGATACCGAGGTAGTGATTTTAGAATAATACATGATTGATTTGGATAAATTATATTGGATATTCTTGACTACCTTGAAGCTGATTAATGATTTGTATATTCCATCATTGTTGGGGTTTAAAACATTTTTGGATTGATGAAGTATATCCAGCATTCTATATGGAATAAGGGAGCATGAATGTAATCAATAAGGATTATGGTAATTAAGGATGTTTCAGTGTTTTAAAAGAATACATGATGAAGTTATTCATATGCTATTACGGGGTAAAAAGGATCTACATTATGTTTACCTTCCTTATAAATGTTGGACTGTGAGTTTGGACAAAAGTATTTTGGATAAATTCTAGTTTGAGATTAATTTTGGATTGCCATAAAAGGACAACCCGGAGGTCGGGCGGAAACCCGTCGCGACCGGCAAGGCCGTGAGACTTGAACCCGCAACTGAAGGGCGACAAGGGTGTATCACCTACCACTGGCCCACGAGATGTTCGGGATTAAATAATGTAGTTTTTTTAAAATATCTGGTAGATGAATTATAAATTCGTTTATTTTGGAACCCTGTACGAATAGTATAAATATAATTTTTTTTACGTTCTATTATCTTTTAGAGTGAAAGATGAGTTTGTGGTAGAAATTTATTAGTGGATAAAACTCTAATTATAAAGTAAGTATATCTCCTTATGATCTTAGCCAATCTCATAAATAAATTCCTCAAAATTAAGAAAAGGAACTTAGAACAAAAATGTTGTCCTAGATGGTACCTTAAATCATCACTAATTTATGGCTTTGGGATTGTTGGCCTTTTCATAGCCATGTTCTCTACCACTCTCCATCAGATAATTGACGGTTAGATTTCTCTTCCATATCCATATTTTCCTACATGGAACCCTAGTATGTGTTATTTTTGAAAATCTTCATACTTTCCACTCTTTATTTTAAATAGAGGCCTCATTAATTCATTTTTTGATGTCGGATTTCAACTAAGATATTTTGAAACATCAAAAATTTGTTATCCTAATACCTTATGTTTTGTTGAATCGATGGTATTTTAAATCATCATAGATTGATGAATTTAAGGACCTCAATTTTAAACTTGTTTGTGATTGATGACCTCAATCACTACCTATAAATATTTACGTTTTTCCTCCAATTATATGTCTCTAATTTCCACCAATGTTCTCCTAATCGAGATCATAATTTGTTGGTAACCCCTTCATTTCTCTTTTCCTCATATTAAGACTAAATGTTAGTAACCCAATTTCCGATGTGGGTTTTCCCACAAAGATATTATTTATTTTCAACCTTTTATTTTTGAAGAAAAATTTCAAATTGCGAGGATTCAATTTATTGAAGGAGGGGAGAATGGAACACCCCAAGATTACATAGTGTGTTATTTCTTCAAAATAATTCAATAACTTTCACTACACGCAACACCGAGTTAAAGCGCACCATGACTTACCAAACTAGCCATTATGAATAGTAATACCTACTTTTTAAAATTTTATAAATTCTATCTCTCAAAATGAACTTCATTATTGGATTCGGAATATCAAAATTAGCCTAGGGTGAAATTTTGGTAGTTTTCGGATAACTTTAATATTTTGATGAATAGTGAAAATTACTAAATTTTAATTAAAAACAACTTTTTTAATCAAAATAATTAATGGTGATAAATTATGAATTTGAGTGGTTTTAAAGTATAATTAGAATATATTTTTACCATTTTATCCAATGGTGTTCATTATAATTAATTTCACTTCAAAATTGGACCTAAACAATTGTCAATCTTTTGATATATATTGTTTCTTAAAAACACGCTATTTGTTGTGACATCGGGAATTAATTATAAAATTAATTAATGCAAATTATATGTTTGGAATTTTTTAAAATATATATCATTTTTTAATTTGGAATATCAATTATAGATTAGGGTGAAATTTTGGAATCGTTCTGAAAACATCAATTTTTGATGAATAGTGAAACTACTAAGTGGTAGTTAAAAAAACTGAATTTTTCAGAAAACTTAATTTTACCGCTTCTATGAATGGAATTTAGAAAATCCGAGAGACACGGTTAATATCAAGAAGTAAAATGTGGTTCAATGATATGAAAATATTTTTTGGTGAATAGAAACTTTTTACTTTTATTTACCACGGTTAAAAGTAAATAGGGTAATTAAGGGTAAAAATGATATTAATATTACCCTAACACATGTCCTAATTCTATTGGACAAGTTTATCTTGACCAAAAACAAACTTAGGAATAAAATATTATCATTTAGGTCCACTTGGATTAGATTAGGACATTTATTATTATTTAATTCAAAGAAGAGTTAAAAGAGTTAAAATCAATGTTTATTTACTAAAACATTTTTAATATAGGGTTATACATAAGATAAATTCGATTTTAAATATTAATTATAAAGATAAAAATATTTCCTAAATAGTGATATTTTATTTATAATTTTTATACATTAAAACATTTAATTTATTTATGACACAATGATGATGGAGTAATTAGCTAATTAATGAAAAATTGGAATAATTGATATTATAAATACCCAAATAAATATAATTTGAGACTTTTTATGAATTACAATAATTTTATAGGTTAATATGACATGTTAGGGTTGATTTAATTAACTTTGGTCAAAGTAATCATTCTGTTATGCGTTTCAAAAAAATCAACTATTGAATAGTGTCAAAATTGACATAAAAGAGTTTTTAAAACAAATATTATATTATTAATTGATATTAAATTCTTAAAAATCTAAAGTTCGGCCAAGAGACTTATATCATGATAGGTGTATCATTAATGGACCACTTAGGGGTCGCTTGGATGTATATAGTATGTTTATTAACTATATATTATAAAAATACAAAGTGACATGGTTAATGTCAAACTAATTAACTAAGAGTTAAAACTAAAAGATAAGGTTAATATAGTAACCCAAACCTATCTAAATTCTATTGGTTGAATGGTTTTAGACCTATCCCCACCTTGAAATTTTAATAATAAACTTTGGAGCCATTATAAACCGAATATGAATTTATTATAAATTAATATTTCTAGCTTTTCCAAAGGTGCCCCTCACCCCTCTTATAAAAGGGCACTCCCCCTTCTCATTACTTCACACCTTCATAGCCTTTTTGTTCGGCTAACCCCAACCCAAATACTCTTTAAAATTCCCTCACTACAACCTAGAGGCCTTAGTTTGATCATAAAGTCAACCTAAGGAGCCCTTTTGATCAAATCGAAAGGAAGAACCCGAAGAAGAGGTAATGTTTTCACCACCCTTTTTCAAATTCATTTCTTCTTCAACTTCTTCTTTCCTTGTTTTTGCCATTATAAAATAATTAATCCAGTATCTAATATATACTGTAATATTATTATAAATATGGTAAAACCATATTCAGTATTCTATCCACCCTTTGAATAACATGTCACCATACGTGCGTACGTACGACTTACCGTCTCCACGTCGTGGTGTAATTGTTTTTCAATAAATTGTTATTTGGATGGGTATAATAATGATGTGTAATTCATGTAAATAATAAATATAACATGATAATTATTTTGTATATATGATATACCATCCAATTATATATTATTTTAATATCAAAAGAATGATATTGTCGCTCGTGCGTACGTACGGACTACCGTCTCCACGAACACGATGAGATTCATTCTCTATCGTATCCATTCAAGTATAATTATCATTTTATGATTTAAAAATAATTTTTAAGGACTTGATATCATTCTGGATATGAATAATATACAACCTATCCATGAAAAACATGGCTTACGTAACAAAACATATAAAATAAAACGAGTAAGTTAACACCCGAAACGACGATAATTCTAAGATATTATTAACAAAGCAATGTTAAAATATAATATATGATATCTTATTAATATATATGATTATTTAATAATTTAATAAAAATTATTTCACCATTATAAAGGAGGTTAAACTACCCCCAACCAAGTAAAAGTACAAGGTAAGGGTTTATTTCACAATCTCTTCATTATCCGAGGTTGTTTATACGTAATAATCTACTGGGATCTCTTTATCATCAACGTCCATGTTTCTTAAAAATGAATTTCAAAACATTTTTTCTATTTACTATAATATGGTTTAAAGTCATTTATACCCTTGTTTGACTTTTTATAAGAGGTTTATAAAGTAATCTTTCCATCGTTTTCCAAAAAAGGTGTTTTTTTACCTTTTCGACAAAATTAAGGTAAGAATGTTTTTTTTAACTTATACGACGGGTGCGGCTATTTACCGCCGTTATAAAATTGTCAAAGTTTCCCTTACAAGCTTACAAGGATATTTTCAAAGTAAATGTTTTATTTTATAATTATGTGACTTTTAAATGATTTCAAAATGAATATTTTAAGAATTTTAGAAAGGTACTCTTTATCAAAATCAGAATTTTAAATGTTTTAAAGATTTATCTTTCTAAATCTTTTTAATTAATGTCCATGTATTCAAAATGGTTTTTAAGGATTTATTTATATGGACATGAATGTTTTTAAAATGTTAATTCCTTTCAAAAGTTTCAAAGTCGTATGGGACAATTTGATTCAAAAATCTATTTTTAATCACTTCCTTTATAAATGTGTGACTACTAAATGATTTAAAAAAAAGAGATATTTCTCTCAAATAGATTAGATTTCATATATGTCAACATCCTTTCATTGATTTTAAGATTATATGAAGTTGATTTATTATGATACAAAACTTCCATATTGTATTGAAGGTTTTGTGATATGTTTGACTGTGGATGTGTTGTTTTTATACCATTCATGGTTTATGGAGAAAATATTGACATTTCGTATGCTAGTTTTAATGTGAATGTTTTTGTTATGTTCAAACCTTTTGATATGGGAATGCATTGGACTTAATATGTGACATGTGGAGCCCGCTATAGCTCCTCGATGCATCGGTAGGTCTCATGAGACAAACTAGTGTCTTGGCACAAGGCCTTGGCAAAATCTTATTTGTAGTCTTGGCACGAGGCCTTGGCTATGTGGTTATGATAGTCTGGAATTATGAATTCTATCATTATGAAAGTGGTTATTGATATTGCATGTGATTATTCGATTAGTAGAATATCCATGTGAATAATTAAATGGCATTATTTCATTTTATTTTTTTCATACTATGTTGAAGTTCAAGTTTAAAAGGCTTTTGTTTTAGTTATACATTGCCTTAAATGTTTATGCTTATTTATGAAATATTCCGCTGTATTGCTTACCCTTACGGAGCATTTGAGCTCACCCCTTTTCTATGTTTTATTTTTCCCAAGATTCCAAGAAGTATACTGTGATTGATAAGAAGGGTTAAGACAAGGGAATAATGGCATTCATAAAGGATTATTTATGTTGTTTTGTATGTTATGAAGTGTAATGTAACATTCATGTATGTAATCTATTTTCCAAGACTGCTAAACTAATCGGTCCTTTGGGACTTTATTCCTTGTAATCATGCCAATGTATTAAAATAATGCACCGACTCTGGGTAACTGGGGTTGGGGCGTTACATATACTATAGAAAATAGTGAAGGAATGAGGAAAATAAGTGTGAACATTCTATAGAGAATAAATTAGAAGAAAGAAAGAAGAGAGGGAGATCTTAAAGGATTTAGAAACTAAGATATGGGTTATAGGAATGAGACATGTCAAAATGGGATCAAGGTAATCATTATTGAATTGATGAAACAAAATGGTCACAAAAAATGAATTCAATAATTTCGGTAAACTTGGGATGCCATTCACATAATAAACTATCATTTATTAGTGAATGTCCGTTATTCTAGTCCTGACACACAGTCTATAGATTTGTTGTAGTGGGTGGAGACTTAAAAATAGTTTCAAAGTTGATTTTAGTTTGTTAAAACATCAATACAAATAAAACATAATTGATGGAAAAAATTTCAGGAAGAATGAATCACAATGAAGAAGATTATGAAATCTAGTACATGAATATATCAATAAACAACAACAATTAAATTCCCCTAATGAATTTATACATAGTTCATATTTCAAAAGAAGTAAATAATAAGAAAAATATGAAATAAAGTAGAATTTGAATAGGGAATAAGACATATTTTTCCCTATGGATGTAGGAAATCCACTACATTTTCCATATTTCACCTTGATTCCTCATTGAATCCTAGCTCATGCCTCAACTCTCTCCTCTCTCTTAGGAAATTAGTTCTTATCCTTACTCCATAAATTAGTTTCTTTGCAAGTCTAGGAATTTGTTCAATCCATTTTATCTATCTTAAAATGATGTCATGAACCATTTTTAATAAATTCCCAGCCTCTAAAATGATATATAGAAATCTTGAGGTTGAATACATGGTATAATTGCATCAGCCTATCCTTGTTCATCACCTTCCTCAAGTGATTTGATCTGAATACCTCTAAAAAATTATGTTCTCCCCACATGGGTTCTTGATTTTCCTAGATTCCACTACAAGAATCAGATTTTACCTCAAATTTGATAGCTCAATCCCCCTTTTCATTTTTTAAGTATCACTACCACAAATCAGCACAAAATCAATGACTTCTTTTATCAACACTAAATAGAAAACAGTAATAAAAGGGTTACCTTTATCAGCCAAGGTAAAAGTGCTGATGAAGGTAATGTTTATCAGAGCTAAAAGAAGTGTTGATAAAGGTGTACTCTTTATCAATGATTTTTAGCACTAATAAGGATTGACCTTTATCAGTGCTTTAAAAATAATGTTTATTTATATACATTAATTAAAAAACAGATATTTATAATTAATATAAATATAATATATTAATATATGTTTTTTTAATTATTTTTATATATATATATAATGTTTTAAAAAATTATTCATAAGATTATAAATAATTATAAAATTATACTAAATTTTTTTAAATAATAAATATATTTACTATATTTATAATTATATATTTATAATTATATATAAATAATTTTTAAATATATTTATTGATAATTATAATTATAAATAAATATATTTCTCCAATGAACTCAGTCAATAAATATATGTGTACATATATATTAAGAGATAATGATGATATTCATAGACATGATTGTCATTATTTATATTCATATACTGACGTGTGAGTATAATTGACACTATCTATGGTCATAAGATTATTTTTGGACATGATGGTGGGTTTCTATGTTCCAAATGTTAAGATTACCTATTCTTTTAATAAATCATGTATATTTTATGTATTCATAACTCATAAATGTTCATTTATACATTGATACCCTTATTATTAATGATTTTATATATGCGATGACTCGTTTTTTATGATATTTACTTTACTAGGTATGATTTATTCATGTTATACCCAATAACTTATTTATGTTTTCATAAATAATTATAAAATTATAATTACTATATTTAAATAGTAAATATATTTATTATATTTATAATTATATATAAATAAATTTTAAATATATCTATATATAAATATATATATTAGGTTCTTGGGATAAAATTACAATTAAACGCACAAACAGCTCACACACAGGCTGAAAAGGCAGGCCATATCCCCCCCCCCCAAGGGGATATCCCACCCATCAAGCCTTATTTATTCAATACATGGCTCATATGCCCAGTGGGCATGAAGCCCATTACATGGCCCATAAGCACAGTGGGCATGAAATCCCATTACATGGCTTGTAGGTCTATAATTTTGACCAAAAGGCCCATCGATGAATAGTGTTGCTACAGTACCTGGAATGCTACAGTGTTGTTGTCGCTGCAATCTTGCTACAGTACTCACTACCACTATAGTGTCGATGTTTCTATAGTCCTGCCACTGCTATAGTACTGCTACAGTGTTGCTACAGTCCCTGTACTCCTTGGGTTTTGAACCCCCAACCTCGATGCAGTTTTACGGGATACATACCACTAAGCTAAACCTCAACTACTGTTTATAATTATAATTATAATTATAATTATATATATATATATATATATATATATATTTAAAATAATTATAAAACTATAATAAAAATATTTAATCAATAAATATAGTTATTATACTTAAAATTATATATATTTATATATTGATATAAAATATATATAATTACATAAAAATGTCAAAGTGGTGTGGACCATGAGCTATAATTATAAAAATATATTTACAATTATATAGAAATATTTTTAAATATATTTATATATAAATATAATTATAAAAAAATATATATTTATAGTTATAAATTTATAATAAATACATTTACTATAATTTTTTAAATATATAAATTTATATTTTAGTAAATAAATATATTTAATTATATAAATATATAAATATATTTTTAATTATATAAAAATATTTATAAAAATATTTATATATAATTATATAAAAATATTTATTTATAATGATAATTATAAATATATATATAGAATTTTAAAATAATAATACATATATTAATTATATTTATAATTTTATAAATATTTATAAATATATAAATATATACAAATATTTATAAGTATATTCAGATATTTATAAATATATACAAATATTTTACAAAATATTTATTTTTAATTATAAATATATATATATATATATATATAATTTTATAAATATATATAATAATATAAATAAATTATTAATATTTTATCTTTATCATCACCTCTTTATCGCTGATAAAACAACTCTTTATCAACATTAGAATTTTAGTACTAATAAAAATATGTTTTATCAGTGATTTTTTTATGCTGATAAAGGGGTATCTTTCTGCATGCTAAAAAAGAGCTCATAAAGAGTAGTATTATTAGTGCTTTTTATTTTCACACTGATAAAACTACTCTTTATCAGCACTTTTTGAAAAGTGCTTATAAAATCCTTAACATGGTCTTATAAAAGAACCCTAACTTGAGGATTCTCTCTCACACACCTTCATGCTCTCATGGAACCCTACTACTTTTGTGCCACCAGTCTCTCCACTGCTCTCAGTGAACCCTACTTTCTCCACTACTCTCAATATTTAGCAACTTCCTCGACGAATCATTCTCTAAATATAAGGTATGTGACAAATTCCTACACCAAATCACACCCCTACACCACATCGCATCACCCCTACACCACATGAATCCCTTCTCCACATCATTCCCCTACACCACATCGCGCCATCCCAACACCACGTCGCACCTCCCATGCTTTCCTATTTCCTGCATGAAAACTATATCGCGAGGGACGGTGGTTTCTCCATGTGAGTTCAATAAATTATCGGATGACACCATCATTAATAGTATAGATGGAGTGTCTTTGTGAATAATTAGGGCTAGGAAAACTTCTTACTATGTTATCATATCACATGATGAAGATGCAGTCAGGTGATCTCAAAAGTATAGGTTTTTTCTACGATTGCATGGCTGGAATAAGATCACATGATCTTGCAACTGAGGCATATAGTCAATAGTTCCTGATTCCCATCATCCCTCAACCCATATAAGTTTTCCAAATATATATTACTTTTTTGATATTGTCTCACTATATGAAATTAAGTATTATAGTTAATTTTAGTATTAAAAGATTAAATTGAATTTACTATTTCATAATTTTTTATAGAAACAAAATAATTTTAGTGAAATGAAATTTAGTTTGATTCTATAAAATATGTTTTATATAAAACATTTAAATGAGAAAAATAATCAATATATAAAAATATATGTCTTTTTTTTATACATTTATGTTTATTTTTAACCAAATATTTAATAAGTTGTGTTTAAATTTTAATAATATATTCTTGACATATATTTTTTAAAATCATTGTAAAATTTTAAAATGAATGTTATTTTTCTATCCTTATATTAATGAATTGAATATATTTTCATCGTATTAAATATATTAATAAAATACAAGAAATTTATACTAAAATAAAATACCAATAAGTGTTATATAATATGTTTTTTTAACTTTATCAACTCATCTTCATAATTCTTACAACCTCTATCTTAATCATATTTAATAACTAAAAATGAATTGAAAATAAACAAAACATAATTTCATTTCATTACAACATTAACCATTATAAGTTCAAGAAGGGTTCTGATAGGATTGGGGGAAATAATTTATCAGATTAATAATGAATTTTATATTCAAAATTTAAAGTTTATATAAAAATTACATAGTTAAATTTAATCAATATTTTCTAATATGAATCATCATATATTAATATCATATTTTACTAATTGAGTACATATTTTATTATTTTTTATAATTGATAAAAATTTAATCATATATATTTTTACATATTGAATCCAAATATTCAATTGATTGTTTAAAAATTATTCCATTATTATAGTAAATTTAATTATTAAATAAAACTCTATGTGTATTTAGAAATCATGCATTAAATGTGAGATATTTTATAAAGATATTTTTAAAAATAATGTATATCATAAGAACTATAAAAAAAACATTATGATTTATAGATTAATAAACATTACTAACTATTATTAAATCCACTACTATTAATGGTTAATATTTATTTTAAATAGGATATATATGTTAACTTAAATGATAAAAAATTGATCAGATCACTATTTTTCATGATTATATTACCATTTTTATTATCATATTTCCATTTAATACAACACCCTCCCAGAATCCATATTACCCATTTACCTTCTTATGAATTTTTTTATATTTTACTCTAAAATGATATCTTTCATGAAGTGACCCAACCCACCAGAGTCTATCTGAACTGATGGTTATTCCATGTATGGCACCCCAAGACCACATCCAATAGGCCAGGGGATGGTGAAAAACATCAAGAAGGAATTGCATGAACAAGGGAGGCCAAAGCCTAATAAACCTACACAAAATCACATGTCTCTAAAATAAAACATAACCAATGTAATACCCAACATAATATCAAAGTATAGAATAATAAACATGAACCAAACACTAAACATCCATAAAAATATGAAAAAAACAAACCTATGAAATAATTATAAATATAAAACCCAAAAATCCCAAGTAAACATGAACATAAAATGGAAAACACGGGAATACCTCATCACATCAGTTTCAGGCATGAAACCTAACAATGATCCTCCCCACCAAGAAATAAATATAGGAAACTTCGTCACCCTACAGACTCTCCTTAGTTGAATAGAATTGATCATTAATATCATAAATTTGTAAATGAGTCGAGAAACCTTCATCCTATTCTATCTACAGATAGAGTGAATCATTTTGGTTTTCTTAGAAGCACTCACAGTACATGGACAATTATGTTGATAAATTATAAATTTCTACCATGGTTATGCATGAAATAAAAATATGTTATGTTATATTTTCTTATATCAAGACCAAAAAGATAGGGTAATGATATTGATGTTTATTTGGATCTATTGATTGAATATTTGAAATTATTTTGGGATTTTGGTGTTACATTAAATGATGCTTACAGAAATGAATATTTTACATTGAGTTTCATGTTGTACGAGATGATAAATTACATTATTACTTTTGAAAATTTTTCAATATATAGAAATAAATGAACTGAAGGGTGTCTCATTTTTGAACAAGTTACATGTATGATTGGGTTGAAGCATACATCAAAGATTTTATTTTTAGGACATCAAAGATTTTTACCCTGACGACATAAGTAACGATATTGGACAACATCATTGGATGGTTGTTTATAAGAATGTACAAAACTATATCTACTAATAAGTGATCAACAATTTAATAAATTAAAATATATGGATAATAATTTTGGTAAGTCGTTTAAAAAACCTTATAAAAAATGATTGGAAAAAGATATCAGTTTTTTTAATTACCATTCAAGAATTGTCTTTATGTCAGAAATTTTCTTGATGTTATGAATGTTTAAAAAAATGTATGTGATAGTTTATTTGGAACATTACTAAAAACACCTTAAAAAACTAAGGATGGAATTAAAGCAAGGATGGATAAGACTGACATGGTAATACGGGAAGAGTTGGCACTAGTAAAGGGCGAAAAACAGATTTTTCTTCCCCTAGATGCTTACACTCTTTCCAGGAAGGAGAGATATCAGTTTTTTAACTTCTTGAATTATATAAAATTTATATAGGGGTATTCATTGAATATCAATAATATCATGTTAATGACTTTTTTAAAGATAAAATATCTAAAATCACAGGACTTTCATGTTATGATGGAAGATCTAATTCATGTAGCTTTACATTTTATTTTTTCCAAGAATGTATGTCATACATTAACCAAGATATGTTTCCTTTTCAAAGTTATATTAAATAATATTATAGGCCTAGAAAATTCGCTAACTATGGAAAAGGAAATTACCAAAATATTATATAAATTGGAAATGTTCTTCCCACCGACATTCTTTGATATGATGGCTCACTTGGTGAGAGAGATTTGACAATGTGGTCATGTACATTATATGGGATAAAACCCATTGAATAGTATAAAAATATTTTTAATGGATATTTCAACAATAAAATTCATCTAGATGGTTGTATTATAGAGTGATATATTATTGAGGAAGTTATTGAATTCTTTACGGACTACTTGTTATGTGAGGAAATCATTGGTCTACCAAAATCTCATCATGTCGGGTAGATTGTGGGTGAAGGATTTTCTAGAATATATGTTTTCACAATCAATATTATAGATTCAGAGAAATCCCACCTTTATGTTTTGTATAACAATTTAGAGGTTTACCAATATGTTGAACTCCACAAAAAAATTTATTGGAATTTGAATCCATCAAGGGATAAAATATGGATGATAAATAAACATAATAAACATTTTATAGGATGGTTTTGAGACCATTTTTTTAAGAATTTAGATAAAAATATGGATTCAATTTTATAACTAATTCAATGGCTATCCATAGTAACAAGTGTGCATGTATTATATTACAATATCTATGTAATTAATGGTTATTTGTTCTATAAAAATGAACATGATGAAGTTAGTACCATGAAAAATAATAGAGTTACACTTGTGGTTGAAGCAATGCATGTATCTAGTACCAATAAAAAATCCAACTTATTTGAATATGTTATAATTTTTCATCATCAAAAAAATATGGGAGTTGATTATACAACATTTCAAGTGATGATTTTTCAATTCAAGTGGGTTGATTATAGGAGTGATTCTAAAATAGATGAATTGAGATTTGTGAAAGTGTATTTTAGTAAGGAATGGTACAAATATGAATCATTTATAATTTAATCATAGGAAGTACAAGTATTTTATGTTTCATATCCCACAAATAGAAAGTGGACAATTGTTCTGTTATTGACCAAAACCACTAAAGGGTAAGATGAAAATTCAACCAACGATAAAGCTTTCATTAGGACATCACAATCATTTTTTAGTGGTCCCAATCTATATGAGGTCTAGTATGTCATAGGATACCAAAATTAAGGTATTAGGATACTCAATAGAGGTTTTAAATCCCTTCAGCCTTTAAAAAAGATAATTCAATAATCGGGTTGTATTTTTTGTAATATATATTGTGTTACCTCATGTTATTTTCTATTCACTAATTAATTTATGTAATATAAATTAAATTTTGAACCACGTCTTTAGATAATGACTTCGTCATGTGTAGATGCTCCCAATCCTAAGGAAAAATAGGTTTCTCAACATGTTGTTGCTCCCAGTGCATAGGAACAACGACCTTCAACACATTCTAAAGAAATGAATCTATTGGAACAACATATTGATGATGTTAAACCTGATGAAACGGAAGATGGATAAGATCCTATGTCCTAGAAAAAATAATAGCATTGTAGCATGATGGTGACAATAAAAATTATTAATTCAAAAAAGAAATACATCAAATTCGAGGATGGGTGGAATACACACATTCGACCTATTAACCCCAACAAGGCCATGCTTATTAGTTTCATTGAGCTCATCACTCAACAATGTGTACTAATTAATTTAGCTTCATGGAACCATGTTGTGCCCACTCTTAATACCCTGATTTGGGAAGATATTATGGTAAAATTATGATATTCTTTCTTTATTTTACTAAAAAATAAAATAATAAAACATTCACTTACTCTTAATTAACCCTTATAGAGTGAATTTATAGTAGATGAATCCTATAATAAATTTGTATTAGTTATTTCTAGAAAGTCTCAAAACAACTTTAAAAATATTCTAACTAAATTTCATCCCAAAGATACTAAAGGAAAAATAAGCATGCATCCTCCACATATGTATGCACACCTAGTAAGACAAGAAGTATGGGATGCATTTACTAGACATCATGAGGAGATATATTTTCGGGTAAATTGTGGTTGGTAATACATTGCTTGAAAATATATTTATTAATCACTTTGATTGATATTTTTTAATTTATGAAACCACAAATAAGTAAGGAAAATAAGTAATGGGTACTAAAACCAATGTAGCCCTACTGTAAAGTGAGGATGGGGAATTATTCACTTGAAAAAAATGGTATGTATTTTTAATATTATGTAATAATTTTATGTGACATAAAACAATAACATAATTATATTCCTCTATTTATATGTAGATTGATGAATATAGATCCAAAGCCACTCCCATCCCACATCATGTTCTATGGAAGGAGTCATGTTTAAATAAATATGGGATACTAATATATGAAAAAACAAAAAAAGTGTGGGAATAATATTTAAGTATGACATAATAAAAAACTTTTTTTTATTTAAATATCTATTACATGAAAATGATTAATTAGTTTCCTATATTTTCTATCTAACTTGGACATAATAATCATCAACCGTTGTACTATATGAACACCTACTATCAGTAGCCTTGAAGCGGCCAGAACAATATGGTCACGATAGAGGTGTGGGGTTTGGGGTGACACCCTAAACATATTTTTAGAAAATAAAATAACATGGGGATAAATATAGAAAAATTGAATATATATAGGAATAATTAGAGTCCCTTCAAGAAAAAAATCATAAAAATTATAAGTTGATAGAAAATGTTATGGGGGAAGTAAAGAGAAGAAACAACTCAAGAACAACCACTTCCTGAAGACCCCACACCACCCTCACCATCTTTCAGGTGAGTCATTCCCCTCAAAGAGATTTCTTAGATGAGGTAATCAATATTCTCATAATTGTTTTAGTGAAATGTGAATTAGACAGACATTGATACCTTTCCTATGATGATATTTTACAGGGTAAAAATAAATATGATTTATATCTATCAACAACCACACATCACCTTGTAAGGGATACCATGTTCAATATCCAAGAAGATACTCTAAACAACAAACAACCTCCAACAGGTCATGTGAGAGTGGGGATTACCATAACTCATGATCCAAGCACTGAACTACCTGTTCAACTTGATGAAATAGATATTCATACAGTTTAGCAATATATTGGAACATTTGTATCTTGGATATCATATCTTCTAAAAAACATGTTGATAAGTAGGTATTCATTTCCAATTTATTTTTCTAACTAAACCTTTAGCAATTAATGAAAAAAGGTCTGAACCAAGGAATGTTATTATAGATAGACAAAGGGAAGAAGTGAAATGAAAGTTTGAATTATAAACAATTAAAGGATCAACCAACCAATCAAAAATATCTTAAAAAAGAACCTTTACACTAACCATTCAATATCTACATTTACTAACATTGAAGGTCCATGCGAATAGAATGTTACAAAGTGATTATAATCACATAGTTGATTTTGAAGAACAAATGTACCAAGAACATTACAGAATTTATTGATCTTGAGAATGTAAATTAAATCATCAATTATGAATTTTTAGGAGTCTTAGTTATAAATGTATACATGAGGTGTGTTTTCATGATTTTGTTTCCAATAGTTGATCTACTATGTTAATTATGACTAAATACAACTCATATTTTTTACATATGTATATATAAATACCAACTGAATGGATTTACCCATGAACATAAATATGGAATAATTAGTCCTCATGTCACTTATATAGACCAAACCAAAATTAAATCAATTAAAATTAATAAAATATTAGAAAAACATACCAAATCATTTGAAAGGAAACATACTGATGATATAATCTTTTTAATACCAACTTTGGAAGGATAAAATTGTACAATTTAATCATACCAAATATATTTTAATTAATTTAATTACTTATTAATTTTTTTATTTAACATTGGGTACTCATTGTGGTCAATTTGGATACTCTAAAGATTTATTTACAGGATTCACTACATAGATACCCAAAAAACCATCCACATGATGACACTTTTCAACTTGTAATACACTACATCCAACGTTTTAGAACTAAAATCCAAGTTATATATTTTATATTATGTTTTAATGTTAATTTTTCATTGATAGGGCGGTGTTTAAATATCATGTAAATTGTGGCATGGGGCAGTCCATGCGAATAAGTAGCCCGTCGACTTCTACAAGTGGATAAGTATTAGGGTATATAAAAATATTTCACTATCAAAACACATATAAAATATTACTTATTTTTCAAAATGGTTATTAAGTGTCTGAAATAAAAAAATAGAAAATATTGTGATTATTATGTTTTTAATTTTAGGGGAGATATCATATACCATACACAAACTAGCATCCCTGAAGAGGTATTTTTGAAGATAATTACTATTTAATTTATAATATTTATTAATCCTTTCTATATTTATATTTTTCTAGCACTAACATGACTATAAAAATTCCTCATATTCACAAGACAAAATTGATTTGTTTATAAATGAATGGGAAGTATACCTGATGTCAGAATATACACATATATCATGATGATGTGACTTCCTACTTCTTAGTTAATTGATTTTATCGTTATTTTATCTACTTTTTTAAGTTAGTTTCCTCATCATTTTTGTCTAATAATTATTTTTCTATTCTCATAGTGATCATAAAGAAATGAATTCATCAACAATGATGATTCACTCATATACTATGATTATACAATCAATCTAATACATGGTATACATGGTACGACTCAACTTGAATGGTTTTAGTTTAAAATTAACACTTTATTAATGTATAGTTTCATATTTATATTTAATTTATTTCTTTATGGTATTACTAACATAATAATTTTTTTCTTATATAGGTGGAATCATTTTCTCAGGTTGGGGGGGGGGGGGTTGTTCGAAGCTGCTCATGCTCATGCGAGATTGGACTTCAAGGCTACAACTAAGACAATGAAAATAAGAAAATAGGTCAAGAATGTATACATACGTCATGAAAAGGTTAATTCATACTACTTATTTAATTTATTTTTTCATCATTTTATATAATATTTTTAAGTTAATTTCCTTGTTAATTTTATCTAATACTTATTTAGTTTTTTCACGGATCATTTTAGAAGTCATATTTTTCTTTCAATTAAACTCAACAAGTTAAAAAAGATAGAACATGTCCCATTCTGATGGAAAAGGAAACCCCATGATACTTGAAATGTAATAATTTTTGGGATTATGGGGTTTCTCTTCAATCAGAATGGAACATGTTCTCTCTTTTCTAGCTTTTTTTAGATAATTGAAAGAAAAACACATATCACATATTCAATCATCCAAACCTAAATCTGATACACGGTGTGCTTAGTATGAATTAGACTATATTTTTTTAGTTTATAATTTATATTTTAGTTCAAAACACACATCACATACTCAAAACCAAGAAAATTCATTAAAATTATTTTGATAATTTATGACAAAAATTTATAAGTCATTTTTTATTTTTAGAAATTATTTTCACCTCAATATTATGCATGGTGTGGCTAGTATGACTCAAATTGTGTCTTTTAATTTAAAATTGAAATTAATTTCAGTATAAAGAAAAAGTGACATCCTAAAAACCAAGAAAATACATTCAAATTGTTTTGGTACTTAACTAAAATGATCCATAAGTCATTTTTGATGTGTAAGAATAAACCTAACCTCAATATGACACAAGGTGTGACTGCTATGACCCAAGTTGGGCCTTTTTATTTAAAATTGACATTAATTTTTGTAAAAATAAAAAGTGACATATTGAAAACTGATCAAACACATTCATATTATTTTGATACCTTAGTAAAATGATCCATAAGTCATTTTTGACATGTAGGGACAAACCTAAACTCAATATGAGACATGGTGTGACCGGTATGACTCAAAGTATTTGTTATCAGTTTAAAATTTACATTTTTTGTTCAAAACATGCATCACTCACTGAAAACCAAGAAAAATGATATAATTTTTTTTTGATAATTTAGTTAAATGATTCATGACTCATTTTTTAAGGTGGTATGCAGTATCACATCAAACCGACACATGATGTAATTGGTATGACTCATAGTTCATGTTTCTGGTTAGAAATGAAATTTTAGTAAAAAACACCAGTGACGTAATAAAAATCGAGAAAACACATTAATATTATTTTTGATACTTTAGTAAAATGATCCATATGACATTTGTTACATATAGGAAGTATCCAAACCTCAATTTAATGCACAATTTTACCTCATGACTCCAAGGGTGACGTTTATTTTAAAATTTACATTGATTTTCTTAAAAAAAGTGACATACTAAAAACCAAGAATTTTTTTTGATTGTTTTTATACGTTATGAAAATGGTCTATAAGTCGTTTTTTATGTTTAGGGATCAACCACACCTCAATATGATGCACAATGTGACCAGTATAACTCAAAATGTGCCTTTTTAATTAAAATTGATATTAATTTTAGTAAAAAGAACAAGTAACAAACTAGAAAATAAGAAAATTAATTCGGATTTATTTGATGCTTTAAGAAAATGATCTGTAAGTAATTTTGGTGTGTAGGAATAAATTTCACCTCAATATGATGCATGTTATAACTGATATAACTCAAAGTGTGTCTTTTTATTTAAAGTTTACATTAATTTTAGTAAAAAGAACAAGTGACATAATGAAAACTGAGAAAAAACATTCATATTGTTTTTATAATTTATAAAGAAGATCCATAAGTCCTTTTTGATGTGTTGGAATCAAACATACCTCAATAAAATGCATGGTATGATCGGTATGACTCAAATTGTTCATTATCAGTTTAAAATTGACATTTTAGTTCAAAACATGTGTCACTCATTGAAAACCAAGAAAACACACACTGATTATCATGATAATTTAGAACAAAAATTTATAAGTCCTTTTTACATATAGGAAATAGCCTCATGTCAAACCTACACATGATGTGACTGGTCTGACTCAAAGTGAATGTTTCTAGTTTGAAATTACATTTTAGTAAGAAACACAAGTGTCATACTCAAAACTGAGAAAAAAATTGTATTGTTTTAATAATTTATTAAAATTATCTTTTTTTAAATTTTTTGATGTATAGGAATCAACATCACCTTAATCCTACTCACAGTGTGATTGATATGACTCCAAAGTATCTTTTTATTTGAAATTGTCATTAATTTTAGTAAAACAAACAAGTTCCATACTCAAGACCAAGTGAAAACATTCAAATTGTATTCATTCTTTAGAAAAATGATCCATAAGTAATTTTTTATGTTTAGGAATCATCCCCCACTTCAATCTAACACACAGTGTGGCTGGTATAACTCCAAGTATGTCTTTTTTATTAAAAAATGACATTCATTTTAGAAAAAAGAAAAATTGACAAACTAAAAACCAAGAAAACACATTCATATTGTTTTGATATTTTATAAAAATGATCCATAACTCATTTTTCATGTGTTGGAATCAACCGTACTTCAATCAGACACATGGTTTCGTCGATATGACTCTATGTGTGTCATTTTATTTAAAATTGGAATTAATTTTAGTAAGAAAAGTGACATACTAAAAACCAAGAAAAGGAATTTATATTATCTTGATACTTTAGGAAAATAATCCTTATGTTATTTGTGATGTGTAGGAATCAATATAGTCTCAATCTAATGCATAGTGTGAGAAGTACGACTCAAAGTGTCTGTTATCAGTTTAAAATTTACATTTTAGTTAAAACATGTGCCACTCACTGAAGACAAAAAAGAAACTTGAATTGGTTATCTTGATAATTTAGTAAATTGATTAATAAGTCATTTTTGATGTGTATAAAGTAGTATCACTTCAAACTGACACATGATGTGACCAATATGAGTTAAAGTACATGTTTCAGATTGAAATATCATTTTAGAAAAAAACAAAAAGTGACATACTCGAAACTGAGAAAACACATTCATATTTTTTTTTGATACTTTAGGAAAATGATCCATAAGTCATTTTTTATGTGTATGAATCAGAAGAACCTCAATCTGATGTAAAGTGTGAGCGATATAACTATAAGTGTTTCTTTTTTAAAAAAAATTGACTATAATTTTAGAAAAAATAACCAGTGACATACTAAAAACTGAGAAAACATACTTGTATTGTTTTGATACTAGAGAACACTACATAAGTTATTTTTTATGTGTAAGAATCAATACCACCAGAATCCAATGCATGATGTGACCGGTATAACTCCATTTTTGTCCTTTTTCAAAAAAACATTGACATTTTATTAATGTATTATTGATTATTTATGTTTAATTTATTTATTTATATTATTAATAACATTTTTTTTCATATATAGGTGAATTATTTTTCTTGACTTGGGGTGGTTTGTTCGATAACTAATATTATGGTCGATTTTTTTTGAGAGGGGGTCGCGGTGTGCCAAAGATTATGAAAACTTAATGTTTTAAAATTATTGGGGATAGTAATTGAAAATGTGATTATACAAAACATTTTTTGAAATGTATATAGTAGTGTTTTTTTATTTCAGATGTAAAATTTATTTCAATTAAATTTTTATTTGCATAGGTGTATTTTATTATAGGTTAGATGTTGTTGTAGTGTGTTGTTATTCAAACAGCACACTACAGCAGGTGGGCCTTTATCAGCACTATTTCTTGTGCTGATAAAATATCTTTATATCAGTGCTAATAAAAGCTCGGATGAAGGGGGAATTTATCATCACTAATGAAAGAATTGATAAAGGTTGGCCTTTATCAGTACTTTGTTTAGCGCTGATAAATGTCCACCTTTATCATCACTGATAAATCCCCCCCCCCCTAAAACAACGCTGAGGAAAAAATATATATATTAGCGTTGTTAAAGGCCTATTTTCTTACTATTAAAGGGATGATATATATTATTGTATTTATGGAACCTAGATATTTTAACTCCTTCAAAGAACTTTCACATAGCACTAGAGTGTTGGGTGTACCCTTACATGATTTTTCATAATTCTTATATGAGTACCTAACCACAAAGATAACATTGATGAAATAATTCTTATCTACCTTCATGTATCTTATGAGGCATGTGGGTACCCTTATGATCTTCTATCAGTGGTGTCAGTACCCATAGGAAGGTCCCCAAATGGAAAGGTTTCCTTGATGCAACCCCTATGAATGCAGGATTACCTTGATGTAAGAGGCCAACGACCCTTACACGAGTGATGAAACATTGAAGTCCCCTATGTAGGCCCTTTATTGGTGGTTATACGTTTACATAGGTACATTGATACTCAATGATACCTTTACATAGGTAAATTTACCCTGACATAAGAGGCCAGTTACCTTTATGCAGTGTCTGAGTTTCCCTTTCACAACCTTTGTAATCTCAGCAAGACCACTACATAGGTCATCGTTTTTACCCTTACATGGGTTATTTGTTAAAATACATTTATGTAATTAATTATTTTAAAAGAGAATACTATAAAAAATGATATTAATCAATTCAAAATGTAAAATGAAACTTAAATGAAATAAAACCATCAATAGAATATTGATAATATCTTATATCAATGAATATTTAAATGAATAACATAGAACTTTGAAAATGATAAACCTAAAAACCAAGAAAATTACATCAAATAATTATTTCACAGAAATTTCAACCCAATAAAATTATTTTATCTTTAAAAATAATAAAATTGAAATGCAGGACATTAAACATTTTGTCACTAAAATCACTTTTTCAAAGAATCATTCAAAGAATTTAAATTTCAACTGCATATTGATCGTCATTCAAAATATTATTATTTAAATAATGTTTTGAATACTATATCATATAAATGATATGGAAACATGTATAAAAATGATGCCTCATAAAAATACCCAACACATAAATAATTTATTGTTCCCAATAAATCAAAATAAAAAATTTAGTGGTAGTAAATTCATATTAAAAAATAAACATTTTCATTTTCAACAAGGTAGTGATTTTGAAATGTATTTCCCCCATGGACTCCCTAAAATAAATAAATATGATTATTCTACTCAAAATAAAGATTCCTTATAAAACGTTCGTCTTTAGTTTATAAAAAATATTGAGATTGAAAATTTTGAAAGGATTTAAAAAAACATTTCATTCAAATTTTCTTTAAAACTTATATTTTTCTCTAAGTGAATATACTCACTTTATTTAACATAGAATAATTATAAAAAAACTAGTGGATGAGTGGTTTTAATAATTAAAATGAATCATAATTAACTTATACACTATTTTTAGCTGAAAGAATAAAAAGATCACAAGGATTATGAGTTATTTCATTTCCCATTTAAATGCACAACTTATGAATTTAAAATCCAATAAAGAAGTTAAAAACCAATTATGTTTATAAATATTACTCCCACATTTTTACCAAAAGAACGAATTTCTTAATATACCAAAGTAAATGATGTTATAATATTGATACCATGGTAGAATAAAAATGATTAATCACTCCAAGAATAAAAAATAGATCTCAAGTTCTAGAAAAATTCACCACCACTAAAAATGAAAATTTCATGCTTGAAAAAAATTTATTTTGAAACAATTTAAGATTTTTTTGATGTGTACTTCATTGAAATACAATTAAAACGATTAAAGATCCCTCCCATACACTTAAAACCCAATATTATTCCCAATATTGACTCTAATGTGGGTGAAATAAATAAGCAGTTATAGCTTAACCAGATTTTATATTTCCATAGTTCAAAATCATAAACTAGGGTCATAATAAACCTCATATAGAAAGTTTGACACAACTCAAAGAATATTATCCAAGAATTTTTTTAAAATGAAAAGTAATTTTCATAATAGATAGAATACTCGATTTTCAAGAAACCTTGGTATAGTATAGCATGTTAAAAAATAATTCTATCATGTAATAGAACTTCAGATAGGGTCCAAAATTTTCAACAATCCAAATAAGGTTTTAGGGAGTTTAAACAATATTTCAATTTTTTTAAAAGGCATGGAATAATGAAATATTTTTACCCCAATAATTTTATGAAATATATATCATACATTCATATTTGAGACAACCTAGTTTCACCCCAGACATAGTTTTAGACATAAAGAAAAAATTTCACTAGTCTGACATATTTAAAATGTACTTTCAAAGGAACATGAAACTGTTTTAGTAATTAATTATTCATGAAAAATGTAAAAGATAACTCACTTTATAGTTGTAGTATTTTTTTCTCAAGTTCACCCAATTGATCACTCTCCTTTAGTATTTCAGGTTCTACTTGATCTCTCTATTAATGTATATATAAGAATAAAATAGTTAATCATTAGAACAAATCATTATAAATCAATAAGATAAGTCTATGAAATGGTGAGATGATGTGGTAATGAATCTCATTATCCATACATTACCATAGATCCTGACTTACCCATTGATGACTTTTATCATTGCCAAAAAAGTGTAGATAAAGGTGTACCCTTTATTAGCGCTTTTTTTAGCGCTGATAAAGATGGATCTTTATTGGCGCTATTCTTTGTGTTGATAAAAAAATTTAATAAAAAGATTTATTGATATATATATATAATTATCATATTTATTTTCAAAAAATAATGTTTATTTACATGAATTAATTAAAAAATCATCTATATAATTAATATAAATGTTCTATATTTATATATATATTTTAATAATTCAAGTATATATATATAATTTTATGGAAAAAGTATTTATATAATTATAAATATATATATATATATATATAATAAAAAAGTATAATAAATATATTTATTATATTAATATATCAATATATATAATTATATAAATATATATAATTATCTAAATATATTTATAAATATATACAAATATTAAAAACATAAAGATGGAGGGTCTCTCTCTCAAGAATGAAGAGCTTCTCTCTCTAGATATTAAGGGGATGGATTTGGAAACCAAGAAAGATCTATCATGGTATTGTTGGTCATTTTTAGATGATTCATTGGCCTTCTTCATCAGGCTGAATCTAGTGAAGAAATTGGAGGTTCTCAATCTAGTGAAGAAATAGGAGGTTCTCTATACACTATTAGATCTATCTCTGATCTCTTAGGCGGTGATAGTGAATTTTGATTTAGTGAGGAGATGACGGAGAGTCAATATTAGTTAGGATGGTGGGGAGTTAATAGAGGACTCATGTCTATTGGGGAGATAACAGTGAGTGAATCTTGGGGGTGATGGAAGGGCGCCACAACAGAATGAAGAACATGTGACAAGCGACGACATGGTGAATTTAGAGACAAAAAAGGGGTTCCAGTAGCTAACTCTGGTCCGATCGGGAAATGGGGGTGAGTGAAGCTTAGGGGTGATGGATATCTAGGTAGATTGATGGATATCTACATGAGAGGGTGGGGTTGATCTATGTTTCTGATTGGGGATTTTTGGAATTGGTGTAGGATCCTGGTGGTGGATGAAGAGATCTAGGACGACATTGTGGATAGCTCGATGCAGATGGTATTTGGTCGGCAATGCCATCGACGTGGAAGGATACAAGCTAGACAGATAAATCTAATGAATGAAAAATGTGGTGGTTTGTTGGTGGGGCACGGTTGTTATGGTTCCCCGACTGTAAATGGTTTGATATGCTTACATATAGAGATGTTGTTGGAGTTAGACTCTTCCTGATAGCGAGGAGCATGTTTTCTAGTGACGTTGTGTGGAGAAGGCCAGGGGAGACCTTGGGAGTAGGAATAAGATGACCACAGGCAGTGGGGTGTTGGCTAACCTAGGAATGTGGGATGACTTTTGGTGTTGTTTCAGGTGATGTATTTGGTAGACGAGCAGTGACTAGGATGTCAGGCAGGTACCAGTTTAGCCTTTGGGAAGCTTTCAACATGGGCCAATTCATGGAATTTAGGGCTCACAACATTAGGCCTTTAGAATGGATTACGAGGATCAGACCGGTGGTTTGCTAGCCTATGGATTGCAATGAGAAATTGACCCCATGGGCTCTAAAAAATTGTTCTTTCAGGATTTATTTCTTTTTGGGGGAGTTATGGTGCTCCAAATAATGGGCTTATAGGAAATGTGTGAAATTATGGATGGGAAAATTCTATGGTTGTTCTTGGTGGTATTTTTTTCCACTTTTATGTTTTGGTGGTGTTTGGTGTGCCACATCATTTGTCTTTATTGTACTTTTATTTTCATTAATAAATTTTTAGGACCGAGTACGCTCGGTAGCTGAAATTTCATGGTTATATTTATTTATAATTATAATTATAAATAAATATATATTTAAATAATAATAAAATTGTAATAAATATATTATTACATTAATAATTATATATATTTATATAATAATATATATATAATTATATATAATTATATAAATACATATAATTATATACAATTTTTTATTAATATATTTATTTATAATTACAATTATAAATATATATATATAATTATAAAATTATAATTATTATATTTAAATAATAAATATATTTATTATATTTATAATTATATATAATTATAAATTAATGAATATATATAATTATATATATATATGGGATATGATGGATGCGATTTGAGAGTCTCTCTCTAGCCACTCATGGTGATTAGAGTTGGATTCTGATGGATCTTGACTATTTATTTGATCCTTGTGATGTTTTTGTTTTCCCATAGAGGAAGATTGAAACCATGGATGAGGGCGTAGGGGGAAATGCATTACCTAAGCCTTCAAATATGGATGGCTAGGGAGTTTGTGTGGCTCATGATTTTCTCTCTACGAAGGTTGTGGTGTCAGGGACTTGAGATTATTCATCTACTGACCCAATGAAAATTTTGACTTATTTGAAGTTTAATCAACCCCTCTTGGTTAAAGATGACCTCAATTCTATATTTTTCCTTAATTCCTGATCAGATTCAAAGAAATCACATAAGATTGTGAGGTACTGTGTTTTATCCTTTGTTGAAGCAAATCCTAAATTCATTAGAGACTGATTCAAGGATTTGAAGCACTCCATCAATGCATGGTTGTTTCCACAACAATGTTCCAATGCATGGAAACTTGATGATTTGAAGAGTTGTCTTCTTTAGGTTTAGGGATTTGGAAAATGGTGCATCGTCTCAATTGGTATGGGCTTCTTCCATATTATTTTTCCTTCATAGGATCTAAAGTTAAATGGATGGGGCTTTGGTTATTTATCCCTTAATATAGGTTCCTTGAGATTACAAGATTGGGATCCATGGTTTGATTCAACTCAGGTGAAGAACTCAATGACCTAATCTTGGATCAAGATCACATGTCTAAATTGGTATTTTTGGAATCCCAATATTCTGTGGGATGTTGTCTCTATTATGTGGAATACCATCAAGAATTACAAGGCGACTGAGTTGGCTAGATATGGAAAATCTTGCCATATTCTTATTGAGTTTGATCTATCCTCTACTTTAATTGAAATTTTTTATTTAGTTGCTGATAAATTCAAATTTGAATTATCTATTCAGTACGAGCATGTGCCTAATTTTTGCATCATTTTTTGCTATATTGGACATGTTAAAGAGAATTTTTGTAGGAGTATTAAGTGGTCCAATTGTAAAAAAAATGGACACTTAATTGAAAATTGTATGTTCAAGTTGCCTCTGGTGAATGATGGAATGAGGAGGATAAACAATGCATGCTGAAGGGGTCGAATAAAGAATGATTCATGTTAAGAGGAAACTAACAAACTTATCGTGTTGATTTAGGACAAATGCAGGATAGGAAGGACTACACTTCCTTAAAGAAAAAACCTTTTATCACTTGTTGGTATCTCTTTTAAGTAAATAATTGGATCTGTTTTGAAGCCCACTGGCCTGCCATCTGTTCCTAGTAATGATAGACAGTGGAATGAGGAGGGAACCACTACATTTATAGACTCATAGACTATAAAAAAATAGAGTATTACCTTTCGTCCATTTAAGAAGCTCATAATAGTTTAATTAATTCTTTGTTTTCTTAGGATTATAATCATGGATATTCCCCATAGGCTGATGATATGTAGGTAGGCATACAGAAGGAGGGATACCTTGATGGCTCACCTGATGATGATATGGTTGATATGATTGGTGATTCTTACTTGAAAGGTAATATTAATGGAACAGGTCTGAATATTTACTAGGTGATTCTATAGGAAAAATATCTAAATAATCCTAGGACTTCCACTAGAATGTTGACCACATAGGCTACTATGGGTGTGGATCCCACATGGCTGGAGGAATCACTACCTAGCCTTCTCAATCAATGTATTAATGATCAGAGTAGTAGGGAGTCTACTCCTATTGCAAGTGTTGTTAAAAGGGTTCTGAGGGGACCTCATCTTTACATGCTGGTAATGTTTCAAGTGATAATGAGTGGGCTATCTTTAGGAAAAATCAACCACAAAAAAAAAAGAGACCATGGTGCCAAGGTGTGATGAGGCGTAAGGCATGCCTTCTCTTTCTACTGAATGTTTTTTCACTTACTCTAAGAGTAATTATTTGGGATTTGATGCTTGGGATGGAAAATAAGAGAATTAGAAGCGTTTCATTGCACCCAATTTCTTTTCAATTCTTGACTCCATTACTATCCTATAAATTTATGCATTTTACATTAAGATCCTTGAGAAGAAGGGAATCAAAAAAAATGTGGATAAAGGAAGGCTACCCACAACCTATCACAAATGTTGGCTGTAATGTTTCTCCCTCTCTGATGAATGTGCAAGTTATAAATAAGGATCTCTAGGTGGAATATGCTTCTCATTTTAGGGATCCCTCGCTTGGAGACATCGCAATCAATCAATCCTTTCATGGGGATAAGTCTCGTATTAATGAGGTCATGCCTCTAAATGATACAATAGAACATGATATGATTTTTGTTGTTAAAGAATTTCAAGCATCGTTACTAGAAAATGCTATGGATAAAGATCAAGATGCTGACTCATGTAGTGGGAATGATGACCCACTAGACATGGATGATAAAGGTGATACTTGGAAAGCTCCAAAATAATGGAGGATAGGTACACACCCAATGGGCTAGAGGGTCACACATAGAAGGGGTGGTTGACATAAAATGTGGTGATTGTGCTGTTTTCCTATTGTATTATGGTGGTGTCATGTGTACCACTTTTTATCTTGCAACTCCATCATATCCTTTTTCTATTTTCTTTCTTTTTAATAAATTTTATGCGGCCATGGGTTTTAATCCATGGCTCATATAATTCCTTGTGTAATAATATATATATAAATATATAAATATATATAAATATATAAATATGTATAAATATATAAATATGTATAAATATATAATTATATTTATAATTATATAAAAATATTTTTAAAAATATTTATTTGTAATTAGAAGTATAAATAAATAAATAAATATTTATATATTTGTAAATAAGATTTATATTACAATAAATATGTTTTTTAAAACTGGGGTCAAAGCCTCTTTTTATTATGAAGGAAAAGACCTCTTTCTATTTGGGTAGAGGGAGTCTCATTACATAGCTTATAGGCACAATGCCAAGTGGACCACGAATATGGCCCTTGGTCCCATTACAACATCATGATTGCATCATCCTACCAGCGTCATGCATGTGTCACCTTCTGTCTGTAACATGCCTACATCACCACTTGTCTGTGTCATTCCTGCGTCACTTCCTGCATCATAAATCCCCCAAAGGGAATTCCAAGATTTGAACTTTGGTCTTTTTAATATCAGATTATGATGTTTACCAGTCAGGCACACCAGTTACATTACTATAAGTATATATATGTGTAAATATAGTATATAAATATGATTTTTATAACTTTTAATAAAAATATATTATCATTTTCAAAATTTTATATATAAAAAATTATCAAATTTATATTAGTAAAAATGTTTAATAGTTTATTTATTTACATTAATTACAAAATGAATGCATATAATTAATATATATATGATATATTGATATATATATATATATATATTAAAAATTAATTCAGTTAAATAAATATAAATGATGTATTTTTAATATGTGATTTTTGAACTTATATATTTATATCAATATTTATGTGTATATATGAGAGGACCCGACCCCAGAATACCTGGATCTGGTTCCTTGAATCATGATGTGTAATTATCTTTTTTTATTTTACAAAATAAAGCACTGATCCAATACACATCATGTCCAAACAGAGGATCGAATTCGGTTTAGGTTTTGGGAAACCATCCACTTCTTTCTTACTTCTATAGCTCAAATTGATACCTGAAAATTTTTAAACAAAAACATAGGGTGAGCATATGAATGCCTAGTAAGGGTTTTAAAATAAACCAATATAACTTTTGAAAACATTCATTAAAACATTCCATAAAACATTTTTCTTAAGAGAAGTTGTAACACATGTAACACTTCATAATAATAAAAGTGCACAACTAAAGCATGCCAATAGAATTATAAGGGCGCATAATTAAATTACACACTTTCTCATTTAGAGTAATAATTATAAGACGTTCAACATTATCAAGACATATGGATATACAAATACAATTTTAACAATTAATAGTAATGCATGATTATAGTTTCCCATAAAAAACTTCAATTCCATCCTTTAGTATTGTGAAACATACACTGTCCATTAAAATCTATGAGTATTTCATAAATAATATTCCATAACTTATACTTATTTTGGTTCTCATAATCATAAGCTCTTAAACCAAGGATATTCTACTAGCTGAATAATCCTCTGGTTAATTAATTTACATAGTCATAATGAGGAAAGTGCATATACCATACATTCTGAAACATATTGTCAAGGTCTTGGCCAATACGTTTAATGATTAAGGCCTCGGCTAGAATCCATAATATCTTTAACCAAGTATATTCTACTAGTAGAATATTTTTCTAGTTAATTAAATTACAAAATCATAATGAGGAAATTTTATATTCCGGACTATGTCAAGGCCTCGGCCAAGACATCTAATGATTAAGGCCTCGGCCAAAATCCATAACTCATAATTGAGAAAGTCCTCGGCCAATTCCACTTCTTGTTGTCTCGTGACACCTACTGATGCACTGAGGGGCTGTAGTGGGCCCCACCCATCACATACTAAGTCCAATTCATCCCTCATATCTCTAAATAAAGTGCACATAGCACTTGATTTATTAAATCACTTATCACTTATCATACCAAGTGCACGTATTACTTGGTTTCTTACTTCACATTATTCAAAGTGTCCCATAACACTTTGAGTAATTTAATTTCTTATCTCATCATTATGATATGCCGCATGCATGCATCATTGAGTGCAACTATAAATAAAATGGAAAATGAAACCATTCACTAAAAATTCCTAATATGACAGACAACATTGAAAACATGTCAGTAATAGTTTATCAAAGGCATACATAGTTTATTACACATCCTTTGCACATGAGATAGTTATTAAATCACATCAAATCATGAGTGAGAATGGGTTTTCCATATGAGATGTTAAAATGATAACCCTTTAATTTAAAATCCTTATTCCCTGAATGAAAATACATGTTATTTAATATGCTGACAAAAAGTGTCAGTGATCAAACAATTAGATTACATCATGACTCAACTAACCACAATCACCATAGATGGTAAAAACAATAAGTTAGCATGACATGATCACGTAGTTTAACACACCCTTTAATCATTTAATATATTTTTTGTTAAATAAATTATTTATATTCATTCTAATCATAACACAACAAGGTCAATCATATAATACCTTTGATACATGAAATTATAACATGGATAATATCATTAAAAGTTCTTTAACTAAAACAAGTTTGACATACTTTATGGATTAGGACATACACATTTACATAAAACCTATTGGTTGGATTACATAGAGATTTATATTCATTAATGTCTTACAAGTATTAATTACATCAATATATTAATTAGATTATAATAATACATACATGAAATTAGGTTTTTGTAAACAATAACTATATATACACAATGTATATATAAGATTTTTCATAATTATACTAGGTTTAATGATTTCTTATAAGTAATAAATACATTAAAACATATTTAGTACACCATTTTAACTTGATTAAAAACCAAGCCATGATAGGTTTATAACATGTGTGACTATATGTATATATATATATGAACATACATAATTGGGTAAAAAGTTTTATACAAAATATAGTTCTTAATTAACTTTGAAACTCAAAGTTTTTTTAGTAAAACATAAATTCGGACATAAGGGTTTTATGAAAAACTGTAGGGATATATATATGTATATATATGTGTGTGTTTGTGTGTGTGTGTGGTATGTATATGTGTAATGTAATTAAGTTTCATGAGGTAATTATGCTTCAGATTCACTAATACAGTATAAAATCAAAAATTTCGAGCCCTGCAGTCGGGTATAGAAGGCTTTAAACTTAAACCTTGAGATGTAAAAATATAAATTATAGTTATACATATGTATATATTCTAAAAAGGAAAACACAATGTAAGACAAAACAACCCTTAAAATGTTCTGAGGAGGAGGAGAGATTGAGGAGGATTAGCTAAAGTTTTCTAGAGGTTCGAGTTGTGGAAGAGCTGAGGGATCCTTGGGTGTGCCTCGGGTGTATTTGTTTATAAACTATACCTATACTGATTATTTTAATGAATGTTTTATGGGATTCGAGGCCAAAATGGTTTATAAAAAGACTAAGGGTCGGTCTTTGTAGAAACTGCATGAAATATGGGGGACCAACGGCTGTCATGTGGAGAAAAAATGGTGCAAAGTAGGGTGTAGGGTTACTGGTGCAAAGCAGGCGGAGAAGAAGAGGACAAAGCAGGAGAGGAAGATCAGAAAATTAATGAACAGTCAAGATTTAATATGGGTTTGATCCAATGGTCGGGGTGCATCTGCGGGTTTTAAAGGTGATGGACGTCTTAGATTGATCTATGTCAAGATCAGATGGCCCATGATCAATGCGTCATTTTAAAAATCTCGGACGGTCGAGATTAGATCCGAGGTTGATTGAACGGTGCATAAAAACGCGATGGTGCTCCGCGATTGCTAAAGGTCGAACGCGGGATCAGGATCGATGGCCTAGATCACACGCGATGCGATCCAATGGCCTATATTTGATTCCCAATGATTTTATCCACCCCGCATCGAAACGGTGAGATGTTTGTGTCTCCTTTATAATCTCGATCCTCCAAACAATAGCTTAGAAAAACATATAGCACACGCCTAGGGAGCCCAATACATGGTCTCTTTCCCCCACAGGCCTCATCCTACCCCTGCCTCGTCGTGGCCTCACGCCTACAGTGGTGTGCCCATGTGCTCCTGTGCTCCCATGCTCCTGTGCACTCTTTGGGGAACCTATGCCCACGCTTGGGCCGACCTTGGCTTAGGATGAGAGCTAGGTTCATCCACCTAGCGTTAGCTTCCACCCTTGGCCCAACCATAAAGAGATGGCCCTAGAGGGCCCAATTTTTTATTAAAACTAACCTAAAAAATATGTAGTCTTTTGGGAAAATAATACATTTATTAAAACTTTGTAAAAATTAACCTTTTAAACATGACTTTTATTTAAACATTAAAAATATAATGAATACAAATCATACTTTTTCTTAGCTCAAATTATTTACAAACACTAAACATTTAACATAAAAAGTTATAAATTGAATGATAATTCTTATACTAGTATTATAGAGGTCAAAACTTAGTTTGATAAAAAACATAGTTTAATTATAAGAAATTAAACATAGTCTACAACACTTTTTATGAAATTAAAATCTTTACAATATAACTGAAATATTTGTAAAGTGTTTTTAATTTCTTATTACATTAGAAAATCACGTAAGTGTAATTCAAACTATTTCACCATGTCCTTTTAAAGTCTATGATTAGAGTGGATTTATAATTTTTCAATCCATAACCTAATTATTTGGAGAACTAAAATATACTCACAAGTTTTCAATTAATTCTCCAAACCGGCCAATGGCTATATTTATAGCCATTAGAGTTCCGCGTTCTCCCAAGGAAATGGTCAAATTAGTGTCTTATAAAACCAATCCTTAGGGTGTCCTAAAACTCAAGTCAAAGAAGAATATGGTTCACATCATACCATTGTTTCTTAGTGTGACCGCAGTTGATTTGGCCATTCTTATGTTCATTATGACGGATTCTAAGGACCCATATTATCTTCTTGAGGTTCTCATTATTTTCAGTGGTATCCCTGTAATTTTGATAGGGTTTTTAATAGGTATATTTGGGTATAATTGTTTCTTGTGATCTTGGTACATCGTAAACACTACGGTGTTCTTATTTAAATGAAAAGCTTTGTGTCCATTTTGTGTGTGTTTTACTCAGTGGCATTCTAATATAAATTAAAACCATATTATTAATTTTTCATGAGAGAAAAGTTTTGTTCGGTTATTATGAAATTCAAACAAAATTAAAACATAAACTTGTCAATACACGAGGTTCAAGTTTTTGGGGTGTTACATTATCCCGCTACAAAGAATTGTGTCCTCGCAATTCATTCTATATATGCATAAGAGAAAGACTCCCTCACCAAATTTACCACAACCTCCATCGTGGAGGGTCATTCAGTATTTCCAGATGAATTCCCAAGTAAATTTTCAACTCTTCTGCTTACCTAGATCAGATAAATTTTGAGAAGATTGAGTTGAACCTTTGAATAGTGCATTCGAGCTTCCAGAGAGAGGCTCGAATGGTGGAATGTTCAGAGATGTCCAAATGGACCAACTCTAAAATAATTCACCGGAAAGACTCTCGATTGAGAGCATCAAAGTCATAGGTGTTGTCATATAATCTAAAAACTAAGGAGTTGGTACATATAGGTTGCACAAAGGTTTCCCTCCAAAGCGGCCTCTTGAAATCTTTCTCTAGCTGCGAAGTTCCGGCCCAGAGTAAAGCATAAAAAAAGCCCTTAGTGGTATTTTCCTCTTCGCATGTACTTGGAAAATTGGAATGTGTCTATTATGTGGTATATGTAAGCATTATTTTGATAGGAACAAAGAATTCCTAGACTGTTTTACACTTTGAAAAGTTTCTTGCACGTTTTTTGCAAATTTGCAAAAGGTAGGTACTCTTATTCACATGTATTGACCAAGATGGTCTCTAGTATCTCGGTAGGGAGTTATAAGATGTGAGTCTGTCCTTCCATCTGAAAATTTTTATGAAATTTCAATCGTTGAAACCCATCAAAAAGTATAAAAAAAGTAAAGATAATTGAAATAGTAGATAAAAATGTAATCTCATATATCCACTGGTACATAAAAAGGAAGGGATAATGGTTTCCCCAGTTACCTAATATATGAATCCCCAAAACTAGTTCAAAACTTTCAATCTCCCTGAACCATATGTAACCTGAGCAGTCTAGTTAAATCTTGTGGGTGCACTTATGGTGTCTCCGGATTCTGGCATGTGGGGTGTACAACTGTGAGACGTCCATATGTACTTTTTGTCTGTATATAGAACGGGAGACTTTGTATTCAAGGATGTAAAATTCCATTACTGGACCGTAATGGTTATAGGATAAGACTTGACACATATACGCAGTGCGGGGGTCTCCCGTAGCTGCAGCTTCTTGGAAATTCGTGAGGGATGGGATGCCTTCCGCAATGGTGAAGCATCTAAAAAGTCCCTCATAGTATTTTCCCTGTTGTGCATAGGATGGAAATTGGGCTTCCATCATAAATATGTAATCCATAATCGCTCTTCATTGGAGTTGTAGTACTCGGGGGGAGTTGGATACATTATAGAGATGTTTGCATGACATACGGATATGGGCATAGTTTATAAAATTTTTGTGGACGACTAAGGAAACTATGGTTTATAGGGCCTCATTGGGAAGAGACAGAAGACTAGTGCCTTCGTTTTCCATCTGAAAATTAGGAAGATCCTCATAATTAGAAATTATTAAGTAAATTTTTCTTTGTTTAAGTTCTTTATTCCAGAGTTATCTAAACTGAATCCTATGATACCAACTGTGAGGACCCGACCCCAGAATACCCGGAGCCGGTGCCTTGAATCATGATGTGTAATTATCTTTTTTTTCTTTTACAAAATCAAGCACTGATCAACTACACATCATGTCCAAACAGAGGATGAAATTCAGTTCAGGTTTTGGGAAACCAGTCACTTTTGTATTACTTCTATAGTTTAAACTGATACCTGAAAATTTTTAATCAAAAACATAGGGTGAGCATACGAATGCCCATTAAGGGGTTTGAAAATAAACCAATATAACTTTTGAAAACATTATTTAAAACTTTCCATAAAACATTTTTCTTAAGAGAAGTTTTAACACATATAACACTTCATAATAATAAAAGTGAACAACTAAAGCATGCCAACAGAATTACAAGGCCACATAATTCAATTACAGGCATTCTCATTTAGAGTAGTAATTATAAGAAATTCAACATAACCATAACATATTGATACACAAGTACAATTTTAACAACTAAGAGTAATTCATGATAAGATTTGTGCATAGAAAACTTCAATTCCATCCTTTACTATTGTGAAACATACACTGGCCATTAAAATATCTGAATATTGCATAAATAATATTCCATAACTTATACTTATTTTTATTCTCATAATCATAATATCATTAACCAAGGATATTATACTAGCCAAATAATCCTCTGGTTAATTAATTTACATAGTCATAATAAAGAAAGTGCATATACCAAACATTCTGAAACATATTTTCAAGGTCTTGTCCAAGATATCTAATGATTAATGCCTCGACCAAAATCCATAATCTCTTTAACCAATTATATTCTACTAGTCGAATATTTTTTTGGTTAATTAAATTACATAGTCATAATGAGGAAAGTGCATATGCTGAACTATGTCAAGGCCTCGGCCAAGACATATAATGATTAAGGCCTCAGCCAAAATCCATTGGGAAATGCCTCGGCCAATTCCGCTTCTAGTTGTCTCATGAGACATACCTATGCACCAAGGGGCTGTAGCGGGCCCCACCCGTCACATAGTAAGTCCATTGAATTCCTCATATCTCTAAATCAACTGCACATACCACTTTATTTATTAAATTACTTATCACTTATCATACCAAGTGCACGTATTACTTGGTTTCTTACTTCACATTATTCAAAGTGTCACATACCACTTTGAGAAATTTAATTTATTATCTCATCATTATGATATGCCACATGCATGCATCATTGAGTGCAACTATAAATAAAATGGAAAATGAAACCATTCACTAAAAATACCTAATATGACATACAACATTGAAAACTTGTTAGTTTCAGTTTATCGAAGGCATACATGGTTTATTACACATCCTTTGCACATGAGATAATTATTTAAGAACATCAAATGATGAGTGATAAGGGGTTTTCCATATGAGATGTTAAAATGATAACCCTTTAAATTAAAATCCTTATTTCTTAAATGAAAATACATGTTATTTAATATGGTGAAAAAAATTGTTAGTGGTCAAACAATTAGATTACATCATGACTCAACTAACACCAATCACCGTAGATGATAAAAACATGAAGTGAGAATAACATGATCACATAGTTTAACACACCCTTTAATCCTTAAATATATTTTGGTCAAATCAATAGTTTATATTATTTCTAATCCTAACAAAAAGATTTCAATCATATAATACCATTGGTACATGAAATTATAACAAGTATAATATCATTAAAAGTTCTTTAACCAAAACAAGTTTGACATACTTTATGGATTAGGACATACACATTTACATAATACCTATTGGTTGGCTTACATAGAGATTGATATTCATTAAAGTATCACAAGTATTAATTACATCAATATATTAATTAAATTCTAATAATCCATACATGAAATTAGGGTTTTGGAAACTATAACTGTATATACACAATGTATATGTATGAATTTTAATTATTAAACTAGGTTTAATGATTTCTTATAAGTAAAAAATACTTTAAAACATATTTAGTACACCATTTTCACTTGATTAAAAACTAAACCATGATATTTTTATAACATGTGTGATTGTATGTATATACATATATATATGAGCATACATAATTGGGTAAAAAGTTTTATACAAAATATAGATCTTCATTAACTTTGAAACTCAACGTTAATTTTACTAAAACATAAATCCGGATATAAGGGTTTTATGAAAAATTATAGGGCTGTATATTATATATATATATATATATATGGTATGTATATGTTGCATGTAATTAAGTTGCATAAGGTAATTATGCTTCAGATTCACTAATACCCTATAAACCCAAAAATTCTGAGCCCTGGAGTCGGGTATATAAGGGTTTAAACTCAAACTGTGATATGTAAAAATATACATTATAGGTATACATATGTATATATTCTAAAAAGAAAAATGCAACACAAGACGAAACAACCCTTACATTGGTCTGAGGAGGAGGAGGAGAGCTTGAGGTGGATTGGATGAAGTTTGTTGGAGGTTCGAGCTGTGGAAGAGTTGAGGGATCCTTTGGTGTTCCTCATGTGTATTTTTTATAAACTATACCTATACTGATTATTTTAATGCAAGTTTTATGGGATTTGAGGCCAAAATGGATTATAAAAATACTAAGGGCCGGTCTTTGTGGAATCCGCATGAAAGATGGGGGACCCGCAGCAGTCAAGTGGAGAAAAAAAATGGTGCAAATTAGGGTGTAGGGTTACTGGTCCAAAGTAGGAGGAGAAGAAGAGGATAGCGTGGGAGAGGAATATCGGAAAATTAATGAATGGTCGGTATTTAATCTAGGTTTCATCCAATGATCATGGTGAATCCGTGGGTTTTAAAGGTGATGGACGGCTCGGATTGATCTGTGGCAAGATCGTATGGCCCATGATCGACGCAACATTTTGAAAATATTGGAAGGTTGAGATTAGATCCAACATTGAACGAACATTGCATAAAAACATGGTGGTGCTCCGCAGTTGTTGAAGGTTGAACGCGAGATCAGGATCAATGGCCCAGATCGCGCGTGATGTGATCCAATGGCCCAGATTTGATCCCCGATGATTTAAGCCACCCCACATCGAAATTGAGAGATGTTTGTGTCCACTTTACAAGATCTATCCACCAAACGATAGCTTAGAAAAACACATAGCACACACCTAAGGAGCCTTATACACGAGCTCCCTCCTCCGCAGGCCTCGGCCTGCCCCTGCCTCATCGTGGCCTCACGCCAACGGTGGTGCGCTCATGCACTACTATGCTCCCACGCTCATGTGTACTCTTCGGGGAACCTATGCCCATGCTTGGGGTAGCCTTGGCTTGGGCTGAGGGCTAGGCTTAGCCACCTAGCGTGAGCTGCCTCCCTTGGCCCAGCCATAAAGGGCTGGCCCTAGCATGGCCAATTTTTTATAAAAACTTACCTTAAAAAATATGAAGTCTTAAGGGAAAATAATACATTTATTAAAACTATGTAAAAATTATCCTTTTAAACATGACTTTTATATAAACATTACAATGATAATGAATACAAATCATAATTTATCTTAGCTCAAATTATTTACAAACACTAAACCTTCAATATACAAAGTTATAAATTAAATGATAATTCTTATACTAGTATTATAGAGGTCAAAACTTTGTTTAATCAAAAACATAGTTTAATTATAAGAAATTAAACATAGTCTACAACACTGTTTAAGAAATGAAAATCTTTACAATATAACTAAAATATTTGTAAAGTGTTTTGAATTTCTTATTACATTACAAAATCACTTAAGTGTAATTCAAACTATTTCACCATGTCCTTTAAAAGTTCATGATTTGTGTGGTTTTATAATTTTTCAATCCATAACCTAATTATTTGAAGAACTAAAATATACTCACATGTTTTCAATTAATTATCCAATAAGGAAAATGACTATATTTATAGTCGTTAGAGTTCCAAGGTCTCCCAAGGCAACGGTCAAATTAGTGTCTTATAAAACCAAGCCTTAGGGTTTCCTAAAACTCTCAAGTCAAAGAAGAATATGGTTCACATCATACCATTGGTGATTAGTGTGGTCGCAGTGGCTTTGTCCATTCTTATGTTCATTATGACGGATTATAAGGACCCATATTATCTTCTTGGGGTTCTCATTGTTTTGAGTGGTCTCCCTGTAATTTTGATAGGATTTTTAATAGGTATATTTGGGTAGAATTGTTTCTTGTGATCTTGGTACATTGTAAACACTACGGTGTTCTTATTTAAATGAAAATCCTTATTTCCATTTTGTGTGTGTTTTACTCAGTTGCATTCTAATATAAATTAAAACCATATTATTACTTTTTCATGAGAAACAAGTTTTGTTCAGTTATTATGAAATTCCAAAAAAATCAAACATAAACTTATCAATACATGAGGTTTAAGTTTTTGGGGTGTTAAAGTATATGTGTTTTCATTATGTTGTGTGTGTGTGTGTTTTGTGTATGTGTATGTATTGATGTTATACATGTACAAAAGTATGTTTGTGTATATATGTATATGTGAACATGTACGTGAGACGTACATATATATATAACATGTGTACATCTGTACAGGTATGGAACGTACTTAGTTAATTATAAAATTATAAATATATATAATTTTAAAAAAAATATTTATAAAATTGTAATAAATATATATTTAAATAATTATAAAATTATAATAAATAAATTTCAATAATAAATATATTTATTATATTTATAATTATATAAAATTATATATTAATATATTAATATATAATTATGTAAATATATACCCAAACAATGGGAACCATGGGTAGTCTCCCATGGTTCCAAAATTTATTAAAAGTAAAAATTAATAAAGTACATAGAAGATGACAAGTAAATCAAAAGACAAGCCATTGAAAACAAGTGAATTTATCATCTATTGACTTAGCCACCACCACTACCTCTCAGATGATGGCCCCTCCTTCATGTTTTAGGATACTTCTATACTTCATCATTAACATGAGGTTCAATACACTCATCTGATAGGATTAGGTCCTCATGAGGTTGACGATCATGCTCTCCAGCTGGATTAAGGATCTCTGAAACTTTCCCATCAACACGAATAGCCTCATGAGAGTTTCCAAACTACTCACGGAATATCTCTTTGTTGCTAGACCTATTTGGAATATCAAGCAGACTAAATCTATTATTACCAAAATCTAGAATATCCACGACACGTTCCATACTAAATTAAGACCCCTGACTCCCTTTCTCATCTCACATGGGCGACCCCCCCCCCCTTCATGGAGGCATCAAGCAGAGAAGATGAATTGTGAGTGTCCTTCATAGTCGATTCACTAACCGCAATGAATTCTATGGTAGATTCATGTCCTTCTGTTGCATTAGCAATATTTCCAACAATATATTTCTTTTTAGAGTTACCTCTCACTAGAGTTTCAGCATCAACCTTTTTTCCCTTACGGCCTGTTGATGTGATTAATTGTTCCTATATGAATTAAGAGATTATATAAATATATATAACTATAAAAATATATTTATAAATACATGAAAATGTTTATAAATATATTTATTTATAATTAGAATTATATATATATATATATATATTTCAATAATTATAAAATTATAGTAAATATATTTACTATATAAATATATATAATTATATAAATATATTTATAAATTCATATAATTATATAAATATATTTATAATTTTCTACAAATAATTAAAAATATATATTTATAATTATAATTTCTAATAAATTAATATATATTTAAATAATCATAAAATTGTAGTAAATATATTTATTAGATTCATAATTATATATACTTCTATATTAGTAAATATATATATAATTATATAAATATATATAATTATATACAAATATTTATAAATATATTTATTTATAATTATAATTAAAAATTAAAAATTATATATTTAAAAAATTATAAAATTATAATAAATATTTTTAAATAATAAAAATATTTATTATATTTATAATTATATATATATCATTAGGGAAAGAGGATGGGTGTTTCTTATGAGAGTCTCTCTCAAGTTCGTAATGGCGAATAGGGTTTATCTCCATTGTGATTTCATCTGAAAAATCTTTGGCTGAGTTCTTTCTAGATTGACGTCATTTCGATGCATTCAAATATTCTTCTACTGGGATAGAAGATCAAAAGGCGGTTCATGGTGGATTTGCTTCATCCCCTGGTAATGCTACTAATCCCTCTTTCTCTCTCAACAAAGACTCTGTTTCAAGTGTTTTTTGGAGAAGGGGTATTGTTTCCCATGTTAAGGCTGATGCAGATGCAATCTCGGAGTGTCTGAAACTCATTGAGAACTCCATTATTGCAATAATCACCCTGCCGAAGGGATCAAAGCTGTGGAGAGTCGAGGATCTAGTCTCGGGTATATCAGATGTTTGGGTTTTTGGTAATTGGAAATACATACCATTGGTTCATGGTTTTTTCAACATTATTTTCCCCACATATGAACTGAAGATGAAGGCATGGGGTCTCGATTTGATTTCCCTCAAACCTAGGTTACTGTATATCCTTGAATATGATAGAAACTTCAACTCAATCAAGGTATGAAATTCTTAAACTCAAGTATGGTTCAAAGTCTTTGGTTTAAATTAGATTGTGTGGCATCCTAAGATTCTATATGTCATTTCTATAGCGATCGATATTCCTATAAAAATAGATAGAGAAACAAAACTGGCCCGATTGGGCCATTACACTCAATTATTTGATCAAGTAGATCTTTTCTCCACCCTGGTTAATAGAGTTATTCTCTATAATAATACTGATGGATTTAAATTGAAAATTTATTATGATAATGTTTCACATATCTATTCAGAATGTCAGATTATTGGCCATGATTCTTTGAATTATAAGAGATCCTTTGTTTGTGCTTTCTACTCAACTTTTAAACATGAGGAGAACTCATGTAGTTAGAAATCTCAACATCAATTCATGACTCAAAGTCATAATAATAGTCAAAAGAAGATGCAAGGTGGAGAAATACCCCAAACTAAATTGGAGGGGTCTGGATTGGGCAATGAGCATGGCCTTTTTGAAAAATATGTGTTGGTCTTATTAAATCCCCAAGAATAGGAAAGGATGGTTCTTCCTCTATGTAGAGGCAGTGCATTAATATAGTTTCTTTAGGGAATAATAATTGCTTGTCCTCCTCAATGATTATGGTAGTTGACTTGGTTGAGAAAAGTATTTATTTTCCAAGATCTAAAACTGATAAATTAGTTCCATATTTCTGGGATGTTATGGTGGCAGGTGAAGAGCATCATCATGATGATTAGATAGATTCTAACTTAGAGTTAGAGTCTCAATTAAAAGTTTATTCTCAACTTTCTAATGATTATCACTATTTCAGAAGTAGAAAATGGAAAGATAAAATTGATTCTTCATTGAAAACAAAGAAGATGACTTATCAAGGAGTCAAATAAGTAGACTCTTCTTGGTCCTTAATAATGGAAAAATATATAGTTATGGATTCCATGGAGAATGGAATGGGTATGGAGACTCCTTCAATGGTGTAGAGCATGGATTTTACCCTTATCAGGTCTCCACAGGACTCTGGTGACAATAAATTTACTCTTCCTAATAATTTGAATAAGCATAATAGTAATGATAAATTTCATGAAGAATTTGGTAATTATCATGGCCTGACTCATGTTGATGGACAAGAATTAGGAGGATCTGATCTATTTGGGAAGGACCCTCAGCCTAGTGTGGATCTAGTCTCATTAGATGATTGTACTAAGTCTCGGCTGGAGGAGGAGGCATGTTAGCAACCTAAAACGTAGAATATTGATTATCATATGAGTGGAAGGGGTGGTGGAAAACTTCATAGATAATCTAATTTCTACTTTTTAGTGACTTTTCACTTGCCTCGTCTCCTATCGTCTCTTATACCATTTTTCCCCTTTTAATGTTTCTTAATAAAATTTTTAGGTCCATGGGTTTAACCCATAGTTCATGCCATTTTGGTATATATATACAATTATATAAATATTTTTATAATTATAATAATAAATATATATATATATATAAAATAATTATAAAATTATAATAAATATATTTATTATATTTATAATTATATATATTTATATTTTATATATAAGAGGTTGCGATGAAGATGTTCTACAGGTTTCTCTCTCTTTATCTTCATAGAATTTGGGTCGATGTTTTTATGGGATCAAATTTGGATGGATACTTTGACACTAATTAGTTTTAAATCTATCCATCAATGAATGATAGAGTTGTGGTGGAAGTCATTTATCGATCTTCGGTTCCATTGGAGTCAAATATTTCTGGATGTGAAGTACACAAAAATAGGGGTTCTGATTTAAATAAGAATTCATCCATTCTAGGAAGCAATATGTATTCCATGTTAGAAAGATATTCTAATTTTAGAATTTTAAATAACTCTTGGGTTAATGGCATTCAGTCTCAAAAAAACATCAATAATGGATCCATGGCCTTTGTCAAGGCCAACCCAAAACTTTTTCGTGGATTGACCGGAGGATTGTGAACATTCAATCATTAGGCGGTTGTCTCTGCACAGTGAAAGAATGACTGAAAGCTGAAATACTTGAGAAATTATATTTTTTATATTTGGGGATTATATTATTGGTAGGTCATTTCAATTGGTATGTTTTTTTTCATTTAATATTTCCCTCATATGAACTCATGTTTAAAGCCTCTAGTTCTGGTTTTATTTCCCTTAAGTCAGGACACTAAGATTGTAGGAATCAGACCCCTGGTTCGACCAAGCTAAGGCTTATAATTCTAAAATTCAAAGATGGATCTGAATTAGGGGATTAAAAATGTTTTTTGGTACCCTTAGATCCTTTGGGGTGTTACCTCAGTAGTTGGAATCCCACTTAAATTTGACAAGGAGACTATGCTTACAGGGTTCGGTCATTCTGGTAGAGTTCTTATGAAAGTTGATCTTTTTTATTTTCTAATTGAAACTATTTTTTTAATGGATGATGAATTCAAATTTGATCTCTCCTATAATTTTAAATATATTCCTAACTTATTCTTTAATTTTAAATGCATTGGTCATCTTATAGATGTTTTCCTTAAGGGACTAAAATGTTTCAGTTGTAAGAAGACTAGTCACAAGGTTGAAAACTATAAATTTAAAATTCCAACCATAGGTTATGATTTTTCATATGGAAACGAAGATCCTATTGATGAGGGTCATGTTGATAAGGTTAATATGATGAGAAATAATTCTTTTTGACCTATGAATGAGAGTGTAACAGTTGTGAATGGTCATTCACCTGGAAAGTAAAATTTTTCCCCAGATGTTATCAATCTAGGAAGAGCTGTTGATATAGGGGTTGTAGATTCTCAACTGATACTAGAAGATGTATCTTTTTCTGAATTGTTTCATGGATATAATAATGGTAATTTTGGACAATTTGGATTTGATAATCCTACTGATAATATTGTACAGGATGATCCCTATTTTTCTCTTTATACACGACTTAAATGGGGAAATAGGTGTGAGTATAATAAAGGTGATGATATTGTATGTGAAGCCAAGGAAGATCCCACATAACTACTTGAGGAGCATTACTTATCTCTAGGTAAGATTTCATTTGAATTTCTCTCTCTACACCACAAAAAAAATTATTTGGACAGGGAGGTTGTTATGCTGAAGAAAGTGGAAGATGAACATGGGCATGTGGGTGAGGCCACTATACAAGTGTCTCCATGGAAGAAATTGGAAGGGGTAAATAAGTATATGTTGTACATGGTTCTGAATTACCACCAATGCATGATGCCAAGAAAACTACTTATGGTTAGTCATTAGATGTGGATGTGGGTGGTACCCTAAATGAAAAGAGTATTTTTTTCTCAATTCATGGGTCTATTAATAATTTGGTGTTTGAAAAACTATATCTTGAGGGTTTGGAGAAATATGGTGTGAAACAAACCAGTCTCTCATTCAACTTTGGAAAGTTGTGTCGAGACTGCCAATTTCTCTATACATGGTGATGGTAGAGGAAAGGAGGATGTCAAACCAAATTTCTCTATAGTTGATGATGTTATTATTGTATAGTGTGTGAATGATGCTGCTGAGGAGCCTGTACAGGAAATGGAAATTCTACTGCATAATGAAACAAAGTATATTTCCACTATTGGCAATGATGTTGGACTACAACCCTTAGATGAAACAAGGGCAGTTGAGGATAAGTAAGACAACGTCAAGAGCTTTGATGATCAAGTTGAAGCATGGGTCACCCCAAATAGAGGAGATTTTTTCACCCTCAGGGGTCATGGAAGATTCTAAAAAGAACCTATATCTTTTTTTGTTTCTTGTGGGAAAGTTTTTTATTTATTTTTCTATTTGTTTGGTGGTGTGTGTGACAGGAACATTTTTTGCAACACCTTATCTTTGTCTCTTTATATTTTTCAATAAATTTTCAGCGCCATGGGTTATTAAACCTATGGCTTGCATTGTTTGGATTATATATATAATTATATAAATATATATAAATATATAAATATATATAACTATATTTATAATTATATATAATTATATGAATATATTTATAATTATATATAATTATATTTTAAATATATTTATTTATAATTATAATTATAAATAATTAAATATATATTAAAAAAATTATAAAATTATAATAAATATATTTAAATAATAAATATATTTATTATATTTATATATTAATATATATAATTATATAAATGTATATAAATATATGTAATTATATAAATATATATATAATTATATAAATATATTTATAATTATATAAAAATATTTGTAATTATATAAAAATATTTTTAAATATATTTATTTGTAATTATAATTTTAAAAAATAAAATATATATTTAAAAAATTGTAAAATTATAATAAATATATTTAAATAATAAATATATTTATAATTAGTTTTATAACAACATAGTTGTAATTATTTAGATATTTATTTATAATTATATCAATTTTGATTTTTTAATTATATTTATTATATTATTAAAATTGGGTCTTTATCAGTGCTTTTTTAGTGTTAATAAATATTGAGTTTTATCGGGGCTAAAAAGGCACTGATAAAGAAGCATTTTATCAACACTTACTTTTTTAGCACTGATAAAACGTATCTTTATAAATGCACTTTTGAAAGCATTGATAAAAGACTTACGTAATCTTTTTAATAGAACGCTATGAGATTCCTTCTGAATCGAACCCTCGCCGCCACTCTTTATCATGCTTATCAACAAAATAATCCTCTCAATATATAATGTATGTTATTATCTCATCTCCTCTTTAATCAAGATTTTCATTCTCATGTCAATGTTGGTGGGACACCAGCTAATAGCACATACCCACCTCCACTAAGAACCGTTGTAGATGCCCATTGGTTCCAGTTATCCCTTCCATTATTCTCCACATAAATTGTGTTTTTTCTAGTTTTTTTGTGATTCAAGTTTGGTTCATCAATTTTTGGGTTTATTTATACTTTTTTCTCCTTTCTCCCTCATTCCATATTGTTCCCTCATCTCCCCCTTGTGGCATATGCACCAACCAAAACCTAGGTGAAGTATGGGTTCTAAATTTATTTTATATAATAGTTTTTTGGGTGTGTGAAGAGTTCTTCAAGACTTTTTTCTTCTGTAACTGAGGGTTTTTTCATCACCATTCTTCATTGAGGTTGGTTTCCCATCCCAAATTCAAGAACCCTAATATCATCTGTTTTAAATTAATGTTTTGGATAAAAAATAATAGTATTGAATATGCATGATTATTTGAAAGGAAAATATAATTTTAGTTGATTTTAATTTCAATGAAATGGATTTATCAAATTAGAAACAATGTAAAAACTATTTTAAAATAACCTCACACACCATGAATTTGAAAAATTGTCAGAATGGATATTATTTATGGGTTTTTATATTTTAAGATTTGTTTTGGTTTTCATTTACATTTTTAAAGGTTCATTTAAAATTTAAGGGTGTTCTCATGCATTCAAAATGGAATTTTAGGTCCCATCTTAGTCTAGATTTTGGTTCAACAATGGTTCAGGTTCCCTTGAAGCTAGTGTTTGGTCTCTTATTCTTTATTCATGTTTGATGTCTGACAATTATTTCTTGAGTTCAACCATTTTTTAGAGATGGAGAGGTTATGATTGCATCTTTTTGGTGGAGTTAAAACTATATGATCCTTCTCAGGTTTTTATTTTTGGGAGATTTGGATGTTCTTCCTATACATTGTGTGTATATAAATAATTATAATTAATTTTTATTATACATTATTTTGATTATCTCGAGTTAATAATTTATATAAATAATTTATTAAAATATTTGAATTAATAATTACATTGAATTAATAATTTTGAATTAATATTTAATTTAAAATAATTTAAATTTTGTATTACATTAATAAATTATAATGATATATTCCATTAAAATATATACACTATTTTTACCACTTAACATATTTTATAGTATTTACTATTTATCGACAAATTTAACTATTCTCACATGTAAAATATTTTTTACAAATAAATGATTTTTACTCTCTTAATCAGTTTCCATATCTTAATTAAAAATATAGAATGAATTTTTTAAATAAAACTCTAAATATATATAAAAAATTATTAATTTAAAATATATAATGTATTTTAAATTTACATTTGATTGTAATAAATACTTCCTTATTATCAAATATTGTATTCTAAATTCTCAAACATCGTTTATTATTTATAGATTACTATTTGATTCTTTTATATATATAAACATATACTTTTTTTTTAATTAATCATTTAATTTTAATAAATTTTATTTTCAATTAAAAATATTAATTTAATAAAAATAGCGACTTCCTATAAAATATATTTTATAATTTTAAAAATAAAATTTCATTAAATAAACAACTACACATAAATAAATCCCTAAATTTTAGTTACATAACACCTGTACCAATAAGGCATTCCAATATGTGAACATGTACAATGTTATCATCCTTTAAAAGAAACATGAAAATACTAAAGGTTTGCTTATAACTCATTATAAAGACAAAATAGATTCTAAATAACCATTAAACTCCATATGAGATAAATTAATAATTCATTCCTAACAAATAATTATATTTTATTTAAATCCACTCAACTCTATATGTATTTCAACCTATCTCTAAGTAAATATGAGAGGAAATAGGTGTATGCCTACCAAAAGGATTACAAAGAAGCACTTTGGATTCAGAAGAAGAGAATTAAACCACCACTTTATGCTAAGAACCAACTTAAAACTTACAAAAAATAAGGCATTAGTTTGTTTTTTATATGAAGTATGAACCTAGAAAAGGGAAATAATTTATTACCTCTTTATCATCCAAGAAAACCATCGACTCCAACCAAACCTAATGAACATTAAAGGATAAAAAAATATCGAATGGCCTAATAAAAGATTGGAATGTGTAGGTATATTATAAAAAAGAAAAAATTGAAGAAGAATATTGTAGGAGAGAATATAGGCATACCTTTCTGAGAAATAAACCTTATTGAAGATTCTAGGGAAGTTTTAATTTATAAATTTGAAGTGGGGATAAATAAGTGATGCACTTTTTCTTTTACAATTAGTCTTTAGAAATTAACATATATTATTAATTGGATTCTTGATCTAATCACTTACTACTTTCCTTTTACTTTTAAAACACTTCTTAAAATATGTGTCAAAAATTTGAGTGCAATCTATATTTATAATTTCATTGTGATGAGTGGTATCTATTTCTATTAATGTATACATTGCTAAGGGAAATGGAAGATATCTATATTTATATGATCATATTAACTTCCAGAGACCTCCTAGATACACAAAATCTCACCTCTAACATAATATAGATTGATAATAACACCATGGAAATGGAATTTCACTAACTTCATCCAAACCATAGGATATTCATCATGACCCCACTCCCACAACATTGCCCTCACAAGAAGTTAAGCGCCACTAAAATTCAGTCCTCAAAACAAAATCCTTTTCCTTTTCATGGAGTAATTAAATACTTGCTTAGAATGTTGAAACTACAATGGTTGTCACAGCATGAGTGCATGTAAGACCATCCAGTTGAGCCTTCTTATGGTCACACCAATCAAGGTGACCATCATAGGGATCAGACTCTTGTTACTACTTTTCTTAGCTTTAGACAGAAAACTAAGAAATATTTTCTGATGCTTCACCATCTCTCCATCCTAGGAACATTTATATTTAAGGGGAAAAATTTCATCCCCATCAACTTCATCTCCAGAATATTAATTATTTCATTTTATTTCCTGTGAATAATCCCCCAATCTCAATCAAGGATGACACTTTCATTGGAACATCACAATCATTTCACAGTGGTCCCAATGTAGATGGGGTCTTTAATATAATAGGAGACAAAAATGAATGGATTTTGATACTCAATAGAGTAGTCAAATCCATTCAACATTTCAAAAAGAGAGAGAGAGTTCAATAATTAGGTTATATTTTTTTAATATACAATCTGTTATATTATACTATTATTATTTTTCTACTATATTTACTTATTCTAAATTAAATTATCAGCCACTTATAAAGATAATGAATTTTTCACATGATGATTCTCCCAATACTGCAAAACAATAGGTTTCTCATCCTTCTGGTGTTCCCAATGCAACGGAACAACAAAATTTTGCAATTGATGATGATACCAATCCAGAGGAACAATATATTGATGATGTTGAACTCAATTAAATGGTAGATATTTAACAACTAGTGTACCAAAAAAATAGTAGCATCATTGTATAACGGTGTAAGAAAAAATTATTAAGACAAGAAGCAAATCCATCAAATTTGAGGTTGGTTGAAATGCATGTGTCTAGGTTGTTAACCCCAACAAGGAATTTTCTGTAATTTTTATTGGGATAACAGATTGGTATTTCATTTTGATTGATATAGATTCATGGAATAATGTTGTTCTTGTGCTTAAGATAGTAATTCGGGAAGATATTAGAGTAATATTTTGATATAATTTCTTTATTTTACTAAAAAACTAATAAAACATTGAATTACTCTTCATTATCCCTTATAGGGTGAATATATATTAGATTAATCCCAAATGAAATTTTTATTAATGCATAATAGAAAGGATCATTGAGGCTTTCACATAGTTCATGCAATGTTTTATTTCAAATATGTTAAAGGGAAAATAAACCCGCACACACTACGAATCTATGTACACCTGATAAGCCAAGAATCATGGGATCCATTTATTGTTGATCGTGAGGATACATATTTTCAATTAAATTATGACTAGTAATACCTTGTTTAACAATACAGGTATTAATCAATTTGATTATGAATAGTTAATTTATGAAACAACAATTGAGTGCTGAAAACAAGCAATGGACAAAAAAACCAACATACCCCTACCATAAAGCAAGGATGGGGAATGTTTCACTTCAAAAACATTATAACATATATTAAATCTACTGAAATAATTTTATGTGACATGAAACATAAACATAATTATGTTCCTGTGTTTATAAAGATATTGATGAATTTAAATCCAAATCCACTTCCATACCACATAGTATGCTATGGAAGGAGGCATGTGTAAATAAATATGGGATACTAATAGATGAAAACATAAAAAAAATGTGGGAATAATGTGTAAGTATGAAATAATAAAAAATTTATTTAAATCGGTATTACATAACAATGATTACTTATTTTACTATTTGTTTTATCTGACTTAGACACAGGAATCATCATTAGTTGTACCATATGAAAAATACTATCAGTGGCCTTGAAGCAGCCAAAACAATTTGTCTATGTCAGAGTTTTGGTTTTTGGGGCGACACCCCAAAAATATTTTGAGAAAATAAATGAAAAGGGGGATAAAGATAAAAAAATTAATAGTTTTAGGAATGATTATCTTCTCTTGATGAAAAATTTCATTGGTAGTAAACGTTTCTAGAAAATGTTATATGAAGGAATAAAAGAGAGGAAATAATATAAGAATAACTGATATGTGAAGACCCCCCCCCCCCCACTAGTTTTGAGGTGAGCCATTCCCCTCAAAGTGATTTCTTAGATGAAGAAATCAATATTATTTTAACTGTTTATATGAAATGTGAATCAGGAACACACTGATACCTTTCCTGTACTGATATTTTTCTTGGTGTAAATTTTTGTAATTTATATCTATCAACACCCACCCATATCCTTTTTGCAAGGTCTATTGTGTTTAATATCCTATAATATATTCTAAAAAATATAAAAATTCTTATTGGTCATGTGAAAGTGGGGATTAATGTAGCTCATGAGTCGATAACTGAGCTACATGTTCTACTTGATGACATGGATATTCATACGATCGAGAAAGCTGTTAGAATATTCATAACTTGGTCGTTAGATCTTAAAAAACAAGTTGACAAGGAGGTATTCGTTTCAAATTTATTTTTGATGAAAACCCTTTAAAAATGAATGAAAAATCTTTTAACCAATGAATGTTATTAAAGACAACCAAATGTGAGGATTGAAATGAAATGTTGAATCAAAATGACCTAAAGGATCAATTGACCAATCAAAAAAATCTTCTAAAAGATCATTTACCCCAACCTATTCAACTTTTTCATTTTCTAACATTGAATGTTGGGGAGATAAAAGGTTACAAAGTGGTAGTAATGTCATAGTTGTTTTTTCATGAAAAAATGTATGGAGTGGACATTATAGACTAAATTGTGTTGGGGAATGTAAATGAAATCCTCAAGTATGAATGTCTAAGAGTCTTAGTTGTAAATGTATACATGAGGTGTGTTTTTATGACTTGTTTTTCTAATAAATAATCTATAATGTTAATTATGAATAAATAAATTTCATTTTTCAAGAATATATATCAATAATATTTTAAGGTAAAACCCTATGAACAAAAATATGGACCTATTAGTCCTCAAATCACTTTTAAACAAAAAAACCTCATTGGAATCAAATCAAATTGATGCAATAAGGGAAAAACTGGCCACAATGTTTGAAAGAAAACTTACGGATGATAGGCTCTTCTAATTACCAATGATACAGGGGTGAAACTCTACAATTTAATCATATAAAATATATTTTAAATCCTTTCATTGATTAATCATTTTTTAGGTAGCATTGTTTACTCATTAAATTCAATTTGGACACTACAAATATTTATTTTCTAAATTCACTGCATGGATACCCAACAAATCGACCACAAGTGATGGTATCTTTCAATTTTTAATACACTAAATGTAATTTTCTATAATTAAACTTCAAGTTATAAATTTTATATTATTTTTTAATGAGAAATATTTTATAATAGGTTGGTGTTTAAATATCATAAAAATCATGGAATAAGGACAGTCAATGAGTACAATGAGCCTATCGACTTCTACAAGTGGATAAGTATTGGGGTATATATAATAATATTTCACTATCAAAACCTATATCAAAACAAATTGCTTATTTTTTCAATGTTTTTATAGTTTCAGAAACAAACCAATGGAAATGATTGTAGTTATTATGTTTTCAAATTTATGAAAGATATCATATAACATCAAAAAACTTGCATCCCTGAAGAAGTATTTTTGAATATAAATGCAATTTCATTTAAAATATTTATTAATCCTATTTTTATTTATATTTTTTCAGTAATAAAAGGATTATTGAAAGTCCTCATATTCACAAGATGAAATATATTTGTTTAGAAATGACTAGAAAACATACCTGGTGTCAAAATGTACACATATATCATGAATATGTGACTACCTACTACTTATTTAGAGGATTTTATCATAATTTTATCTATTTTTTAGTTAATTTCCTTGTCATTTTTATCTGATACTTATTTTTTAAATTTTCGTAAAGATCATGAAGAATTGACTTCATCAAAAAAGATGATTCACACATGTATTATGATCATGAACTCAACAAGGATGATGCACTCATGATGATGTAATTTTCATTTTATTCATCAATGAATTAAACATTTCGGGTTATCAAATTAAAATATTTTTAGATAACCAAGAATTTGGAATGCATTGTAGGATAAAAATAAAGGTTTGAATCAACCATAACTCAATATGATACATGGTGTACTCGGTATGAATCAAATTTTGTGTTTTTAGTTTAAAATTGACATTTTATCAATGTATTGTTTTATATTTATGTTTAATTTGTTTCTTTATAGTATTACTAACATAGGAATTTTTTTATATAGGTGGATTATTTTTCTCTAGTTGGGGTGGTTTGTCCTAAAATGCTTTTTCTCAGGAAATATTGGACTTAGAGGATAAAACTGAGATAATGGAAACAAGAAAATGGGTCAATCATGCGCACCTCAATCAGATACACAGTGTGCTCGATATGACTCAAACTATATGTTTTTAGTTTATAATTTACATTTTATTTCAAAACAGACATCACATACTCAAAACTGATGAAACAAATTTATATTATTTTTATACTTTAGGATAATGATCCATAAGTCATTTGTGGTGTGTAGGAATCAAATGTACCTTAATATGACACATAGTGTAATCAATATGAATCTATTTGAGTATTTTTTATTTAAAATTTATATTTTAGTAAAAAAGAGATGTGTAAATATCAAAATAGATCAAATGTATTAGTATTTTTTTGATAATTTAGTAAAATGACCCATAAGTCATTTTTCCCTTATAATAATCAGATGCACCTCAATCTAATACATAGTGTGCCTAGAATCACTCAACGTGGTTGTTATCAATCTAAAATTGAAATTTTAGTTCAAAACATGTGTCACTCACTAAAAATTTAGAACACACACTTGAATTATCTAAATAATTTAGGAAAAGTCTTCATAAGTCATTTTTTGATGTGTATAAATTAGTCTCACCTAAAGCTGGAAAAAGACATGAACGGTGTGACTCAAAGTTCATGTTTCCATTTTAAAATGATAGTTTAGTAAAAAAATTCAACTGACATACTCAAAACTAAGAAAACATAATCAGATTATTTTGAAACATTTGGAGAATGATCCATGAATCATTTTTGATGTGTAAGAATTATGCACACATCAATATGATGCAAAATGTGTCCATTTTGACTCAAAGTGTGTCTTTTTATTTAAAATATAAATTTTAGTAAAAAATACAAGTGGAATACTCAAAACTGAGAAAAAAATTTGGATTGTTTTTATAATTTAGGAAAAAATATATAATTCATTTGTGATTTTTAGGAATCAAATGCACCTAAATTCAATACACGGTGTTCCTGGTATGGCTCAAAGTGTTCATTATCAATTTAAATTGACATTTTAGTTCAAAACATGTTTTTCTCACTAAAAAAAGAAAATGAACTCTAATTTTCTTGATAATTTAGGATAATTATTCATAAGACATTTTTGACATGTAGGAATCAATCTCACATAAAATCAACATACGATATGTCTGGTATGGCTCAAATTGACTATTATCAATTTAAAATTGACATTTAAGTTCAAAACATGTTCCACTCACCGAAAATCGATCAATGGCACTCATATTGTCTTAATAAATGAGTATAACAATTAATAATTCAAATGAATGTGTAGGAATTAGTCTCCTATAAAACTGACACACTATGTGACCGGTATGACTCAAAGTGCGTGTTTCCAGTTTAAAATTACATTTCAGTAAAAAACACAAGTGGCGTACTCAAAACTAAGAAAACACATTTGGATTTTTTTATACTTAGGAAAAAAATCAATAAGTAATTTGTGATATGTGGGAATCAATTGAACCTGAATATGACATATAGTGTGACTGGTAATACTGCAAGTGTGTATTTTTATTTGAAACTGACATTAATTTTTTGTAAAAAGGATAAGCGACATACTCAAAACCAAGAAAAAACATTCGGATTATTTTGATACTCTATTAAAAAGATATATAATTCATTTTTAATGTGTAGTATCAGTCACCCCTCAATCCAAAACACTATGTGACCAGTATGACTCAAAGTGTTGTTATGATTTTAAAATTTTCATTTTAGTTCAAAACATGTTCCACTCACTGAAAACTGAGAAAACATGCTCCAATTTTCTTGATAATTTAGTAAAATGATTAATATGTAATTTTATATGTTTAAAAATATGTCTCACATAAAATTAACACATGATAGGACCGACATGACTTAAAGTGCGTGTTTTCTGTTCAAAATGACATTATAGTAAAAAACACAAGTGACATACTCAAAACTGAGAAAACACATTTATATTATTTTGATATATTAGTAAAAATATACATAAGTCATTTTTGATGTGTAGGAATCAACCAAACCTCAATTTAATGCATGGTGTGACCGTTATGGCTCCAAGTGTGCCTTTTTATATAAAATTGACTTTAATTTTAGTAAAAAGGAAATGTGACGTACTCAAAATAAAAAAAAATGCATTTGAACTGTTTTTATACTTTATAAAAATGACCCATAAGCCATTTGTGACATGTATGAATAAATTTCACCTCAATCTAATACACTGTGTGCCTAGTATGACTCAAACTGTTCGCTATCAGTTTAAAATTAACAATTTAGTTCAAAACAAGTGTCACTTACATAAAACCAAATAAGAATTCTCCAATTGTCTTGATAATTTATGAAAAAAAAATTATAAACCATTTTTGATGTTCAGGAATCAATATCACCTAAAACTGACACATGATGTGACCAGTATGACTCAAATTGTGTGTTTTCGGTTTAAAATGAATTTTTTTGTAAAAAAAGTGACATACTCAAAACCGATCAAACAAATTTAGATTGTTTTGATACTATATAAAAATGATCCATAAGTCATCTGTGATGGGTAGGAATTATATGCACCTCAATTTGACACACTGTGTGACCATTGTGACTCCAAGTGTGTCTTTTTATTTAAAATTTACATTTTAGGAAGAAAACACAAGTAACACACTCAAAACAGAGAAAAATAATTTGTATTATTTTGATACCTTAGTAAAATTATTTATATGTCATTTTTTATGTGTATGAATCATCCACACTAGAATACGATACATGGTGTACCCAGTATAACTCAAATTATCCATTATCTTTTTTAAAATTGAAATTTTAGTTCAAAATGTGTGTCACTCACTAAAAATAGAAAAACACACTCTGGTTATCATGGTGATTTAGTACAATGATTCATAATTCATTTGTGGCATATAGGAATTGGTCTCACATCAAACTGACATACGATGTGACCAGTATGTCTCAAAGTGTGTGTTTTTAGTATAAAATGATATTTTAGAAGAAAACACAAGAGACAAACTCAAAACCAAGAAAACACATTCTGATTGTTTTTATAATTTAAGAAAAATATTCATAAGTCATTTTTTATGTGAATGAATCATCTGCACCTCAATCTGATGCATGGTGTGATCAGTATGACTCCAAGTGTGTCTTTTTATTTAAAATTGACATTTTAGTAAAAAATACAAGTGACATACTCAAAGCTAAGAAAACACATTCATATTGTTTTTATACTTTAGGAAAATAATCCATAAGTCATTTTTGAGGTGTAGGAATCATACACACCTCAATCTAATACACGATATTCCAGGTATGACTCAAAGTGTCTGTTATCAGTCTAAATTTGACATTTTAGTTCAAAACATGTATCACTCACTGAAAACCACACAAATGCAAACAAATTTTATTGATATTTTAATAAAATGAATCATAAGTCATTTGTGATGTGTAAGAATTAGTTTCACATTAAATCGGCACATGATGTGACTGATATGACTCAATGTGAGTGTTTTATGTTTAAAATGACATTTTAGGAAAAAAGGGAAATGACATACTAAAATCCCAGAAAACATATTTTGATTGTTTTTAAACTTTAATATAATGATCCAAAAGTCTTTTGTGATGTGTAGGAATCATCCCCACCTCAATTCGATGCACGATGTGACTAGTATGACTATAAGTGTATCATTTTATTTAAAATTATCCTTTTAATCATGTATTATTTCATATTATGTTTAATTTATTCATTTATAATATTAATAAATTAAGAATTTTTTTCTTATACATGTGGATTCTTTTTTTCAATTTGGGCAGTTTGTTCAGCAATTGATAGAATTATCATGCTTTTTTTAGAGGCAGTTGGGTGTCAAAGATAATAAAACATTGATGTAGTTGAATTTTTTTCATATAACTTTCTAATTTAATTATATAAATCATTGTTTTAAATTTCTATAATATATTATTTTTTATGTATTTGTGTTGTAATTTATATTTGAATTAACTTATTATGAAATTGTTATATACAGGTTGCTGTTGTAGTATGTTTTAAATCAAATAGCACACTACAGAAGTAGAGAATTTATCAGCACTATTTATAGTGCCGATATAGTCCCCCTTTATCAATTCCAACAAAAGAACTGATAAAGGGGTCCCCTTTTAACAGCGGTTAGGACAACATCGCTTTTTAAGCACTGTTAAATCCCATTTCGTGCACTGTTAAAGATCCAATTTGTGGTATTCATAGATGACTATTTTAAATGTTACAACCTAGATTATTTTTATAATTCTAGATCAAGTGAATATGGTCAATGGGGTTGAGAAGGAGAGGTTTCAAAAAATGAGGATGAAGGATTTTTTCTTTAAAGATATTTCTTATGTATTTGTTTTTATTGAAGAGAAAAAATTTATGTATTGTATAAAATCATTATGTGTTGATTAAATTTTACCCATTTGATTTATTTATTAGTGGTAACTTAACATTGATAAATGACCCATTTTTATTTGTAGTAAAAAAATTGGGATAAATGATTAACTTTATCAGTGCAAAAAAACTCTAATGAAGAGTGTTCTTTTATCAAATATTTTGAACTGATTATAAAAATCATATTTATTACCACTGATAAAATGTATCACTACATTTTTATGCACTACTGCATATATGTCCTTTAAAAGTGCACAAAATGGGAATTTAGAGTGCTAAAAAAGTACTGATAATTTAAGTTCTATTAAAAGGGGACTCTTTCATCACTGCTAAAAAAAGCGCTGATAAATCCCCCTTTTATCAATGGTAAAAAGAAGTGTTGATAAAATGAGTCTTTTACCAGCATTAAAAAAAGCGACGTACTCACAAAAGTAAAAAAAATTAAATTTAAAAAAAAATATTTTTTCATGCAAATTCTGAGGGTGGACCAACCCCTCTATCATCAGTACCCCCCTAACAACGCTTGTCTAGCCTCCCCCCCCCCCCAATAGTTCTAGTAAGCCCACCCACCCCCCTTTAAAATAACTAGGCATCTACCTCACCCACCTACGTGCACCCCTGACTTTGATGGGTTTTGAACATAAGACCTCCCCCTCATAACTTCATACCTTTTCCCCTCACCTATATTGTTTTGGTATTTATTTTATGATATATATCTATATTATATATATATCATTAGATTTTTATCCAAATATATATATATATTTAAATGCATATATAAAATATGTTTTGTGTGTGTATGTGTGTTTATAAATACATACAGACATACACATATATATTTATATATATGTGTGTGTGCATCTATAAATATAATTATACATATTTATATTTATTTTCATATATTATATATTAATATATATATATATATATATATATTAGAATATGTAGATAAATATATATTTGTTTGTCAATACACACACACACACACACACACACATATATATATATATATATAATATATACATTAATTTTATATGTATATAAATATTCATACATTTGTATTTTAAATAAAATGGAAATTATTTTTTATTTATAAAAGGTTTATATATTGAGAAATATATTTTTATATAAATATGTTTAATTATTTATTTATAAAATTAAATTTTTATGTGTGAATATATAAAAAATATGTATATATTGTTATATATTTGATTAAAAATAACAGTACATTGTGAAAATCAATAAAATTTTAAAACCATAATATCAATTTGAATTTAAGTCGTGAAAATTAATTTAGTCCATACTAAAAACAGGCAAGAAGACCCCCTTAAACAAGGTTGAAATTCCACCAAATGTTAAAAAATTGGGGTACCCTGACTAAAAACTCAGTTTTGGAGGACTTCTGGGATTTTTGTCCATAGAAACAATGGAAAAGGTTCCCCTCTATCACCAGTGTGTAGAGATTGTCACATGCTCTGATTTGATAAGTGGTAGATCCCAAATAGACACCCAAATTAAAATTTATATCCATTTGAAGTTCAAGTTACGTTTTTAACTTATTCAATATCTTTTATTACTTTTTGATTTGTTTATCTTCAAATTGTTATTAAATTACTATTAATCAATGTTAATTAAAAAATTATTAATTAAAAATATTTTTTAATTTATTTTATACGTCATTTTCACTAAATATATTCTATATTATGTGTAAATTCCATTTTAGCCTTATCTATAACATATTTAAAATATATATATTATATTTATGTCGATATAAATATATTTATATAATAATATAATATTTGTAATGATTTTTTTTTTCAAATATTACCTTTATCAAAGCTAGTAAAAAAGCACTAATAAAGACTCCCTTTATCAGTGCTATTAAAAAACCACTGATAAAGACCCCCCTTTATCAGTGCTATTAAAAAAGCACTGATAAAGGCCATCCCTTTAATAGTACTTAAAAAAACTAATAAAGTGATAAACAATCACTGATAAACTGCTAAAAAAGCACTAATAAAATGGGTACTTTAAACATCTCTTTTTTTAGAATTGTTAAAATCATCTTTTATCAGTGTTGATAAAGGTACTCCCTTTATTAGTTTTTTAGCACTAATAATGGGTGGCACTGTGTAAAGTTTTTCTATTATAATGATGAATTTTTCGTAGTGGTTATTATTCCAATATATAGTGTTTATTATGTCAATATATAGAAATTATCATCATATTCTCAGGATGAAAAATATATTTTATGCATAAATGAATAATGTTTGAGTATATGATATTTTTAAATAAATATTTGGTGGTATTAAATTTAAATGTTTATGCTTTAAAATGAGATAGATGGATCTTTGTGCGGATGTTCCAGATGATCATTTTGTTGGATTGAATGGATGTGTTCACAATTTCCTTACACAATCTCTCTTTCATCATGTTTGTGTTTGTGAAATTCAATTTCATACCAACAACCAATTAAATGTGGTTTTATGTATTTTTTTAATGTTTTATTCAAATGATTTTATGACATGATAAATGTTTGATTGAATGTTGATGTTATAATATACCTATTTATGACATGAAAAATGTTTTATTCATATGTATTTTTTATATGGGGTGTTTTATATGTGCATGAGACTCAATGTAATCATATAGAATAACATTGAATCACACTAAAATTCTCATCATTTTAAAACTAGCATCATTTTAACACTGATCAATCTAGTGAAACAACCACATATTAGGATTTATCTAGTGTTATCCTTTATCATCCCTAAAAAATGATTATAAATGGGTTCATTTTATTATCACTAAAAAAATACCGATAAAAGGTCTTTTTATCAACACTGATAAATGTAACCCTTTATTTTCTTTTTTTATGCTGATAAAAGTACACCCATTATCATTATCAGTGCTTTTATTAGCACTGATAAAGAGTACTTTTATCAGTGCTTCTATTAAAACTAATAAAATTATAACTTTTATTAGCGCTAAAATGATTGTGTTTAGTTCTGATAAAAGTTATATTTCAGAAAAATAAAGCTATATGTCATTAAAAATAATATATTAATATATAAATATATTTCTATTGATATAAATATAATATATTTTATAAAACATGATTTATATAATACAAAATATGTAATAACGCTTAACAATAGAATATATTTATGAGAAAATGGTTTATAAAATAATTAAAAATACAATATTAAATAAAAAAAATCTGATTATTATTGAGAAACATCCATTTAATATCAATTTGAAGATAGAAAAATTCAATAAATTAATAAATGATCTAAAATAAGTTGAAAACATGTCTCGAACTTTAAAAATCCATAACTTTTGATTCAGGTATCCATTTGACCTCTACCACATATCAAATAGATCCTTGCAAAAATATATACACATGGTGATCTAAGCGAACACCATCCAACATTTTTTGGTGTCAAAAAGGCCTAAAAGGCCTTCAAAACTGAGTGTTTTTCCAAGGTATCCTCATTTTTTAACATTTGAGGGAATTTCATCCTCATTTAAGGGATTCTTATTATCTTTTTTGGTAGAGAATCAATTTATTCTCAAGGATTACACTTATATGTATATTATGACATTTAAATTTTATCATTTTTTATATTTTACTATTTTTTAAAATTAAATATATACACATATATACATATTTGTATATATTTACAAATAAAAATTTAAATTTATAAATAAATATGTAAAGATATTTACATAAAAAATATATGTAATGTCCTCTGATCTAGAACTCTCTCAAATGACCAAAAAGGATTGGTTACGTGACCACAAGAGCGCCTCCCCATATGCGAGAGGTTGCCGACTAGTAGTGGAGGTGTGATCAGTATACAAGGAAGACTGTACCCCCTGGTATTGAGTTTCACAATAAGAAAATAAATAATATAAATGACATAAATTGACTAATAGACAAGTGGAAACCGTATAATACATCAGGAAGAATAAAGGAGAAACCAATACTAAATAATCATGTAATGACAAGTTGAGATGTATCTATATGTCAAATAGAAAACAATACAATAAAAAAATTCAGCAGACACAAGTAAAACTAGAAGGCCTCGGTCCCGAACCCCTTGTTGGTCTCATCTCTAAGCTCCAGCTCATCCAGTAAGAAAAAAATCAATTTTAAGGTTCCTTTGCTTTTTCAATCCTACATCCATGTAATCTACTTGGGTGCCAAACATCAGCCGAACAGGGTTTGAGTATAACTCAGTAGGTCAACACCAATGTGTCTAAATATAATCAATCTGATAATAAGTTTATGCATTAAAGTGAAAAACATGTGTATTAATTATTCAATTAATATATTATATAAAACAACTTGCTCCAGCACCCTGCCGTAATATCTCTGACAATGTTGCACAATCATGCCAACCAACAACCACAAAAGTATTCATTTTGTCTCTCCAATATTCATAATCATAAACATAGAAAAGTGGTGTCCTATTGAATTAATATTATCAATAAAACCAACATTTAAACCTACCATATTTAGAAAAATACAAAATATCTTTTTCCATAGTACACGTTAGTGTAATAGATATTTATAAACAAAAAGTTTATGAAACAAATTTAACTAACTTTAAAAAGTAATATAATCAAATATATGAGTAGTTTAAACCTAATTTGATGTCAATCAAGATATTCAAGAGTATTAACTGAATTACAAGCTACTAAATAGTATAGTGTTCAGTGACTGGAAATAAATATAGCCATATTTATTCTTGTGAACCATCCAATAGTATTTGGAATAAACTAGAGAATACTCATCTTGGTAAATTTAAAGTGGTTTATAGTTGAAGAACTATACTAAGATAAAAATATGAGGCTTTTGAATTTTCTTATGGATAACCTAGTTGTAAGGTACAACATAGATTTATGATAATTGTAAAAAGTCTTCAATCCATAGGAGAGAAAGGACTAGATGATGAAACCCTTATTGATAAGATCATAGACATCATGCCTAATGAGTGGGAATAAAAACCGATGTTTATGAATCAAGAGAGGTTACTAGTGTTACTCTTGATGAATTATTTGGAAATATTTTTCAACATAAAAATAGATTGAAAATAGATGCTGAAAAATCCAAGAAAAAGAATGTTGGAGTTTCTTTTAATAATACTACAAATCAGAACAAAGACAAGACTCCTGAAAAGATTGTTATGTCTATAAAGGCAAAGAAAGTTATGATTAAATCAGATTTAAGTGAATCAGAACATTCATAGAATGATTTATCTAATATTTCTAGAATAATTAACAAGATTTTTGAAAAAAAATGACTTTCAGTACAGATATAATAAAAGCAATAAAGATATGAAAGATATTAAAGTTACTTGTTATGAATTCAAGAAAGATGGATATATTAGGCCTGATTTCGAAAAGCTGAAAATAAAATATAGGAAATAAAGACATTATGAAAGGTATTAGAAAAATTACTATAAGTAAAAAAGTAAGAAATTCTTAAAGGATAATGGCTCCTAGGGTGCTAGTGGTGGAGATTCTTCAGATGAATCATCATACAATGAAAACTCCGAACAAAAGAGTATTGGTCTTCTTGCCAAAATACCTATTTAAAATCATTGTTTCATGGAAAAAGTACACACTATTGAATATTTGAATAATATTTCCTTAAGTACAAATTATCCTGATGAAAATGGTTATAATTATTCTAATGAAACAAATTCCTCATCATACGATAATTCTTTACCTTCATATGAAGAGGTTTATTTATCTGAAAAGTCACTTGAAAATGAAAATTAAAAAGTAAGTAATAAACTTGAGAAATACAATTCTAGAATAAATTTTTTAACAAAATAAGTATCATATCATTCTAAAGATCTTGATAAGAAATTTTTTGAAATTATTTCTATTTCAAAAAAAAATTAGAAAGCTAATTCTATAAAGGATAAACTTTCAAAATATTTTGAAATTTTTATTTTAGAGAAAAATGTTTTCAATTAAAAACTCACTTCTGAATATAATAATAATTTGTAAAAGAATTTATTTATAAGACTAAAGTATAAAATATTTTCTTTAAAAAAACTTTTGAAAAATTTGAGACATCCTGCGAGAGCTATGTCAAATCTCTACTTCATGCGAAAGACTCTGAAGTCAAGTTGTGAACTACTCATTATACATACTTGTGACTTTCAAGAGTTTTTGTTTTTCTTAGTGGGATGTAGATTGTTGATGATTTCGATCGATGTCTTCCCAGGATAAGAAGACAGACATGATGATCATTTGTAAATCTTGGTCTTCTGAGGCTAGGGATATATATGTGTTAACTACCTTGTTAATCAAGGGATTGTGGGGATAGAAAGATAGATGTAGATCATCATATTGAGGGATTACCTTGGTGTGGGTAAGACAAACTTTTTTGAAAGTATAAATCAAGGGGCCTATATCCTAGGTTAAATGGTACCTTTCTCTTTGGGTTAAAATAATTGTAATCTTTTACATTTCTGATGCATTGTGATAGAAATAGAATTTTATTGGTTATTAATATTTATATTCTATATTTTGATCATCATAACCAATATAATTATGATACTTTAGTAATACTCTAATTACTATATTTTGTGATTACAATCTTTTACTCAATATTATTTAGTATGCTTTATGATTGAATCATTGCATTGTTTTACTATGATCATCGTAACCATAGTGATTACAATATTCTTACATGTTTACTCTGTTTAAATCATTTCAAATTTGAATATGGTTTATTTCAATTACGACCTATGGAATACTTATTGTAACCAACCAGATTATGATATTCTTTTTCATCAGAACTAGGGCCCAATCTGATTAATTATTTTTAATACATTAAGAGGTTTTTTGAGTTAAATTAGTTTAAATTCATTTAAAATAAATCCTTTTAAGGGATAATAAGAAAAGTTTTTAAACCTATAATTCACCCCAACCTTCTTGTGTTGTTTCATCTACATATACATTACAATAAAACAATAACCATGGTAAAACATAACCTACTTCATCACCATTTTAGGATGTCTCTGAGCATGTCTCACAATCATGCCCACCAACTATCACAACCCATCATGGTGGGGTTCGTGCCATGAATCCCCAAGCTAACATTCAATAGTCCAGTGGATGGTGACTATCAACATGTAGAAATATTAATAACATGGGAGGTTTTTACTAGGTACCTATTCACACACACACATCTCCAATCCCAAAAAATTTTGAAATGTAAAAACCACTAAGTAAACAATGCATTCATATCACTATATCTCACAACTAGAGTACAAGGTAAAGTAAAGTAAATAGTTCCAAATACAATCCCACCATAAGAAGTATGTAACATGAATCCAACATGTAATAAAATGGTACTGGGACTACTGTCTATAGCCATAGGAACACTCCTCAGCAGGCCTGGTCTCACAAAGCACTATCTGGACCTATCCCTCCTAGGACTCCGTCAAAAGGTCAATTTTATACATAAGAAATGACACATATAGGAAATGCCTATATAGGGGTGAGTATAACAATACTCAGTAGGACATCCCAAAACCACGAAACAATATAACAAAAAAAGTACAGTTAGCTCTACACGGGTATATGTCTTCAACACATATAACAAAAATATCTAGATATACTCGATCTAAGAAACATAGTTTAAAGGTAATTCACAACTACTATATACCAACACTAAGAATTCAGCTTGATGATTCCACAAAGCACTCATCCGGGAGGACACACTCATGAGTCTGATAGCACTGATGATGTCTGTCTGAGAGGTACTTCTCACCAATCACTATCATGAGAGAGATATGTTGATAGATTTGAAGATAGATATGATAATACAGATGAGGATCACATCCAGGGCAATGGGGTGATACCAACGACTCAATTTGGATTAACTTTCTAAGTAGATGATCAGTACCTGCATAGTGTTGGTCATATCGATACCAATAACTGCACCTAGGGAATGAAGAATTAATAGAGGATCCTACTCTAAACCTCTTGGGGGATTCCAAAAACTCTATCCAGTAACTCTTATTGAAGGGATCATAGTCCTAGGAGTAGGAAATGATATTATACCAACATTTAGGGAATGGATAAGGGGAATGAAACCTAACAAAACTTGTCTATGATACTAAGAACACGGATTCTAATCCATGTAAGAAAAAGTACACAACATGAAGAGGGGATACACACTGTGTCCCATGACCCCTGGTTCTACCCATGTAAATAACATGTGTCATCAAACTGTGTTCGTGTATTATTATACGCCATGTAGGGATCCTGTGTACTCTACTCGTGTGTCGGTACACAGCTCCAACCCATGTACATCTTCTTGTGTACCAGTACATGAATTAGTCCATGTATTTGGCACAGGTTGTGTCTATGTGGGGGAGTACACGTCGTGTTGGATGGTCATTTAGTCCACCTCATATTTGTGTACTTCCCAAGTACACATCGAGTTCATCCAAGGTGGGACTACATGCATGTAGTTAGCGACTACACGTCGTGTGGATTGAGTTTTTTCATAAACTCGCCTTCTTCCTCCTGCTCACCCCTTAGATCACCTGGATTCTGTTCTACTGGTCTGTTCACCTTAAAACTATATACCCAATATCATTCGGTCACCCCAACACTGAATCTATGGGATTTAGACCATCTATTGGCTCAAAAACTGTGATCGTACCCATTCATCATTTCTGCTGAAGGATGTGAATTCGTTACCCACCATCAATTGATCCACTGCTGCACCCACCATCGCACCTCTATTAGGTCATCCTGATTTCAGATCAATCATTTCATATTGTTCTACCGTGAATGAAATTCATAACGATCGATTTTTCATAAAGGGTTCAAAGTCGAGGAAGAATGAAGAATGTGTGATGAAGAATGTATGAATCAGGGGATAAAATCACAAAACATTGAGAGGTATGAACCTCAATAAATGTTTATATTGATCTTGGTTCATCACCATTATAATGGTAAATTTATCTAAATAATATCTCAATAATCGATTCTCAATAAATCCCAAAAAAAATCTCATCCCGCAAACATGATAGATCTGTGGGATAATCTTTTTGTGGATTAGTCCGTGTTCATTGTGAGAATCAAAAATGGGAAAATTAGATTAAATCAAAAATCCTACCATGCTTCGGATCACTCAAAGATGAAGAACGATCACCATGTCGTTTTCATTGTAGATATCTGTCAAGATTAGCGTTCGTCAATCACTGATTCAAGGTTTCATCGTCACCTACTCGAGGGAATTTACAAAATCTCTCTCTACAATTTCTCTAGATGATTTTTGGGTTATGAGGCTAACCCCAGATCTCTAAAAATGTTTTATTTAAAGATAAACCTATTTCTTCATCACTACGTTAATTAAATAAAATAAAATAATTTTTCCTTATTTTATTTTATTCATTTAAGCGCCCATGATGACTTTCCACAATCAACCCGAGCTGACCAATACTAGGTCACGCCTAGGGTATAACTGTTCTTCTGAACTCAATGGTTCCCTTGGATTCCTTCTCCAATTATTTGTTTATAAGTTATTACACATTTTTAGAAAAATTAATGTGTGTGCTATATATTTTTTTAATATATTTCAAACATTTTTTCTGAGCACACTAGGCCTCAGAATTTCATGTCGTCTCAGTGCCTAGTCTCAAACTTAATCCTTATAATATTTAAAAATAATACATGGAAATATGAGTCATTAAATTCTTCCCACCTTGTGGTTTTATTTCCATGGAAAAACAAAACAAAGGCTACTAAAAAATATGGGGGTATTGAGCATGAATCTGAGCCTCCCACTCCCAAGTGCTCTCCTCGAGATTCTCATTCTACCACCGGACATGAACCAAGGGAATCAATATCTCATGAAGGATCCTCTCCTACCGATCCTCAATCTCTACTGGGTACTCAGTAAATGTTTCTTCATCCTCAATGGCCAGCTCACCCCAGTCGATGATGTGAAATGGTTCATGCACGTATCTCCTCAACTGAAACATGTGGAAGACGTCGTGTACCCGGTCTAACTACGGAGGTAGATCTAAGTGGTAAGAAACCTAAAAAACTCTATATTGTATCTGAAAAGGTCTGATAAACCTTGGATATATCTTGTCATGTGACCCAAATCTTTATAATCCATGTCAAGGTGAAACCCATAGGAACACATGGTATCCTTTTTTGAACTCCAAAGGCCTTCGTTGCCTATCAGAATAAGAATTCTGACGGCTCTATGCAATCTTCATATACTCCTTGATGATCTTCACCTTATATATTTTAGCTCACACTAACTTCAGGCCCATGAGTGTTGTATCTCTTGAGTCAGTCCTACAAAGCGGTTCCCTACAGGTCTCCCATACAAATCCTCAAATATTTCCATACTAATGGTGAAATGGTAGTTATTATTGTATTCAAACTCCACCAGTGGTAGGTGATCCTCCCAAATACAACTGAAGTCTAACATTCAATCCCATAGAATCTCTTCTAGAACCTAAATGGTCTATTCAGTCTGATTATCAGTTTGTGGGTGAAATGTTGTGCTCAAGCGTAACTAGGTCCCAAATGTCTTATGCAATCCCTTCCACAGTTGGGATGTAAAGTAAGCATCATGATCTGAAACAATCATCGATGGAAATCCATGGAGTCAAACTATCTCTTGTATATAGAGGCATCCCAAGATCAATACTGAACACTTCTCTTGGATAGCTAGGAAGTGGGTCGATTTGGTGAGTCGGTCAAAAATCACCCAGATAGAATCATTTCCCCTGGACGTATATGGTAAGACCATCACAAGGTCCACCAATATTCTATCCCACTTCTATTTCGGAACCTCAATGGGTTGAGCTAAACCCATTGGAACCTAATTCTCAGCCTTCACTTACTGACACGTAAGGCATCAAGAAACAAACTATACAACTCCTTTATTCATTCTGGGCCACCAAAACTAACATCAAAGGCCCTGATACATCTTTTCCACACATGGATGTAGCAAAAAAATGGACATATTAAACTCACTAGAAACCTCCCCATGCAGTGTCACTGGCACTATTATACCTCCTCTGAAAAGAATGATGTTATCCCCACCATTTGAATATCAATCAGGACCATTCCTTGTGGAAATCTGAGCACATAAGGTCTCACAATCAATATCCCCAAGCTATGTATCCCTGACTCTCTACAATAGTGGAGGGGTAACAACCATCAAATGAAGGTAAGATGATCTATCTTCATCCACTAAAGATAACTTCAATGAGGCTAACTATTCTAATTCCTCGTTCAATAACTGTGAACTAGATCTCCTACTAAGAGCATATGCTTCCATGTTCCCCTTCCTAGGAGTATAAAAAATCTCATGGTCCTGGATGAACTCTAGCCATCACCTTTGTCTTAAGTTGAGATCCTTCTAAGATAAGATATACTTGAGACTCTTATGGTCGGAGTATACAATAAACTTCTCACACATCAGGTAGTGTTGCCACATATTTAATGTGAAGACTACAACTGATAACTCATAATCATGGGTTGTATAGTTCTTCTTATGTGGTCTCAACTAGCATGAACAATAGGAAATCACCGCTTTCCTCTACATTTGGACACAACCAAGCTCGGTTCCTAATGCATTGTAGAACAATATGTACTCAACATCCTCCTATGGAAATATCAAGATTGGGGAACTCGTAAAACTCTACCTCAACTACTGAAAATACTATTGTCACTTCTCTTTCCACACAAAATGCTACCCCTTTCAGGTTAAAGTTGTCATAGGTGCGGATATTCTAGAAAAATCAGGTACAAATCTATGATAAAAGCCTACTTACCCAAGTAATATATGAACCTACATCATGCTCTTAGTTGGATCCCATTCTAACACTACCTCAACCTTGGTTGGGTTCACTGCCACTCTATCCACTAAGATAACGTTCCCTAGAAAGTGGAATGCCTATTTCTAGAAGTGGCACTTCAAGATATTTCCATAAATTTGGTTCTCTCAGAGTACATCTGGAACTATCCTTAAGTGTCTTGTGTGCTCCTTCTCAAATTCCGAATACACTAGTATTTCATCGATGGATAATACCAAAAACTGGTCTAAATAAGGCTAAATGATCTTGTTCATGAGTCCCATGAACATTGTTGAGGTATTCATCGCACCAAAGGGGATAACCAAGTACTCATAATGACTTAACGACGTCTGAAGTCCATCTTCGGTATAATTTTATCTCGTATTCGTAGCTAGTGATAGCCTAATCAGAGATCAACCTTTGAGAACTATTAGACCCCTATCAACTGATCAAATAGGTCATCTATCCTTAGTAATGGATACTTCTCCTTCATAGTCACCTGGTTGAAGCGTAGGTATTTCATAAACACCCTCAAGATCCTATCTACCTTTTTTGAAAATAAAACCAGGGCTACCTAGGGTGAAACACTGGGTCTCACAAATCCCTTCCTATATAAGTCCTCCAACTACATTCTTATCTCATAAAGCTCAACAGGAGCCATCTGATATGCTGGTTCAGATATCGGTGTCAACCTGGTGTGTAAATAAATGTAGAAATCTATCTCTCTATGAGGAGGTAAACCTAGAACATCTTTAGGAAAGACTTCCTCACACTCTGCAACCACTAAAAGAAACTGGAAACTCATAACATCCAATGCACCAAGGGTTAGGCTAGCCAAATGATGCATAATTGGATGTACCCTTTTATGCATGAGTCCATATTGTGATGCCTAAGTTTCCTTTTCACCGAAAAAGGAAAACCTTGTTCCATCACTACAGAAACACTGCACCCTTTTCGTAAAACTATAAATCTGGGCATGGACTATAGATAACCAATCCATATCACGAATTATGTCATAAGGCCTTGACGCTACTACCAAGTGGTTCCAACCAAAACTCTCACCTCCAAGGGTTAGGTTACACTATCAGCATAAGTGTGTGATCACTAATTCTTATCTTATAGGTGTCTCCAACTGTAAGGGTTGATTAAATGGTTCAAATGGAATCTCTAGGTCTGATACAAGATATGTGGTGAGAAAGGAAGGAATATAACTTGTGTCTATCAATACGGAATCTAAAGTATAAGAGAAACAGATCATACCTTGAATCATTCATAGAGCGCCTGGATCATAACCCTCGACAACATGCAGTTATCCCCACCCCTATCCTTTGGCTCCCTAAGCCTAGTATATACCACCTAGGGGTGGTGGTGGTAACAAGATGAAACATTGACCACCTCTTGCTTATCTTCAACTCTTCAGCCACATCCATCACCCTACTGATCTGCCTGCTCCTATCACTATCTCTACCTTAGTGTTCCATCCACAGTCTCCCTATTAACATCATGGAAAGTTGGACAATCTCAAGAAAGATTTCCCCTATAGTCACATGAATAGAACCTCATCTCTCATCCACCTATGGTTCAGGCTCTCCTAGGAATCTGAGGGGTCTCTGTCATTAAAACTTTTGAAGCACGCTCGGCCTGTGCTCCTCATCTGATGGTACTACAGGTACTACTGGCTTCTCTATAGGTGGAATTATTGATGGTGCACCACCTAGAGGTAACATCTGGGGAACTGGTCCCTTTATTGAAGCCTCTTTGCTGAGGGGGTCATCTTCATGATCAAGCTGCGAAATCCTAGCTGGTATACATCATAGAGGAATCCTGAAACAAGCAATATTTACCACGGTCAATAAGTATATCTGGAGAGTTGACTCAAGATGGACATGGAAACCACAACCCATTCCTATATGATTCATGTACCATTATTTTCCATGAAACCAATGTTCTCATGTACTGATTTAAAAATTAGTTTATTAGAGTCATGGAGCATGGATACGTCAGTCGCCGCACCAACACTAGAGTCCTTGACCTAAAAGATGAAATTGAAACACATAACATTGTTTCCCCCAAATCAATTTCATAGTCTCCCAGTCTTAAATAAGAACTGACCAACTTTGATACCACTCTGTCACAACCCATCCCAGTGGGGTCTGTGCCACGACTCCCCAAGTCTGCCTCCAATAATACAGGGGCTAGTGACTAGCACCGAGTAGGCATATCACTAACATGGGTGGAATTTTCTATGTCCCTCTATGAACACACACGTCCCCAATCCCACAAAATGCTAAAATGTAAAAAACACGATGTAAAAAATGCATTCATATCACTATATCTCACAACCAGAGTACAATAGAAAGTAAAGTAATGTAAATAGGGCCAAATAAAATCCCACCATAATAATTCAGTAACATGAGTCAAACCTATGATAAAAAGGTACCAGGACTGATGTCTGTAGCTATAGGAAAACCCCTTAGCCTTCTTGGTCTCACAAAGAACTGTTTGGTCCTGGTCTTCCTAGGTCTTTGTCAAAAGTTCAATCGTATGTACAATACATGACACATGGGGGAAAAACCTGTGTAGGGGAGAGTATAACAATACTCAATTGGAAATTCTGAAACCACAAATCAATACAACAAAGGAAAGTACAGTCCTCTCTACATAGGTATAGGTCTACATCACATATAATAAGAATATCCAGATATACTTGATCCAAGACCCACAGTCTAGAGGTAAGTCACAACCAATATAAACCAACACTAGGAATTCAACATAAAGATTCCACAACGAACTCATCCTGGAGGACACACTCCTAATTCTAATAGCACTAATGACGTTTGTTCAAGTGGTACTGCTCATAGGGTACTATCATGAAAGAGATATGCTGATTGATTTGAAGAGAGATATGACACAACAAATGAAGATCATAGCCAGGGTCATGGGATGATACCAACAACTCAATATGGATTAATATGCTAAGTAGAGGATTGGCACCCGCGTAGTGTTGGTCATGTCGATACCAACATATCTACCTAAGGTACAAAGAATGAATAAAGGATCCTACTTCAAGCCTCTATGAGGATTCCAATAACTCTATCCAGGATTTCCTTTTGATGGGATCATAGTCCTAGGACCTACCTTTAAGGAATAGATATGGATAATGAACCCTAACAAAACTTGTTCACGATACTAAGAAAAAGTATTATATTCCATGCAATAAAAATTACACAGCATGTAGATGGGTTACATGTCCTTTCCCTTGACCCACCAGTTATGCCCTTCTAAATTTACCATGTCATCAAACCATGTCTATGTAGTAGTACACACCGTGTAGGGATCCCGTGTACTCTAACCATGTGTCAGTACATGGATCCAACCCAGGTACATATACCCATATACCAGTACAAAACTTAGTCCGTGTACTTGGTCCAGGTCGTGTCCGTGTGGGAGAGTACACAACGTGTAGGGTGGTCGTTTAGTCCACCTCATGTTTGTGTACTTCCCAAGTACACACTGAGTTCATCCAAGGGGGACTACATGCTGTGTTGATCATGTTTTTCCAAAAACCAATCTTCTTCCTCCATCTCGCACCGTTGGTCACCCTAATTCCATTCTGGTGGACCGTTTGCCTCAAAACTCTAGATACAAGCTCATATGATCACCCTAACACCGAATCGATGGGATCCAGGCCTTCAATCGGATAAGAAAACATGACCATAGTCATTCATCATTTCCATCGAAGGATGTTAATTCGGCACCCACCATAATTCGATTCACTCCCACACCCACTGTCGCATCTCTGTTGGGTCATCCCGATACTAAATCAATGGTTTCAGATCATTGTGCCAACGATGTAAGGCATAATGATCTATTGTTGAAAAAGGGTTCAAATCCTTGGAATGATGAAGAACATGTGAAGAATAACGCATCAATCGGGGGATAAAATCACAACAAATCGAGAGAGAAGAACCACAATTGATGTTTTCATCGATCTTGTTTCGTCGCCATTAAAATGGTAAATGAATCAAAAAAATATCCCAAGAATCAATTCTCAATAAATCCCACAAAATACCCCATCCTGAAAACACGATCGATCTATAGGCTAATCTATTGGTGGATTAGTCCACGTTCATTGTGGAGATCATGAATAGGGAAAAACATATTAAACCAAAATCCCTACCTCAATTCGGATTGCTCTCTAACAAAGAACGGTTGTCTCTTTGTTATTGTTGGTGATATCTGTCAAGATCGGTGTTCGTCAATCGTTGATTTGAGGTTTTGTCCTCACCAGCTTGATAAAATTCTCCAAATCTCACTCTCTAATGTCTCCAGAGGATTCTAGGGTTATATGGAAAACCATGGATCTCTAGAAAGGGTTTATTTAAAGATAAACATGTCTTTGCATCGCTGAATTGATGATATAAAATAGATTAAATTTTTCATAATTTATTTTATTCATTTAATCACCTGTGGAGACTTTCCACAATCAAACTATGCTGACAAATGTTAGGTTGCACCTAGGGTATAACTACTATTTTGAACTCAACAAGGCCCTTAGATTCCTAATCTGGTCACCCATTTATATGTTATTCCACTTTTTCAGAAAAACTCATGTGCATGCTATTTAATATTTTAATATATTTCAAACATTTATTCTGGGAACACTGGGCCTCAAAATCCTATGTCATATCAGGGAATGGTCTCGAAATTAATCCATATAAAATTTTAAAAAAATACATGGAAAATAAAATTCATTACACCAAAAACCATTTATCCATGGTATAAATCCAAAAATATGGTTCAATCTTGTTATATGATCCCTTCAGCATGGGACTTGGCCTGGCCTATTAAATATAATCATTACAACATGGTACTGGGCCTAGCCCACTAAATATAAGAATTAAAACATGGGAATGATCCAATATCACTCAATATAAGCATTATAATATGGGAATGGGCCCAGTCTATTCAATATCATTATTTCACCATGGGATTAGGCCTAGACCACTCAATATAAACATTATTGCATGGGACTGGGCCTATCCCACTCAATATATGCATTGAAGCATGGGACTAGTCCTATCCCACTCAATATAAGAAGTACAACATGATAATACAATAGGTCACAACAACTTGGATATCACAATATCTCATCATACATCTTAATGGTCAATTATGGAAATTACCATTTATCTTTCAATTTAATATCATTATATCCAAATGATCAATAATACTATTAGAAATGATAATCCATCACCTAGGGATTCTATATCAAGAAATCACCTAAGGTCTCATGTCATGATAAACACAATTTAAGCCATTAGACCATTTCACATTAATCAATGGTTTGCTCACCCAATTTGTAGTTAAGATCCAGGTCACAACAATTGGATACAAGGGGATTCCAAGGAACAAATAAAATCATTATTTAATAAAAAATTTCACAAGTCAGGTTGGTTTAATCGAAATATTATTGCACATTATTTGCAATTAAACAGACCATAAGGTTAAGATTTATACCCCCTACCATTAACTAACGATCAACCAATGCTACTAATAGAATTTTCTCATGATAATGAAGGAGATTTTGATCACAAGAAGAATCCTACATCATAATTGATCAAGATCAAAACCAAAAATGACCAAGTTTAATAGATTACACTACAACATTCATAGAATAAGGGGATAAAAGGGAAAACTAAAGCAAAACAACCCACTGGGAGTTGGATATGGGATTGAGATGTCCAGAATGAAGGGAGGGACTCTAAAATCACCTGGAAACCATCATAAGGTTGAGAGAGGAAAGATTTACATGAGATAAAAGAGTAAAAAATCCACATAACCCACTTAAAACAGCTGGGTCTATGACTTACACTATGTATAAGTATATTACATGGCATTTAATCCTTATTTATGAGATATGACAAAATTTTCCTTACCTATAGTGATTTTTAGCATTTACCTAACATTAAAAGACATGTAATTTCTCCATGACATGTATCTATTTGACTTCATGAACCACGCTCACAACTTGTGCCTAGAAAAAGTTAGATGTCATGTAAATCCATTACACGGCGTTTAATTTCTCTATAGATAGCCTTTAGATTATTTACCATGGAAATAACCAGAACCACCTAAAAAGCCTTTCAAATAATGGAAAAAAACCTTGTAAACCCATTTAACATGTTTATATCCAGATTCTATTAAAACAAAAAAACAGATAACCCTGAAATTTAGGTCATTTTCCCCCAACAAAGCCTCTTTGTCTTCGAACAAGACTCAACCACCAAGGCTTAATGAAGAACTCAAATAGGGATGTACCTAGAATGATATTGGATCGTACAACCTCCCCATAAAATAATAGCTCTTCCCCAAGTATCTCCAATCATCATTGTGTGGTCTCAGCGAACAAGTCTTTCCACTATTCTCGCATTTCAGACTCCCTATCCCATGTCTCTTCTTGAACATGCCAATGATTCCACTACACTTGAAATAGATATATAATCCTACATTAGAGATAATTCTCACTATAGTACACAATTTGTATCAAATTATCCTCAAAGTAAGCGTTAACAAAAAAATAAACATCCTCGATGTACACTACATGAGAAGGATTTGGCTGATATCTCTAAAGCTCTAAAACATAAAACATGTCGTGCATAGAATTGTAGCATTGTGGAAGGGCTAGTTGGAATTACACTAGACCAACCTAATCCAATATCTAAAACAGCCCAAAAAAACTCAGGCAGTAGCTTTCTCTATCTCCTGATACTATATTTCCCCATCTTAGGTGACACCCGAAGAAAAACACATTGACCATCCTTCAACTCTAGAGGTCGTCTCTGACAGCCAACATATGATTTCTTCCTACTCTATATGGTTACCAACTATGTCTTGATCAACATAACCTGCTCAAATGTCTTCTATATGAGATTAGGCCCAATAAGCATCGATTCACCTTCCTTAAACCATTAAAGAGGCGAATGGAATGACCTTCCATAAAAATCATTGAATATTTACATCTAGATCAATGACTATAAGCTATTATTATATGAAAAATCCACAATTTTCATATTTTGGTACCATGAAACACTAAAATACAAAACATATACTCATAACATGTCCTTAAGAACTAGAATAGTTCACTCATATTTACCATCAGTATGAGGATGATAGGTCGTACTCAAAAGAACCTGGTATCCTAGAGCCTTCTGAAGACCCTTCCTGAAACATGAAGTGAATTGATGATATCTATTTGAAATGATACTCCTTGGAACATCGTACATTAGAAATATCTTTCATGTGTAAATAATTATTATATCATCAACTATGTAGGTCTCCCAAATAGAAAAAAAGTGGGATACCTACACTAGTTGATCTACAATCACCCATACAATATCATTCTTACCGGTTTTACTAGGTAATCCAATCGCAATATCCATAGTGACATCATCCCATTTCCACTTAGGAATGAGAAAATACTTCAAAAGCTCAGATAGCCACTAATTCTTTGCTTTCACTTTCTAAAAAGTGAAGCATATTGCCACAAATCCTTCCACCCCCGTATTCATTTCTGTCCACTAGTATTGTCTACAAAGATCATGATACATATTTTTCAAACCGGATGTGTATCTCATCTATAATCATGGAACTCTCTCATCATCTCCTCACACAAACCCATATAAAACCATACTTTTCCTCATAAAATAATAGAATTTTCACTGCCAAGAGACCATCCCGATAGAGTCTCTCCACCATATAAGCTATCTCTTAGAAATAAACCCTACATATCAGATGACCACTCTATCCTAATCTTTTCTAAAAACATAGGTATAATAGATATTGAATTCAAAACTACTCATCCTTGATACTCTTGAATATCTAGATGCATTTCTGCAAAGAGCGCTATCATCTTACACTCATTAAAAGACTCACATACTACCTATGTCTGTGTTTTTTGTATTAATGCATCGAAAATGATTTTTCCCATGCTCAATGTATAATACTACTTGATGTCAAAATACTGAAGATACCCAACCCACCTCCTTTTATGAAGGTTCAGGTCCACTGAGAAAAGATGTACCAGAGGCTCTTGTGGTCTGTATATAGCAAAAACCTCTCACCGATGAGATAATGCTTCAGGTGTCTTGGGGCATGTAACACTACTTCTAACTCTAGATCATGAGTAGGGTAATTCCTCTCATGTGGTCTCAGATATCTTGATCCATATGCAACCAGTCAACCCTCTTTCATCAAAACCGCTCTAAGTCTAACTTTGGATGTTTCACAGTACATGAAATATTCTTTACCCAGCACAGTTAATGTAAGGATAAGTGTTTAGGTCATCTTTCCTTTCAGATATTGAAAATATTATTCTCAAGTGTAAGACCAATCAAACTTCACTCTTTTTTTCAACTCTGATTTGGTGCTATCAGATAGAAGAAGTCCTTGATAAAGCACTTATAATAACCTTCTAAACCCAAAAAGCTCTGAATTTATCATACATTCTAAGGCTTCTCTCATGATATCATGGTTTCAAAATTCTCTAAGTCCATGGAATCTTCTACCTCTGAGATTACATGGCCTAATAAGTTCACTTTATCAATCTAGAAACTGCATTTAGTTATCTTATCAAAAATTTAATGATCTATCAATATATTTAGGATATTATCAAGATGTTTTCCATGATTTCCTTCTAACTGAGAGTACACTAAGATGTATTCCATAAAAATAACCTCAAATTGATCCAGAGAAGGATGAAATTTCATATTCATCAAGGCCATGAATATCACTGGTTAATTTTTCAAACCAAATGGCATAACTACAAAATCTTAAAATCCATTCCTCTTAAAAGTAGTCGGAGGTATGTCTGATGGTATCACCCTCAAATGGTGGTATCTCGATCTCAAATAAATCTATAAGAATATATTAGTATCTCTCAACTTATTGAAGATATTTTAGATGTGTGTAAAGTGATATCAATTCTTGACCATCATCTGGTTCAATCTCTGATAATCAAGACATAAGTGCAAAGTCCTAAAGCCCTACTGGTTCCATTGTGTATGGCGGAATAGAAACTAGATCTACTCCCAGTACCACTTTGATCGTGAATTTGATCTCTCACTTGGGAATTGAACTATATAAATCATTAGGAAATACATCCTAAAATGGTCTACCACTAGAGGAAAATAATTCTACTTCATTCCACCATTATCTAGAGAAATTCTGGCTATATGAGCTGTAAGACAATCTAATCTACACTAAATTGGTCACGCACAACTAGCCCAAAGATCCCACTTACCCTAGTGAGAATAGATACATCCTTCTATATATATAAAGGAAATTATCCTTTGGAAACATTTGATATAATTATGGTATATAACTAGATAACACATACCAAGAATGAAGTTGAATCCTTCCATTTCCATCAAAAATAGTTCCCAAAAGAAATGGCCACCCCCAATATCTAGAGAACAGGCTATGCAAAATTTTATATTCTATGACTATACTCCTTAATGGTGTGTTGATGGTTAAAGAACCATCCAATATTTCCACATAAAAACCCAAACCATTTTCAAAAATAGTAGATAAAAAAGGATTGTGATTCCCCTGTATCAAACAAAACACAAGTAAGGGTAGATTATACAAGAATTGTACCTATAGCAGTAGATTCTCTTACATCCCCACTAGCTCGAGAAATCTACATAATGTGTAGCTGACTAGACCCTTTATCCCAAGAATCATTTTGACTCCCCTAAGATATTACCTCTTATTTGATTTGTTTCTCCTTCACTGGGGAACCATGTCCCCTACCATGACCTAAACATCCTATGGAACTCGATCTACCTACCTGTTGAGGAATAGATAAGTCCTTTTCAAACATTAATACCAGTCTCGATCCCCTTACACTACTCTATTGTTTAATGCCCCTAAAAAACTCTATAGGTGGCCCATCCTACCACGAGATCGACACTCTAAAGTAGGTATGGGTACTGATGACATTTGTATCCCAACATGACACACTAGAAACATTGTACTGAGATGGATTCCCACTACCATGACTACTCTAACCATTGTTTCCTAAATGAAAACTATCATAGTAGTACTTATTTCCACCAGAATAATAGCTCCTAGTTCGCCCTTCTGAAACATCCTATCCACTTCTTGGGGCCTCCCTCAGATTCTACTCCATGATAAGTTCATGAATTACCACATCCATAAAATTTCTCATACATAACATGTTCACCTATGACCTGATCTCATAGCGAAGACCATCATGAAAACATCTCACCCAGGAGATCTCATCAGTAGCTAAAGATGACATAAAGTGTTGTAGTTCATTGAAACATTCGACATAGTCCATCACTGACATTCCCTCCTATGTTAGATGCCTAAAATCACGAGTATTCTCATACCTCAATGCCTCATGATAGATATTTCTTAGGAACATCATCTTAAATTCCTTCCAAGATAACTCCTCTTGCTTCCCTACTTGATCTGGAAGGTCCCACCAATGCTTGTAATGTCCATAAATCATATATGAAGTAAGATTCATCCTTCTATATGCAGGTGTATCAAGATTATTAAAGATCATATGGACCGACTTAATCTTGATCTTTGTTACCTAGCCCCCCCCCAGTGAACATAGGTGGATTCTACAGTTTTAGCTCTCTCATCATCTCAAAAGTCGAAGTCATGTCATGAACAATCTCCATTTTCATGGATCACATCACCCCCGGGAAGTTTTTGGGAAGCTGAATATCCATTCGACCCTCAAGAGTTACAAAAATCTCCAGTTTAGCTATGTTAGGAGCATGTTGATTGACACTCTAAACATGGATTAAAATTTTTTTATAATGACCTATCAATTAATTTATATCATTTATCAGATATAACAAGAATCTTATATCACATTTCAAATAAGAAATTATATACCACATGCAAAATATATGTCCTTATCATGAACAATTAATGTCAATATATGTCCCTATGTGACTATCATGATGCATGCGTACTCATCTAGTTCCATGTTGGGTTATGATAATAATTCTCATGAAATAATAACATCATGAAATAATAACCTTGCATGAAATTTGAGTCGCCTAAGGTGAAATAATAATAACTGTAATAAGATAACAACATAAAAAACAATTCCATCCCGAGGCACTCGGATTTTCCCACGTACGTGGGTCAGCTACTCCAATGAACAAGATCATTACCAAGTCTTGAAACATTTTAGTCTCCTTTATACATTTCCCAATTAGTAAATAAACAAAAAAAATTCATCCTTTAATACCTCTTTGTAATATCCCCCAATTCGGCACTCTCTTATATGAACATAAATGGTTGGTTTCGTGACCACAAGCACAGAACCCTGTGTACTAGATGCTTCCGACTAACAGCAAAGGTGTGATCAGTATTGTGGGAATACTATGACCCCTAATATGGTGTTACATAAAAGTGGAAATAAAAAATATAAATGACATAATCAGAGTAATAGAAATGTAGAAACCATTTGATACAAATGAAAAACAGGAAATCCAATAGTAAAGAATTATGTAATGAAAACCTGAGATGCATCTAAATATCAAATAAAAAACAATACAATAAAAAAAATTATCACAAGTAAACCAAAAATACCATGATCCCAAACCCCATGTCAGTCCCATATCCACAATCCAACCCATATAGAAAACAAAAAAAAATAGCAAGGTCCCTTTCCCTTTTCCAATCATGCATTCTTGTAATCGTCTTGGGTACCAATCAGCAACCCAAATGGGGTGTGAGTATAACTTAGTAGGTCGACTCCACCATATCTAAATATAACCGTCCTGATGATAAGTGTATGAAATAAAGTGATAAGATCGTGTATTAATTATTCAATTAATACAATATATAAAAAAAACCTACTTCATCACCCTGTCGGAATATCTCTGAGCATGTAGCACAATCATGTCATCTAACAACTATGTAACCATGGTAAAACGTGACCTACTTCACTGCCATGTTGGGATGTCTCTGAGCATGTATCATAACCATTCCAACCAAAAAGTATATATCCATGGTATAAATCCAAAAATATGGGTCAAGACCTTTATATAATCCCTTCAGTAAGGGACCAGACCGAGCCCACTCAATATAATCATTCCAGTATGGGAATGTGATTAACCTGCTTAATATAAGCATTATAGCATGGGATTGGGCCTATCCCACTCAATATCAGTATGGGACTAGGCCTATCCTGGTCAATATAAGCATTATAACATGGGAATAGGGCTAGCCCTCTCAATATAAGCATTATAACATGATAATACAACATGGAACAACAACATGGATATCACAATATATCATCATACATCTTAATGTTTAATCATGAAAATTACCTTTTAAATTAAAATCTAAATTCATTATATCCAAATGATCAAAAATCATATCAAAAATGATAATCCATCAAATATGGATTCTATATCAAGTAATCACCTAAGTTATCATGTCATGCTAAACACACTTTAAGCCATTGTCCCATTTCACATTAATCAAGGGTTTTCTCACTCAACTGGTAGTTAAAACCCAGGTCACAATAATTGGATATAAGAGGATTCCAAGAATAATCCAATTAATTATTTAATAAATTTTATCTCACATCATGTTGGTATAATCACAATATTGCACATACTTTGAAATTAAACAGACCATAGGGTTAAGATTTAGTCCCCCTACCTTTAACTGATGATCAACCAATGCTTCCATTGTGATTTTCCAATGAGAATGAAGGAAAATATGATAGAAAGAAGGATCGTAGATCAAAACAAATCGTGATCAAAACCAATAACATCCAAGTTCAAGATATTACACTACAATAACTAGAGAAAATGGGAGATAAGGGAACACCAAAGTAAAACCTCTAACCAGGGATCAGATACTAGATTAGGATATCCCAAAATGAAAGGAGACACTCCAAAATCACATGGAAATTTTCCTAGGGTCGAGAGAGGAATGCATCACATGTAATGAAAGTGTAAAACATCTTTATCACCCACTTAAAACTGTTCAGTCTATGACTTACATGGTGTAAAATTATATTACATGATGCGTAATCCTTACTTATGAGGTACGCAAAATTTGTATCACCTTTAGTGATTTTTAACACTACCTAAACATTACACAACATGTAATGTCTTTATGGAATGTACCCATTTCACATCATAGATCCATCTCATGGATTCTACCTGGTGATAGTTACTAATCGTGTAAATTAATTACACTACATGTAATTGCTCCATAGATAGCCTTCAGCCTGTTTCCTATAGAAAAAACCCGAACCACCTCTAAAGCCTTCCAAATTATAGAAAACCCCTTTAAAACCTATTTAACATTTTTATATATAGAATATATTAAATGAAAAAAACATATATCCCTAAACATTAGGTCATTTCACCCCAATAAAGGCTCTCTATCTCTGAACAATACTTAGCCACTAAGGCTAAAAAAACTCAAAGAGGGACGTACCTGAAAAAATATGGGATCTGACAACATCTTTTTTAATATAAAAACCATATCTAAATAAAAAATAATATAAATTTTATTTAAAATAAAAATTTATGAATATTTATATACCTCTAAAATGTATATACAGTGTTTATATATATAAATATATTTGTGTGTGTGTGTTTATTAAGAAAAAAAAATATATATATATAGTTATATATTCTAATATATGTATATAAATACTAATTTATAATATATGTAAATAAATATAAATATGTATAATTATATTTATAGACACACACACAGACTCGCACACACACACACACATATGTGTGTATATATGTATGTATTTATTTATAAACAGACACACACAAGACATATTTTATAAATGTATTTTAAAAATATATATAAATATATGGATAAAAATGAAATGAAATATACATAAATAAACATATATATTAAAAATAGATAAAAAAATATAGAAGAGTGGTAAAGGAACAGATCCATGAGGGGGAGGTCTCAGGTTTAAAACAAGGTGAAGGTAGGGGTACAGGGGGCAGTAGGTCATCTAGTGTTGATAAAAGGATATGGGGGCCTCTAGCACTGATAAAAGCATAGGGGAGGGATGGAAAAGTTCTAATAAAGTGCTAATAAAATACAGGGTGCACTAATAAAAATTTAACCATTAGTGGCCACCAAATAAGGTTGTTAATGGGATTTAGAAACTGCCATCCGACCGCTATTGGTAGTTGCGGTTGGACCATTGCTAAAGGGAATTAGTGACCACTAAAGGCAGGTGCTATAGAAACTCCCCAGATGATCATAGTGGCAGTCGTTGGGAATAGAATTAGTGATTGTTGTAGTAGTCACTAATTCCCCATAAAAATAATGAATTAGTGACCGTCATAGGGGGTCAATAATGCTCTAGAAAAGTAAATTCATTGGTGGACACCATAGGCGATCTCTAACCTGGTGAATTTTTTTTATTTTTTTTTTCAGTTTTACAAACCCAAATAACAAAAAAACATCCAGTATAAATAAAAAACAACAAATAAAAAATAGGCATCCTAACAATACCAGTGATCCAAAAAGCTACAGATCCCTTTCATTATTCTGTCTCAATAAACCTACTTATAAGATACAAAAAAATTAAACAAAGAAAATAAAAATTAATATATTTAATATTAATCATATTTATTCATTTAATATATATATATATATAATCAAAATATTTTATATAGTGTTACCTACAGAAAGTATTATAAATACAGAAATGAGGAAAATCTAATCAAAAATACATAAAATCAAGTTTAATATATAATGATCAATCTGGGAATCATATTGATGTGTGGTCGATTCCAGTATATCACATATGATTTGAGGAATGTTCTCCTAGATTTTTACATTAATCAGAAGTTGTTTCCTCATTTTGACCCCCTCAAGGGAGATATGTCATTTTAATAACACTGGACAACGTTTCCAATAATTTTCAAACATTTTGGGTGACATGAGAATTCGATGAATATAGAATTGATTCTTATAGACTAAAAATGGTTCAATGATCATTCTTGTAATGACCCAGACTTTTATAAATAAAATTCTCTTTATGGTTCAATTAAATTCCCTATTATGTATTATGGATATTGAAAAAAATTCACTTCCTTGGTTTTATTATATCTTATTGGATTTAAAACACAATTAATAATATTAACCATTGTTAATATATTCATTTATCAGTGATCATATTATTAGTATGAATATATGGTTTTGAAAAATCCAATTGATAGAGACAAAGGAAGTGGGGGCCTCAACTAGTAGGATCATACCCTACAATGCCCATTTATTGGATATTTCGAGGGAGATATCATCACTGGGATTTTACATTCACCAAGACAAAGACAATTTCCAACAAATTAAGCATGAGAAGAATCATTTATGGGAGAATTTCACGCTCATCGAGATCATGACCCAAACCATATATGCCAAACCACACCATGAAAGTCTCACTGCCCCGTGTTATACCCTTAGAGAATTTATAGGTGTAAAAAAAGGTTATGTATCAATATCTTAATAATTTTAATATTTATATTTTATAGAATAATGAATATATTTTCATCTTATTATCATTACTTTATAAATTATTTCTATTTTGATACAATAAAACAAAAATTTTATTTTTGGGTAATATTCAATGTAACACCCCAAGATTACATAGTGTGTTATTTCTTCAAAATAATTCAATAACTTGCACTACACGCAACACCGAGTTAAAGCGTACCATGAATTACCAAACTAGCCGTTATGAATAGTAATACCTACTTTTTAAAATTTTATAAATTCTATCTCGCAAAATGGACTTCATTATTGGATTCAGAATATCAAAATTAGCCTAGGGTGAAATTTTGGTACTTTTCGGATAACTTTAATATTTTGATGAATAGTGAAAATTACTAAATTTTAATTAAAAACAACTTTTTTAAACAAAATAATTAATGGTGATAAATTATGAATTTGAGTGGTTTTAAAGTATAATTATAATATATTTTTACCATTTTATCCAATGGTGTTCATTAGAATTAATTTCACTTCGAAATTAGACCTAAATAATTGTCAATCTTTTGATATATATTGTTTCTTAAAAACACGCTATTTGTTGTGACAACGGGAATTAATTATAAAATTAATTAATGCAACTTATATGTTTGGAATTTTTTAAAATAGATATCATTTTTGAATTTGGAATATCAATTATAGCTTAGGGTGAAATTTTGGAATTGTTCTGAAAAACTTCAATTTTTGATGAATAGTGAAACTACTAAGTGGTATTTAAAAAAACTGAATTTTTCATAAAACAAAATTTTACCGCTTCTGTGAATGGAATTTCAAAAATCCAAGAGACACGGTTAATATGAAGAAGTAAAATGTGATCCAATGAGATGAAAATAATTTTTGGTGAATAGTAACTTTTTACTTTTATTTACCACGGTTAAAATTAAATAGGGTAATTAAGGGTAAAAATGATATTAATATTACCCTAACACATGTCCTAATTCTATTGGACAAGTTTATCTCGACCAAAAACAACCTTAGGAATAAAATATTATCATTTAGGTCCACTTGGATGAGATTAGGACATTTATTATTATTTAATTCAAAGAAGAGTTAAAAGAGTTAAAATCAAAGTTTATTTACTAAAACATTTTTAATATAGGGTTATACATAAGATAAATTATATTTTAAATATTAATTAGAAAGATAAAAAGATTTCATACATAATGATATTTTATTTATAATTTTTAGACATTAAAACATTTAATTTATTTATGACACATTGATGATGCAGTAATTACCATAATAGAGAAAAATTAAAATAATTGATATTATAAATACCCAAATAAATATAATTGGAGACTTTTATTGAATTAAACTAATTTTCTAGGTTAATATGACATATTATTATTGATTTAATTGACTTTTTTTGAAGTAATCATTCTGTTATGAGTTTCACAAAAATCAACTATTGAATAGTGTCAAAATTGACATAAAAGAGTTTTTAAAACAAATATTATATTATTAATTGATATTAAATTCTTAAAAATCTAAGGATCGGCCAAGAGACTTATATCATGATAGGTGTATCATTAATGAACCACTTGGAGGTCTCTTGGATGTATATAGTAAGTTTATTAACTATATAATATAAAAATACAAAGTGACATGGTAAATGTCAAACTAATTAACTAAGAGTTAAAAATAAAAGATAAGGTTAATATAGTAACCCAAAACTGTCTAAATTCTATTGGTTGAATGGTTTTCGACCTATCCCCACCTTGAAATTTGAATAATCAACTTTGGAGCCATTAGAAACCGAATATGAATTTATTATAAATTAATATTTCTAGCTTTTCCAAAGGTGCCCCTCACCTCTCTTATAAAAGAGAACTCCCCCTTCTCATTACTTCACACCTTCAAAGCCTTTTGGTTCAGCCAAACTCTGCCCAAATACTCTCCCAACTTCCCTCACTACAACCTAGAGGCCTTAGTTTGATCAGAAAGCCAACCTAAGGAGCCCTTTTGATCAAATCAAAAGGAATAACCCGAAGAAGAGGAGGTTAACATTCCCTCAACCGAGGAAAAGTGCAAGGTAAGGGTTTATTTCAAAATCTCTTCATTGTCCGAGGTTGTTTATACGTAATAATCTACTGGTATTTCTTTCTCATCCACATTCATGTTTCTTAAAAAAGTATTTCAAAACATTTTTTACTATTTACTAGAATATGGGTTAAAGTCATTTATACCCTTGTTTGACTTTTATAAGAGGTTTATAAAGGAATCTTTCCGTCGTTTTCTAAACAAGGTGCTTTTTAACCTTTTGACAGAATTAAGGTTAGAATGTTTTTTTTAACTTATATAGCGGGTGCAGCTATTTTCCTCCGTTATAAAATCGTCGAAGCTTCCCTTATAAGCTTATAAGAATATTTTCAAAGAAAATGTTTTATTAAATGATTTCAAAATAGAAAGATATATTTCTCTAAAAAGAGTTTTGATTTCATCTATCTCAACATCCTTTGATGGATTTTGCGCTTATTTGAAGTTGATTTATTATGATACAAAACTTATATATTGTATTGAAGGTTTTGTGATATGTTTGACTGTGGATGTGCTATTTTTGTACCATTTATGGTTTGTGGTTAAAGTATTGACATTCCGTATGCTAGTTTTAATACGAATGTTTATGTTATGTTTAAACCTGTTCATATGGGAATGCATTGGACTTAATATGTGATGGGTGGAGCCCGCTATAGCTCCTCGATGCATCGGTAGGTCTCATGAGACAAACTAGTGTCTTGGCACAAGGCCTTGGAAAAATCTTATTTGTAGTCTTGGCATGAGGCCTTGGATATGTGGTTATGATAGTATGGAATTATGTATTCCATCATTATGAAAGTGGTTATTGATATTGCATGTGATTATTCGATTAGTAGAATATCCATGTGAATAAGTAAATGGAATTATTTCATTTTACTTTTTCCATACTATGTTGAAGTTTAATTTTAAAAGGATTTTGTTTTAGTCATACATTGACTTAAATGTTTATGATTATTTTTGAAATTTTCTGCTATATTGTTATCCTTACTGGGCATTTGAGCTCACCCCTTTTCTATGTTTTATTTTTCCCAGGATGTGAAGAAGTAAGTTATGAATGACCTGCATGGATAGTATGTGGGGATATGAGTTTGGAATATGGAGACTATGTTGTTGTAGTAGTTTTTCACTTTATAATGTAATACTTTATGAATATATCTAGTGTTTCCAAGGCTACTAAACCAATCGGTCTTTCGAGATTTCATCTTTCTTGTGATCATGCCAATGTAATGTAATAATGCACCGACTCTGGGTAACTGGGGTCGGGGCGTTACAGTTGGTATTATAGGAAGTTTAGTACAAACCTTGGAAGATAGATTTAGATAAACTCTGATTAGAGCACATAGATATAAGATGGACTTTGAGGTTTAGTATAGAATAACTTCCTAGAATTTTGGTATTGTAGAGATTTTGTGATTTTTCCGAGCAATACATCCAGGTCTGGATATGAGCAGGTAGAGGCGGATCTGGCACAGATGTACCTAGTGGTAAAACCCGAAAACACCGCTTTGAGCTGGAATCTAACGGGAACTGGTGCACGACAACGGGTTTTGCTGCACTCTTGGTTACGACACTCCCAGGGGATATGCTTAGGATAATTATCATTTTCTTTACAAACCATTATGAAGGGTTTATGAGTATATACTTCCTCAAAGGAGGCATTTTTATGATTATGAATTATATCCATAAACTATTTAATTTATGTTATGTGTTTTACAAGTTTGGGATAGGTATTGTTATTCATAAACTAATCTAGTGTATGCCATTGTTTAGAAATGGCGCCCAGTAGAAGGAATGAGAACTCCAGCAATGCACATGATCCAAAGAGAAAGAAGGATCATATATTTCATGTTCTTAAGACAAAATTTATAAGATAAATAGTCTCCCATGTATTATCATCATATGAAGAAATAATATCATGTGTTGATAAGATAAGTAAAGAGTTTACTGAGTCCTATCGCTTTGAAGGGAAGCAAGAGAAGAAAAGGATGGAAGAGAGAAAGATGGATAAAGGGAAGAGGGAAAAGAAGAATTTTCCCATATGTGATAACTGTGGGAAGAAACACCCTGGAACTTGCCTGAAAGGAATGGGAGTTTGTTATAAGTGTCGAGGAAAAGGGCACAAAGTACGTGACTACAAGGGTAAGAAAATGGTTTCAAATGTACAATGTTTCATTTGCAAGGAGTTTGGACACTACGCGAACCTATGTCCCAGTCATCAGACTATGCCGCAAATGATGCTATTGGATAATAATCAAGTTATGATACTACCATAGATGAAGAGGAATGATTAGATTTCTTATGTTGATTATTCCATATGAGTGTTGTATCAACAATGTACTTGTTATAATAATTATGGAGTATATAATGATTGAACTGCAGTACTATTTCATTAAGTACTTGAGATTGTGTGGAACAAAGAAAAGTGACTCAATACCAGGATATATGGTTGAGAGAATGATAAACCATAATATAGTTATGATACCGAGGTAGTGATTTTGGAATAATACATGATTGATTTGGATAAATTATATTGGATATTCTTGACTACCTTGAAACTGATTAATGATTTGTATATTCCATCATTGTTGGCGTTTAAAACATTTTCGGATTGAAGGAGTATATCTAGTATTCTTTAAGGAATGAGGGATCATGAATGTAATCAATAAGGTTTTATGGTAATTCAGGATGTTTTTGTGTTTTAAAAGAATACATGATGAAGGTTTTCACATGTTATTACGCGGAAAAAAGGATCTTTATTGTGTTTACCTTCCTTATAAATTTTGGACTGAAGTATTTTGGATAGTTCTATTTTGGATTATTTTGGATTGCCATAAAAGGACAACCCGGAGGTCGGGCGGCAACCCGTCGCGTCCAGCAAGGCCACGAGACCTGAACCCGCAACCGAAGGGCGACAAGGGTGTATCACCTACCACTAGCCCACGAGATGTCCTGGATTAAATAATGTAGTTTTTCTTAAAATATCTGGTAGATGAATTGTAAATTCGTTTATTTTGGAACCCTATATGAATAGTATAAATAGAATTTTGTTTTTGTTTTTGTTTTTATGTTCTATTATCTTTTAGAGTGAAAGATGAGTTTGTGGTAGAAATTTATTAATGGATAAAACTCTAATTATAAAGTAAGTATATCTCCTTATGATCTTATCCAATCTCACAAATAAATTCCTCAACATTAAGAAAAGGAACTTATAACAAAAATGTTGTCCTAGATGGTACCTTAAATCATCACTAATTTATGGCTTTGGGATTTTTGGGCTTTTCATAGCCATGTTCTCTACTACTCTCCATCAGATAATTGATGGTTATATTTCTCTTCCATATCCATATTTTTCTACATGGAACCCTAGTATGTGTTATTTTCGGTAATCTTCATACTTTCCACTCTTTATTTTAAATAGAGGCCTCATTAATTCATTTTTCGATGTGGGATTTCAACTAAGATATTTTGAAACTTCAAAAATGTGTTATTTTAATACCTTATGTTTTGTTGAATCTATGGTATTTTAAATCATCATAGATTGATGAATTTAAGGACCTCAATTTTAACCTTGTTTGTGATTGATGACCTCAATCACTACCTATAAATATTTACATTTTTCCTCCAATTATATATCTCTAATTTCCACCAATGTTCTCCTAATAGAGATCATAAATTGGTGGTAACCCTTTCATTTCTCTTTTCCTCATATTAAGACTAAATTATAGTAACCCAATTTCCGATGTGGGTTTTCCCACAAAGATATTTTTTATTTTCAAACTTTTATTTTCGAAAAACAATTTCAATTTGAGAGGAAGTAATTTATTGAAGGAGAGGAGAATGTAACACCCCAATATTACATAGTGTGTTATTTCTTCAAAACAATTCAATAACTTGCACTACACGCAACACCGAGTTAAAGCGCACCATGACTTACCAAACTAGCCGTTATGAATAGTAATACCTACTTTTTAAAATTTTATAAATTCTATCTCTCAAAATGGAGATCATTATTGGATTCAGAATATCAAAATTATCCTAGGGTGAAATTTTGGTACTTTTCGGATAACTTTAATATTTTGATGAATAGTGAAAATTACTAAATTTTAATTAAAAACAACTTTTTTAATCAAAATAATTAATGGTGATAAATTATGAATTTGAGTGGTTTTAAAGTATAATTATAATATATATTTCACCATTTTATACAATGGTGTTCATTATAATTAATTTCACTTCGAAATTGGACCTAAACAATTGTCAATCTTTTGATATATATTGTTTCTTAAAAACACGCAATTTGTTGTGACAGCGGGAATTAATTATAAAATTAATTAATGAAACTTATATGTTTGGAATTTTGTAAAATAGATATCATTTTTTAATTTGGAATATCAATTATAGCTTAGGGTGAAATTTTGGCATTGTTCTGAAAAACTTCAATTTTTGATGAATAGTGAAACTACTAAGTGGTATTTAAAAAAACTGAATTTTTCATAAAAGTTAATTTTACCGCTTCTGTGAATGGAATTTCTAAAATCCGAGAGACACGGTTAATATCAATAAGTAAAATGTGGTTCAATGAGATGAAAATAATTTTTGGTGAATAGTAACTTTTTACTTTTATTTACCACGGTTAAAAGTAAATAGGGTAATTAAGGGTAAAAATGATATTAATATTACCCTAACACATGTCCTAATTCTATTGGACAAGTTTATCTCGACCAAAAACAACCTTAGGAATAAAATATTATCATTTAGGTCCACTTGGATGAGATTAGGACATTTATTATTATTTAATTCAAAGAAGAGTTAAAAGAGTTAAAATCAAAGTTTATTTAATAAAACATTTTTAATATAGGGTTATACATAAGATAAATTCGATTGTAAATATTCATTAGAAATATACAAAGATTTCCTACATAACTATATTTTATTTATAATTTTTATACATTAAAACATTTAATTTATTTATGACACATTGATGATGCAATAATTAACATAAGAGAGAATCATTAAAAAATTGATATTATAAATAACCAAATAAATATAATTGGAGACTTTTATTGAATTAAACTAATTTTATAGGTTAATATGACATATTAGGATTTATTTAATTTACTTTTTTAGAAGTAATCATTCTGTTTTGAGTTTCACAAAAATCAACTATTGAATAGTGTTAAAATTGACATAAAAGAGTTTTTAAAACAAATAATATATTATTAATTGATATTAAATTCCTAAAAATCTAAGGATCGGCCAAGAGACTTATATCATGATAGGTGTATCATTAATGAACCACTTGGAGGTCTCTTGGATGTATATAGTAAGTTTATTAACTATATAATAGAAAAATACAAAGTGACTTGGTAAATGTCAAACTAATTAACTAAGAGTTAAAACTAAAAGATAAGGTTAATATAGTAACCCAAACCTGTATAAATTCTATTGGTTGAATGGTTTTAGACCTATCCCCACCTTGAACTTTGAATAATCAACTTTGGATCCATTAGAAACCGAATATGAATTTATTATAAATTAATATTTCTAGCTTTTCCAAAGGTGCCCCTCACCTCTCTTATAAATGGGAACTCCCCCTTCTCATTACTTCACACCATCAAAGCCTTTTGGTTCGGCCAAAATCTACCCAAATACTCTACCAACTTCCCTCAGTACAACCTATAGGCCTTAGTTTGATCAGAAAGCCAACCTCAGGATCCCTTTTGATCAAATGAAAAGGAAGAACCCGAAGAAGAGGAGGTTAACCTACCCTCAACCAAGGAAAAGTGCAAGGTAAGGGTTTATTTCACAATCTATTCATTATCCGAGGTTGTTTATATGTAATAATCTACTGGGATTTCTTTATCATCCACATTCATGTTTCTTAAAAAAGTATTTCAAAACATTTTTTACTATTTACTAGAATATGGGTTAAAGTCATTTATACCCTTGTTTGACTTTTATAAGAGGTTTATAGAGTAATCTTTCCGTCGTTTTCTAAACAAGGTGCTTTTTAACCTTTTGAAAGAATTAAGGTAAGAATGTTTTTTTAACTTATACGGCGGGTGCGGCTATTTTCCACCGTTATAAAATCGTCGAAGCTTCCCATATAAACTTATAAGAATATTTTCAAAGAAAATGTTTTATTAAATGATTTCAAAATAGAAAGATATATTTCTCTAAAAAGAGTTTTGATTTCTTCTATGTCAACATCCTTTGATGGATTTTGTGCTTATTTGAAGTTGATTTATTATGATACAAAACTTCTATATTGTATTGAAGGTTTTGTGATATGTTTGACTGTGGATGTTCTATTTTTATACCATTCATGGTTTGTGGTTAAAGTATTGATATTTCGTATTCTAGTTTTAATACAAATGTTTATGTTATGTTTAAACCTATTCATATGGGAATGAATTGGACTTAATATGTGATGGGTGGAGCCCACTATAGCTCCTTGATGCATCGGTAGGTCTCATGAGACAAACTAGTGTCTTGGCACAAGGCCTTGGAAAAATCTTATTTGTAGTCTTGGCACGAGGCCTTGGCTATGTGGTTATGATAGTCTGGCATTATGCATTCCATCATTATAAAAGTGGTTATTGATATTTCATGTGATTATTAGATTAGTGGAATATCCATGTGAATAAGTAAATGGCATTATTTCATTTTACTTTTTCCATACTATGTTGAAGTTCAAGTTTAAAAGGCTTTTGTTTTAGTTATACATTGCCATAAATGTTTATGATTATTTTTGAAAGTTTCCGCTATATTTTTATCCTTACTGGGCATTTGAGCTCACCCCTTTTCTATGTTTTATTTTTCCCAAGATGTGAAGAAGTAAGTTATGAATGACCTGCAGGGATAGTATGTGAGGATATGAGTATGGAATATGGAGACTATGTTTTTGTAGTAGTTTTTTACTTTATGATGTAATACTTTATGAATATATCTAGTGTTTCCAAGGCTACTAAACCAATCGGTCTTTTGAGATTTGATCTTTCTTGTGATCATGCCAATGTAATGTAATAATGCACTGACTCTGGGTAACTGGGGTCGGGGCGTTACATTAAAATTCAATTAAGGCATTTATTTTGATGAATTAATGGATTTATGAAATAAATAATATTTTAATAAAATATTATTATTAAGTAATTTTTATTAAATATAAATGATCATATAACGTTTATGAAGTTAATGTAATTTTTATAAGGGTTCGAAAACTGTTATTTTAAAAAAACCCAACATTCTCAATAAATATCAATTCTTATTTTAAAAGTGAAATTTCACATATTTATCAAATTATTCTGATAAAACAAATATTATTTTTTGAATAAAATTTTTAAAATTATCCAAAGGTGAATTTTTCATAATTTTTGTAACTAGTCAAATTTTCAAGTAAAAATTAAATATTGTATTAATATACAGTGTGTATTATGACATCATAATACCAAAAAAGTGATTTAATAAGTGATATAATAGGTATACACAACCAAACCTATGTTTACCATTTAAAATAATGTAATTTTATGTTTATTTGATTAATTTTATAAATATTTTATGAGTCCTCCAAAACCTTTAATATATTTTAAGGTTTTAAAATCATTTTTTAAGGGTGTGGCTCACTTCCACATCCCTAAGGGTAATATTTTAATAATTTATGCCCTTGTACTTATAAAACAATTAAAACCCATCCCATTTTGTAGAAACCATGGGAAACCCCCATGGAACGTTTTTTTCTTTTGATTATTTTATTATATAGAGTCTAAAACCTAAGTTTGAGAAATAATAAAGAATTCCTCATTAATTTCCTATATAAACCCACCCAAGCTTCTATTTTTACTTCACTAAAAATCCTTAAAGAATGTAATTACTCTTACATCCCATATATAGAGTCCTACCATGGTTCCCCAAAGCTCTCAATAATCTCCTCTCAATCATTTAGAATCACCTTCTAAAGGTAAGGGATTCTCCCTCTCTTATATTTATTCATGCACCTCTTTTAAGTTATTCCTCTTAGATTACATTTGTTCATGTTTGGGGCATGTTTATATATATCCTGATCACTTGAATTTTTATTTATAGGAGATTTCATGCCCCTTTATCTCTCATTATTCCCTCCGATGATCTTTTTTTACACCTGTTACCATACCGAGATTTAGTAAGAGATTGTCTCCTTCTCCTCTTTATTCAAGTATCTTCACTATCTAATTCCATTTATCTCCAGTTATTAATGTTAGGGTATAATTTTCCATATCCTCCTTACTTTACATTTTATGTATAAATGATTAGAGATCCCTTTTACTCTCATTAATCCCTCCCATGAACATTTATGTGCCCCCATTATGCTGCTAAAATTTCATCGTGATTTTCTATACCAAAAAAAATGTGTAGTGAATACCCATATCCATTTTCTATCAAGGGTGTTCACCTTTATGAACCTATAATTATTTTATTTGGGAATTACATGTATTTATTCCACACTTTTGGATTATAGAATAAAATGTGATGATAAATGATTCCATGTTGTACGATCTATATGGCACAATTATGCATGTGAATGAAATGAAAGTGATGAGTGCTCCTAAAATTATATAGCACTGTAATTCATTGGGTAATGTTTTAGTCTCATGAGATATCACGTAAGGGATTAGGGAGTGAACCTAATCCATCACATGTATTTTTACATCATGATGTCTTGGAGGATATACTTGACCTATGTTTGTGATGCCATGTTTAAAGTTGTTTCCACATTTCCCATGTTTCCTTTATGTTACCATGCTATATCATGCCTTATTGTTCAGGTTTATGATTCTCACCCCTTTTACATACCATTGATATTTTAATTGTATAAAATTTAATACTTTATTCATTTTATTCCAAGTTTATTCCCTTAATGGGTTTTATTTCACACCTATTTCTTATGTATTTCCCCATGTTATCCCATGAAGTGTTAAGAATGATGGGATAATATAAGCTTGTTAATGAAGTTCTAAATAATAATGAATTATTCCCTATTTTAAGTTATTATATAATGTACCTAAATCCCAAATACACTATACTTATCAATCTTTTGGGTTATATTATGTTCAATTTTATGTGATAAAACATTAATTAATGTGTAATAAAGAGTAGGGTTTTCATTTTTTGTATCAAAGGGAGGTTTATTTATTTTTGGGATTAGTATTAGAAAAATACAGTGAAAGCCTTAGGTAAAATACTAAACATAAGAATGCATCCCAAAATTTTGGTAAATTGTATAGTAATTGGTTTCCATAAAAATACATCCATGTCAAGATACTACAAGTGGATGTGGATCTAACACAAATGTACATAGGGGTAAAACCCAAAAACACCACATTGGGCTAGACTCAGTCAAGAACTGGTGCATGACATCTAGCCTTTCTACATGCTTGGTTTGACACTCCTAGGAGATATGCATTGTAAAATTCAAAAACTCATTTCAAAACATTATTAAGGGAACAAAAATGACCATAAGTGTTTATGTTAGAAAATAGATCATGGATAACATAGATTGAAGCCTATAATTTCATAAGTTAAGTAATAACTATCATTTATTATGTATCCCTTTAATGTTATTGGTTTCCTATTTATGTGTTATATAGTTTTAAAATTATCATCCCTAATTCTATTTTGTATTATGTAAATGGATAGAACTAGAATCAAAAATTGAAAGGTAGAGTTATCTTCCATGGTTCTACGCATTTCTTCATATCATGTATGTTTAGTAGAACTATTCAAACACCACCAAAAATCATGGAAGTAGAGCTATCGGTGAAAATAAAAAATATGGAAATTATTTAAAACCAAGTATATAACTCCTCTTATGTCAAAATTTGTGGGATAAACTTCCCAATGAACCTTATGATACTCCCTTTAGTATAATTTGATGCAATTCTAGGAATGGATTGGTTTTCCTTATATAGAGCCAACATAAATTTCCATGAGAAGGAAATCACTCCCCATGTTGTGAATCATCCTCTAATTCTGTATAAGTGCAAGGAGAAGGATGAATCTTATTTAGTGCTAACATCTCAAGAATGTATATCATTTCCAAACCCTATCTTAATCAAATGATTGAGTGTAAGAAAAATATAATCCTAAAAGACATGCCCATAGTGATGGAATACACTGATGTGTTTCCTCAAGAATTTCCTGGTCTTCCACCTAGTATAGAGGTTGAATTTTCAATTGATCTTATAACTAGGGAATTTCTATTATCCAATAATTTTTATAGAATTACTTTTGTGGAACATGAGAATCTAAAGAAACAACTAAAAGAGAATCTGGATAAAGGTTCATACGCCCAAGTGATTCACCATGGGGTGCACCAATCCTCTTCTTCAAGAATAAGGATGGGTCAATGCACTATTTAATTAATTATCATGATCTCAAAAAGATTGTGATAAAGAATAAGTACCTTATACCAAGGATTGATGGCTTGTTCAATCAACTATGTGGATCCCAATACTTCTCCAAGGTGGATCATTAGTTGGGGTATTATCAAGTAAGGGTGAAGAAGGAGGATATCCCCAAGACCTATTTCCATACAAGGTATGGGCACCATAAGTTCCAAATAATTCCATTCAGACTCACTAATTATCCAACAATATTCATGTACTTGATTAATAGAGTCTTTAGAGATTACCTTGTAAATTTTTTGATAGTATTTATTAATGATATTCTAATATACTCCAAAATCAAGGAGGATCATGAGAAGCATCTAAGCACTATGCTAAATATCATATGAAAGGATAATATTTATGAAAAGTAAAAAAAATGTGAGTTTTGGTTGAAGTAAGTATCATTTTTGGGGAATATTATCATAAAAAATGGGATATATGTGGACCCTTCATAGATAGAAGAAATTGAAGTATGTTTGAGGCCAACATCTATGACAAAAATACGTAGTTTTCTTGGATTTTTTGGGTATTATTGTCGATTTTTGAGAAATTTTTCATGATTTTCAAACCCTCTAGACAAGAAAACATGGAATGGATTCAAGTTTTTTTTTTGAATGATGAATGTTAAGAGTGCTTCAAATATTTTAAAAAGAGTCTTATCACTGAACCTGTACTTATGCTTCCCAAAACCGGGGAACTTTTCATGGTATACAGCAATTATTCAAAGAAGGGATTGGGTTATGTGTTAATGAATAATGAAAAGGTGATATAATATGCTTCAAGTAAATTTAATGTTCATAAAAAAACTACCCAATGCATGATCTAGAGTTGGATGTAGTGATCTTCACATTGAAAATATGGCATAATTATCCATTTGGGGAGAAGTGTCAGATATATAAGGATCAAAAGATCCTAAAGTATATATTCACAAAAAAAGAGTTGAATATGCACCGGAGAAGATGGTTAGAGATGATTAAGTACTATGATTTCTCTATCCACTACCATCATGGGAAAGAAAATAAAGTTGTAGATGCTATAAGTAGAAAGGATGCATAAATTTTATCATGAATGATAATTGAGAAGGATCTGATCTTATTAGACTTGAAAAGGATGGTCCTGAGAATAATAAAGAAAGGAACATCGTCAATAATTTCACAAATTATTTCTCAACTATCCCTTCTGGAGAGAAAAAAGGATTCTAAAATAAATGTTGTGAGAATTCAGAAGATATTGGAAGCTATAAGAAAAGGGAAATCCTCAGAGTTCTTTGTTAATAAAGGAGTTGTGATATTTGGGTCATGACTATGTGTACCATGAAATCCCAAGTTAATGTATTTTTTGGATGATACACATAGTTCAACCATCTATATCCATCGAGGAAGGAAAAACATGTATCGAGATTTCTGAGAGAACTATTAGTGGGAAAATATGAAAAAATAGATCGTAGAATATAAATCAAGGTAACTTATATGTCATCAACTGAAGGAAGAAATTTAAAAATCTAAGGGGATGATGCAACCATTACCCATACCTATATAGAAATGGTAAAACAAAACCATGGATTTTGTAAATGTTCTTACAAAGAAATCAATAGGTAATAATGCTATATGGGTTGTGGTGGATCATCTTATGAAGACTTCTTACTTCATTTCAATTCAATAGGACTTCTAACTCGATAAAAATACAAGGATATACATTAGATAAGTGGTTAGGGTATATGGAACACCATTATCAATTGTGTCTAATAGAGATCCATGATTTACCTATAAGTTCTAGAATATTCTCCAATATGATCTATATATTAAGTTGAACTTCAACAAGACTTATCACCCTTAAAATGATGGAAAATCTAAATGGACTATCTAGACACTCAAGGACATGTTGAGAGCATTCTCAATTTACTTCAAAGGAGTATGAGATCAATATATTCATATTTTCAAGTTTTTATACAATAATATTTTCCACTCATGCATCCAAATGGCTCTCTATGAAGCCTATTATGGAAAGAGGTGCAGAACACCTATATGTCGGGACGAAGTTAGGGAATTAAAACTGATAGGTTCTGAAATGGTCGAGGAAATGGTGGAAAAGGTTATGACTATTCAGCAGCACATCAATGTTTTTTTGATTCCAAAAAAGATCTACATTGATAATTGTCGATGAGACATAGAGTTTGAGGTAGTAGATAAGTTATTCCTCTACATATATCCATGGAAGAAACTCATGAGTTTTGGGATGAAGGTATATTTTATTCCAAGATACATCGGTCCCTTTGTAATCCTTGATCGCATCAAAGTAGTGGAATATCGATGGGAACTCCCACCTAACCTATCCCAATTACATGATGTGTTATATCTATCAATTTTGAGGAAGTATATACCAGACCCCTAACAAGCGTTGAATCTAGAGGTGGTAACATTAGAGAATCATCTTCTGAATGAGAAGAAGCCGATGAATATATTATACCATAGAGACAAAGTTCTATTGAATAAGACAATGAACCTAGTTAAAGTGTTGTGGATAAACCACAAGTTTGAATTTGTGACATGGGAACTGGGGGAAGTGATGAACTAGAATTTACCTAATTTGTTTTAGTGTATGAAATAAAAATTTTAAGGGTGAAATTTCTGAAGGGGGATATTGTAACAACCTAAAATTATATATATATATATATATATAATTTTCTTTATGGTTGAATTAAATTACCTATTATGTATTATGGTTATATAAAACACATGAACTTACATGGTTTTATTATATCCAACCAAATTTAAAAGACCATTAAGCCTCTTAACTATTGATAATATAGTCGTTAAACAGTAATCATATGATTAGTATAAATATTGTATTTTGAAACATAAAATTAACACAGAAAAAGTATTGATGGCATCAAACAGTATGATCATGCCCTAAGAATCCCATTTATTAGAGCTTTTGAGGGAGATAACATAACTGGGATTTTTCTTTGACCAAACCCAAGCTAAGATCTAATAACATAAGCATGAGAGAAATTGTTTATGAGAAAAGTTTGAGCTCATCGAGATCACGACCCTAACCATGTATGTCGAACCACCCAATAAAAGTCTCACCATCGCACACCTTACCCTTATGGTATTTTCCGGTGTCACAAAGGTCTACGTATCAAGACCCTAATAATATTAATATGTATATTTTCTAGAATAGTGAATATTTTTTCATCTTATTATTGTTAATTTATAAATTATTTTTATTTTGATATAATAAAACACAAATTGTATTTTTGGGTGATATTAAAATTCAATTAAGGGATATAATTTGATGTATTTATGGGTTTTTGAAATAAATAATATTTTAATGAAATATTATTATTAAATAATTTTTATTAAATATAATGATCATACAAGTTTTATGAATTCAATGTATTTTTATAAGGGTTCAAAAACTATTATTGTCATAATACCCATCATTTATAAATAAATGTCGGTTCTTATTTCAAAAATTAAATTTCACATATTTAGAAAATTATTTTCATAAAATAAAGATTATTTTTGGAATTAGAGTTACAAAATTTTCTAATGGTGAATTTTTCATAATTTAATGAGAGAAAGTCTAATTCACAGGTAAAAATTAAATACGGTAGAAATATTTAGTGTGTATTATGAAATCATAATACCACAAAAGTGATGTAATAAATTCAATAATGGGTATCCAAGACCAAACCAATGTTTACCATTTAAAATAATTTATTTTTAATTTTATTTTATTAATTTTATAAAGCCTTTATGAATCCTCCAAAATCTATAATATATTTTAAGGTTTTAAAATCATTTCATTAAGGGCATGAATCACTTCCAGATCACCAAGGGTTATATTTTAATAATCTAGGACCTTGGACTTATAAAATAATAAAAACTTCTCCCCTTTGGCAGAAATCATAGAAAAACCCATGGGAAAGTTTTTTGTTTTGAATACTTTGTTAAATAGATTCCAAAACCTATGTTTGAGAAAAAATAAATAATTCCTCACTCATTTCCTATATAAACCCATCCAAGATACCATTTAGCTTCACTGAAAACCCTTAGAGAACATCCTTACTCTACCCTCACCTCTCTAAAGTCCTTCCAAGGTTCCCCCAGTCTCTCAAGAATCTCCTCCCAAGAATTTGGAATCACCCTCTTAAGGAAAGGTATTTTCCATCTCTTATTTTTATTCATGTACCTCTTTTATGTTATGCCTCATAGTTTTTATTTTTTCATGTTTGGGGTATGTTTTTCTACATCCATATTACTTAAATTTTTATTTCCATTATATTAGAGACCCATTTAATTTATAATGACATATCAATTAATTTATTTCATTCCAACAAGGATTAAAATTGTTTTAGAATGAAATATCAATTAATTTATTTCATTTATCAGATATAACAGGAATATTATATCACAGTTAAAATAGGAAATTATATATCACATGTAAAATATATGTCCTTATCATGAACAATTCATGTCAATATATATCCCTATGTGACTATCATGATGCATGCGTACTCATCTAGTTCCATGTTGGGTCATGATAATAATTCTCATGAAATAATAACATCATGAAATAATAACCTCGCATGACATTTGATTCACCTAAGGTGGAATAATAATAACTATAATAAGATAACAACATAAAAAACAATTCCATCCCGAGGCACTCAGATTTTCCCACGTACATGGGTTAGTTACTCCAATGAACAAGCTCATTACCAAGTCTTGAAACATTTTAGTCTCCTTTATACCTTTCCCAATTAGTAAATAAAAAGAAAAAAACTTTATCCTTTAATACAGCTTTTTAATATCCCCCAATTCGGCACTCTCTTATATGAACAAAAATGGTTGGTTACGTGACCTCAAGCACACAACCCTATGTACTAGATGCTTCCGACTAACAGCAAAGATGTGATCAATATAGTGGGAATACTATGACCCCTAATATGGTGTTACATAACAATGGAAATAAAAAATATAAATGACATAATCAGAGTAATAGAAAAGTAGAAACCATTTGATACAAATGAAAAAAAGGAAATCCAATAGTAAAGAATTATGTAATGAAAACCTGAGATGCATCTAAATATCAAATAGAAAACAATACAATAAAAAAAATTTTATCACAAGTAAACCAAAAATACCATGATCCCAAACCCCATGTAAGTCCCACATCCACACTCCAAACCATATAGAAAACAAAAAATAAACAAAAAGGTCCCTTTCCCTTTTCCAATCATGCATTCTTGTAATCGTCTTGGGTACCAATCAGCGACCCAAATAGGGTGCGAGTATAACTTAGTAGGTCGACTCCACCATATCTAAATATAACCAGCCTGATGATAAGTGTATGGAATAAAGTGATAATATATTGTATTAATTATTCAATTAATACAATATATAAAAAAACCTACTTCATCACCCTTTCGGAATATCTCTGAGCATGTACCACAATCATGTCATCCAACAACTATATAACCATGGTAAAATGTGACCTGCTTCACTGCCATGTTGGGATGTCTCTGAGCATGTATCATAACCATTCCAACCAAAAACTATATATACATGGTATAAATCCAAAAATATGGGTCAAGACATCTATATAATCCCTTCAGCAAGGGACTGGGCCGAGCCCACTCAATATAAGCATTATAGTATGGGAATGTGATTAAACTGGTTAATATAAGAATTATAGCATGGGATTGGTCATATCCCACTCAATATCAGTATGGGACTAGGCCTATCCTAGTCAATATAAGAATTATAACATGGGAATCATGTTATCCCTCACAATATAAGCATTATAACATGATAATACAACATGGAACAACAACATGGATATCACAATATCTCATCATACATCTTAATGGTTAATCATGAAAATTACCATTTATCTTTAAATTTAACTTCATTATATCCAAATGATCAAAAATCATATCAAAAATTATAACCCATCAAATATGGATTCTATATCAAGTAATCACCTAAGGTCTCATGTCATGTTAAACACACTTTAATCCATTGTCCCATTTCACATTAATCAAGGGTTTTCTCACTCAACTGGTAGATAAAATCCAGGTCACAATAATTGGATATACAGGGATTCCAAGAATAATCCAATTAATTATTTAATAAATTTTATCTCACATCATGTTGGTATAATCGAAATATTTCACATACTTTGAAATTAAACAGACCATAGGGTTAAGATTTAGACCCCCTACCTTTAACTGATGATCATCCAATGCTTCCAGCGTGATTTTTCAATGAGAATGAAGGCCAAGATGATAGAAAGAAGGATCGCAGATCAAAACCAATCGTGATCAACACCAATTACATCCAAGGTCAAGATATTACACTACAACAACTATAGAAAATGGGAGATAAGGGAAAACCATAGTAAAACCTCTAACTAGGGATCAGACACTTGATTAGGATGTCCCCAAATGAAGGGAGACACTCCAAAATCACATGGAAATTTTCCTAGGGTCGAGAGAGGAATGAATCACATGTAATGAAAGAGTACAAAATCTTCATCACCCACTTAAAATTGTTGGGTATATGACTTACATGGTGTAAAAGTATATTACATGATGCGTAATCCTTACTTATGAGGTACGCAAAATTTGTATCACCTTTAGTGATTTTTAACACGACCTAAACATTACACAACATGTAATGTCTTTATAGAATGTACATATTTCACATCATAGACCCATATCATGGATTATACTTGGTGATAGTTACTTATCATGTAAATTTATTATACTGCATGTAATTTCTCCACAGACAGCCTTCAGCCTGTACCCTACGGAAAGAACCCGAACCACCTCTAAAGCCTTCCAAATTATAGAAAAACCTTTAAAACATATTTAACATGTTTATATATAGAATATATTAAAAGAAAGAAACATATATCCTTAAACATTAGGTCATTTCCCCCCAATAAAGGCTCTCTATCTCTGAACAATACTTAGCCACCAAGGCTAAAAAAACTCAAAGAGGGACGTACCTGAAAAAATATGGGATCTTACAACATCTTTTTTAATATAAAAACCATATCTAAATAAAAAATAATATAAATTTTATTTAAAATAAAAATTTATGAATATTTATATACCTCTACAATGTATATATAGTGTTTATATATATAAATATACTTGTGTGTGTGTATTTATTAAGAAACATATATATATTTATCTATATATTCTAATATATGTATATAAATACTAATTTATAATATATGTAAATAAATATAAATATGTATAATTATATTTATAGACATACACACACAGACTCACACACACATACACACATATATATGTGTGTACATATGTATGTATATATTTATATACACACACACACAAGACATATTTTATAAATGTATTTTAAAAAAATATATAAATATATGGATAAAAATTCAATGAAATATATATAAATAAACATATATATTAAAAAATATACAAAAAACAATATAGAAGAGTGGTAAAGGAACAGATCCATGAGGGGGAGGTCTCAGGTTTAAAACTAGGTGAAGGTAGGGGTACGGGGGGCAGTAGGTCATCCAGTGTTGATAGAAGGATATGGGGGCCTCTAGTACTGATAAAAGCTTAGGGGAGGGCTGGACAAGTGCTAATCAACTGCTAATAAAATACAGGGTGCACTAATACAAATTTAACCATTAATGACCACCAAATAAGGTTGTTAATGGGATTTAGCAACTTCCATCTGACCGCTTTTTGTAGTAGCAGTTGGCCCGTTGCTAATGGGAATTAGTGACCACTAAAGGTGGGTGCTATAGAAACTCCCCAGATGATCATAGTGGCGGTCGTTGGGAAGAGAATTTGTGACTGTTGTAGTAGTCACTAATTCCCCATAAAAATAAATAGGTAGTGACCGTCATAGGGGGTCACTAATGCACTAGAAAAGTAAATGCATTAGTGGACACCATAGGCGATCTCTAACCTGGTGAAGTTTTTTTGATTTTTTTTCAGGTTTACAACCCCAAATAACAAAAAAACATCTAGTATTAAAAAACAACAAATAAAAAATAGGCATCCTAACAATACCAGTGATCCAAAAAGATACAGATCCCTTTCATTCTTCTGCCTCAATCAACCTACTTATAAGATACAAAAAAAATAAATGAAGAAAATAAAAATTAATATATTTAATATTAATCATATTTATTCAGTTAATATATATATATATAATCAAAATATTTTATATAGTGTTACCTACAGAAAGTATTATAAATACAGAAATGAGGAAAAGCTAATCAGAAATATATAAAACCAAGTTTAATATATAATGAACAATCTGAGAATCATATTGATGTGTGGTCAATTCCAATAGATCACATATGATTTGAGGAATGTTCTCCTAGATTTTTACATTAATCAGAAGTTTTTTCTTCATTTTGACCCCCTCAAGGGAGATATGTCATTTTATTAACACTGGACAACGTTGCCAATAATTTTCAATCATTTTGGGTGACATGAGCATTCGATGGATATAGAGTTGATTCTTATAGATTAAAAATGGTTCAATGATCATTCTTGTAATGAACCAGACTTTTATAAATAAAATTCCCTTTATGGTTGAATTAAATTCCCTATTATGTATTATGAATATAGAAAAAAAATTCACTTCCTTGGTTTTATTATATCCTATTGGATTTAAAACACAATTAATAATATTAACCGTTGATAATATATTCATTTATCAGTGATCATATGATTTTTATGAATATATGGTTTTGAAAAAATCTAATTGATAGAGACAAAGGAAGTGAGGGCCTAAACTAGTAGGATCGTACCCTACAATGCCCATTTATTGAAGATTTCGAGGGAGATATCGTCACTGGGATTTTACATTCACCAAGACCAAGATAATATCCAACAAATTAAGCATGAGAAGAATCATTTGTGAGAGAATTTCACGCTCATCGAGATCATGACCCAAACCATATATGCCAAACCACACCATGAAAGTCTCACTATCACGTGTTACACCCTTAGAGAATTTATAGGTGTAATAAAAGGTTATTTATCAAGATCCTAATTATTTTAATATTTATATTTTATAGAATAATGAATATATTTTCATCTTGTTATCATTACTTTATAAATTATTTCTATTTTTATACAAGAAAACACAAATTGTATTTTTGGGTAATATTCAAATTAAATTAAGGTAGTTATTTTTATGAATTAATGGATTTATGAAATATATAATATTTTAATAAAATATTATTATTATGTAATGTTTATTAAATATAAATGATCATATAACTTGTATGAAGTTAATGTAATTTCTATAAGGGTTCGAAAACTGTTATTTTAAAAAAAACCAGCATTCTCAATAAATATCGATTCTTATTTTAAAAGTGAAATTTCACATATTTATCAAATTATTTTGATAAAACAAATATTATTTTTTGAATCAAATTTTTAAAATTATCCTAAGGTGAATTTTTCATAATTTTTGTAAAAATTCGAATTTTCAAGTAAAAATTAAATATTGTATAAATATACATTGTGTATTATGACATCATAATACCAAAAAAGTAATTTAATAAATGATATAATTGGTATACACAACCAAACCTATTTTTACCCTTTAAAATAATGTAATTTTATGTGTATCTGATTAATTTTATAAAGATTTTATGAGTCCTCCAAAACCTTTAATATATTTTAAGGTTTTAAAATCATTTCTTTAAGGGCGTGGCTCACTTCCACATCCCCAAGGGTAATATTTTAATTATTTCTTCCCTTTTACTTATAAAATAATTAAAACCCATCCCATTTGGTAGAAACCATGGGAAACCCCCATGGAAAGTTTTGTGCTTTTTATTATTTTATTATATAGAGTCTAAAACCTAAGTTTGAGAAATAATAAAGAACTCCTCACTGATTTCCTATAAAAACCCACCCAAGATTCTATTTTTACTTTACTAAAAATCCTTGAAGAACATAATTACTCTTACATCCCATATATAGAGTCCTACCATGGTGCCCCAAAGCTCTCAATAATCTCCTCTCAATTATTTAGAATATTCTTCTAAAGGTAAGGGATTCTCCCTCTCTTCAATTTATTCACGCACCTCTTTTAAGTTATTCCTCTTAGATACCATTTGTTCATGTTTGGGGAATGTTTATCTATATCTTGATTGCTTTCATTTTAATTTATATAGATTTCATACCCCTTTATATCTCATTATTCCCTCCGATGATTCTTTTTTACACCTGTTACCATGCTGAGATTTAGTAAGAGATCGTCTCCTTATCCTCTTTAATCAAGTATATTCACTATCTAATTCCATTTATCTCCAGTTATTAATGTTAGGGTGTGATTTTACATATCCCCCTTACTTTACATTTTATGTATAAATGATTAGAGACACCTTTTACTCTCATTAATCCCTCCCATGAACATTTATGTTCCCCCATTATGCTGCTAAAATTTCATCGTGATTTTCTATACCAAAAAAATGTGTAGTGAATACCCATATCCATTTTTTATCAAGGGTGTTCACCTTTATGAACCTATACTTATTTTATTGGGGAATTAAATGTATTTATTCCACACTCCTGGATTATGGAATAAAATGTGATGATAAATGATTCCATGTTGTACGATCTATATGGAACACTTATGCATGTGAATGAAAAGAAAGTGACGAGTGAACCTGAAATTATATAGCACTGTAATTCATTGGGTAATGTTTTAGTCTCATGAGATATCATGCAGGGGATTAGGGAGTGAACCTAATCTATCACAGGACTTTTTACATCATGATGTCTTGGAGGTTAAACTTGACCTATGTTTATGATGCCATGTTTAAAGTTGTTTCCACATTTCCCATGTTTCCTTTATGTTACCATGATATATCATGCCTTATTGTTCAGGTTTATGATTCTCACCCCTTTTACATACCATTGATATTTCAATTGTATAAAATTTAATACTTTCCTTATTTTATTCCATGTTTATTCCCTTAATGGGTTTTATTTATCACCTATTTCTTATGTATGTCCCCATGTTATCTAATGAAGTGTTAAGCATGATGGGATAATATAATCCTGTTACTGAAGTTTTAAATAATAATGAAGTATTCCCTATTTTAAGTTATTATGTAATGTACCTAATTCCCAAAGACACTATACTTATCAATCATTTGGGTTATATTATGTTCACTTTTATGTGATAAAACATGAATTAATGTGTAATAAAGAGTAGGGTTTTCATTTTTGGTATCAAAGAGAGGTTTATTGATTTTTGGGATTAATATTAGAAAACTCCAATAAAAGCCTTAGGTAGAAGACTAAACAAAAGAATGCATCCCTAAATTTTGGTAAATTTTATAGTAATTGGTTTCCATAAAAATGCATCCATGTCAAGATACTACAAGTGGATGTGGCTCTAACACAAATGTGCGTAGGGGTAAAACCAAAAAACACCACATTGGGCTAGACTTGGTCAGGAACTGGTGCATTACATCTAGCCTTTCTACATGCTTGGTTTGACACTCCTAGGGGATATGCATTGGAAAATTCAAAAACTCATTACAAACCATTATTAAGGGAAAAAATGACTATAAGTGTTTATGTTAGAAAATAGATCATGGATAACATAGATTGAAGCCTATAATTTCATAAGTTAAGTAATAACTATCATTTATTATTTATCCCTTTAATGTTATTGGTTTCCTATTTATGTGTTATATATTTTTAAAATTATCATACCTAATTCTATTTTGGATTATGTAAATGGATAGAACTAGAATCAAAAATTTAAAGGTAGATTTATATTCCATGGTTCTACGCATTTCTTCAAATCATGTATGTTTAGTAGAACTATTAAAACACCACCAAAAATCATGGAAGTAGAGAAATCGGTGAAAATGAAAAATATGGAAATTATTGAAAACCAAGTATATAACTCCTATCATGTCAAAATTTGTGGGATAAACTTCCTAATGAACCTTATGATACTCCCTTTAGTATAGTTTGATGCAATTCTAGGAATGGATTGGTTTTCCTTATATAGAGCCAACATAAATTTCCATGAGAAGGAAATCACTCTCCATGTTGTGAATCATCCTCTAATTCTGTATAAGTGCAAAGAGAAGGATGAATCTTATTTAGTGATAACATCTCAAGAATTTATATCATTTCCCTACAAAAAAACCTTATCTTAATCAAATTATTGAGTGTAAGAAAAATATAATCCTAAAATACATGCCCATAGTGATGGAATACACTGATGTGTTTCCTGAAGAATTTCCTGGTCTTCCTCCTAGTCTAGAGGTTGAATTTTCAATCGAGCTTATAACTAGGGAATTTCTATTATCCAATAATTTGTATAGAATTACTTTTGTGGAACATGATTATCTAAAGAAACAACTAAAAGATAATCTGGATAAAAGGTTCATACACCCAAGTGATTCACCATGGGGTGCACCAATCCTCTTCATCAAGAATAAGGATGGGTCAATGCACTATTTCATTAGTTATTGTGAGCTCAAAAATATTATGATAAAGAATAAGTACCCTATACCAAGGATTGATTCCTTGTTCAATCAGCTATTTGGATCCCAATACTTCTCCAAGGTGGATCCTTAGTTGGGGTATTATCAAGTAAGGGTGATGAAGGAGGATATCCCCAAGACTGATTTCCATACAAGGTATGGGCACCATAAGTTCCTAATAATTCCATTCAAACTCACTAATTATCCAACAATATTAATGTACTTGATTAATAGAGTCTTTAGAGAATACCTTGTAAATTTTATAATAGTATTTATTAATGATATTCTAATACACTCCAAAATCAAGGAGGATAATGAGAAGCATCTGGGCACTATTTTGAATACCATATGAAAGGAGAATATTTATGAAAAGTAAAAAAAATGTGAGTTTTGGTTGAAGGAAGTATCATTTTGGGGGAATATTATCATAAAAAATGGGATATATGTAGACCCTTCATATATAGAATAAATTGAAGTATGTTTGAGGCCAACATCTATGACAAAAATAGGTAGTTTCCTTGGATTTTTTCGGTATTATTGTCGATTTTTGAGAAATTTTTCATGATTTTCAAACCCTCTAGCCCAGAAAACATGTAATAGATTCATGTTTATTTTTTGGAATGATTAATGTGAGGAGTGCTTCAAATATTTTAAAAATATTCTTATCACTGAACCTGTACTTATGCTACCCAAAAGTGGGGAACTATTCATGGTATACAACAATTCTTCGAAGAAGGGATTGGGTTATGTGTTAATGAATAATGAAAAGGTGATAAAATATGCTTCAATTCAATTTAATGTTCACAAAAAAACTACCCAATGCATGATCTAGAGTTGGATGTAGTGATCTTCACATTGAAAATATGGCATAATTATCTATTTGGGGAGAAGTGTCAGATATATAAGGATTAAAAGAGCATAAAGTATATATTCACAAAAAAAGATTTGAATATGCACCAGAGAATATGGTTAGAGATGATTAAGGACTATGATTTCCCTATCCACTACCATCATGGGAAAGAAAATAAAGTTGTAGATGCTATAAGTAGAAAGGATACATAAATTTTATCATGAATGAGAATTGAGAAGGATCTGATCTTATCAGACTTGAAAAGGATGGTCATGAGAATCATAAAGAAAGGAACATCGTCAATCCTTTCCCAAATGATTGATCAAATATCCATTCCTGAGAGAAAAAAAGGATTCTAAAATAAATATTGTGAGAATTCAGAAGAAAGTGGAAGCTATAAGAAAAGGGAAATCCTCAGAGTTTATTGTTAATAAAGGAGTTGTGAGATTTGGGTCATGACTCTGTGTACCATGAAATCCCATGTGAAAGGATTTGTTGGATTATACACATAGTTCAACCATCTATATCCATCCAGGAAGCAGAAATATGTATCGAGATTTCTAAGAGAACTATTTTTGGGAAAATATGAAAAAATAGATCGTAGAATATAAATCAAGGTGACTTATTGTCATTAACTGAAGGAAGAAATTTAAAAATATAAGGGTATGATGAAACCATTACCCATACCTACATGGAAATGGGAAAACATAACCTTGGATTTTGTAAATGTTATTACAAAGAAATCAATAGGTAATAATGCTATATGGGTTGTGGTGGATCATCTTATGAATACTTCTTACTTAATTTCAATTCGATAGGACTTCTAACTCGATCAACATACAAAGGTAAACATTAGATAAGTGGTGAAGTTATATGGAACACCATTATTTATTGTGTCTAATCGAGATCCAATATTTACCAATAAGTTCTAGAATAGTCTCCAATATGATCTATATATTAAGTTGAACTTCAGCACGACTTATCACCCTTAAAATGATTGAAAATATAAATGGACTATTTAGACACTCAAGGACATGTTGAGAGCATTCTCAATTGACTTAAAAGTAGTATGAGATCAATATATTCATCTGTTCGAGTTCTTATACAATAATAGTTTCCACTCATGCATCCAAATGGCTCTCTATGAAGCCTATTATGGGAAGAGGTGCAGAACACCTACATGTCGGGACGAAGTTAGGGAATGCAAACTGATAGGTTCTGAAATGGTCGAGGAAATGGTGGAGAAGGTTAGGACTATTCAGAACCACATCAATTCTTTTTTGATTCAAAAAAATATCTATGTTGATAATTTTTTATGAGACATAGAGTTTGAGGTTATAGATAAGGTATTCCTCTACATATATCCATGGAAGAAATTCATGAGTTTTGGGATGAAGGGAAATATTATTCCAAGATGCATCGGTCCCTTTTTAATCCTTGATCACATCAAAGTGGTGGAATATCGATGGGAACTTCCACCTAACCTATCCCAATTACATGATGTGTTATATGTATCAATTTTGAGGAAGTATATACCAGACCCCTAACAAGCATTGAATCTAGAGGTGGTACCATTAGAGAATCATCTTCCCAATGAGAAGAAACTAATGAATATCTTATACCATAGAGACAAAGTTCTATAGAATAAGACAATGAACTTATTTAAAGTGTTGTGGAGAAACTAAAAGTTTGAATAGGTGACATGGGAACTGGGGGAAGTGATGAACTAGAATTTACCTAATGTGTTTTAGTGTATGAAATAAAAATTTTAAGGGTGAAAGTTCTGAAGGGGGGATATTGTAACAACCTAAAATTATATATATATATATATATATAATTTCCTTTTTGGTTGAATTAAATTACCTATTATGTATTATGGTTATATAAAACACATGAAATTCCATGGTTTTATTATATCCATCAAAATTTAAAAGACCATTAAGCCTCTTAACTATTGATAATATAGTCGTTGAATAGTAATCATATGATTAGTATAAATATTGGATTTTGAAACATCAAATTAACATAGAAAAAGTAGTGATGGACTCAAACAGTATGATCATACCCTACGAATCCCATTTATTAGAGCTTCTAAGGGAGATAACATCACTGGGATTTTTCCTAGACCAAACCCAAGCTAAGATCCAATAACATAAGCATGAGATAAATTGTTTATGAGAAAAGTTTGAGCTCATCAAGATCACGACCCAAACCATGTATGTCGAACCGCCCAATAAAAGTCTCACCATCGCACACCTTAACCTTATGGTATTTTCCGGTGTCACAAAGGGCTATGTTTCAAGACCCTAATAATATTAATATGTATATTTTCTAGAATAGTGATTATTTTTTCATCTTATTATTTTTACTTTATAAATTATTATTTTTATATAATAAAACACAAATTGTATTTTTGGGTAATATTAAAATTCAATTAAGGGATATAATTTAATGTATTGATGGGTTTTTGAAATAAATAATATTTTAATGAAATATTATTATTAATTAATTTTTATTAAATATAATGATCATACAAGTTTTATGAATTCAATGTAATTTTATAAGGGTTCAAAAACTATTATTGTCAAAATACCCATCATTTCTAAATAAATGTCGGTTCTTATTTCAAAAATTAAATCTCACATATTTAGAAAAAAAAAATTCATTAAATAAAGATTATTTTTGGAATTAGATTTAAAAAAATTCTAATGGTGAATTTTTCATAATTTTATGATAGAAACTCTAATTCATTGGTAAAAATTAAATACGGTAGAAATCTTTAGTGTGTATTATGAAATCATAATACCACAAAAGTGATGTAATAAATTCAATAATGGGTATCAAATACCAAACCAATGTTTACCATTTAAAATAATTTATTTTAAATTTTATTTTATTAATTTTATAAATCCTTTATGAATCCTCCAAAATTGATAATATATTTTAAGGTTTTAAAATCATTTCATTAAGGGAATGAATCACTTCCACATCACCAAGGGTCATATTTTAATAAGCTAGGACCTTAGACTTATAAAATAATAAAAACTGCTCCCCTTTGGCAGAAATCATGGGAAAACCCATGGGAAAGTTTTTGGTTTTGATTCCTTTGTTAAATAGATTCCAAAACCTATGTTTGAGAAATAATAAAGAATTCCTCACTCATTTCCTATATAAACCCATACAAGATACCATTTATCTTCACTAAAAAACCTTAGAGAACATTCTTACTCTACCCTCACCTCTCTAGAGTCCTATCAAGGTTCCCCCAATCTATCAAGAATCTCCTCCCAAGCATTTGGAATCACCCTCTTAAGGTAAGGTATTTTCCATCTCTTATTTTTATTCATGTACCTCTTTTATGTCATGCCTCATAGTTTCCATTTTTTCATGTTTGGGGTATATTTTTCTACATCCCTATTACTTAAATTTTTATTTCCATTATATTATAGTCCCATTTTACTTTCATTATTTCTTCTCATGATCATTTATGTACACCTTTTACTATGTCAAAATTTAGTAAGGGATCTTATCCTTCTCCTCTATTCAAGTATCTTCATTATATTATGAATTTTATCTATAATTACTAATTCTAGGATATGTTCTTATATATCCCCCTTAATTTTCATTTTATGTATAAATGATGAGATACCACTTTAAATTTCATTAATATCTCCCATGAACATTTATGTTCCCCTGTTATGCTCTCAAAATTTCACCACGATTTTTCATGCCAACAAATGTGTAGTGAATACCATACCCATTTCCTATCAAAGATTTTTTTTCATATTATAATTTCTATATAAATTTATATTTACCTTAGGTAGGTTTAAAGGAAATAGAATTATATGAACTCTTCATGAGGGTTTTTAGGAAGATTCTCAAGTTCTGCTGCAACTACAAAAATATATAGTAATAATGGAAAGTTAGAATATAACTGATAATGGTCGCAAAAAATGGAATATGGAGGGTAGATTTTACTAGTGACCAGACCCTTTTAGAATGATTAATAACATATCTTGATCTGATAGAGTTATTGGTAATAGGTAGAATAAATTTTTTTGAAAGAAATAAATCCCTTGATGATTGGAAATACACTTAGCAGCTTGACTACAAATCCTGTAATTACCTTTTTTATTATTTCACCAAGTAAAATTATCTATTAAGAATCACAAATAAATTAAATTTTTGTTGCTATAAAATTGTTGGTGTTGATAATGGCCTTACTGGATTAACTAAAAACACTTATTTTCATATTATTATTCTGAATGTTTTCAAAGTTGCTGCTAAGGGGATGATTATGTGTTAAAGGTAGAAAGACCTTCCCAGAGGGTCTCATGATCCACAGCTTCACATTTAGCATAAAATAGTTAATAAAATTGAATGATAAGTTTAGACCAACTTAATAGTTATATTTTGAGAAGAAGATTTTATAAAATCCACTATATTATTACTTCTTATGCATATCTAGATATGATCATTATTAGGGTTGCATGCATGATATGGATAGCATAATACTCGGTAGAAAAATATTGGATAAGCCTAGAATTGTTTTCTGGGTTCTAGAATGGCCATTACAAAGAAATTGGATTCCCTAGGATTATTATGAATGTATTCATATTTCATTGGAGACCCTAGTACATTATAATTCCATATAAAAATGAATATAACATTATTAGTCATGTTAGAGGTATTTACATATTTTTTGGGAATTTGAAAAATTAAATATGTTAGGATGGAAGTATACTAAATCTCATGCATATTATACCTATTTATATATCTAACATTATTTTCTCAATGACATTATAAAAATAAAATAAAATATAAATTATCACCATTGATTACCCGGTAGAGGGAATCCGCCTATAAGTAGGGATCACTAATACAATGTAGGGAACCAGACCTCTATATGATGTAGGAATCTACCCAAAATGGATAAAATTTTCACTGTTATCATGGTCACTCTTATCCTCTCCTTCCCATTTTCTAACACTTCCCACCCAAAACCCACTCTAATGACGCTCGTCTGTGAGGTAAGCAGGCATAAATACATATGTTCATGCATACCATAATCTACTTCTAAAACCATACACTACAACCCTAATTTATTTCATGATTTTATATGGGAGAAAAGGAAGGGGATAAAATAAATATAAGGATGAAAACCATAGGTGTGTCCCTACAGGATTCTACGGAGGACAAGTAGGGCGGCGAGCGGATGGGCGCAGGTGCCTGGGGCTGCGGGGTTGCGGTGGTGCTACGAAGTTGGGATGGGTGTGGTCCATGGAATGCGGACCAGTCATTACTGTGGTGGATGGTGATGAAGTGGGTGACGGATATGGTGGGCATGCTGGGTTTAATGGCCTATAGGTTGGTTCTATGGGTGATGTAGGCTTACGATCCATGTTCTAAATAAATAGGGTTTAGTGGGTGGGTTATCTCCTTTGGGGGCTAGGACATGCCTTTTCGGCCTATGTGTGTGGTGTGTGTGTGTTTGATTATAATTTTACCCCCAAACACCTTATATATATTTATATTTGATATTACTTTAAAGGAATTATTTCAAAGATATTATGTAAAATCTCAACTACCTCCCCTTTTATAAGGGTGAAGTACTTAACATCTTTTCCACATTTTTTATATGGGATTCAAACACCAATTTTCCACCATTTAATAAATAATATATTAATTATAATAACACATTATTGATAATAAATTATTAATCCTAACATATTCTCAAAAAATATTTATTATTTGATAATGTAATAAATAATGACTAATAAAGTCATAACAATGATTAAAAACAATGTCATTAATGTTGTTAAAACTATAATTAAAATTAATTTTTTTAATGATGCCCATAATAATGTAATTATAAATAATAATAATAATAATAATAATAATAATATCTAATAATGAATATAAGTAATATAATTAATAATATATTTAATTTAATATTTAAAAATAATTAATAATAATTAATAATCTAATTAATATTAATTATAATATTATTAGTTGATTTGATAATAATAATAATATTTTTTAAAATTTGGGGCCAATTCCTCTTTATTATTGAGACAAAGGAAATGACCTCTTTTTTTGGGTAATGGAGACCCATTACATGGCCTGTAGACCTGGTGGGCATTAAAGCCAATTGCATGGCCCTAAAGGCCCAATTTTTTGGCACAAAGGACCACTGATGAATAGTATTACTATAGTACCTGAGGTTCTAAAGTACTACCACTGCTATAGTGTCTCTTACAGTGTTCGCCACTGTTATAGTGTCATCAGTGATACAATTCTACTAATGCTACAGTTTACATCTTATAATACTATTAATAATGATGATGATGATGATGTAAACAACAATATTATTATTAAATATTATTATTGGTAAATAATATATTAATTACTATGACTTCATAAAAAATTATTAATTATTATTACTTTATTAATTATGAATTTATAAATTATGACTTTATTATTATCATTTATAATAGAATTATTCATTATTATTAATAAGTAATAATAATTTTTTAATAAGTATCATAGTTAATAATATAAATAAAAAAGTATTAAATTAATAATATAATTATTAATGCGACTAAAAGTTAATATATTGAATAATTTACATAATAAAAAATAAAAAATATGAAATTATTAATAATTACAAAAATTATGTAATTAATAATGTGAATCTTGATAATAATTATGCACATAAATTTTTATAGTGTAAATGTTATGTTTTTAATCAATAATGTTGATGTAATTTAAATTAATTTTTATTTATTAAAATTATAAATAATATTATTATTATTTATTAATTAATTAAGGATAGTTACAAAGAAAATACATGTGTTTAGAAACTTGACCATGGATAATAAGTTCTAGACAATAAATTCATGATAATAACAAATTAAATATAATTAAGACACTGTAATAAATTCAAGATAGTATTAATAAAGCCATAATAATATGGTCATGATAATTATATTTTATTAAATTCATGAAAATAGTAATAATGTTATTATTTATGAATAATAATAATAATACAATTATTAATAATGATATAAATAACTGTATTATTATTAAATAGTATTAATTAGTAATATAATAGTAATAATTATTACTTTAATAATAGTATAATTATGAATATTAATACTTTATATTATTAATAAGTGGAAAATTTTAATATTTTTATTTAATTAATTAAATATATTTTTATTATTAAGTCATGTTTTATTTATTAAAAATGTAATTCATAATATTTAAAAATAATAACATAATTATAAAAATATTTATTATTTTTTGAAATTCCTTTTATTTCCAATTAATTTTTATTTGTACAATCAACGTTTTAAATTTTATATAGATTTTATTTATACTATATTTTATGTGAATAAATGTTTTTGAAATGTAAATGTTATGTTTTTAATCAATAAAGTTTGTGTGATGTAAATTAGTTTTGGTTTTTTATATTTATTAATTTCTTTATTTTCAACTATTTCTTATATTTTTTATCCATGTTTTAAGTTTCATTTAGATTGGTCTTGGAGTTTATATTTTATAGGCTTCCAAATTCACCTACTTGAAACGTAATAACGTTTCAAGTAGGTGTCTTTGGAAGCCTATAAAATATAATCTGTAAGACCAATCTAAATGAAACTTAAAAAATGGATTAAACATATAAGAAATAGTTAAAAAGAAAAAAAATCATAAAAAGTGTTGAGGATAAATAATTTCACTCGCAAAAAATATTTTAGTTTCAAAACATAACATTTTCACATATAAATTATTTTTACGTCAAACATTTTTTTTTGTAAATTAAAATTTTTTGTTTATTATTTTTAAAACATTCCTTTTGTTTTCAATTAATTTTTATTTTCATAGTCAATGTTTTAAATTTTATGGTGATGGCATTGATACTTTTGATCTATATCTTTTTCATTCTCTCATTCTTGTTTGTTACTTTTCTTTATATTTTGAATAAATAGCTAAGAGCCTTGGCTTCTAGCTGGATCGACTTTTTTTTATGCGCATAATTTTTTTGAAGTGTAAATGTTATGTTTTTAATCAAAAAAATTTGTTCCGTGTAAATTATTTTTGGTTTATTATATTTATTGATATTTTTATTTACAACTATTTCTTATATGTTAATCCATGTTTTAAATTTCATTTATATTTCTCTTATTTTTTATATTTTATAGGATTCCAAAGTCACCTACTTGAAACATAATAATTGTTCAAGTAGAATACTTTGAAAGAAAATAAAATATAAATTATATGACCAATCTAAATAAATCTTAAAAATGGATTAAATATATAATAAATAGTTGAAAATAAAAAAAATTCATAAAAAATGTTGATGAAAAATAATTTTAATTCCATAACATATTATCGTTTCAAAACATAACATTTTTACTTATAAATTATTTTTACCCCAAATTTATTTTGTGTAAAATAATTTTATTTTTATTTTATTTTTTGAATTCCTTTTAATTTTAATTATTTTTAGTTTTCACATGTAATATTTTAAATTTAATATAGATTTTATTTATACAAAATTTTATACACTTCAATTTTTTGAAGTTTAAATGTTATGTTTTAAATCAATAAAGTTTGTGTCTTAATTTTTTTTGGTTTTTCATATTTATTAGAAAAAAATTATTTTAAACTATTTCTTATATTTTTAATCCATGTTTTACGTTTCATTTAGATTGGTTTTATAGTTTATATTTTATAGGCTTCCAAATTCACTTACATGAAACGTAATAATGTTTCAAATAGGTGACTTTAGAAGCCTATAAAATATAAACTATAAGACCAATCTAAATGAAACTTAAAACATGGATTAAAAATATAATAAATAGTTGAAAATAAAAAAAAATGACAAACCAAAAAAAAATTACATGACACAAATTTTATTGATTTAAAACAAAATATTTACACTTCAAAAAAATGATTCACATAAAATATATTATAAATAAAATCAATATGAAATTTAAAAAATTGACTGTGAAAATAAAAATTTATTTTAAAATAAAAGGAACTTCAAAAAAAATAATAAATAATAAATATTAATTATGATATTTTTGTTAAATATTATAAATTACATTTTTAAAAAATAATAATTACATTTTAAATTATTTAAAATAATTACTACAATAATAATGAATAATGATGTAAATAATATAATTCTTAATATAACTAATAAATTAGTTAATAATATAATTTAAAATGAATATTAATTAAATTTTTAATATAGAAAATATAAATGTTCATAATAATGTTATTATTAAAAATTTATAATACACCTGTTAGTCATTTATAATAACCATAATAGTAATATATTAAATATTTTAATAAAAATAATAATAATAATTTTGAATATTATATAATAAAATTATTTATGTATTTAATAATACTAAATAATAATATAATTAATAATATTATTAATTATAAATAATAATTATTTCAAAATGATTATATGTATATAATTATTATTTAATAATAATAATATTTAATGATAATATGATTGTAATTTATTTGACTATAAAAAGAAAATATTGATTTTTTTATAAATTAAAAAATATTTTTTATATTTAATAGTTATATTTTTTATAACTTTTTTATATTTTTTGTATTTAATAATAATATTATTATTTTAATTATATTATTTTAGTTATATACATCATTATTATTATTATTATCATTATTATTATTATTTATTAAAAATGTGATATTATATATATATATATTAGGTGCCTTGGGGATACAATTACATTCAAGCACACACATAAAACACAGGTGAGATGGAAAGGTGGGCCATAGCCCCCCCCCCCCAATGGGATAGCCCACCCATCACACCTTTGTTTATTTTTAATGCATGGCTTGTAGGCCTAGTGGTCATAAATCCCATAATGTTAGTAAGCACGCCTGGATAGAATAAAGGACTCCACCTCCTGTGTAGCCATCACCTTGACTAGCAGAATTATTCCCAGCCCCACCTCACCTCCACAGATACCACTACCTTCGAGCATTGAAACCCTCTCTGGTGTCATCGATCAACTGGCCTCCCTACTAGAAAACACCATCACCAACTATGCCTTGACGACCCGTAGTCTTCTACTACCACTACTACTAAGGGTCATCATCAGCCCCACCTCATCGCCGCGAAAGTATGTAGATGTCGTCGCCAATCATGACCATCCCTCCACCGACTAATCATCCATCATCCATGTCTATCATACCAACAGATCCTTCTCCCTTGTCATTATCACAGACATCGAGGAACACAACCCGTCCTCCTATAAATCCATACTTTTTAACTACCACCCACCAAATTAATTGGGGGAAACTATGGTATGTCAGGGTCAAACCCCTAATTAAATGAAAAAATGAAACCCCCTCTTCCACTAGAATAGAGGTTCTTGTGTTATTATATAAATATATATATAAACAAAACATAACAAAAAAATTAAAAAAAAATTAAAATATATATATGGGAGGGAGATGTTTTGAAACAACACCCTCTTAAAAATCATTATGAATAAGGAACTATGCAAGACAGTGCCTTCTACAAAGAAGCTCTAAAGAAGGCACTGTCCAGGGCAATGCCTTCTTCACAACAGTTTTGAATAAAGTGATGTCTTTGAAACTCCTTCTTCATAAATTTAAAGACCCTGACCCCAATATCCTGGAGCCAGTTCCCTACTTTATTAAATTAGTACAATAAACAAGGAATTCATACCCCAAAGGACTGAATAGTTTGGTAGCTTTGTAAAAACGAGATCGAAACATAATTTTTTTTTAAAAAACTTGAAAGGAAAAAAACATAGCATCTCCATTGGAAACATCCTTAAACACCTAGATTATCCCTACAATTCATTCATAATATAAATCTTTGCATCCTGAGGAAAAATTAAACATAAGAAAGGGATGAGATTATATTCTTGATAAGGTTAATAAATACAGTGAAAGCTATCATAAATAAACATAAACAATAAGGTATAAGGAATAACTAAAAACACATTCCATTAAAAAACAATCTTGAGCATAATATGAAAGGAATAAAAGCTAATTAAATAGTTCCATAAATAATTACATGAGAAAGAATCTTTTCCATGGATATTCTACTAGTAAAATAATCACATGGAATTTCAATTATTAATATCATAATGAGGTAATTCATAGTTTCATAAATCATAACCATATCATCAAGGCTTCATCCATGACACCATGTATAAATGGGTTAAAACCCAGTCTATTTTGTCTCATGAGACCTACCGGTGCCTCGAGGGGCTATAGTGGGCCCCACACATCACATACTAAGTTCAATACATTCCTATTATGAAATTTTTGAAACATAATCAAGATAATCATTCATATTGAAACTAGAATATAAAATGTTAATAACTTTCCCCAAATAACAAACATTATCATAAACCATCCATAGTAATATGGTGAATGGTATCAAGATAGTACATCCCCATAAATAATCACAAATCATTCAATAAAATATGTTATATGGTAACATAAGAGATCAATTTCAATAAATAATAATATATAGTATAGGTTGTTAAAATATATGTAAACACTCTAATAAAATCAATGAGAAATTCTTGAGATAAATACCCCTTTACATTGGAAAGATTTCTTTTGGAAAATCATTTTAATTTGTCATAAAAATAAGATTGTAAACATGTATATTTCAGAAAATAAAATGGAATTAAATTATACTTGGGTAATATTAAAATAATATTTATATTGAAATTTGGAAACTGATGTGAAAGCATGTAAAAATAGTGTCTATAAAACTTTATAAATGAGCCACTTCAGTATGGTTGAAGGAAAAATATAAATGAGTCTTTGAAGTGTACAAAGGCATAATTGTTTGAATAAACCCATAAATGAACTAAGAAAGTTTTTCATTATAAAAATATAGATTTAAAAAAATGTGTCTTAAAATAGATTATGGAGTGTACTTGAAAATGGGTAAGAAATTGTCAAGTTCACTTTAATCAGGCTTGCTTATCAGAAAGAATTGAAAAGGGAACCTTATAAAACATGAACTTCACAATAAAAAGAAGAATAAATGATCTAAATAAATGTTTTTAGTACATATAAAAAGAATTCATAATAATTATATAAAATTATAGAATAATTAAATTGGGGTAAATAGAGATAAAACTTAACATTAATGAAAAATAGTGGTTCGGGGAGAATCTCTTACCTTATGTCTGAAATCATTCCGCACTTGTACTTAAAATCCTAGATAATGAAATTAGATTATTTAATAATTTAATTCATAACCTATTAAACATGTATATGATTTATTATAATTTTATTAAGTTACTTTTTTGTCTTTTTGATGCTCTATAATATTCAATTTTTTCATTCATAAGTGTTCACTTCCTTGGTTTTCATGATTTTTTTACTTGTATACATGTATGAAAGATCATATGGAATGGAAATAGTTATCCAGAATTGAAAATTTATGTTATTAATGAAATTATATAATACTAAATGGTATTATGTATCATTTTATTCAAATATGAGGATGATTCATTAGATAAAGCCTCAATGATAATCGTTTAAATTATTTTGGAATTTTTTCGATCATCAAGCACTAGTTTGGTTTAATTAATTAATACTATGTATTTATACTAGTTACATAACATTAAATAAGATGTAATAAATATATTATATTCATGTTTAAACATAAAAATGGATTTATAACTAGTCTTTAATATGGAATTGAAAAATGAAAACTCATAATCCACGAAAATGGTAAATCAGCACCTCACGGACGATGTTTTCATTTCTTGAATAAAAAGTGGAAGAGAAAAGAATTGATGGTGAATAACCCATTATCATAATAACATTATAGTATATATAATATAATAGAGTTATAATTCATGTTTGGATATAGGAGGTAAGAAAAGGATAATAAAAGAAAAGAAATTGAAAGAAAATTAAAAGAACAAAAGGGGATTTTACCTCTTAAATTCCTCTCCTTGAGAACCTCCTTAAGAAATTTTGAAACTATCTTTTGGTGAGACCAGAAAGACTAGAAAATGGGGGAGATGTTTGGGAGAGTTATCGGGTAGAAATTTTAAAATATTCAAGGCTTTTTAGGTGTGAGGATAAGAGGTGGTGATTGGTAGTATTTATAATGGAGGAGAGGGGTGTTTTTTATTGTTTTATTCATTTGTTTGTTATTTTGGATAAAGAATATGAATATTTTTTATTACATAAATAAATATAGTAAAGAGATAAGGAGAGTTAAATATTATCTTTATTAAATCATAAATGACTCAATAAATAGTGTATTTATCTTACAATTCATATATACCATAAGTTATCATATATCAATATTCACAAAAAAATCCATTATTTTAGAAAAATCCGAAAAATTCACCCTAATGCTTTTTTGACATATAAAATTAAAAAATTAAATCCATTTTATGAAAATAATTTTATAATTATGAAAAATTTAATTTTTAAATAAAATCATTATTTACTCAAAAAAATATCAATTTTAATATTATAACTATTTTTATGAAACTTTGAATAATTAATTAAGGTTTCATAAAATTAAATTATAATTATAAGACAACAAATTATTAATTTATGAATATATTTTTTGAAAATAAATTTTCTTTTAAATAATTATATTAATTAAAAAAATTAAAATAACCATTAATGTTTCACAAAAATACCAACACTTAATTTATCATTTTTAAAACATTTATTTACTTATCCCATGATATAAATATACCATAATTTAATTCATAATAGACCTATATTATATCTATACTTTAATTGGTGAAGTTACTATTCTATTAGTTATATTACTATTCCTAATGGCCACAATACTATTCCAACAAACATATTTAATAGTATATTACGATTTTAAACTCAGTGTTTTGTGAAGCATAAACTATCGAAGATGTTAAATTTTAAGAGACATACCATGAAATATTAGGGTGTTACATTCTACCCTCCATAAAAAAAAATTCGTCAAAATTTCTAATATGTCACCTTATAAAAAGATTTGGGTAGTTGTTCAGTAAAAATTTTTCTTGTTCCTACTTTCCACTTCAATTTTATGATTTTTCAATATAAGATTAATCATCCGAGTCATTTGATTCCTCAACACATGTTCTCTTGTGCCCAAAATCTTGATAGGTTCTTCATAGTAAGAAAAATTGGGTTCCAATTATATTCATCTAGAAGTGAGGAGATGTGTTGGGTCTGGCATGTACTTTCTTAACAAAGATATGTGTAATACATAGTGTACTTTAGAATGTCTATGTGGCATTTACAAATGATAAGACACGTCTCTAACACTCTCCATGATTTAAAAAGGACCAATATACATGGGGCTTAGTTTCCCTTTCTTTTGAAATCATATAACACCCTTCCATTTAGATACCTTCAAGAAGACATGATCTCCCACTTTAAAATACAAATCGTTCCTCCAGTTATCGACATAGATCTTTTTCCTAATTTGTGCTTCTTTGATATTTTTTTTAATAGTCCTTAAATTTTTCATTATTTCCTCCACAAGATTTGGGATTACAAGCTTCCTTTCACCAAATTCATCCTAAGAAGTTGGTGTATGACATATCGTTCCATGAAATGCTTCATATGGTTCCCTTTGAATACTTGAATGGAAACTATTATTGTAAGAAAACTATACCAAAGGTAAATAATGATCCCACATGCCTTGAAAGTCAACTCATCAAAATATCAACATGTCTTCTAATGTTTAAATGGTCCTTTCAGACTGCTCGTCAGTTTGAGGGTGATGAGTTGTACTCAAATGAAGCTCAGTATTTGAAGATTTCTGATGAATTTTCCATAATTTCAATGTAAATAATAGATCATGATGAGACAAAATTTAAATAGGTGCTCCATGAAGTCCTAAAAATTCATTAATATAGATTTTCGTAAGGCTCTCTAATGGAAAATCATCCCTTATAGTGAGGAAATGTGTAGATTTTCTAAGTTAATCAAAAATTACCCATATTACATCATTATTTCATGGATTCCTTATTAATCTAGTGACAAAATACATAGTAATTTCATCACATTTCAATGTAGTAATTGGTAGAGGTTTTATGTCTTCTCTAGGATTTTGTCTTTCAGCCTTCACCTATTGAAATACTAAACATCTTGATATATGGTTAGCAATTTCCTACTTCATGTTATCCCACCAGAAATGTTGCTTCAAATCTCTATACATCTTAGTACCAATAGGGTGTATAGATAAATTCAATCTATGGTAATCATCCAAAAACTCCCTTTTTAGATTTTTTATAAAGGGAACACAAATAATTTTTCCAAATTTCAGAATTCCATCCTCATACATGAAGTCTTACAACCTCCGATCATTCACCTCTTTAATTTTACTTTGAAAATTCTCATCATCAGACTGAGAAATTTTATTCCTTTTCAATATATATGGTTGGGAAACTGATTAAAAAGGTAATGTTTTTTCACATTCCTTGATAAATTTCACATCCATATTTTCTAGATCCTTGTACATAGGATCCTTTCCAATCCTTATTTTGTTCATATATCCATGATCCTTCCTGCCTAATGCTTTATATACCTTATTCTCCTTACATAAGTGGTAGTGTATTGAACAATCATGGTCCTTAAGTAGTTAGATCCATCACCTTTTCCTCATGTTGATTTATTTCTGTGAGAAGATATATTTTAAGCTCTTGTGATCTTTATATATCTCACATATTTCACCATAGAGATAGTGTATCCATATTTTCCAAGCAAATATTATATCTGCTAACTTGAGATCACGAGTTGGATAGTTTTTTTCATGAGTTTTTAACTCCCTTAATGCATAATCAATAACTCTATCATTCTACATAAGGTAAAAACCAAGTCATTTCTTTGACGCATCAATATAAGCCCCAAATCCTCCATTTATCAATGGTATAATCAAGATCAGAGCATTAACTAATATCCTATTCAATTCTTCAAAACATTCTTCACATTATTTTTTCCATATGAACTTAATTGCTTTATGGGTAATATTGGTTAATGGGTTAGCTAATAGGGAAAAATTATGAAAAAAATGCTGATAGTATCCTACTAAACCAATGAAAATATATACCTTAGTTATGTTCTTTGGTGCAGGTCACTCCTGATTTGCCTTTTTCTTTATAGGATAAACTGAGATTCCATCCTTAAAGATAATATGGACAATAAATGAAACTATATAAAGCCAGAATTCACACTTTCTAAACTTCCCATATAAGTCTTTTCATCTAAGAGTCTCTAGAACAATCCGAAGGTGGTTCTCATGGTCCTCATAGATTTTGGAATATATCAATATATCATTAATAAATACCACAAAAAAATCTTTAATATATTCCTTGAAAACTGTGTTCATTAGATCCATAAAATCATAGGGATCTTTAGTGAGTCCAAATGGAATTACCTTAAACTCATAATATCCATGCCAGGTTCAAAATGTTGTCTCTAGAATTTTTTTCTTCTTCACACACAATTGATGATATCTAGATTGAAGACTAATCTTTGAAAAATATTGAGCTTCATAAAGTTGATCAAGTAATTCATTAATGTGAGGAATCAGATAATTTTTTGTTATCATAATATTATTAATCTCCCTATAGTCAATGCAGAGCCTCATAGATCTATCTTTCTTATTAAAAAAAGAATAAAAGATCCCCAAGGTGAAACACTAGGGTGTATAAATCCCTTATCACTCAATTCCTCCATTTTTTCTTTAAATATATTAACTCCACCATGGTCATTCTATATAGAGTCTTTGATATAGGTATTATATCATGGATTAAATCTATAGAAAAATCAACATCCCTCTTTGAAGGGTGTCTACGTAAATCCTCTGAAAATGCACCAATGTATTCATGCATATAGTTACATTCTAAATTTGAATATTTCTTTCATCATCTATAGATTATGTTTTCTCTTCTTCCATAAGAATTTCATTTAGAATAGCTACTGGAGTTGGATCCAGATATGAATTATATGTTGAAGTCTCCCCTCAAAAGATAAGAAGTTATATACCTTCATCATGAATCATAATTTCCATCTCTTTTGAATAATTTTTTGAATTATATTTTGAAATACAGTCCATAACAAATATTATATCCAAATAAACTATTGGTATGATGATAAAATCAGAAATTATAGCACATTTATGTGTCAAAATATGATCTGTTCGACACATATTTGTTATAGTAAGGTTTCCACTATGAGTCTTTACTGAAAACTCCCTTTTGAGGTGAATTGGAAATATCTAATTTTTAAATAAAACTAGGAAGATATAAAGGAATGTGATGATCCAATATAAAGTAAATATTTATCTAAATTTTAGGAGATGATTAAAGTATCTATCAGCACATCGTTAGGAATATCAACCTCAGATGTTGTGACTTCAAAATTATGTCCTTGTTCCCTTTGCCTTTTCTAGGGTAAGCTTCTTTGAATCTTAAAAAAATCATTTGAATAATGTTATATATCTTTAAAATCATAGCATTGAACATTGTTAGGTTCTTTCTTTCCCTTACAATCATGGGTTTGGTGGAATTTTTATCCACAGTTGTAAAAAAACTCCTATCCCTAATAGGAATGTTCCATGATGTTTATTTCCACATTTATTGTAGAATGGAAAGTCAACTTTTCCCTTATTCCCCTTTTCCTTATTTCCTTTTCTAGAGTGTTCAAAAGCCCTCTTATTCTCATAATTTTCATTAAAGTCATAAGACCTAGATAGTTCTTTCTCTGTCTTGATAGCACACATGACTATATATTAGTTTGATGAGAAATTTTGGGAGACCTATTCCTTTATGAGGAATGGTTTTAACCCAAAAAATAATTGATCAATATTTCTCGTTGTAATGTGTATGTAATCTACAACATGCCTTGATAATCGTGTAAAGTTGGATTCATACATGGTAATGTTTTCAACCTCTTTATATCTTAGATTCAAGAATTGTCTCTCTATATCTACTCTTTGTTCACGAGGGAAATATTTTTCTAAGAAAATTTCATTAAAATACTTCCATTCCATATTTTAATTTTCTTTATTCACCTTTTTGTTTTGAATTAATTACCACCATTGATCGGAATCACCTGATAGATGATATACTGCCATGATATTCTTGTCCCTTTTGTTACTTCCCAAAGAGATAAATATCTTCTCTAAGGATCTTATCCACTGCTCTGCTAAAAATGGGGTTGTAGTCCCATTGAATTATGGAGGTTTTTGTCACATAAAGTGGTCTAATATTGGTACACCGCATTATGGATTGGTCTGCTCCATGCAGGCAAGGTTATTTCTCATAACTGAGTCATTTGTCCCAATATAGTTATAATTTGTTCATATATGATTGTAGTTGTAGCTCCAACATCGTTATCTTGCATGGGAGGGAAATCCCTACATTGGATATTCACGATGATATTGTTTCTATTCCATCCACTAGAAACCATTTCTATACAATGACATTCACTAAATTATATTATTATTCATAATGCATAATTTCAAACTAGTAACACTTAACATAAATTAAAAAATTTATACATAGCTAATATCATAATAATAAACATGGTTTCTTTGGGGACATGTTTACTTTTAAATACTTCATAATTATTTGTAATGAAAATATAAATTATCCTAATCATATCCCTTGGGAGTGTTAAAGCAGGTGCACAGTAAGTCTCATTGTCGTGTACTAGGTTGCACTGAGTCAGGCCTAACACACCTTGTTAGAGTTTTCACCCCTAGGTATATTTGTTCCAGAAACACATCCACTTGTAGTATCCAAACATGGATGTATTTTTATTAATACCCACATAATCTTTATATTACCAAAATTATAGGATGTTATTCTATATTTATGCTCAAAGTATATCTTAAGGTTATGTTCCCTAATATATGTTTTCTAAATATAGTTTCCAAAGTTTCTACTAAATTTAATCTCATACCAACTGTAAGGACCCCAACCCCAATAGCCCGGATATGGTTGCTTACTTCATTAGATTAGTATAATAAACAAGGACATCACGTATCAAAGTACCGAATAGTTTAATATATTTAGAAAAAACATATACAAAAATAAATTTTACATTACAACTTGAAAGGAAAAACAACATAGAGTCTCTATTGAAACCAGCCTTAAACTCCTAGATTATCCCTACAAGTCATTCATAATATATATCTTCACATCCTGTGGAAAAATAAAACATAATAAAGGGGAGAGATCAGATACTCAGTAATGGTAATAAATATAGTGGAACCTATCATAAAAAAATATAACCATAATTCATGGTGAATAACAAAATACATATGCCATTAAAACATAATCTTGAGTATAATATGGTAGGAATAAAAGATGATTAAATAGTTCCATAAATAATAACTTGATAAAGAAACTTACAAATGGATATTATACTAGTAGAATAATCATAATGATTATTAATTATTGGTATCATAATGAGGGAATTCATAATTTTGAACATCATAAACATACTATCAAGGCTTCATCCAAGAAACTATACATAAATGGGTAAAGACCCGGTCTAGTTTTTCTCATGAGACCTACCAATGCATCGAGGGGATATACCACCCCACCCATCACTTATTAAGTATAATTAATTCCTCAGATGAATGGGTTAAATATAATCAACATATACATTTATATTGAAACTATAATATAAAATGTTGATAACTTTCCCCAAGAAATAAACAAAATCATAAACCATCCAGAGTAATATGGAGAATGATATCAAGATAGTATATCCCCATAAATAATCATAAAACATTCAATTAAATAAATTATATGGTAACATAATATATTAATTTAAATAAATCATAAGATTAAATAGAAGGTGTTGAAATAGAAGTAAATACTCTAATAAAACCCTTGAGAAATTCTTGAGAGAAATACCCTTTTACTTTGTAAAGAAGAGTTCTTTTTGAAAAACATTTTTATTTCTTAGAAAAAATAAGTTTGTTAACATGTATATTATAGAAAATAAAAGTGAATGAAATTATATTTGATTAGTATTAAAATAATATTCATACTGAAATTTGGAAATTGAAGTGAAAACATGTAAAAATGGTGTTTAAGAAACTTTATAAATGATTCACTTCAGAGTTGTTTAAGGGAAAATATAAATGAGACTTTGAAGTAAAAAAAGAATAATTGTTTACATAAAACTGGAAAAGAACTAAGATAGTTTTTCATGATAAAAATATTTATTTTATAAATACATTGGTGGATCAAAATAGATTATTGATTGTACTTAAAAATGGGTAAGAAATTAGGTGGTTCCCTTTAATCAGGTCTACTTATCTAGAGGAATAAAAAAGTGAACCTTATAAAACATGTACTTTACCATAAAATAAAGATGAAATGATCTAGATACATGATTTTGGAACATATACATAGAATTTAGAAGAATTATATAAAAATAAATAAGAATTATATTGGGTTAAAGAGAAATAAATTGTATCCCGAATGAAAAATGGAGGTACAGGGAGAATCCCTTACCATATGTATGAAAGCGTTATATACTTGTATTTAATTTCTTCAATAATGAAAATAGATTAATTGATAATTTAATTAAAAAAATTAAACATGTATTTTATTTACTATACTTTTATTAAGATCATTTATGGTCTTTTTGATGAGCTATAAGATTCAATTTCGTTGTTCAGAGGTGTTCGTTTCCTTGGTTTTCATGATTGGTTCACTTGTATACATGTATGAAAGATCATGTGAAATGGGAATAGTTTTCTAGAATTAAAATTATATGTTATTAATGAACTTATATAATATTTAATGGTCTAATATATCATTTTTTTAATATATGAGGATGATTCATTAGATATTATGTTAATGATAATCGTTTAGATTATTTTGCTGTTTTTTCGATCATCACACAGTAGTTCTATTTTATTAATTAATATTATATATATAATGGTTATAGAACATTAAATAAAATGTAATAAATATATTATACTCTTTTTTAACCATTAAAATTTTTTTATGAACATCCTTGAAGGTAGAATTGAAAAATGAAAACTCGTCATCCATGAAGGCGGTACATCAGCACCTCACAGGTGATGTTTTCATTTTTAGAATAAAAAGGGGCAGAGAAAAGAATTGATGGTGGATAACCCATTATCAAAATAAAAATCAAGTATATATAAAATAATGTAATTATCATACATTTTTGGATAGATGAGGTAAGGGAAGGATAAGAAAAGAAAATAAATTCAAAGAAAATTAAAAGAATGAAAGGGGATTTTACTTCTTGAATTCCTCTTCTTGAGAACCTCCTTAAGGAACTTTGAAATGGTCTATTGCTGAGACTAGAAAGACTATAACATGGGGGAGAGATTTGTAATAGGTATTGGGAATAAATTAGACAAGTTTCATGGCTTTTTAGGTTTGAGGATAAGAGGTAGTGAGATGGTGTATTTATAGTGGAGGAGATGGGTGTTTTTTTATTATTTTATTCATTTGTTTATTATTTGGCTCAAGTCTATGAATAGTTTTGAATCCATGACTACATAAAGTAATTATATAAGTATAGTTAAATAATATTTTTCTTACATCATCAATGAATCAATAAATTGTGTATTTAACTTATAATGTATATATACCATAAATTACCGTATTTCACTATTCACCAAAAATTCAACTATTTTATAAAATCCAAAAAATTAATTCTAACCATTTTTTGATATATAAAACTAAAAAATGAACTTCGTTTTATGAAAATAATTTTCTAATTATTTGAAATTTAATTTTCAAATAAAATCATCATTTACTCGAAAATTACCTATTTTAATATTATAACTGTTTTATGACACTTTGAAAAAATAATTAAGGTCTCATAAAATTATCTTATAATTATAAGATAATAAAATATTAATTTATGAATCTATTTTATGAAAATAAATTTTCTTTTAAATCATTATATGAATTATTAAATTGTAAATAAACATTTATGTTTCACAAAAATAACAACACTTAATTTATCATTTTAAAAACATTTATTTACTTATTCTATGATATAAATATAACATATTTTAATTCATAAGATACCCGTACTTTATTTATAATTTCATAGGTAAAGTTACAATTCTATTGTTTATAATACTATTCCTAATAGTCACATTACTATTCCAACAGTCAAATTTAATAGTATATTATGGTTTTAAACTCGATGTTGTGTGAAGAATAAACTATCAAAGATGCTAAATGTTAAAAGAGACATACAATAAAATATTATCTAGTTACAATAAAAGTTTTCAAGTGGTTATTTTTTTTAAAAAAATTCCCACCCTTCTACCCAATTTTCTCTGATTTCAACAGTACAGTGGAAATAAGTTCCCCAAAATCCATATTTTGGGAAATAGTTTTCTAATTTCCATTATTTGTGGAATTTTCTCCATCAAAAAACTAGAGATGGAAACCTAGGAGGCACATACTGATTATATATATAATTATCAATTAATAAATTAATGATTATCAAATTCTCAGCATGACGGAAGAACCTATGTAAGGGATCTTGTTTAAGTGGATGATATTTTTAAATAGATATTTGGCGGTATGAGTTTTTAATAATTATGATTAAAATTTATATTGATAGATCTTTATTTAGATGTACCATACAATCATGTTGTTGTATGGATGTGTTATCAACATCCTTACACAATCTCTCTTTCCTCATTTTTTTTGTGAAATTAAATTTCATAGCAACGCTAAATTAAATGTGGGTTTATGTATTTTTAAAATTTTTATGAAAATATTTTTATGAAATTACAAATGTTTAGTTGAATGTTGATTTTATGATATGTCTATTTGTGACATGAAAAATGTTATATACAGATGTATTATTTTGTATTTATATACATATGTGGTCGTCTTTAATTATTGGACTGAGGTGTTTGTTAATTATCACTATTATGCTTTGTATATGTGATGTGTTTCTTAAATGGGTGTTTGATTTTTTCAGCTTGTTTTTTTAATATAAACCATACTAGTGGCCAATTTGATTCTTATTTACATGTAATTAATTACCTTTAACCTCATATTTATCAGGATTAATTGATTAATCTTGTATAGTTGGAAATCTTCCTTGGTGTGTTTCCATTTGTATTTGTTCAATATTGTGGTTCTTCATGGATCTGGGACATTACTCTGTTATCCAATTGTTTCTTGCAATGTTTTATGCTCATCCATCCCACTTTTCATGGTTCTAGATCCTATATTTCAACATGGGGTTTTTTATTCCTTCTTGATACCTGATGTAATCATATAGACTAACATAGAATCACATTCCAATTATCATCATTTAAAAACCTACATCTTTTTAATTATAATAAATCTGATGCCTAGAAATGTTATCAATTCACTAATGCATATAAATTTGGTGCTCATAAATATGATCTTTTCACTATAATAAAAAATCATTGATAAATAAATCATTTATAAACATGAAAAAACTAAGAAATACTAGTTGAATCATAATGGACAAATGGAAGGTGTAAATAGGAGACCTCCATAGTTGGTTGTGAAATTTTAGTTATTATGGGATTTGTTTCAAGGTAATCCACATTCAATGGGGGATAAATATTATTGATTTAGGGATGTCTTGATAAAACTCAAAATTCTAAAATTTCAAATCTATAGTTATTATATTTTGATAACTTAAAGAAAATGTGATGAAAATCCATTGAAAAACAAGAAAATGATTGAATATAAATGACACTCTCTGGGCTTAGTCAAGGCCCCCACTAAGATTCATGTGTAACCCATACACACGTTTTGTGGTCATTATCATGACTAAGTGGTAATCATCCACTAGACTCAACATCTATGAGGTTTTGGGTTCAAACCCTGATAAGAGCATGTGTTATTATAGTAATTTGAAAGTAGTGACGCATATGATGATGTAGGATGGCAGTGGAATAGACATGATGTATTCCTGGTGACGCGGGTAGTATGATGTAAACATGATATCTCATTGAGCCTTAAAATCAATTAATAATCCTTTAGTCCATGTAATGGGATTCATTACCACTAGGCCTATGGGCTGCGTACTCAATAATTAAGGCTTGATGGGTGGGATTTCCCCTGGGAGGGCTTTGTCTTACCATTCCAGTCTGTGTGTGAGGTGTGTATGTGTTTGAATGTAATTGTACCCCTAAACACCTAATATATATATATATATGTAGATAATAAATAAGATGAAAGAAAAAAAGAGTTGGAGATGTTAAAGGGGTTAGAAACTAAGTTATGGGTTATGGGCATGAGACGTGTCAAATGGGTATCAAGGGAAATTTGATTGAATTAATGAAACAAAAATATCTCAAAAAATGAATTCAATGAGGCCTGCAAACATGGGAATTCATGTGCAGAATAAACAATTGTTTATTTCTAAATTTTCATTTTTCTAGTCCCATCACATAGTCTATTGATTTGTTTAAGTGGGTATAGATTTCAAAATAGTTTGAAAGTTGATTTTATTTTGTTAATACATTAATCAAAATCAAATATAATTGAAAGTAAAATGATCTAGAAGAATGAATCACATGCAATAAGTGAATTAAAGCTAAAACATGAATGAATTGGCAAAATACATCAATTAAATTCTCTAAATGAATTTACACAAATTGAATGTTTTAAATAAGGAATGCATTGGAAGAATATGAAATATAGTATAATGTGGGCAGTGAAGAATAGGGATCATTCACTCTTAAGGTGGGAACTCCCCTCTATTAGTCCTCATCCCTTCTCCAAAAATTAGTTGCTTTTTGAGTCCAGTAATTGGTCAAATCCATCCTATATATCTTAAAATTAAGGTGTTCACCCTTTTTAATGATTCCTACACATCGAAAAAAATTATGGATTTTTTTTTCAAAAGTATAAAAACAATCAAATTTATATTCTCATTTTTGAGTATGATGTTTTTTTTACTAAAATGTCATTTTATACTGGAAACTCACACATTGAGTCATACCGATCACATCATGTTTCGTTTTGATGTGAGATTGATTCTGACATGTCAAAAATGGCTTATAAATAATTTTAATAAATAATCAAGATAATCAAAGCACATTTGATCTTCTTAGTGATTGACACACTTTTTGAACTAAAATGTCATTTTTAAACTGATGAGAGACACTGTGAGTTATACCAGGCACACTATGTATTAGTTTGAGGTATGGATGACTCTTATACATCAAAAATGACTTATGAATATTTTTAATAAAGTATGAAAATAATAAAAATTTATTTTCTCGGTTTTTTGTATGTCACTCAACCTTTTTACTAAAATTAATGTCATTTTAAATAAAAAGACACACTTAGAGTTATTCCAGAAACAACATAAATCAGATTGAGGTGTGTCTGATTCCTACATGTCACAAATAACTTATTGATAATTTTACTAAAGTATCAAAACAATTTGAATGAATTTTCTTAGTTTTTAGTATGTCACTTTTCTTTTTTACTAAAATAAATTTTAATTTTTAAAAATAAGACACACATGGAGTCATACCAGTCACACTGTGTGTCGGATTTTGATTTAGATGATTCCTACATAAAAAAATGATGTATGGATAATTTATATAATGAATAAAAATAAAAATAATTATTTTTCTCATTTTTGAGCATGTCACTTTTGTTTTTTAAAAAAATTAATGTCAATTTTAAATAAAAAGACACAATTTGAGTTATATCCATCACACGGTGTTCCCGATTGATGTGCGGTTGATTCTTACACATAAAAAATGAAGTATATATCATTTTACTAAAGTATAAAAACAATATGAAAGTGTTTTATCAGTTTTGGGTAGGTTATATGTGTTTGGAAGTAAAATGTGAATTATAAACTAAAAACAAATAGTTTGAGTCATACTGAGTACACTATGTATCAGATTGAGGCGTGTATGATTGAGTATGTGATGTGTATTTTTAATTTAACTATCTACAAAAATCTATAAAATAGAGAACAGATTCCATTTGGTAGAAGAGTAAACCCCATGCACACCCCATCCAAGATTACCATGTTCTCTCTTTTCTAGCTTATTGAAAACAATTGAAATAAAAATATAACTTTCTGAAAGATCTGTGGAAAAAACTAAATAATTATTCGATAAAAATTATATGGAAATTAACTTAAAAATAGTAGATAAAATGGTGAAAAAATTAACTAAATAAGTAGTAATAATTTACCTTTTAATGATGTTTGTATACATTCTTGACCCATATCCTTCTTTCCATTATCTCATTTGTAGCCTCATCGTTCAATCTCTGTGAAAATTAAAAAAATAAGTATCAGATAAAAATGATGAAAAAATTGAATAAAATGTAGATGAAATGATGATAAAATCAACTAAATAAGTAGTAGGAAGTCACATATTCATGATATATGAGTACATTCCGACATCAGGTATGCTACCTAGTCATGTCTAAAAAATATATTTCATCTTGTGAATACAATGACTTTTGAAATTCATGGTATTACTGAAAAAATATAAATATATAAAGGATTGATAAATATTTTAAATGAAATAGTAATTATCTTCAAAAATACCTCTTTGGGGATGCTATTTTATTAATGGTATATTATATCTATCATAAATTTGCAAACACAATAACCACAATCTTTCCATTGGTTTGTTTCGAACTACAAAAACATTTAGAAAAATAGAAATTTGTTTTGATATATGTTTTGATAAAGAAATCTTATTATATATACCCAAATAATTATCCACTTGTAAAAGTTGATAGGCTCCTTGTATGCATGGACTGTCCTCATGCCATGATTTTGATGATATTTAAACACCACCCTATCATAAAATAATTATCATTAAAACCTAATATAAAAAATATAATTTTAATTTTAATTCTAAAATGTTGTATGTAGTGTATTAAAAATTGAAAAATGTCATCATGTGTGGTATGTTTGTTGGATATCCATATAGTGAATTCATAAAATAAATCTTTTAAGTATCCAATTTGACCACAATGAGTAACCAATGGTTTTTAGAAAATAAAAATGAGTAAGTAATGAATGAAAATAAATTTTATATGATTAAATTGTGAAGTTTTACCCCTGCAACATTGGTAATAAGAATAATATGTCACCCATAAGTTTTATTTCAAACGTTGTTGTTAGTATTTCCACTATTACATCAATTTGATTTGAATTCAATGAGGTTAGTTGTGTATAAGTGATATGGGGAAAATGAGTCTATATTTATGTTCATAGGGTTTTGTCTTCAAATATTATGGATATAGATGCCTCAAAAAAATATGAATTGTATTTAGTAAAAATTAATATAGTAGATCATCTATTGGAAAAACAAAACATGAAAATACACCTCATGTATACATTTTTAACTAAGACTCCTAACCATTCATACCTGAGGATTTCATTTACATTCTCAAAATCAATGTAGTCTATAAAGGCCTATCTATACATTTGTTCTTCAAAATCAACAATGACAATACTACCACTTTGTAGCCTTGTATCTACAAGAACATTCAATATCAGTAAATTTGAATATTAAATGGGCGAGGTAAAGGTTATTTTTTAAGATCTTTTTGATTGGTTAGTTAATCCTTTAGATCATTTTGATTCAAACTTTCATTTCACCCATTCCCTTTGTCCTTTAGTAAAAAATTCATCGGTTTAGACATTTTTTCATTAATTGTTAAAGGTTTAGTATGAAAAATAAATTTAAAATGAATACCTCCTTGTCAAAATGTTTTGTTACAATATATGATGACCATTCTACAAATGTTTCTATAAATTTCTTGACTGTATGAATACTTTATTCATGAAATGGAACAGGTATCTCGAGGCTCATCTCATGAGCTATGCTAATCTCCAATCTCACATGACCTATTGGAAGTTTTTTTGTGGTGTAGAGCATCTTATTGGATATTGAACAAGACATCCCTTACAAGAAGGTTATGTATAGGTGTTGATAGATATAAACAATAATAATTTTCACCCTACAGAATATCAGCACAATAAAGTTACCAGTTTCTTCCTCATTAAAATTTTAGTGAAAAAATTATAAGGATATTTATTACCTCATCTAAGAAAGATCTTTGTGGGGAATAGCTCACCTAAAAGATGGTGGGAGTGGGGGGATCTGCATGTAGTGGTTGTTCTTGAGTTGTTTATTCTCCTTTCTTCCTCCCCATAACATTTTCTACCAACTCAGACAACCAATAAAATTTTTCTTTAAGTGAATTTAATCATGCCTGTATCTCTTCCATTTGTTTATCTTTAACCCCCTCTTATTTTCTTTTCTCAAAATATGTTTGGGGTGTCACCCCAAAACCCACACCTCTAAAGCAGCCATACTGTTTTGGCCACTTCAAGGCCACTGATAGTAGTTTTTAATCCTGTACAGTTGATGATGATTCGTGTTTCTAGGTAGGATACAAAATATATGTAAATAAGTAATAATTTTTATGTGATAATGATTTAATGAAAAACAAATTTTAATTATTTAATACTTACACATGCTTCCCACACTTTTTGGGTGTTTTCATATATTATAATCTCATCTTTATTTACGTGTTCCTCCTTCCATATCACATGACATGGGATGGAAGTGTCTTTGGATTTAGATTCATCAATTTGTATATAAATAGAGGAACATAATTATATTGTTGTTTTATGTCATAAAAATTTATTCCGGGAGATTTAAAATACATACTAATTTTTTTCAAGTGAATAATACCCCATCCTTAATTTATATTAGGGGTACATTGGTTTTTCTACCCATTTCTTATTTTTAGAACTTTGTTGTTTTTTTATAAATTAACAATTCTTAATCAATGTGATTAATACATGTATTATCAAAAAATATATTACCACCCAAAATGTACATGAAATGATGTCTCCTAATGATGACTAGTAAAGGCATCCCATGCTTATTAGATTATCAAGTGTGCATACATATAAAGTGGGTGGAGGTTTATTTTCCCTTCAACATATTTGAGATGAACCTTGGTTAGAATTGTGTGAAAGCCTATGTGATCCTTTCAAGAGAGCATTAATACAAATTTCCTTCAGGAGTCATCCACTAAAAATGTACTCTGCAAGAGATAATAAAGAGTAAGTCAATGTTTCATTATTTTTTATTTTAGTAAAAAAAAAAGAAAATATATCATAATGTTACCCTAATCTCTTCGTAAATCAGTTTCTTAAGTGTATTAACCACATTGTTCCATGAATATATATCAACAAAAACATGCTGCTGAGTGGTGAGCCTAATGAAACTACTAAACATGGTCCTATTGAGGCTAACATCCTGGTTGCATGCATTCCATCCAATCTCTAATTTGATTCATTTTTTTCTCATCTTAATAATTTTTTTTCTAAAACCATTAAGATATGACACACTTTCTTTTTATAGGTTTATATTTGTTTTCTATCTACCGTTTCCTTGTGTTCAATATCATAAATATGTTGTTACTTAGTATTGGTAGCATCAGAATGTGAAGAAGGTTTTTATTCCTCTGTATTTGGAGCACTAGAAGGTTTAGAAACCTATTGTTCCTCGTGATTGGGAGAATTGGTGCATGAAGAAGTCATTATCTATAGAAGTGGTTGAAAATTTAATTTAGATTATGTAAATATAGTATTGAGCATATAATATTATGACGTAACATAATTTTTAGTACAAAAAAAATATAACCTGATTATTGAACTCTATTTTTTTAAGGTTGAAGGGATTTTACCCCTCTATTGAGTATCTAAATCCCTTCATTGTGGTCTCCTATGACAAACAAGATGATGTCTATATTGGGACTACTATGAAATGATTGCGATGTCCCAATGAAAGGGTCACCCTCTGTTGAATTTTCATCTGATCCTTTAGTGGTTTTGATTGATAATAGAACAATTAATTACTTTCATTTTGTGAGATATGGAACATAAAATACTTTTGATTCTGATGATTCCATTATAAATGGTTTTTATTTGTACCCTTACTAAAATCCATGTTCACGAATATCAATTAATCTATTTTAAGAGAACTCCTCTTATCGGCCCACTTTAATTGAAAAATTAGTGCTTGGAATGTTGTATAATCCAACTTTAATATTTTTTTGATGATTCAAAAGTATGACATATTAATATAAATTGGATTTATGTCCTTGGTACCATATATGTTCATCACTTCATCCATAAGTGTAACTCTACTATTTCTCATTGTACTTTCTTCATCTTGTTCATTTGTATAAAAAATATAACCATTAATTACATAACCATTATAAGATAATAAATGAACACTTGGTCCTTTGTCTAGCCATCGATGTCGTTCTAAAATTAAATCCAGATTTTCATTTGAATCTTTAAAAATATGGTTTTCAAACCATCCTATAAACTATTGATTATGTGTATTTGATATACATTTTTCATCCCATTATTGATTCAAATGCCTAGTAATTTCTTTGTGGGATTAAATATATAGGGAACCTATAAAATTTTATTCAAGATGTAAAGGTGGGCCTGCTCTTGATTTCCAATGGTGATTTTGAAAACATCAATTCCAAAAATTTCTTCACCCACCAGCTGCACAGTGTGATGAATTTCAGTACACCAATGATTTCTACATCGGACAATTAGTCGATATAGAATTCAATGAATTCCTCAACAATATATCAATATATAATACCACCTTATGTTCGATATTTATTTTTACATACCCTTTGAAAGTCATCATATATATTTCAATGGGTTACATCCATCTATAATGTATATGATCACATAGTTGAATATCTCTTTCCAAGTAGACCATCAAGTGAACCATCATATAAAATAATTTTGGTAGGAAGAACATTTAAAATTCACATAATATGATGGAAATTTCCTTTTCAATAGTTTGAAATTATATCAGATCTATAAGTTTAATATATATAGCTTTGAAAAATAAATAGATATTGGTTAATGTATGATGAAAATTATTGGGAAAATGAAATGTAAAGCTACAGACATTAGATCTTTCATCAAAACCTGACATTCATGTGATTTCATACCCTTTAACTTTAAATCAATCATTGACATGATATTCTTGATATTCAATGAATACCCATCTGGAACATTTACATCATTCAAGAAGTTAAAAAATATATCTCTCTCTTTCCTAGATAGAGTGTATGCAACTAGAGGAAGAAAAGTCTATTTTTTACCCTTTATTGGTGTCAACTCTTCCCCGTATTCTCGTGTCAATCATATCCAACCTAGCCTTAATTCTATCCTTTTTTTCTAGGTTAATTTAGTAAAATTCCAATTAAAATATCACATATATTTATTTCAATATACATAACATAAATAAAATTTCTGACATATAAACAATTCCAGTATGATAATTTTAAAAAAACTGATATCTTTTTCAAACAGTTTCCATAATTTTTTTGAAAAAAGGTTTTCCAAAAGTAGTTTCCATATCTTTTAATTTCATAAATGGTTGGTCACCTGTTAATGGAGATGATGTTGTGCATTCTTCTAAAATCACATTGAATGATGTTGTTTAAGTTCGGTACTTATGTCACAGGAGTAGAAATCTATGATGTCCTGAAAACACAATCTTTGATAAATGCTTCAACCTAATTGATTGTGTACCTTGTTCACAAATGGGATTCCCTTAAATTACTTTAATTCTATATATTGAAAATTTTCCAAAAGTAAGAAATCCATTTATTTCCCCATACAACATGGTTCTCAATGTGAAATATTTATTTCTGTAAGAATCATAAAACATAACACATGAATCCCATAATAATTTCAAATCTTCAATCAATGGATCCAAATAAAAATTAATATCATTACTCAGTTGTTTTGGTATTTTTATAAGCATAGATAAAATAATATATTTTTATTTCATGAAAAACCATGGTGGTAAGATATAATTTACTAACATAACAAGCCATATACTATGAGTTCTGCAATGAAAACGAAAAATATTCACTTTATTTTTAGATAGAATAAGATGAATGTTTCTCATCTACTTTCCAAATTCAGGATACCTGTGATCAATTATATTCCACTGAGGAGAGTCTATTGGGTGATGAAATTTTCCATCTTTATTTCATGTATCTTCATGCTTGTCAACTACCTTGAAGTCTCGTCACTTCCATATAGTCTCATAAAATTTGGAATGATTGGAAAGTACCATTGAACTTTCGTAGGACCTTATTCATCTTTATTTTATAGAGAATCACCACACTTTGGGAATTCTTTAAGTGATTTTTGGTCCTTACTAAAGAGTATATAGTCATTTGGACAGACATGCTTTCTTTCAAAGATGATACCCATTGAACGTAGAATTCATTTAGAATCATATGTTTGGTTAGGAAGCTCATTATCTTTTAAGATAATATTATTCAAGAGAGAAAGTAGTTTAGTAAAACTGGTGTCTATCCATCAGTTTCCTTATTTTAAATTATACAAATATATTATGGCTAATATTGCTGTATATTTAATACAACCAGCATACAATGGAATCTTTTTTATAACTCTTTAACTTATCAAACAATTTTGGAAAATCGTGAAGTTTATATTCAGCTATCATATTCATTTCCTTAGTATGATCTTCATCATCATTCACACCTGTAATCACATCCTCGATATGGTCTTCTTCATTTTCCATGCTTGTAATCATATCAAATGATCCATAAAATGCAGTTCTATCCCAGTCACTAGCTACATTCACTTTTTACAATCTCTCCCATAATAGATCAAATGTTCTCCCAACTCCTCTAGTCTAATTTGTATTGATTAACAATATTGTAAACAAACACAGAGGATTTGATAAGGTTCATGTGCATCATATTTTGAAAACTTGATGAACTCTTTCGCCTCATATTCATACTCTTTTTTCATATGATTAGAATCCATCCATTTTTTATTCATATCCATCTAATTTTATTTGGTAATATTAATATTTAACAAAAATAAATAAATACACAAAATTGGGCCTTTCAATTTAGGGGAACCCAACATTTGAATGTTTAAAATAATTTCAGAATTCTTTGAAGGAAATAGTTAATTGAATTTAAAAAAATAATTACTCCACTGGTGGTATGTGTTATCCTATGAATTTATATACAATGATCACCAGTAACTGGTATGGGATAACTATTTCTTAGGGTAGTTCAATCAACATAGGTGCATGTCCAGATGATATGGGTGATGAGTCTCAAGAAAAAAATGAAATAATAACTATTCAGGAGATGAAGCTGATCAGGATGATAGTTGTATCATTAAAACTAAATGATCACAAGATGGAGAGTTGATAAAGCATCAGAAAACATTTCTTATTTTTTTGTATAATGTTGAAAAACCCAGTAGAAGATGCCTAATCCCAATAAGGGGATCCTTGATTTGTGTAACTATGAGAAGGATCAACTCGATGTTCTTGCACACACTCATGGTGAGACATATGTTGCAGTTTCAACATTCAAAGAAAGCCTTCAATTACTCCATTAAAAGGAAAAACATTTGGTTTGAGGACTTAATTTCAATACAACTTATCTTCTTATAAGGCCAAGGTTATGGGAATGGGGTCATGATGGATATCTTATGGGTCAGATAGAGTTATTGACATGCCCTTTACGTGGTGTTATTATCAATATATGTTATGTATAAGGTGAGATTATATGTATCTAGGAGGTTTCTGAAATTTAATATGATCATATAAATATAGATACCATCCTATTTCCTTACACATGTATGCATTTATAAATATAGATACCACTCATCCCATTGCATTTATAAATCACTGGGACACTTTTTATTATTTTTTTAAAATTACTTTCACTACTAAAAAACATGCAACCCTTTATTTAAAAATAACTTTTTAACAAAAAATTTACCCATTAAAAAAATATTTTTTTGGAAAATAAAACACCTAATTCATTTTCAAATTACCTTATAAAACTCAATCACTATTTTCAAAACCAACCCCTTTCTATTTTGAGCCAATCTTTCAAACTTTTAATAGCACCCAACCCCATTTAAGAATCCTATACCACCTATTATATAGTATAATTTTTATAAAAATTTACATATATATATTTACATAGAAATATACAAAAATAAAAGCTTTATTATTTGAAAACCATTTTCATAATATATAATACAGCTATTAAATATAATAACTGTTTCAAAAATAAAAAAATATAAATTATTATATGTTTTAAAATATTTTCAACACTAAAAATAAATATATTGAATAAAATTTGATTAATGGTTATTATAAACATGAATAATAAAATTGTCACCATGAATGAATCATAAAAATAAGCGGTAATGTCACCAAGAAAAATGATCGTAAATTATTCAAAACTAGAAAAAATAATGAAAATGGTTCTTCAAAAAAAATGAATTATAAATTAAAATCAAATCAATTTTCATTTTTAATTTGATTGAATCATTCTAAATGAATTTGGATATATATTATTCAATACTAGAACTTGGTTTAAAATAGGTCGAGTATTAATACAGGAAGCTTGAGGTAGTTCGATTCATCCACATAGAAGGCTGAATAATGAAGATGCGTGAACCAGCATTGAAAACACTCATGGTTTGAGTTGATCATGGTCGACAGGGACACTCTAATGATGGTAAAATTCCATACTATATGTGGTGGATGTTTTGATGAATATTGAATTCATATCCATGCAATAATTTGGTGTATATAACATATAATCAATGTATACATGTAACATTTATCCAATAGTAGAAAACTTATATATTCATAGAACATATATCATGTTCATCATAAATTTTTTTCACCTAATAAATATGCATTGAATATTTTTTTTCACTACCACAAAACATTCTAAATACACACAAAGGAGTGAGTTTTTAAAAAAATCAATGATAAAAGTTTTTTACGCCTGGATTTTTTCAAAAAAGTCTATTTATCTAAATTTTCTACCATAAATATCCAACTTTCTAATTACCAACAAAACCTTATTCCATAAATGTTATTAAATATAAGAAATAATTTAAGATAAAATATTTAACATCATACCTTGACATGATGTAAGGGATTTTATGTGCTAGGTTTTACTTAATATTTTTCAAATTCTTATGATTGATAAATAAATTAATGATAAAGTACCATTATACAAGAAACAATGATGGAAATTATAGAGTGGGGTGAGAGAGGGAAATATAAAATTTGAAATCCATAGATGTTAAATGTAGTAAATCATCTTCTTTTATCAGGATTTATAACGTTCTCCCATGATGGTGTATGGTTGTAATAAAAGGATAATAAAAAAGAAGCACAGGAAATAAGTAAAAAAAGAAAGGGAAGGGGGAGCATGATGAAACATGGGTATGTAATAGAGTCCATACTCATAAAACACCTTCACATAATGCTCAAGTCTGAGTCTAATGAATTCCACAGTGGCCCCAGGTAGGTTCAATTTCCATTAGGCACTCAAACGAAATCATGATTTTCTTAATCGAAAAAATAAAGATGAATCGTGAAGCCTCTTACACAAAACAAAAAATAAAGATGAATAAATAAAGACTCTAAGATATAAGTAGACATGAAGATTATGTGTAATATTCCTTATATTTGGAGAGGTTCGATTCATCGAGAAATTTGATGAATACCTAGACCGGCGGTAGTAGTAAGGTTCGGTGACCACGACGGCGGTAGTCAGGTTCCGCGATAGCTTGAAGGCATGAGAGAGGAGAATCCTTTAAGGTTTTTTTATAAGATCAGGTAATAATTTTATCAATTCTTTCAAAAAATTTCTAATAAAGAGTAGTTTTTTCAGCGCTAAAATAGTAAGTATTGATAAAACTACTCTATATCAGCACTTTTTTAATACTAATAAAGAGGAGTTTTATCATCGCTTTTTTAGCACTGATAAAGATATATCTTTATCAGCACTAAAAAAGAATTGATAAAGATATAATTTTAATTATATATATATTTATTTATAATTATAATTATAAATAAATATATTTAAAAATATATATATTTATAAATATATTTATATAATTATATATATTTATATTATTATATATATTATTATATATATTATTATATATATTTGTAAAATTATAAATATAAAAAATATATTTACTATTTAAATATATTTATTACAATTTTATAATTATTTATATATATATATATATTTATAATTATAAATAAATAAATTTATTTATAAATATTTATATATTATTATAAATATATTTATATATATATGTGTGTTGGGGTTAAACTGTTAACCCTTAGAACATCTAGGACCCCCTGAGGCGTATTTTCAAGCTACAGATTTGGTGTAATACAATCAAATGATGGTAATAAGAAAACAAGACAGATTACTTATTCCATTGAACTACTGGAAGCATAGAAGTAGAAATAATAGAAAAGAAATAACACCAAATATAACATGTTTTAGATCAGCATGATCCTACGTGAATGTCGAGAACACCACCCAGGTCAGTATTTATATTACTAAGAAAAAAGGAAAACAAATAAATACAGACTCTAAGAATCAAAAATAAAACCATAGAAACTATCTAAGGAGGCCAACCCTGTTGAACTTGGTGGCAATGATGAAACTTGTCACATAGAGTCAACATTGTCCACTCCTGAATGGACTCACGTACACACCCCAAAAAGGATAAATATTTATACATGATAAAAATAAATAAATCACTACAAATCTAAGATTCTAAAATAAAACCTTGTTACGATGAAAAAATGAGTCAAGATCTAAAACCTCATTGATGTGTAGTCGCCCTGAACCCAATATCGAGTTGATCTTCACTGAATCACCACCGAAGTGGTACACTGGTTCTAAGAGGTGGAAAAAGTTCAATAGTGGGGAGTGAGGGTGTATATAATTCCTTAGTTCCCATTCTTATTCCTTTGAGACCCTATGGATATCGAAGGAAACTCTCACAAGGAGCTATTTTTAATGAACTAGGAACAAAACCCTTTTCCATATAGAATGAAATCGTTGAATCAAGGAATGATGGGAGAAGCAATGATGTCCTGCCAATGATTCATCATGTAGAAAAAATAAGAAACAAGGTATGAAATCCCCCTGGATGACTAATATCCGACAGACGGTTCACCTAACAATAGGAAACATAATGGGTGGGACAGATGGCGTTGTGGGATTGGCACAACAGAGGTTGCCCATATCAAGGTCGAGCCAAAATAACATAGTTTAGAGCATCCAGCACCCTTAAATCTCCCAAAATCAATTATACCAATTGAAATTCTTAAACATATAAGGAAGTGAAATATATTTCCAGTAAAAAAATATAAGTGGCTAAAGTGAATGGTCCCCATACGGGAATAAAACCCCAGGAAAGAATGAAATGAATCATATGAATAAAATTAAAGAAATTTATTTGAAAAATATACAAAGGGTCATAGAATAAAAAATATACACCTTGAAATAAAATTAATTCATAATGGTGTTATCGCAACCTATGTTATAGAATGGGGACTAAGTTCATTAATTTAAGGCAATGCATGAAATTGGACAATGGGACGGTTTAGTCAAACTATTGGTTGGATTGTCCCCTGTGGGTATCTTAGTGACACTTATTGTCCCATATTCTATAAATTTTCTAACAAAATAAATTATAATGTCAATGTGATTTGATCTACCATGGAATCACTACTACAACTTGGATTTTTATCAGCGCTAAAAACCAACATTAATAGCGCTAGAAAAGCGATTTCAATGTCGGAGTAGATAAAGGGGGGGTCCCCTTTATCAGCACTTTTATTAGCACTGATAAATGGGGGACTTTATTAGCGCTATCTTGAGCACTGATAATGGGACCCTTTATTGGTGCTCAAAAAAGTGTTGATAAAGGCACCTGCCCCTGCACCTGCACAACCAACACCTGCACACCTGCACAAAATAGAACCTACACATGAACCAAGAACCTAAAGACGACACAGCACACACAATATTTTGACAAACAATGCTATATACATTTACTTAAAATCATGAATACAAAAAAACACACTGCTATATACATTTAAAACAATGTTTTACATGGTTACAATTACAATTATCCAACAACAGTTATAAACATTAATGTTTCATCCTTTGATATTTGTGATCCCCTCTCAAAAAAATTCATCCACGGTATTTGTTGCTGAACAAAGAATCCGAACTCAAGGAAAAATATTCACCTATATAAGAAAACAAATATTATGTTAGTAATACAATAATGAAATAAATTAAAACATTAATATGAAATAATGCATTAATATAGAAATGTGAAACTAAAATATGGAAATGATGAACTCAAATGTTTTCATTCTGATAAAAATGAATGGGAATAATGTAAAATCAATATGTTTTTGGATGATTTATCTCATTTAATAAATACTGATTCTTTATCTAATGAAAAGCTTTATCAGTCACACCATACGTCGGATGGAGGTGAGTTTGATTCATACATGTCAAAAATGACTCATGGATTGTTGTTCTAAAATATAAAAACAATCCGAACGCGTTTGATCGGTTTGTCATATGTCACTTGTGTTGTTTTATAAAGTTAATGTCAATTTGGAACTGATATCAGACACTTTTAGCCATATCGGTCACACCGTGCATCGGATTGAGGTGCGGTTGATTCTTACACATCAAAAATGACTCAGGGATTGTTTTCCTAATGTATCAAAACAATCCGAACGCGTTTTCTCAATTTTCCATATGTCACTTGTGTTGTTTTCTAAAGTTAATGTCAATTTGAAACTGATATCAGACACTTTTAGCCATACCAGTCACACCATGCGTCGGATTGAGGTGAGGTTGATTCGTACACATCAAAAATGACTCATGGATCTTTGTCCTAAAGTATCAAAACAATCCGAACGCGTTTTCTTGGTTTTCCATATGTCACTTGTGTTGTTTTCTAAAGTCAATGTCAATTTAAAACTGATATTAAACGCTTTTAGCCATACTGTTCACACCGTGTGTCATATTGATGTGCGGTTGATTCATACATGGATCATTGTTCTAAATTATCAAAACAATCCAAACGTGTTTTCTCTGTTTGTCGTGTGTCACTTGTGTTGTTTTCTAAAGTTAATGTCAATTTGAAACTGATATCAGACACTTTTATCCATATCGGTCACACCGTGCATCGGATTGAGGTGAGGTTGATTCGTACACTTCACAAATGAATCATGGATCGTTTTTATAAAGTATCAAAACAATACGAACACTTTTTCTTGGTTTTCCATATGTCACTCGTGTTGTTTTCTAAAGTTAATGTCAATTTGAAACTAATATCAGACACTTTTAGCCATACCGGTCACACCGTGCATCGGATTGAGGTGCAGTTGATTCTTAAACATCAAAAATTACTCATGGATAGTTTTACTAAAGTATCAAAACAATCTGAACATGTTTTCTTGGTTTTCAGTATGTCACTTGTGTTGTTTTCTAAAGTTAATATCAATTTGAAACTGATATCAGACACTTTTAGACATACCGGTCACACTGTGCATCGGATTGAGGTGATTTTGATTCATACACGTCAAAAATGACTCATAGATCATTTTCCTAAAGTATCAAAATAATCCGAATGCTTTTTCTTGGTTTGACATATGTCACTTGTGTTGTTTTCTAAAGTTAATGTCAATTTGAAACTGATATCAGACACTTTTATCCATACCGGTCACATTGTGCGTCAGATTGTGGTGCGTTTGATTCTTACACATCAAAAATTACTCATGGATCATTTTCCTAAAGTATAAAAACAATCTGAATGTGTTTTCTTGGTTTTCCATATGTCACTTGTGTTGTTTTCTAAAGTTAATGTCAATTTGAAACTGATATCAGACACTTTTAGACATACCAGTCACACCGTGCATTGTATTGAGGTGTTGTTGATTCGTACACATTAAAAATGACTCATGTATCATTTTCCTAAACTATAAAAACAATCCGAACATGTTTTCTTGGTTTTCGGTATGTCACTTGTGTTGTTTTCAAAAGTTAATGTCAATTTAAAAATGATATCAGACACTTTTAGCCATAACAGTCACACCGTGCATTGGATTGAGGTGAAATTGATTCTTACATGTCAAAAATGACTCATGGATCATTTTCCTACAATATCAAAACAATATGAACGTGTTTTATCGGTTTTCTGTATGTCACTTGTGTTGTTTTCTAAAGTTAATGTCAATTTGAAACTGATATCAAACACTTTTATCCATACCGGTCACACCGTGTGTCGGATTGAGGTGCGGTTGATTTTTACATGTTAGAAATGACTCATGGATCATTGTCCTAAATTATCAAAACAATCCGAATATGTTTTCTTAGTTTTTCGTATGTCACTTTTGTTGTTTTCTACAGTTAATGTCAATTTGAAACTGATATCAGACACTTTTAGCCATACTGGTCACACCGTGCATCATATTGAGGTTCGGTTGATTCGTACAGATCAAAAATGACTCATGGATCCTTTTCCTAAAGTATCAAAACAATCTGAATGTGTTTCATTGGTTTTCTGTATGTCAATTGTGTTGTTTTCTAAAGTTAATGTCAATTTCAAACTGATATCAGACACTTTTAGACATACCGTTCACACCGTTCATTGGATTGAGGTGTGTTTGATGCATACACATAAAAAATTACTCATGGATCATTGTCCTAAAGTATCAAAACAATCCTAATGTGTTTTCTCGGTTTGTTGTATGTCACTTGTGTTGTTTTCTAAAGTTAATATCAATTTCAAACTGATATCAGACACTTTTAGCCATACCAGTCACACCGTGCGTCATATTGAGGTGTGGTTGATTTGTACAAGTCAAAAATGACTCATGGATCGTTGTCCTAAAGTATCAAAACAATCCGAACACGTTTTCTCAGTTTGTCGTATGTCACTTGTGTTGTTTTTTAAAGTTAATGTCAATTTCAAACTGATATCAGACACTTTTAGCCATACTGGTCACATTGTGCATCGGATTGAGGTGAATTTGATTCTTACACGTCAAAAATGACTCATGGATTGTTTTCCTAAAGTATCAAAACAATCCGAATGTGTTTTCTTAGTTTTTCATATGTCACTTGTGTTGTTTTCTAAAGTTAATGTCAATTTCAAACTGATATCAGACACTTTTAGCCATACCGGTCACACCGTGCATCAGATTGAGGTGTGGTTGATTCTTACACATAAAAAATGACTCATGGATCGTTTTCCTAAAGTATCAAAACAATCCTAATGCATTTTCTCAGTATTCCGTATGTCACTTGTGTTGTTTTCTAAAGTTAATGTCAATTTCAGACTGATATCAGACACTTTTAGCCATACTGATCACACCGTGCATCGGATTGAGGTGTGGTTGATTCTTACACGTCACAAATGACTCATAGATATTTTTACTAAAGTATCAAGATAATACAAACACATTTTCTCGGTATTCTGTATGTCAGTAATTTATAAGAGTCACTCATTAAGTTATTCTTTACTTGAAACTCAAATCATTTCTAAAACCATTCTTCATAATATAAGGATATGAAACATAATAAAGGGTGATCATAGATTCTCAACAAGTGTAAAAAATGGAGATATCAATGATCATCTAAAGATAACATAAGTAGTAGGAATTCACCTTCATTGTCCTATTTGTTTACATTCTTCCATTAGGTACGCTGCCCATTCATTTCTAAACACATCTATATCATCTTGTGAATAGGATTTTTTGCAACAGTCATAGTAGTACTGAAAAAATATAAATACACAAAGGATTAATAATTATTTTAAATTAAATTGTAATTATTTTCAAAAATACCTCTTTAGAGATGTTAGTTTGTTCATAAAATATGATCTATTTCATAAATTTACAAACATAATAACTGTAGTCCTTTCCGTTTTTTTGTTTCGGAAACTAAAGAAACATCAATAAAAATATGTAATCTATTTTGATATGTATTTGGATAGTGCAATATAATTATATATACCCTGATACTTCTCCATTTGTATATCTGGTGCGCCTTTTCATCCTTAGGCCCTGGATTCATTCCAGCCTTTAGACGATATTCATACACCACCCTATCATAACAGAATCCTCATTAAAAGATAATATAAATTATATAACTAGATATTTAATTCTAAAATGTTGGATCTAGTGTATTAAAAATTGAAAATCTCCATCATGTGTGGTCGGTTTGTTGGATATCCATGTAGTGAATCCAGAAAATAAATCTTTAGAGTATCTAAATTGACTGCAATGAGAATCCAATTTGCTGCCTAAAAACAAAAAAATGAATAAGTAATGATAGAAATGAAAATATAATTGATATTATTAAAATGTAGAGTTTTACCCCTGCAATGTTGGTATTAAAAAGAGTCTGTCAGTTGTAATTTTGCATTGAAACGTTCTGAGCAGGTTTGACATTAATTCAGCCAAAAAAATAGGAATCTATTTCTTTTTGTTCTGTAGACATGGTGTGAGGAATAACAAGTCCAAATTTGTGTTCATTGGAAAATCCCTTCAATTGTTTTTCATATATACGCCTGCGAAAAATATGAAATGTATTTAGCTATAATTATCATAGTATATCAGCTTCTGTAAAATCAAATCATGAAAACATACCTCCTGTATACATTTATAACTGAGCCGCATAGCCAGTTGTATGTGATGATTTCAGCAACAGCATCAGCACTAAAAAAATCTAATGTTTCCTCTCCGTACATATCTTTTTCACAAACAATTTTATGATTATTTTCCACCTTTAATTTTCTTATCCACATGAGCTTGCAATGATATTAAATGTGGATATATAACGGACAGGGTGAAGGTGCTCTCAATAGATTGTTTTCATCGGTTGGTTGATCCTTTTGAGCCGCTCTTTCATTTTAGCTCCTTCCTTTTGTCCTTCTGTAATAACATTCATCAGTTCATCCCTTTTATAATTAAATGTTAAAGGTTATTCTTGAAAAATTAATTGGAAATGAATACCTCTTGGTCGACATGATTTTTTACAAGATTTGACGGCCATGCAACGAATGTTTCAACAACTTTTTCCACTGTATGAATGTCTACATCATCATTTGGCACAGGTAGCTCGGCACTCAGCTCATGAGCTACGTTAATCAACACTTTGACATGACCGTTTGGAAGTGGTCTGGAGTGTAGCGTGTCATTCTGCATATTGAACATTGTAGCCCTCACTACAAGGCGATGGGTGGGAGTTAACAGATATAAATCACAGTCATTTTCACCCTATAGAATATCATTACAATAAAGGTATCAGTGTCTATGTGATTCACATTTCACAGAAAAAAATATTATAAAATTAATTACCTCGGTTAAGTCGGGTCTTTGAGGGGAATGGTTTGCCTCAAAGCTGGTGGGGGTGGGGCGGGATCTTCTCTCACGGGTTGTTCTTGAGTTGTTTCTTCTCTTCGCCTCTCCCCCATCAAAGTTTCTAGTAACTCTCCCTGACTATGGAATTTTTCTTCAAGGTTATCTAGTCTATCTCTCATCATTTTCATTTCCTTAGTTTTTTCCTCTTTTTTTCTGAAAATATGTTCGGGGTGTCACCCCAAAACCCGCACCTCTAACACGGCCATACTGTTCTGGCTGTTTCAAGGCCACTAAAAGTATGTCTTCATCCGGTGCGGGTGTTGTTGATTCCTGTGACTATGTCAAATAGAAAATATGGTAAAATAAGTAATCATCATTATGTAATAGTGATTTAAAGCAAAACAAATTTATATTATGTCATACTTACACATGTTTCCCACACTTTTTGTGTGTTTTCATCTACCAGTTTCCCCTCTTTAGTAACACGAGCCTCCTTCCATAGCACATGGTGTGGTATGGAAGTGGCTTGGGATTTTGATTCATCAATCTTCATATAAACAGAGAAACATGGTTACAGTGTTTTTTTATGTCACATAAAAGTATTACAGTACTTTTAAAATAAGTACCAATTGTTTTTTAATTGAAGCGTACCCCAGCCTTGCTTTACGGTAGGGGTACGCTGGTTTTGTTGCTTGTTCTTTATTTTCAGCACTCATTTGTTGTTTCATAAATAAAAAATTGTCAATCAAAGTGATGAATACAAGAAACGTTAAACAACGTGTTACCAAACACAATGTACTTGAAAAGTCTTCTTCGTTCGATGGTTGCAAAACGCATCCCACGCTCCTTGGAATATCAAGTGTGCATAAAGAGGAGGTGGGTGCAGCTTGATTTTCCCTTCAGTATCTTTCATATGACATTTCGTTACAATGGTGTGAAATCCTCTATGAACCCTTCCTTCCAGTATTAATACATATTCTTTATGTGAGACAACTACTATAAATGCACTCTGCAAGAGATGATGAAGAGTTAGTCAATATTTCAGTATTTTATTTTATTTTATTATAATAAATTAAATAAATCATATCGTAAAGTTACTATAATATCTTCCCACGTTAATGTTTTTTTCCCACTGACAACATGGTTCCACGACTCTACATCAATCGGCACGCGTTTCCGAGTGACGATTCCAATGTAGATACTAAACATAGCTTTTTGGGGGTTTACATGCTAGCCTTGCTTATTCCATCCCACCTCATATTTGATGCCTTTTGCTTTTTCCTTAAGGATTTTGGATAAAACTGTCAAACTACGATGCACCTATTTTTTTGTGCCATCGGGGTTTCATTGCCTACCATTTCCTCAGTTTCTGCATCATCATTATGTTCCTCCAAAGCGCTAGCATAGACACTGGGACCAGCAAAAATAGGTTGAGAAACCTGTTGTACCTCAGTAGTGGGACCAGTAGCAACAGGTTGAGAAACCTGTTGTACCTCAGCAATGGGACCAACTGCAACAGTTTGAGACACCTGTTGTACCTCAGTAGTGGGACCAGCTGCAACAGGTTGAGAAACCTGTTGGGTCTCATGATTGGGTGCATTAGTAGGTGCAAAAGTCATTATCTGCAGAAGTGGTTTAACATTTAATTTAGATCACAAAAAAAGCAGCAGCGAATAGATAATAACATAATGTAACACAATCTATATTACAATAAAAAAATAACCTGATTATTAACTCTCTTTTTTTAAAGGCTGAAGGGATTTGACCCCTCTATCAACTATCCATATCCCTTCATTGTGGTCTCCTCTAACATACAAAACTTCATCTACATTGGGACCACTACTAAATGATTTTGAATTCACAATGAAAGGGTCATCCTCCATTGAATTTTCATCTGACCCTTCAGTTGTTTTGGTCGATAACAGAACAATTGATCAGTTTCGGTTTGCAGGATCTGGAACATAAAATACTTGAACTACCTGTGGTGCCATTATAAACGGTTTGTCTTTCTCCCCTTCCTTACTGAAATCAAATTTCACAAATCCCAATTCATCTATTTTAACAGCACTCCTATTATCAAACCACTTGCATTGAAAAATAGGAACTTGGAATTCTGTATAATCCAACTCCCATATATTTTTTATGATGCCAAAGTATGACATATTCGCATAAATTGGATTTCTATCCTTAGCATCAGAAACATGTATCGCTTCAGCCAAAAGTGTAAGCCCACTATTCTGAATGGTATTGTCTTCATCATGTTCATTAGTATAAAATGTATAACCATTAACTACATAATCATTGTAATATAATACATACACACTTGGTCCTCTGACTAGCCATCGAAGTCATTCTGAAATTCACTCTGGATTTTCATCTGACTTCTTAAAAATATGGTCCTGAAACCATCCTATAAACTGTCAATTATGTGTATCTAATATCAATTTTTCATCCCTAGATAGATTCAAATGCCTAAGAATTTCTTTGTGGGTTTCAACATATGGGTCAACGTCGAAACTATTATACAAAACATAAAGGTGGGTCTGCTCCCGATCTGTAATATTGATTATGACAACCTCTCTTCCAGAAATTCCTTCACCCTCAAGACGCCCAGTGTGGCGAGATTTTGGTAGGCCAATGCTTTCCACACCAGACAGTTATTCGGTATAGAATTCAACGACATCCTCAACAATATATCGCTCTGCAATACAACCCTCTAGCCGACTTTGATTTTTAACATACCCTTTCAAAATCTTCATATATGGTTCAATGGGGTACATCCATTTGTAATGTATAGGACCACATAGTTTAATATCTCTCACCAAGTGGACCATCAAATGAACCATCATATAAAAAAATGAAGGTGGGAAGAACATTTCTAATTCACATAATATGACGGTAATTTCTCTTTCCATAGTTGGCAATTTCGTCAGGTCTATAACTTTGCTGCATATATCTTTGAAGAAGAAACACAATTTCATTAATATATGGAAGACATTCTTGGAAAAAATGAAATGTAAAGAAATAGGAATGAGATATTGCATCAAAACATGGAAGCCGTGTGATTTCATACCTTTTAACTTCAAGTCACTCATTGACACGAGGTTCCTGATATTTGACGAATACCCCTCTGGAACCTTTACGTCATTCAAGAAGTTGCAAAACTAATATCTCTCCTTCCTAGAAAGAGTGTAAGAAGTAGGAGGAATAAATGTTCGTTTTTCACCCTTCACTGGTGCCAACTCTTCTCGTATTCCCATATCAACCATGTCTAACCTAGCCTTAATTCCATCTTTTATTTTTCCAGGTGTATTTAGCAATGTGCCGATGACACTATCAAATACATTTTTTTCTACATGCATAACATCAAGAAAATGTCTGACATACAGACAATTCCAATATTTTAATTCAAAAAAAAACTGATCTTTTTTTCCAACCGATTTTCGTAAGTTTTTTCGAAGCTGGTTTACCCAAAGTAGTGTCCACATTTTTAACTTTCTCAAACAATTGATCACCTTTTAGTGGAGATGGTGCTATACATTCTTCTGAACTTCCATCGAATTATGTCGTCCAAGATCGGTACTTAGGCCATCGGGGTAGAAATCTGTGATGTCCTAGAAACACATTTTTTGATGAATATTTCAACCTAATTGATTGTGTACCTTGTTCGCAAACGGGACAACCTTGAGTTCCATTAATGCTATATCCTGACAAATTTACATAATCAGGGAAGTCATTTATCATCCCCTACAACATGGATCTCAAATTGAAATCTTCCTTTTTGTAAGAATCATACAATGTAACACATGAATCCCACAATAATTTCAAATCTTCGATCAATGGAGCTAAATAAACATCAATATCATTACCCGGTTGTTTTGGTCCTAATATAAGCATAGATAACATGATGTATTTTAGTTTCATGTATAACCAAGGTGGTAAGTTATAAGTTACCAACATAACTGGCCATGTACTGTGACTGTTACTTTGAAAACCAAAAGGATTCACTCCATCTGTAGATAACGCAAGATGAAGGTTTCTCGAATCGTTTCCAAATTCCGGATACTCATGATCAATTCTATTCCACTGAGGAGAGTCTGTCGGGTGACGTATTATCCCATCTTTAATTCTTGTATATGTATGCCATGTCAATTGTCCTGCAGTCTCGTCACTTCCATATAGGTGCCTAAACCTTGGAATGATTGGAAAGTACCATACAACTTTAGTAGGACTGGATTCATCTTTCTTGTATCGAGAAGAACCACACTTTGGGCATTCTTTAAGTGATTTTTGGTCTTTGTGAAACAGTATACAGTCATTCGGGCAGGCATGTATTCTTTCAGAGATCATACCCGTTGAGCGTAGCATTCATTTGGAGTCGTATGTTCGGTTCGGGAGCTCATTATCTTCTGGGATCATGTCATTCAGAAGAGCAAGTAGTTTCGTAAAACTGGTGTCACTCCATCCGGCGTATGCTTTCAAAGCTTTATCATGGATGAGAGTGTTGTATATTTAGTGCAACCAACATACAATGGCATCTTTGCACAACTTTTTAACTTCTCAAAAAATTTTGGGCAATCACGAAGTTCATCTTCAACGGTCTTTGTTATTTACTCAATACAATCTTCATCATAATTCACATCTGTAATCACATCCTCCGTATGGTCAACTTCATTTTTCATGCTTGTAATCAAATCAGATGATCCATAAAACGCAGTGTTATCCCAACCACTACCTACATTCGTTGTTTCCACGTGTTTATTCCAACATGTATAACTCTGATCTATTCTGTGACAGATCAAGTGTTATTCCAACTCCTCAGGACTAATTTGTTTTGAATGACAATTGCGTAAACATAGACAAAGGATTTGAGAAGGGTTATATGCATGATCTTTTTAAAACTTGATAAACTCTTTCACGCCTTATTCGTACTCTTTTGTCAACCGATTGGCATTCATCCATTCTTTATTTATATTCATCCTATTTGAAATCCAAAGGATGGGTATATAGGTTAGGGGAGAAGGAATATGAGTATAATTTAGATAAAAAAACTAGATACTTCAAAAATGGTGGGGGCATGCTCATTAATAGAAAATCTTGGGTGGTTCTTGGGATTCATCCATTCTCTTCCTCTCTTCAATCCCCCCTAATTAGGGGTGGTTCTTGGAAGTTTTTTATAGTGCGTTAGTGAGTTATTCCCCCATACTTCATCCATTACTATTATACTTTATTTCCCTATGATTTGGGATGATTTTAACTAGGATTTATGTGATGATTTCACTATATCATCTTAAAATCAATTCAGATGATGTAGATTTTGTTTGTATTGGCTAGAGGTTATCCTCGTATGATGAACGCACCATGTTTTTTGTGGTTTAGGTGGTGTTGTGTTACCCAATGAGTTTTTAATAGATTATTCCTAATTATATTAAGGTGAATAATTAATTATAAGTTTCTATAATTAATTATTTGGGAATTGTGCCTTGAGATTGGGTCTCAATCATTGGTACATGATTAGATAAGGGATGTATAGTCTTGGTTGAGGATGAGTTGATCTTGGTGAGGGGGTTACTCCATTTTTTGAGGTAGTTGGACCCTATAATACAAAACCATGTTCCAATTTATGCATGATTGTGCATTCATGCATGAGTATATGTGTTCTAGTGAAAGGGATAGAAATCAGGAGCAACCTAGGTAAATAAATAGGGTGTCTTTGATCCACCAAGAGATAGAGTGAGGGTTCTATTGAATGTTTGTGATTTTGTGATCATCTAGAAATTATGTCTCCATGGAGGTGAGGTTTCTAGTTGTGTTTATGAGAGGATCGGGTTTGGTATGATATTTTTATAGCCTATTTAGGTTTTCTATGGCTATTTGAGTAGGTATTAGAGTCTTAGGCCTAAAGAAGATGGATAATATAGTTTTATATCTCACGTATGATGGGGAACACCCTCTTAAGGATATATAAGAGTCATGGTATGTGTTTTGAGTAGGATATTCCATATAGGGATTGGTGAAGTGTGACATAGAGGATTTCCTCCTTATAATTGGATTAAGAGATCTCCAAGGGGAGATATGATATGGTACCTATGTGACGGTCATGGTAATAGTCTAGATGACTTATCATAGGGTATCTGAGGCTCTTAGTGTAAGTTTATTAGGATGGTAATTATTTAGTTTTAATGAGTTTTAATGTGGTAATTAGAAGATGATATAGACTATACTATTGAGGCCTAGATCAAGTATAGCATGTGGGTTGTGACATTACCATGTAGAGATGAGTGTGTGTTGGTATTAATGAGTAGAGATGGGTTATTTTTGTAGAACCCAGTAGATTCCCTTATAGGTGGAATTAGAATGTTGATAGGTTGGGAATAATTTTAATGTATAATCAAGATGTTTTTAAGGAGATTATTATGCAAGGCTAAATGGATGGTGAATTTTATCATTTATGGTCAGACTGACTAAGAGATTGGGATTTCATATGACTTTCACCTAGTTGAAGTATGATCATTCATGGGGCCCACCTATTGATGATGTGGTTTAGCTAGTACGAGAGGTTGGCTATCTAAATAACCTCCTTAGATTACTATTTATATGTTTTGTGGCATGAGACAATATGGATGGCCTTTATTTAAGTGATAAGGTGTTGGTAGGACCCTACTTTGAGTGAGAAGGCATTGGTCAAAGGGGATTGGTGTGTGACTTCCATGGGATCCACCTATTCATGGTTAATTTTGACTTGTGATATAGGTTGGATATTGTGATTCCCTCCTTAGATCATTTTTTGTATGATAATATGATGTGAGATATAGAAATGGGGATCACCTAGTATTGGATTGGAGTAGTTTTTTGAGAGGTTGTATATAGAGATTCCATCCTCAAATTGTTTTTTATGTGATGTGATCATGAGACCCACCATAAGTGAGAGGGGAGCAGCTACTATGTTGTGGAATTAAAGGATATGTGAATCACACCTGATGTGAGAGGTTGGTGGCACTGTTATGTTATAAGAAAGGATGTGATATTTAAATTGGTATATGACCCAACCCAGAGAGAGTGGGTAGTGGGAAGAAATTGGTAGAAACCCTATTAAGGTTCGTTTTTTTCGAACCCAAGGAGAATAGTGTACAATATAGAACATACTAAAAATATGTCTCATCCCGTTGGCATGCCTCACCTGATGACATGAATTCACCAACACGGACGGTTCAAACCCTACCTGGCCTAACTATGGGGTAGTATCCAAAATCAGAAAAAGATCCATACTAAGGGCCACTAGACGGAGTGAAATACTAATCTATTATAACAAGCTTTCAAAAATAATACTCTCTCTATTCAGGTTTCTATCACAAGGCTATAGTGGGGAGAGATAATCAAGATCAAACAAGTAACCAACCACATATACATGTGTCACACACACAAGCATCACACACAAGAATCACGCCAAATCATAATTAATCTCAATATTGACAATAAATTCAAACATAATTAATTCATGCAAATTCAATTTTACTCACATTAAGGAGGAGTACCCGGTGGAGGAGGAGGAGGAGGCATTGACAACCGAGGCAGCGGAGGCAGCACGGAGGCAGCGCAGAGGTAGTGAAGGAATCTCGGAGACAGTAGAGGCAGCGGAGGCAGCATGGAGGCAGCGCGGAGGCAGCGGAGGAATCTCGGAGGCAGCAGAGGCAGCAGAGTAGGCGGGGGAGGAGGAGGAGGAGGAGGAGGAGGAGGCAGAGGTAGAGGAGGAAAAGGAGGAGTCCGCGGTGGAGGAGGAGGAGGAGGAGGATCCGCGGTAGAGGAGGAGGAGGAGCGGCGGTGGAGGAGGAGGAGGAGCCGAGACAAGAGGAGGAGGATGAGAAGTAGGGGCTAGAGGAGGAGAATGAGGTAGTGGTTGCAATAGAGGAAGAGGATAAGGAGGCAGCGATGAAGAGGAGGCAGTGGAGGAGGCGCAGGGTAGGGCTTCCGCGAGAGCTTGACAGGGTGTGGGGAGGGGCAGCCGTGGAAAGAGGAGGAGGAGGAGAAGTAGGTGCCAGAGGAAGAGAATGAGGTGGCGGTTTCCAAAGAGGAGGAGGAGAAGGAGGCAGCGGTGGAGAGGAGGCAGCAGCGGAGGCGCAGGGTAGGGCTTTCGCGAGAGCTTGACAGGGTGCGGGGAGGAGGAGGAGGACCCGATGGCATTTATAAATCTTGCGGGGACCTTTACCAGCGCTAGTAAAAAGCGCTGATAAAGGGGGTCTTTATCACCGCTAAAATGAAAATCACTAATAAGACCCTCCTTTATCAGCACTTTTTTATCACTGATAAAGGGTGTCTTTATCAGTGCTTTTCATTTTAGTGCTGATAAATCCATACTTTATCAGCGCTAATAAAAGCACTGATAAATGTATAAATTTAATAATTTGTTTATATTATTATATATTTATTTAAAATGATATTTATGATAAATATATATTTATTTATTAATAATTATAACTCTAAATAAATATATCTTTATTTATACTGATAAAATTATAAGAAATATAGTTATTATATTTATAATCATATAAATATATAAAATAAATATATTAATTATATATATTTAAAAGATTATAAATATATTAATTATATATAGTTAATTATAATTATAATTACAAATGTATTTGAAAGGTATATTTATATATATATCATTGAAAATATAATAAAATATTTATTTATTTTTTAAATATAATGTAATTTTAATTATAAGTGTACATTTTTTAGAACATATATATTATATGGGTAACATAATGAATTATAAATCAATAACACATCAACGTGATATGTAATTATAATCTATAAATGAACATTATTCATGAACATATATGATCACATAACATATACCCATGATATATTCATTGACATCAATTCATTGGAAAACACATATATATTCAATAATTTTAATTATACATATATATTAAAATTTATTATATATTTACAAATAAAACAAATACATTAAATATAAACAAATATAATAAATATATATATTAAATATAATTAATTAATAATATAATAAATATAACGAATTAATAAATCTAATAAATCTTATAAATCTATAAATATATTTATTATTAATCTTATAATTATTTAATTATATAAATATATTTAGTTATAACATGTGTTTTTTATTTAAGGTATAAAATAAACATTATTTTTTAATATAAATATAATAATTTCATATGAAGTAAAGTGCTGATAAATGTAACTTTTATCAGCGCTAAGAAAATCGCTGATAAATGGATAATTAAAGTGCTGATAAATGTATCATTTATCAGCGCTTTTATCTAGAGATGATAAAGTCCTACCCTTTATCAGCGCTTTTCCGTTAGCGCTGATAATGGCAGGCTCCTGCCTTGCCCGGTTTTGTGGTAGTGAATACATCGTATTTAGATAGATGAAATTTATATTTGCTATCACAATGGACCATTATACTATTAGTAGATAAAGACAAGTAAAAAAGAAAATATTTTATCTATATAGCCTCTTTAATGGATTTTTTCAAGGTTATATTCTCTACCTCAGAAGTGGAGAGGGAAACCATTGATTTCATATTGTATTTCCAAGAGCCCAGTCCTCCATATGTAAGAAACACAAAACCAATGAGTGATTTTAGAGTGTCAATGTTTGAAGAATAATTGGAGTAAACAAATGAAAATATCATCTCTAAAACTATTCTTTAATCCATATAAAATTCACAACTTATCAGACATAGAGATATACCTGAGGATCCACTTCAAATCATGCCAGTGAGGATTACTAGGTTTTCCCATAAACCTACTCAAAGTTCAAATAAAAAATTCTATATCTAGTCTAAAACATGTAGGTTTTGGGCGTAGCAGAAGTGCATTAGTGTGTGTAGCCAACTTTAATTTTATCATTAACAATGATCAATCTGAGACCCATCACGATAATATAATGTTGGATCTTCGGAATAGAATGAAGAACGAAAAAGAAATAGGGGTGTCCTGAAACCATAGATAGGATCATCATATGTTGGTTATAATTAATTTAATTAATTTACAAGAATTAAATTGATGGAATTCTTTCTTAGTTTATGTTACCAGTCACGATCTGATGTGATTCGTCGTTGCGTCATAGAATCTGTAATGACCCAAAATTTCATTAATGGAAATCCCTCTTGATCTAATTAAATGTCTCTTTATGTAAAATGTTTATATAAAATGTCAAATTATTTGGTTTTATGTTTTTGGATTTTGAAATACTGTTAAGAATTGTGACCTTTGTTAATATAGCCATTGAACAGTGATCACATGATTAGTATAATATAGGGCTTTAACAGATCTAATTTACTCAGACAAAGGAATTGATGGCCTCATCCAATAGGCGTGCCCCATACGAAGCCCATTTGTCAAAGCTCGGAAAGGAGGTTTCATCTTTGGGATTTTCTCTTGACCAAGACCAAGCAGATCTTGAATATGTTAAGCTCAAGCAGAACCGCCTATGAGAGAAGTGTAAGTTGATAGAGATTACCACCCGTGCAATGTTATCCGAGCCACCCCAAGAGTCGGTCACCATCGCACACCTTACCCTTCGGTCTTATACAAGTGTTATAAGGGGTTATGTAACAATACATTAGCACTATGGTCATGTACATTATTTTTTTATATAATAATGAATATATCTTTATTTTATTATTGTTACCTTGTAGATGGTTTTTAAAGCACAAATAGTATTTTTAGTTAATATTCAACTAAGAAATATATTTTGATGAATTAATGGATTTTTTAATTAAATAATATTTTAATAAAATATTATTATTATTATTAAATTAATTTTTATTAAATATAAATGATTGTATAATTTTATGAATGCAATCATAGTTTTTATTAAGGTTTGAAAGCCATTTTTGTCAAAACCCGTGAATTTTCGATAAATGTCACTTTTTATTTTAAAAGTAAAAATTAACATATTTAGAAAATTATTCAGATAAAATAAATATTATTTCTAGAATCAGGACATCAAAATTATCCAATGGTGAATTTGTCATAATTTTCCCAGATAGTCAAATTTTTGGGTAAAAACTAAATACTGTTTAAATATATAATGTGTTTTATGACATAATAATGACCCAATAGTGATGTAATAAAATACTATAAGCCTTATGTTCGTCCAATATATGTTTTACAATTAAAATAATGTGATTTTGGGTTTGTTTTACTTATTTTACAAAGAATTAATGGACCCTTCAAGGCTTATTAAACATCTTGTCTTTTTAAATTGATTTCCTTGGGAGTGTGACTCACCTCCACATAAGCAACCCCGTTATTTTAAGAAGTTAGGACTTTGGACTTATAAAATATTGTTTTTCACTTCCCTTTTACAAAAACCATGGGCAAAAACCATGTTCTGGTTTGTGTTTTTGATTAGTTTCATGTGAGGTGTCGCAAACCTAAATAATAAAGAATTCCCTCACCTTTCCTATATAAACCCACCCAAGGTCCCACTTCATCCTCACTAAAATCCTTTGTAGTTCCTCCAACCATTTCCCTTCTCTTTTTATAATCCTCCCAAGGTTCCCCAAGCTCCCAATAATCCTCTCTCAAGCCTCTCTCAAGCCTTTGGAAGCACACTTCCAAGTAAGGGTTTTTTCTTCCTTTCTCATTTTTTTCCAATTATCTTAATGTTGTTATGCCCTTTTAATTTCAATTATAAATGTTGGGGTATGGTTTCACACCTCCCTCATACTTCCCTATTTATGTTTTAATGATGGGATACCCCTTTCTCTCTCATTAAATTCCTTCCATGTACACTCGTTACTATGCTGAAATTGCGAAAGAAATTTCTCTCTCCTCTTTTACATTCAAGCAATTCTTTTGTATCATGAATTTAAATTTCATTAAATTTGTTGGGACATGTATCTATATGGCCCCCTTACTTTACATGTCATGTAAATATGATGATACAGCCCTTTATCTCTCATCATCCATTTTTATGAGTTCTTATGTCACGCCGTTAAGCTGCTGAAATTGCATCGCGCATTTCTAAGACAAAGTCATTGTGCAGTGAATACCAAGACCATTTCTCTATCAAGGGTATTCATTTTTATGAACATTTACTTATTTATTATAAATTTTCATGTATTAATTCCACATTCCTTTAGCGTGGAATAAATTATTATGTTTTATGAATCCATGTTATATGATCCATGTGACACACTTATGCATGAAATGAAATGTTTAAGAAGGGTGCGACCTTATAGCCCTCCAATGCATTGGGTTAAGAATATTATCATGATATGTCATGTGAAATGGGTGTTGACTCATTCTAATTAAAGTTCAATGAGTTTTTACTCATGCTTCATGTGCAATGAGTATTTACTCATTCTCCATGTGCAATGAGACTTAGCTCATGTTAATTCCATGTTAAGTGTTGTTGCCACATTTCCATGTTATAATTATCATGCTTTAACGTGAATTTATATTTATTCTTATCTCATGCTCTATAGATATGCCTATTATCTAACATGTATTGTATTCCTCATGTTATTCCATGATTATCCCCTTACTAGGCTTTTTAGATCACCCTTTTCTTATGCCTGTCCTCATGTTATCTCATGCAATGCTAAGTACGAGGGAATGTAGTGGTCGTGTAAAGGAAGTTTTCAATAAAGATGTTGTATTTCATGTTTTAAGTTGTTATTTAAAGATCCTAATCCCCAAAGACACTAGAAATCTTTATATTCTATATTGTATCAAGTGATGTTTATGTAATAAATTATGTTTAATTATGTAATAAAATATCAAGGTTTTCATAGTTGGTATCAGAGGGAGGTTTAGTTATTTTTGGGATTAGGATTAGAAAACCCTATTGAAGCCTTAGAGACAAGACTAAGTATAATAAAAACATCTCTTAGTTTTGGTGAGTATGGAGTAAGTGGTTTATCGAGAAAATACATCCCTGTCTGGATACGAGCAGGTAGAGGCGGCTCTAGCACAGATGCATCCTAGGGGAAAAACCTGAAAACACCACTTTGAGCTAAACTTGAACGAAAACTGGTGCACGACAACTGTCCTTGCTGTACTCTTGGTTATGACACTCCCATGGGATATTATTTGGTAAATTCACAAGCTTAGTATGAACCATTATTAAGGGACAAAAAAATTCCCTAAGAATATATGTTAAAAAGTAGATCATGGATAACATAGACTGGAGCTAATAGATTCATATGTTAAGGAAATAAGAGTTATTTATAAGTCATCAGTTTTGTCCTTGTATTACCCTTTATGTGTTACCCCTAACAATATTTTTATTCCAGCTAATGGCCGGTAAAAGGAGGACTCGGGCTAAAAATCGATGTGAAGATCAATGTGATGACTGTACTAATGAGATGCCAAATCCAATGGGAGTGGGAATCACGAACTTTGTCACACTTCTCTCTCATCTAACTCAAGCTTTGAATAAAAACATAGATCAAGAGGAATGTTCAACCCCCGTTAACAAAGAACAATTCACTATCGATAACTTCATAAGACAAAGGCCTCCTAATTTTAATGGACCATCTGATCCCTCAATCGTTGAACAATGAATCAACTCCATTGAAAAGATCTTCTCCATCCTTTAATTTTTTGAACAAGAGAAGGATCTCCTGGATTCTTATCGTATGGAGGGTGAATCTGATCAATGGTGGACGTTGATCAAAAATACAAAGCCTGAGGAGGAGATCGAGGCGTTGGAATAGAAGGATTTCCGAAAGATGTTTTTTGATAAATATTTTCCACGCACCCTTTGGCTTAAGATGGAAAGGGACTTACTTTCCCTCAAGAAAAAATATGACGAATCTGTTGGAGCTTACGAGGAAAACTTCACAAGCCTTTCACGATACGCTTCCGACTTTGTCGTTACCCCCTAATGCAAGGTTGACTACTTCTTTGGTGGAATGAAACCTAGCATGTGGAAAGTACTAGCAATCCGTGACTTCGACAACTATGAGGAAATTGTATGATGTGACCTCAAGGTCGAAATGGAGATCAGATAATCTCAGGGATATCATGGGGATAATAATTGTAAGGTGGACTTCAATGCTGGCGGTCCGATGAATAAATTCAATGGTGCTAAGAAGATCCAGCACCCCACTTGCCAAAGGTGTGTAAAGAAGCACCCTGGAAATTTCCTGAAGGGTATGATAAAATGCTTTAGGTGTGGAAGAGAGGGACACCTAGCTGTTAATTGTCAGTAAGAAAAACCCGCTACTGTGACAGAGGAGAGGAATGCCACGTTCGACTCTCAACGCGTTTTTCATTGCTACAACTACAAATAACCAGGGCATCTTGCAAATCAGTTCCCTAAGCAAAGGGTTTTCGGAGGAAACCAACAACCTCCAAGGCAGCAAGGGTGAGATTTTTCCATCACTACTATCGAAGTGAACCCTGATAATGAAGTGGTGACCGGTACGCTAGTTATTCATTCAAGAATAGAGAACATACTTTTTGATTCGGGTTCTACACATTCTTTTATATCTCTAAAGTTTAGTAAAACAATCTCAGCACCACCACAAATCATGGCAGTGAAGGTGTCGGTGAGTATAGAAAATGGGGAAATAATTGCATCCCATGAATATAACTACTTCCCTATCATAATCTGTGGATTAAACTTCCTGGAGAACCTCGTCATACTCCCTATGGTGGAATTTGATGTGATTCTTGGCATGGATTGGATTTCCTTATATAGAGCCAACATAAATTGTCGTGAGAGGGAAATCACTCTCCATATGGAGAATCGACCCTCGATTCTTTACAAGTGAAATGAGGAAGATGAATCTTCTTTAGCTCCATCATCTCAAGTGTGGATATTACTTCCCTATGAGCAAGTGTATCTGGCTCAGATGATTGATTCTAAGGAGGCAACCATCCTAGAATACATGCCTATTGTGAGGGAATTCACTAAAGTGTTTCCTGAGGAATTGAATGGTCTTCCTCCTAGAAGAGATGTTGAATTCTCAATTGAACTTATACCTAGGGAATTTCCAATATCAAAGACTTTGTATAGAATGGATGTTGTAGAGCTTAAAGAGATGAAGAAACAATTACAGGAGAATCTGGATAAAGGGTTTATATGCCCAAGTGCTTCACCATGGGGTGCACCAGTCCTCTTTGTCAAGAAGAAAGATAGGTCAATGAGCCTTTGCATCGATTATTATGATCTTAACAAAATCATGATAAAGAACAAGTATCCTCTCCCATGAATAGATTACTTGTTCGATCAGCTACGTGGAGCACAATACTTCTCCAAGGTAGATTTGTGGTCTGGATATTATCAAGTAAGGGTGAAGAAGGAAGATATCCCCAAGACAGCTTTTCGTACAAGATACGGGCACTATGAATTCATAGTAATGCCTTTAGGACTCACTAATGCTCCAGAAATATTCATGGACTTGATGAATAGAGTCTTTAGATATTACCTCAACAAATTTGTGGTAGTCTTTATAGATGATATTCTGATATACTCCAAAACCAAGGAGGATCATGAGGAGCATCTAAGAATTGTACTAGAGACCTTGTGGAAGGAGAAGCTCTATGAAAAGTACATAAAGTGTGAGTTTTGGTTGAAGGAGGTCTCATTATTGGTCCATATCATCACAAGCAATGGGATATCTATGGATCCCTCCAAAACAGATGCAATTGAGGGGTGGTTGAGGTCAATATCGGTAATGGATATCCGTAGATTCTTGGGGTTAGATGGATATTATCGACAATTTGTGAGAAATTTCTCACGATTTTCCAACCCTCTTACCAAGATAACTCGGAAGGGAGTAAAGTTTTCTTGGAGTGATGAATGTGAAGAAATCTTCAAGGAGTTAAAAATAAGGCTTATCACTACACCCATGCTCACTTTACCCACAAGTGGAGAACTTTTTGTGGTATTCAGTGATGCTTCAAAGAAGGGCATGGGATGTGTGTTGATGAAAAATGAAGAAGTCATTGTTTATGCTTCAAGGCAATTGAAAGTTCATGAATAGAACTATCCAACACATGAACTCGAGTTGGTTGTAGTGATCTTCACTTTGAAAATTTTTCGGTATTATCTCTTTGGGGAGAAGTTTGATATATATACGGACCACAAAATCCTCAGGTATATATTCACATGGAAAGATTTGAACATGCGCCAACGAAGATGGTTAGATCTGATCAAATACTATGACTGATAAATCCATTACCACTCTGGGAAAGCGAACAAGGTGGCAGATGCCCTAAGTAGAAAGGAACCAGCTATTCTATCATTGATGAGAATTGAAAAGGATACAATCTTCTTAGATTTTATGAAGATGGAAATGGGAATCATAAAGAATGGAATATCATCAATCCTTTCACAAATGATTACTCAACCGTCACAGTTAGAATGGTTAAAAGATGCTCAAAATGATGATGTGGGAATTCAGGAAGAAGTGGAAGCTATCAGAAAAGGGAAATCCTCAGAGTTTAATGTTAATGAAGAAAGAATTTTGAGATTTGGGAAAAGACTATGTGTTCCATCAAGTCTGGAGCTGAATAATGAACTTTTGGATGATGCACATAGTTCAAATTTCTCTATTCACCCAGGAAACACAAAGATGTATCGAGATCTCCGATAGCATTATTGGTGGTATAATATGAAGAAGGAGATCGTTGAATATACATCAAAGTGCCTGGTGTGTCATCAAGTGAAGGCAGAGAGGCAGAAGACTAAGGGGATGATGCAACCATTGCCCATACCAGAATGGAAATGGGAGAACATCACCATGGACTTTGTCACCGGACTTCTGAAGACATCCAAAGGCAACAATTCCATCTGGGTTGTTGTGGATCATCTAACAAAGTCGGTACACTTCATTGCTATTCGGGAGGATTTCTCATTGTATCAACTGGCATGGATATATATCAGGGAAGTGGTAAGGCTACATGGAGTACCACTATCTATTGTGTCCAATCGAGATCCAAGATTCACCTCTAAGTTTTGGAAGATTCTTCAACATGCTCTAAATACTGAACTAAACTTCAGTACGACCTATCATTCTCAAATTGATGGCCAATCCGAGTGGACTATCCAAACACTTGAGTACATGTTGAGAGCATGCTCAATGGACTTTAAAGGAGGATGGGACCGACATCTTCTTCTGGTTGAGTTATCTTATAATAACAGTTTATACTCGAGCATCCAAATGGCACCATTTAAAGCCCTTTATGGGAAAAGGTGCAGAACACCGGCGTGTTGGGATGAGGTTAGTGAGCGTAAGATGCTTGGACTAGAAATGGTCGAAGAAATGGTGGAGAAGGTGAAAACCATTCCGCAGCATATCAAGGCAGCCTAGATTCAACAAAAGAGTTTTGCAGACAACCATCGATGAGACCTTGAGTTTAAAGTTGGAGACATGGTATTTGTATGCACATCTCTGTGGAAGAGGGTTATGAGGTTTAGAAAGAAAGGGAATTTAAGTCCAAGGTACATTGTCCCCTTTGATATTCTTGATCGTGTCAGGGTTGTGGCCTATCGACTAGCACTTCCACCTACCATGGACAAAGTACATGATGTCTTTCATGTATCCCTCTTAAGAAATTACATACCACACCCTTCACATGTACTCTCTTCAGAGGTGGTATAGTTAGAGGATGATATTTCTTATGAGGAGAAACCAGTGAAGATCTTAGACCATAGAGAAAAAGTTCTACGAAATAAGACAATGCCCCCCGTCAAGGTGTTTTGGTGAAACAAAAAGTTTGAAGAAGCGATGTGAGAATCAGAGGAAGTGATGAAGTAGAGTTACCCTCATTTTTTTAGTGTGGGAAAATGAAATTTTGAGGGTAAAATTTCTTAATGGGGGAAGATTGTAATGACCCAAACATTCATGAATGGAAATCCCTCTTGATATAATTAAATTTCTCTTTATGTAAAATGTTTATATAAAATGTCAATTTATTTGGTTTTATGTTTTTGGATTTTAAAATACTATTAAAAATTGTGACCATTGTTAATATCATCGTTGAATAGTGATCACATTATTAGTATAAATATATGGCTTTATCAAATCCAATTTACTCATACAAAGGAAGTGATGGCCTCATCCAGTAGACGTGCCCCATATGAAGCCCATTTTTCAGAGCTCATAAAGCAGGTTGCATCTTTGGGATTTTCTCTTGACCAAGCCAAATCAGATCTTGAATATTTTAAGCTCAAGCATAACCGCCTACGAGAGAAGTGGAAGTTGATAGAGATTACCACCCATGCAATGTTATCCGAGCCACCCTAAGAGTCGGTCACCATCGCACACCTTACCCTTCGGTCTTATGCAGGTGTTATAAGGGGTTATGTAACAAGACATTAGAACTATGTTCATGTACATTATTTTTGTATATAACAATGAATATAACTTTATTTTATTATTGTTACCTTGTAGATGGTTTTTAAAGCACAAATAGTATTTTTAGTTAATATTCAACTAAGAAATCTATTTTGATAAATTAATAGATTTTTGAATTAAATAATATTTTAATAAAATATTATTATTATTATTAAATTAATTTTTATTAAATATAAATGATTTTATAATTTTATGAATGCAATGTTAGTTTTTATTAAGGTTTGAAAGCCATATTTGTCAAAACCCGGGAATTTTTGATAAATGTCAGTTTTTATTTTAAAAGTGAAAATTAACCTATTTAGAAATTTTTTTAGATAGAATAAATATCATTTCTTGAATCAGGACTTCGAAATTATCCAACGATGAATTTTTCATAATTTTCCGAGACAGTCAAATTTTTGGGTAAAAATTAAATACCGTTTAAATATATAATGTGTTTTATGACATAATAATGACCCAATAGTGATGAAATAAAATACTATAACCCTTATGTTCGGCCAATATATGTTTTAACATTAAAATAATGTGATTTTGGGTTTGTTTGACTTATTTTACAAAGCATTTATGGACCCTTCAAGGCTTATTAAACATCTTGTCTTTTTAAATTGATTTCCTTGGGAGTGTGACTCACCTCCACATAAGCAACCCCGTTATTTTAAGAAGTTCGGACTTTGGACATATAAAATATTTTTTTCCACTTCTATTTCCCAAAAACCATGGGTAAAAACCATGGGCTGATTTGTGGTTTGGATTAGTTTAATGTGAGGTGTCCCAAACCTAAATAATAAAGAGTTCTCTCACCTTTCCTATATAAACCCACCCAATCTCCCACTTCATCCTCACTTAAATCATTTTGAGTTCATCCAACCTCTGCCCTACTCTCTCTAGAATCCTCCCAAGGTTCCCCAAGCTCCCAATAATCCTCTCTTAAGCCTCTCTCAAGCCTTTAGAATCACACTTCCAAGTAAGGGTTTGTTCTTCCTTTCTCATTTTTGTCCAATTTTCTTAATGTTGTTATGCCATTTTAATTTCAATTAAAAATGTTGGGGTATGGTTTCTCACCTCCCCCATATTTCCCTATTTATGTTTTAATGATGGGAGACCCCTTTCTATCTCATTAAATGCCTCCCATGTACACCCGTTACTATGCCGAAATTCTGAAAGGAATTTCTCTCTCCTCTTTTACATTCAAGCAATTCTTTTGTATCATGAATATAAATTCCATTACATTTTTTAGGACATGTATCTATATGACCCCCTTACTTTCCATGTCATTTAAATATGATGAGACACCCATTTCTCTCCCATCAACCATTTTTATGAGTTCTTATGTCACATTGTTATGTTGCCGAAATTGCATTGCGCTTTTCCAAGGCAAAGTCATTGTGTAGTGAATACCATGCCCATTTCACTATCAAGGGTATTAACCTTTATACACATTTACTTATTGATTATAAATTTTTATGTATGAATTCCACATTCCTTTATTATGGAATAAATGATTATGTTTTATGAATTCATGTTATATGATCCATGTGGCACACTTATGCATGAAATGAAATGTTTAATAAGGGTGTGCCCTTATAGCCCTCCAATGCGTTGGGTTAAGAATAGTATCATGATACGTCATGTGTAATTGGTGTTGAATCATTCTAATTCAAGTGCAACAAGTTTTTACTCGTGCTTCATGTGCAATGAAGATTTACTCATGCTCCATGTGCAATGTGCCTTGGCTCATGCTAATTCTATGTTAAGTGTTGTTTCCACATTTTCATGTTATAATTATCATGATTTATCATGCCATTATGTTTATGATTCTCTTGTGCTCTATATATATGCCTATTTTCTAACATGTATTGTATTACTCATGTTATTCCATGATTATTCCCTTACTGGGCTTTATAGCTCACCCTTTTCATATGCATGTCCTCAGGTTATCCCATGCAATTCAAAGTATGAGGAAATTTAGTGGTCATATAAAGAAATTTTTCAATAAAGATGTTTTATTTAATGTTTTAAGTTGTTATGTAATGATCCTAATCCTTGAAAACACTAGACCTCACGGTCTTCTATATTTTATCAAGTGAAGTTTATGTAACAAATTGTGTTTAATTGTGTAATAAAAGATCAGGGTTGTTATAGAATACAAGTGTAAGATTCCTCTAGCAGTGATCCACATGTTCTCCATGTATCTCTGGACGTTGCCAAAGGGATCTCTGGGTGTTAGCGCAGAAGAGCCTTCACTTGTGATGTCCACCTTCGATCGCCTTGATCCGGTGGAGGTGGATCTCTCTCTCATAGCTTGAGAGCATTCTTGGTGGAAAAAGAATTCTCTCTTGGCTTGAGAGCTTTTCGAAATCCATTGTGCACAACCCCAAAAAAATGGCTAGGCTAATGAGAAATATATAATTGGTATTTTTAATTACATAGAATAATAAAATTAATTAATTACCTGAAAGCATTTATTCATTTCATTTAATTCTTAGAAATACCCCATGTCTAATAATAACAGTTGACTATTATTATTACCTGACATGCACCCAGCTAATTACACCTAATATTATTTAATTAAATAGATAATATTGTTTTTTCATAAATTCCCATAAAAAAATACACGTTGTACATATTTAATATACACGACGTGTACTTTTATTTTTCCATTTTTCTTTATTTCCTCCGCCACATTTATTAGACCTTGAGTAATGTCTTTTTATTTCTAAAATAAATATCATTGCATTACTCGCTAATAAATATATTATTTTCCCCACAATATATTCTCTCGAATAACAAGTGTAGAAATAAATGCGATCAGGCATCATTAAATAATTATTAAACCACAATCGGAAATAATCTTTATTTAACTTGTTAAATTAATATTTAACTGAGATACTTGGACACACTTAGTGTGTGACCCTCTAGGCCTCTTTCTCAATGGCATTAGGTGGATCCTACCTAAAGTCCAAGATTAGAATCTAGCAACACACCAAGGCACCCATAGAGAAAGAAGTTAACGTCGTAATGACGTGTCACCTCCTACGAATTCTTACCATGTAATATAATCCCTTTGTCTCGATATATCGAATCAAGCGGGATACATGCTATTTTCATCAACCCATGTGCTTGATTATTCTTTCTTTTAATTTCCAGAATTGATCTCACCCATTCCTCACCATGGCCAAGGATTTATTTAGGCTATATAAATTCCATAAAATGGATTGAGATATCTAATTCTGTTATAGAACAAAAGGGACAAATCCTTTCTCACATTATCTATTAATGTAGTATCACTCATGACACACCCAACATATCCTACCTCACTGCGAACAGTGTGTCATCATAATTTTCATCAATACATCTAAGTGTGTGAGTTGTAATACCCATTAATAATAATCTTAAAGTTAAGGACCAACACACATGTCCACAAATAGGAACATCCAATGACACTATGAAATGTGGATTTTCTACTGTTTGGTCTCGTTCTCATAATATTTTCCTGGATATTACCAAGGGCGCACACCATGATAAGGTGCCTCAAAGTTTTATGAGTCCTCACCCCTAATGGTCTGTATTATTTTTGTCCCACAAATAACATCATCCGGCCATAGAACATATATTTATGAACAGCATTATGGCACTTTTGGGTTCTCATTATAGCAGGGATCTGATATGACCCTTTAATGCAACAGCTATCCTTAGGACAATATCACATGCATTGTCACATAGAAGAACAACCAAGATGCAAAAATGTATTTATTAATGAATAAAGTACAAAGTAGTTGGTTCTAGGCCACTAAATCCAACAGACTCTCACTTGGACTAGAGCCAACTGCTAACAACCTTTAACCCGCTAACTCTCACATGATATTCATGTTTCTGCTGAGATAGGCCTTTAGTCATGGGGTCTACCACATTATCTTCTGTGGACACTCTACTCACTGAAACTTCACTTGTTTGATAGAAATCCCTCAATAGGTGATACTTCCGGAGTATGTGCTTTGTCCATTGATGTGACCTTAGTTCTTTTGCAAGATCCACCACTGTAGTATTATCACAATACAACGTGATAGGATCTTTACTGCTAGTCACCACATCAAGCTTCTAAACTAATTTTTGAATCCATATGGCTTCCTTGGCTGCATCATAAGCTTCTATATATTCGGACTCCACTGTAGAATCGGTGACAACTGGTTACTTTGAACTCTTTCATCTCACAGCTCCTCCATTGAGACAGAAAATATATCCAGATTGCGACTTCATATCGTTCTGATCTGTCCAAAAACCAGCATCAGTGTACCCTCTGATGACAAGCTCCTCGTCTCCTCCATACACCAAGAACGTATCCTTAGTACTTATCATATACTTAAGGATAGTCTTAACAGCAGTCCAATGTTGTTCTCCTGGATCTGTTTGATATCTGCCTACCATGATCAGTGCATAGGCAACATCAAGCCTGGTACATAACATGGCATACATGATGTATTCTATAGCCGAAGCGTATGGGATATTACTCATTCTGTCATTCTCTTGTTGTGTCTAAGGACACATTTTCTTAGAAAGATATAGGACATGTGAAACTGGAACCAATCCCCTCTTGAATTGTTCCATACTAAATCTCTTTAGTATCTGGTCAATGTATATACCCTAACTTATTCCAAGAAGCCTCTTGGATCTATCACAAATGATCTTGATCCCTAGAATGTAGGCTGTTTCACCTAAGTCCTTCATGGAGAAACACTTGTTTAACCAATCCTTAACTAACTGTAAGACTGGTACATCATTTTCAATAAGCAATATGTCATCAACATATACTACTAGGATAACGGTCGTATTCCCATTAAACCTCTTATAAACACATGGATCACATTCGTTCTTAATGAAACCAAATTCATTTATGGCTTCATCAAATCGAATGTTCCACGACCTGGATGCTTTCTTTAATCCATAAATGTATTTCTGCAACTTGAAAACCCGTTTGGCTTTACCTGGTGTCACAAACCCTTCTGGTTGTGCCATATAGACATTTTCCTGAAGGTTACTGTCAAGGAATGTTGTTTTGACATCCATTTTCCAAATCTCGTAGTCATGGTAAGCTGATATGGAAAGTATGATTCTTATGGATTTAAACCTGGAAACTGGCGAGAAGGTTTCATCATAGTCAATTCATTGACATTGTCTGAATAAATTAGCCATTATCCTTGCTTTATAGATGCTAACTTGACCTTCCATGTTCATTTTTCTCTTTAATACCCATTTACATCCAACTGTATTTACATCAACTGGCTCATCGACCAAAACCCTGACTTGGTTCTGATACATGGAATCCCTCTCAGAATTCAAAGCTTTTATCCATCTTGTAGCTTCTGAGCTTTCTACTTCTTCCTTGTAGGATAGTGGTTCTTCATTGTCCAACAATAATGATTCACCATAATCAGTGACTAGGAAACCAAATCTCTCTGGTTCCCTTACCTCTCTTGAGCTTTTACACAGTACTTGTGTTTCTAGAACCTCTTCCACAGGGACCTATGGAACTTGTTCCTATACCAACTCATGCGTATCTTGAGCATCAACTTCGTCGAAGTCAATCTTTCTCCCTCTATCCTTTTTGAGGATGTGATCCCTCTCAAGAAAGACGACTTGTCTGGTGACAATCACTTTCTTGTCTTAAGGGTTATATAGGTAATATACTTTCATTTCCTTAGGATATCCTATAAAGATACACTTTGTGCCCTGAGGTGCTAGTTTTTTTCCTGAGAAGGCCTTAATAAATGCCTCGCATCCCCATACACGTGTGTAAAACAAAATGGGTTTCTATACATTCCATAACTCGGAGGGAATTCCATTTTACGCCTTGGTTGGTACTCGGTTTAATGTGTATGTTGCAGTCTGTAATGCATATCCCCAAAAGGATAATGGAAGATCTGCATGAATCATCATTGACCTCACCATTCCCAACAAGGCTTAGTTACTTCTTTCACTAACACCATTCCACTGTTGTGTATAAGGAGGAGTGAGTCGAGATAGAATCCCAGACTCCCTTATAATATCGATGAACTCTTGGTTCAGATATTCTCTGCCTTGATCTGATCAAAGCTTCTTTATCTTCTTACCAAGATGGTTCTCTACTTCATTCATGAATTCTTTAACTTTATCTAGGGCTTATGACTTATACCTCATTAAGTAGACATATCCATATCTACCCAAATCATCAGTAAAAGTAATTAAGTAAGAATATCCACCTCTAGCTTCTACTGGAAATGGTCCACACACATTCATGTGCACTAATCCTAGAATCTCTGTGGCCCTTTCACCCTGTCCACCAAAAGGAGGCTTAGTCATTTTACCCTGTAAACAGGCATGACATCTATCAAGTGTTTTTAGATCATTAGAGTCTAAATATCCATCTTGGTAGAGCATTGTCAAGTGCTTCTCGTTTACATGACTAAGACGGTGATGCCACAACTGGGTGATGTATGAGTCATGTGATCCTGTTTCGTTATCGATTGGAAACACTTGGTTTTTGTAATTTAATACATACAAACCATTATCTAAATGTGCCATACCATAACATACGTTGTTCTTATAAAAGAGACAACCCTTATTTCCAAACTTAAAAATAAATCCATCCATATCAAAACAAGATACATAAATTATGTTATTGGTAACACTAGGCACATAATAACAGTTATTTAAAACCAAAATCATCCCAGTCGGCAGTGAGAGGTGGTAATCGCCAATGGATAATGCAGCCAACCTCATGCCATTGGCAGCTCGAAGATCCACCTCTCCTCTGGAAATATTTCTAAATCTATTTGGTTCCAGCATTTGAATAAATATGTGAGCCCCACAAGATGTATCTAATAACCAATGTGTAAAAATGGAAAGATTACACTCAATAACGAACACACCTTTAGCATCCCTAGGCTTCTAGGTGAAGTTCCTATTCCAGTGTCCTTGCTTGCCACATGCAAAAAATACTGCCTCTTGTTCCTTTCCCTGCCTCTGGATCTTTCCCTTCTTGGAGGGATGACACTCGGGGGATTCATACTATTTATAAGTCTTTGTCCCCTTTGCCTTGTTGTTCCTTTTCTTATTCACCATAAGAACTGTGGGTTTGTCACACCCCATTTCCTTATCTACCTGGAAAATTAAGGTTGGAAGTTCCAATAGACTCTTCTCATTGTTGCTCATGTTGTAGTTGACAATGAATCTAGAGAAGGTCTTGGGAAATGATGATAGGATGAGATCTGTACGCAACTCATCTGGGAACTTAATCCCTAAGATGTCCAGGCATTCAATGTAGCCAATGAGCTTGACTACATGAGGCCTAGCTGGTGGAGACACTCCAAGATTAGTTGTAAACAAATCATTGGATATCTCATATCTCTCCTGTCTCGCCTTCTCTTGGTAGATATCCTTAAGGTGATACATCATGCTTTACGCATCCATGTTTTTATGTTGCTTCAAGAGATCATTAGACATGGAAAATTTCATGAAACATTGGAAATATATGGCACCATCCATATGTTTCATATATAGAGATAGTTCCTCATCACTAGCCTCTTTCCTAGGCGCAACTGAAACAGGCTCTTCCGGCACATACAATTTCCTCTCGTGGCGAAGGATGACGCGTAAACACCTCTACCACTCTTGGAAATTGGTGTTGGTGAGAAGGTTTTCCTTCTCAAGTATGGTTCGCAATGATATGTTTGAAGTCATTTTTCTTGTCGTTTATACAAATTAATATGATCAAAGGTTTAGTACTTTATTATGATAAAACTGAGACAAATAAATAAATTAATACTTATTAGTCTCCCACTATTTTATCAAAATCCAATAGCCCTCACCATTGACTTCAAAATATTATGTTGCCTGAATATTCTAGTGGAAAGGATCCATATTTCCCTTCGCATTACCCCAACTAGGGTTGGTCAAGCAACTTGAAGGGTTTTAGGTAGGCATTCTAAATGCCAACTGCATAAATTCGTAGCTCCTTGATTCGTTGAGTGGACTCCCCAATCCTAAAATCCTTTTATTTTTGGATTTCCTTACCTTTTCCTCTTGGTCACACCAAGTCTTGTTGTGGCAGTCAACCCTTGATACGAACCTAGTCAATTCAACCCAAAACCTTGAATTATAATTCCCCAATAATTGAAGGCACCCCAACTAGGGTTGGTCAAGTACTTTGAACTATGATTCGATTCTAACCAAGATTATGGAAGGCTATACTGACTTAGTATTTCTTTGAGAGATTTTATCCTTATATGTAAATTTACATTTTATTATCTTTGATTACATGCTTGTTAATATTAAGTGGGATATACTTAAGTGATTAACCATGTCTAAGATAATATTTTACACATAAGACGGTCATATTTTAGTTCCATCTTAAATGTTTGTTTAATTCATTAATTGTGTGATCGTGAAAACTCACCCACAATAAATAAACCATGCAACTGATAGGAATAAAGTAAATGGTATGATCGTGAGTTTTTTATATTGGTTTGTTTATCTATTAGTTTATAAACTAACCCAAAACCTAGGGAAGAAACACCTTGAACCTTTTGGGTTCGTGTTTACAGCTTTCACATGTCCACCTTTGTATCTCCTTAGATTAGTTTCACCTTGCCTCCTAACTCGAGCCACCTCCACCAGCTTGGGAGCTCCATCCATTACATATGCTTTTATCTCACACGCATGTGAGGGGTAAAACGGGGTTTTACATAAATGAAACCTTGGGCGCACAGGCCCAACATATTAATGAGGAGAAGGCTCACAGGATAACAAATTTAATTTAAATAAATCAATTAAAAGAAACCATTCACATATAAAGGTCTTGGTCTATCTCATGATCATCTATACATGCAACGATATTTACGCATAAATAAAACTATCATTCAATTATTTAATCGTTCTTGTTTAATATAAATCATGCTTGAATCAATTGATTATCTTTAATTAATCAATCCTTTTATCTTAAACCCTTTTCTGAATTTCCTTGATATTCTCATCCATCATAATTTTAAAAAAATAAATTCATTTAAAATTATCTTTGTACGTAACTTGTACCTTGGAGGCAACCCAGTGAATTCTCGTTCATAACTACCCAATGAGTAGAAATGAACATTACGTAGATGTTAAATTAAACACACATATATAAAACACCTATCATGTGTTGTACCTCATCTTTACGCCTGTACTATGGTACATGCCTCAAGGGTTTGAATAATATAATAATAAATTTTAATAAATCTGTGTAATTTGGATGAGTACACGGCGTGTAGTTCCAACTACACAGTGTGTACTTTTGTTCACCATCCATCTGAAGTACACGCCTGGGGACATGGCATGTAGATGTACTTCGAAGATTTTCAGAGTACACGGCGTGTTCAGTGGGACACACACCATGTAGTATACGCGTTACATGGTTTCCAGTCAAGCAAGCCATGTACAGGGTACACGGTCCAACCCTAGCCCGAAGGGACTACACGCCGTGTTCAATGGACCACACGGCGTGTAATCCAGAAACCATGTGCCACCAATTCCTGGTCAACACATGGTGTCATTTATGACTTAGTAATACTCCAACACATGGCCTGATTTGGTGGACCAGTCTGATGCATTGAACCTAGAATACATGGCGTGTACTTCTGAATACACGCCACATATTCAGGTGTTGTAAGGCCAGGAATGTTTTTCACCTCCGGATGAGATCCTCTATTTTATTTTAATCAAAATTAAAATAAAAAAATTTGTTTCTGTAAGGTGAATGAGAAACATGAGAGGAGGAACAGATCTCAAGATTCAGATTTTAAAGAATGATTAACTTGAATTGAAACAACTAAATTATTAAATGTTTAAATCACCAATGAAAAACTTAAATAATTATAACCAATGATATGACCCCTCCAATACCACTTATAGGTTCCAGGCACAGCAGAAGTATGTTGGTGGGTGTACCCAACTTTAATTTTAGCGTTAACAATGATCAATCTGAGATCCATCATGATAATAAAATATCGGATCTTTGGAATAGAATGAAGAATGAAAAATAAAGAGGGGAGTTCCTAAACCATAGATAGGATCATCATATTTTGTTTGTAATTAATTTAATTAATTGACAAGAATTACCTTGATGTAATTCTTTCTTCGTTGATGTTACCAGTCACGATCTGATGTGATTCGTCATTGTGTCGTAGAATCCAAGTGTAGGATTCCTCTAGCGGTGATCCACATGTGCTCCACGTATCTCTGGACATCGCCAAAGGGATCTCCGGGTGCTAGCAGGGAAGAGCCTTCGCTTATGATGTCTGCTTTCGATCGCCTTGATCTTGTGGAGGTGGATCTCTCTCTCGTAGCTTGAGAGTATTCTTGGTGGAAAATGAATTCTCTCTTGGCTTGAGAGCTTTTCCAAATCTTTTGTGCACAACCACAAAAAAATGGCTAGTATAATGAGAAATATATAATTGGAATTTTTAATTTCATAGAATAATAAAATGAATTAATTGCCCGAAAGCATTTATTGATTTAATTTAATTCTTAGCAATACCCCATGTCTAATAATAACAGTTGACTATTATTATTACCTGACATGTGCCCAGTGAATTACACCTAATATTATTTAATTAAATAAATTGTATTTATTTCCCATAAATTCCCAGAAAAAAAATACATGGCGTGTATATTTAATATACACGGCCTGTACTTTTATTTATCCATTTTTCTTTATTTCCTCCACCACATTTATTAGACCTTGAGTAATGGCTATTTATTTCTAAAATAAATATCACTGCATTACTCGCTAATAAATATATTATTTCACCCACAATATATTCCCTCGAATAACTAGTGTCAAAATAAATGTGATCAGGAATCCTTAAATAATTATTAAACCACAATCGAGAATAATATTTATTTAACTTGTTAAATTAATATTTAACTGAGATAATTGGACACACTTAGTGTGTGACCCTCTAGGCCTCTTTCTAAGTGGCATTAGGAGGAGCCTGATTAAATTCCAAGGTTAGCGTCTAGAAACAATCCAAGGCACCCATAGAGAAAGAAGTTAACGCCGCAATGATGTGTCACCTCCTACGAATGCTTACCGTGTAATATAATCTTTCTCTCTCGATATCTCGAATCAAGTGGGTTGGATGCTAGTGTCATCAACCCATGTCCTCGATTATTCTTTCTTTGACTATCTAGAATTGAACTTGCCCATTCCTCACCATGGCCATAGATTTATTTAGGCTATATCAATTCCATCAAATGTCCTGAGATATCTACTTCCGTTATGGAATAGAAGGGACAAATCCTTTCTCGTATTATCTATTAATATAGTATCACTCATGACGCACCCAACATATCATACCTCGCTACGAATAGTGTGTCGTCACAGTTTTCGTCAATACATCTAAGTGCACGAGTTGTAATACCCATTAATAATAATCTTAAAGTTTAAGGACTAATACACACATTCGAAGATAGGAACATCCAATGACACTATGAAATGTGGATTTCCTACTGGTGGGTCTCATTCTCATAATATCCTCCTGGATATTACCAAGGGCGCACACCATGAGAAGATGACTCAAAGTTTTATGAGTCCTCACCCCTAATGGCCTGTATTATTTGTGTCCCTCAAATAAAATCATCTGGCCATTGACCATGTATTCAAGAACAACATTATGGCACTTCCGGGTTCTCATCATAACAGGGATCCACTATGACCCTTTAATGAAATAGTTATCCTTAGGACATTATCGCATGCATTGTCACATAGAAGAACAATCAAGATGTGATAAGGTATTTATTAATGAATAAAGTATAATGTATTTGGTTCTAGGCCGCCAACTCCAACAAAACATACCATAGCATACATAAGACTTCCTACCACATTATCATAAGGAATATTATTCATAAAAGTGGTCTCATAATCATTTTTAGAAGATTTTTTCAAAGAAAATTTAAATTTTTTTCCTAATGGAATACAAACAGGTTTAATGTGATCAAACAGATACCTTTTCAACATAAGAAAACTTAGATAAGTGGAATATTTGAGCCTTCTTATCTCTAATTATGTCCATACCCAAGATCTTATTAGCATGTTCTAATTATTTCATTTACAAGATAGGGTTTAATTGGTTCTTGATATAATTTATAATCCCAATTTTTTTATAAATTAAAAGCATGTCATCAACATATAATAATAGATGAATAGATTCAAGTTTACCAATTTTATAGTATACACATGCATCAAATTTACTTATGAAAAAATTATTTTCTACCATAACAGAATCAAAAATTTATATTATTGCCTAGAATATTGTTTGAGACCATATAAATAATTCTTAAGAAGGAAAATTTATTTTGATTAAATAGATTTTAAAATCCTTCAAGAGGAATCATATAAATTATTTCATCAAGGCTACCATGAAAAAAATAGTTTTTACATCAAAGTGTTCAACATGAAAATCTAACTAGGCGGTAAAAGAAAAAATAATTATTATGGATGAATTTTTAACAATAAGAGAGAATATATCACTATAATCAATACCTTCACATTGAATAAATACTTTAGCAACCATTCGGGATTTTAATTTGATTTTAATTTCTATAAAAAAATCCTTCTTCTTATATATCCACTTAGAACCTATAATCTTCTGGTTATTAGGTTTTGAAACCACAACCCAAGTGTTGTTATTAAGGTGTGAATTCATATCTTCTTACATATAACTTAACCACTTAGTGGATTATTTGTACATAAGGGCTTGTTTATAAGTTTGAGGTTCATCATTAAATAGATCCTTAGAAACATTAAACACATAGGCAGCTGTATCATCCTGATTGAAGCATGATGGAGGCTTAAAAAATCTTCTCTATTTATCTTGGGTGGGATGATAATTTAACAGATTATCCGAATCTTCTATTTTAGGTTCAGAATCCGAATCATAATTGGATTCACCTTGATTCTGAGTAATGGGAGGTGAAGAACCATTCCGGGATTAGGATTGGTCTCTAGATCCTAATGGGACTTCAACACCTATGGGTGTTGGGGCTCTGGAGGATTCTCCATTATTATCAGAAGACTCTTCTGATTTTTTTTCATCTAACATTAGATAAATAAAACTCATGAAACACAAAATATTGACAAACTATACCCTTTTGATAGCCTAGTTTATCTATCCATAGACGATACCCCTTAACACCATTTGGATAACCCATGAATATACAATTCACAACCCTAAGAGCTAGCTTATCTGTATGGGTGGGAGCATAATATATGGATCCAAAAGTCCTATGGTGTGAAAGGATCAGGGGTAAACATTTCCAGATCTCTTAAGGTGTCTTAAAAGAATTAACTGAATATGGGAAATGATTAATTAAGTAGACAACTATAGAGGCATCCATGAACCAGAAGAACTTGGGAGTTTAGAGTGGGATAACATACACCTAACCCTCTCAAGAATAGTCTTATTCATCCTCCCTACTAATCTATTATATTATGGTGTTTCTAGAAAAAATTAGAGTCTATTTATTCCCTCGGATTCATAGAAATCAATGAATTCAATTGAAAAATATTCTAAACCATTATCAGTTATTAAGGCTTTGAGTTTCTTACTAAATTCACTTTCTACCACATATTTCCATTTCTTAAATGTCTGAAAAGTATCAAAATTATGTTTTATCATATGAATCTAGACTTTCCTAGAGTATTAATTAATAAAGGACATAACTTACAAGCTTCCACCATGGGAGGTGACCCTAGAAGGACCCAAAAAATCAAAGTGGACACACTCAAAAGGTTCTTTAGCCTTATACATCGAACTACTAAAACTAACTCTCATGGATTTTACATAGACACAATATTCATAGAAATGAAAATTTATAGTAGTGAAATTACTCAAAATCCCTTTTTAAGTTCATTAAGGCCATTAACACTAACATGCCCTAAACTTCTATACCAAAGGGTGGTTCTATCATGTTCTGAATCACAAGAGGTATTTGACTGACTTCTATAAATATTACCATCAAACACATAAAGTCTATTATGAAGGTTTAATTTTATAATAGTGAGGGATCCTTTGGAAATACTAAGACTCCCAGAGCCATATTTAAAGGTGAAACCCCTTTAGTCAAGGACTCCTAGGGAAATGAGGTTTCTTTTTAGTTTGGGTACCCACCTAACCTCCTCAAGAGTTTTAACAGTCCTATCATGAAGCCATAATGAAACCGAGCCTATTCCTATAATATGACAACTCCTGATGTTCCCTAAAAACACCTCTCCAAATTTAATTTCCCTCAACATAGTGAAGAACTCCCTCTCAATACACATGTGAAATGAACATCCTGAATCAAGGATCCATTCATCAGAGATGGAAATTCCATAAACATTTAACACATCAATAGTACCAAAGTCCATCACAACTAATAAGGAATAGTCATTACTATTGTCTCTATAGTGACTATTCCTATTAGGGAAATTCCTCTTAATGTGACCAGGTTGTTTTAATTGAAAACACATGATTACTTTGTTCTTATACTTATAATTTTTCTTCTTAGACTTACCCCTATCTTTCCTCCTACCCCTAGACCCACTTCTACCCCTATATTCACTTATGTCCCTAATGTTCAGACCCCTCTACCTTAGTCTTAACATTACCCTACCTTTGAAGGTCTTTAGAGAGTAAAGAAGATTTAACTTCTTCAAGAGTAAGAGTATCCTTTACATACATCATCTAGTCTTTAACAGAATTAAATGTATAATCTAATGAAGTTAAAAATATTATGTCTTGGTCTTAATCATCTAATTTAATGTCCATGTTGGCTATATCTGACAAGATTTTATTAAATTCACCAATGTGTATTCTGACTGCAATTCCATGACACATTTTGAAATTATATAATCTCATTTTTTGTATAATATACCAACTAGATACTTTGTAATGTAAAGAGATTCAAGTCTAGACCATATACCAGCAACAAAGGACTCATATAGAACCTCACTAAGAAATTTATCTCTTAAAGATAAAAGGATTAAGGTATGGGCATTCATAAGGGTTTCTTCAGGGACATCAACAAAAGTGATAGTAGTCTCACCATCCTAGGCAAGGGTGGTTACTTTATTTTTTGTGCTAGTAGGGAATAAATTAAATCATTATGATCTATTAGGGAAATTATTTTAATTTTCCATAGATTAAATTCATTTTCACTATCAAATTTATCAATATAAAATTTAGTAGAACCCATTATCTATGTTACAGTAGGATCTGATGCCACTTTTTGGTGTTAAACCATTAACCATTAGAAAATCTAGGACCCACTGATGCATATTTATGAGTTACAAATTCAGTGTAATGTTAAAAAATGTTGGTTATAACAGAAAAAGACAGATTTCTTATTCAATCGAACTACTGGAAGCACAAAAGAAGAATGAACAGAAAATAAATAACACTATATATAACATGATTCGGATCAGTGTGATCCTATGTGCACTGTGAGAAAAACACCCAAGATAGTCTTTATATTAATAATAAAAATTAAAGCAAAGAAATATAGACTCGGAGAATCAAGAAGAAAACCATAGAAATTGTCTGAGGAGGTCATCCTTGTTCAACTAGGTGGTAGTGATGAAACCTTTAGCGTAGAGTCTACGCCATCCACTCCTGGACGGACTCACACACACACCTAAAAATAATATAGGTTTATACATGACAGAAATAAATAAATCACTATAGATACAAGAATCTAAACCAAAAACTCGTTATGATGAAAAACGATTCTAGATCTGAAACCTCCTTGATGCGTTGTCGCCCTGAACAGAATATCGAGTCAATCTCCGCTAAATTTTCACCAGAGTGGTACTCTGATTCCAGGAGGTGGTACGAGTTTGATAGAGAGAAGTTTGGGTGTTTTTTAACTCTTTAGTTCCTATTCTTCTTCCTTCAAGATCATCTTTACAATAAAGGAAAATCTCACCATGAGCTCTTTTTGGTTGAACTAGAAACAAAACCCTATGCTAGATTGAATGAAATGGACGAATCAAAGTGAATCATGAAAAGAAATAATGGCCTTTCAATGAGGCATTAAGAAGAATAGGTAGAAATGCGGGATGAAATCCCCATGGATGGATAATATCCCATAGACAGTTAACCTAACAGAAGGCGGCACAATAGGTGGGACAGATGGCGCTGCAGGATTGGCACAGTAAAGATAGCACTGATCAAGGCTGAGCCAAACAAACACAACCGAGAGAATCCACCACCCTTAGATCTTCCAAGATAAAAAGTACCAATTCAAATGCATAAATAGATAAGGAAATAACATATATTTTCAGTAAAAAAAATATAAGTGGCTAAAGTGAATAGTCCCTATACAGGAATAAAACCCCATGCATGAATGAAACGAATCATATGAATAAAATTAAAGAAATTTAATTGAAACATACTTGCATGGGAATTAAAAAACAAAATATAATTATATATTTATTAATATAAAAATATATATATTTAAAAAATTATAATAAATATGATTATTATTTAAATATATTTATTGTATTTTTATAATTATTTAAATATACTTGAAAAGGTCTGAGTATGAGTTGGAAATCCAACCCTCACCCACCAATTTTTTTAGAAAACTTTAGAAGTAAAAGAATGAAAGGAAAGTGAGACATGACAATGTTATAAATTCCCACAACAAGAAAAACAATAGATTAACTCATTCCACTCCCTTTAGATCCCAAATTCCTGGGATATCAGCATTTGTCCTTTGGGTGTCACCCTCTCCATCATTACTAGGCTTGTTGGGGCAGCACAAGCTCATCACTCGATGAAAAATATCAGGAGTCATTTGGAATGATGTTGCACATGTATTTCCCTGAAAGATCCTAAAATTCAAGCCTTAGATTATACCAGAAACCATCTTTAATGTTCTTTGATAACAATTTTTGGACTATCAAATTATCCTTGTATCCAAAAACATCTGGTTCCATTTTTTCGAAGGTAACATTGAGCTATAAATCCAACCATTTTTACATTTCAACTATAAGTCCCTAGGTGTACCTTTCAATCTCATAATCCACTAGAGGATCCTTGACATTTTTTCCTTGAAACTTCTCATTCCATGAGCAAAGCCCTTCTAAAAGAGTCATAAGTAGATTTCACGATCTTGGAAAATTGAGATGGGTAAGACCCTTCCACATTTTTATCCGGGCTCGTCCGCCTACCACCCCTTCCCTAACTTATATCATCCTTGATACAACCCTTAGCATCATAAGACCTTACCTCAACAATTTCTAGAGGTTTCAATGCTAACAAAGATTATTGGTCATCAACAACATGAGAGGCCATATGATTAGGTTTCTGAAAAATCCCCTGCATAGTAGGTTGTTCACCACTGCCTCCATCCTTCATGCTTGCCTCCACACGAGAAGACTACTTGTTATAATACTCACTAGCACCAGGAGTAGGAACATCCACCACCACACATATCTGAATAGACTTCCCTCAATAGAAGGTTGATCTACTACAAGCTCGAATGCATTGGAAGACCTGAGATTTCTAGGCAGGACCATTTGAAAGCCCTCGTCATCCACAACATTCTTTCCTTTGGCCGGATGCATGTTCTCCTCCTTACCGATCATGTGTCCCAAAGGTAGCAGAAAATGAGCTAAAGCCACTGGATCCTCCCTTACGGCACATTCATCTCTGGACAAAACACTAGAACCTCCAGAATCCTACCTCGACCTCTAGGATATCGACCTCTTATCCATGTTTTCATTTGTTTCTAGAGACACTCAATGTCAGTATCCGAATTAGATTTTCCAACATCATATTGAGCCCCAATCCTCTTAGAAGGATCATCAATTGAAATTATATCTCTCTTTATTTTTTAGGACATGAACCTCATCATCTCTAACATCCTTAATTCCTCCTCCATGCTCTTCGTTAACAGAATAAATCACTCTAAAAAGGTTTTTAGTGGTCACCTGTACTTTGCCCTAAATTTTATGTAAACCTTGAGCATTAGATGCCAAGGCTTCTACATGCATTGGAGAAGGGAATTTAGGTTTATAATAAATAGATTCAGAACTCGTTTTAGTCATCTTTCTAGCATCAGTATGATACACATTTGCCTCTTTCACATTTTTGTCTTTATAGGAGATTCAACATTCATTTTTTGCTTACCTTTGCGGGTCATTGATGCAATCATCCATCCTTCCTTATCTTTTGGTCAGCTAAATCTAGTATAGAAGCTTCATCAATGGATTGATCATCCGTTGAGACTACCTCAATTTCATCCTCCATAACCATATGTTGTCCTAAGTCACATGTTGAGTTTATGAGAGCATGCCCGACATTAGAACCAGCAACCGACCCCCTCACAACGTCCATTGTAATTCCCACTTGGCCAACATAACCTTTCTCCATATTGGAATCATCACTGCCGAGTAGGAAGGTATTTATCAGCTTAGAATACTGACCATCTTCTGTTGGAGGATTCAACCTCTTTGATAAATCATCTTTAAATGAAGTCCCATAAGTAGGAAACTGCCTACCCTACTCCTCTTCTTCAGCAACAGGAGCCCAAGACTATTTATGCTTTACACCAGAAGATCCATTGAAAAAAGGTGTAATCAAAAATTCATCATCCTGAACACGGGCCTCTTTCCTAAAAGCACACTGCTTGAGGGTTTTTGGCTACTTTCTAGCACCATAAGAATTCCCCTTTCCCTTCAATTTCCTAGAGATATTCTTAGGATGACCCTTTATAATGCAAAACTCACATATCACATCTCTACAACAATTTTCTTTCATATGCTCGATTGTTTGACATGTTGTACAAAAATGCAATAATTTTTCATAGCGCAACTGAATGTGGATGTCATCATCCGAAGTAGAGAGAACTATCTAATCAATAAGAGTAGAGTTTAGATCCACTTCAATGAGAATGAGAGAAAAATAGCCAAAAACGCATTGTTTCCATTTCCCTATCCATTTTGATGGGGATGCCCACTGGATAATCCAAATTGAATAGGATGCGAGGATTCCATAGAACCTTGTCCAAATCAAAAATCTTGATCCATACCTGTGCTCGAGTGTTTTTAAGGGATATGGGATTGAATCGAATGTTCCATTCCTGGATAGAGATAAAACCTGATATTAAGGAGATAGATCTGAAACCCCATGCTCGTCTCTTCTTCTCCTCTGAGGAAAAAACAATATAGAAGAACCATTTTCCAAACGGGATACACAGACAATCTCAAAACCCCATACCACAAAGATTTTTTAACGATATCATCACATTTCAGAGATCTCTCCCCCATGAGTAAGATAAGTCGAGTGATAATCGAATGTTAGAAGATTCTCATTCGATCTTCAATCGCTTCTTGATTAGATTTCACATGAGCCATAAAACCCTTACGGAGGATGTGTTCTGGAGCAGCTTCCTTCACCGATGAAAAATGGTGGATCGAAACCCCATCTTACTTTGTCCCGGAAACATCCCCGGTTTCCTTTGAGGTAACAATCGGATGAGATTCATCCGAACGGTAATGACCTCCCTGAAGAACTGAGCCGAGGAAGTGCGGAAGTGCCATGAAGCACTCGAGCCCTAATTGTCACTACCATCGTCCACAATCCAGAGCTCCCAGGACCCCATCTCCCCTTTTGTAGTGAATGTATATAAATTAATTATTAAACATTTTGACTAATATATATTTGATAAATTTTTGTATATAAAATTATGAAAATAAGATTCAATTTTTATTAAAAGTTATATAAATTCTATTTACAAGTTACTTTAATATATATATATACTTATTGTAAAATAATTCTTATTTAAAAATAAATAAATATATTTATTTATTAATTAATAATTACAATTATAAATAAATATATTTCTAAATATTTGTATATAATTATAAATATATTCATACAATTATATATATATTTATTAATATACAACTATGTATAATTATAAATATAACAAATATATATTATTTAAATATATACATTATTTAAATATATTTACTATATTTTTATAATATTATATATATATATATATATATATTTGTTTATAATTCAAATTATAAATAAATATATTTATAAACATTTGTATATAAATATAAATATATTTATATATTTATATGTATTTATATCATTATATACAATTACATAATTATATATATGTATATAATTATATATATTTATATAAATATATATAAATATAAATATAATAGATATATTTATTATTTACATATATTTATTGTAGTTGGGGATTGCTTTAGTGGTAATTACCCCATAATACTACATCAAAAATGGGGGTTCAAAACCTATTGGGTGCAAGGACTGTAACAATACTGTAGTGTACTGTAGCAGCAGTGGAACTGCTGACCGTCAATAATATAGCGGCGGCGGACACTGTCGCAGGTACTGAAGCGGCAACAGCATTGTAGCAGTCTGGGTACTATAGCAACACTATTCACCAGAGGGCCTTCGGGTCAAAGATTTGAGCCTTCGTGGCCATGCAATGGGTTTTCATGCCCACCGAGCCTATGGGCCATGTAATGTGCTTCATGTGCACTGAGCCTACGGGCCATGTTCTGAATAAATAAGACTTGATGGGTGAGTTATCCTTTGGGGGATATAATATGTCCTTCTAACCTGTGTGTGAGGTGTGTGTGTGTGTATTTTAATGTAATTGTACCCCCAAGTACCTAATATAGATATTTACATATATTTATTATAATTTTATAATTATTTAAATATAAATAATTATTTAAATATATTTATTATAAATTTATAATTATTTAAATATATATTTATATATTTATAATTTTGTATATACATTTTTTTTAAAACATTATATATATATTTGAATTATTAATATATATATATATATATATATATATATCATATTTAAATTAATTATATACATGAATTTTTAAATTAATGTATATAAATAAACATTATTTTTTGAATATAAATATGATAATTATATATATATATATTAATAATATTTTTTATATTATGTTTTTATCGGTGCTAAGAATAGCGGTGATAAAGATACATGTTTATCAGTACATTTTTATATTAAGGTTTTATCAATTCTTTTTTAGCGCTTATAAAGATAAATCTTTTATCAATGATTTCTGTTTAACAATGATAAAAGTCGGCGCTGTGTAAGCAACGATCTGTGGTAGTGACACGAGATACACATTGGGAGATGATATGCCAATGTAATTATTACTCATGGGAATGGAGCCCATGGCAATAACCAATCAAGGAAATTGTTATAATCCGCATTTATTTCATAACAAAAATTTATTTATTTATTTATTTTTGAGTTTATTAGATATTAAATTTATAAATAAATTGTAAAATCAAATTTTAGTAAATTGGTTATTTTTAATTAATTAACTACATAATTTAAAATGATATCATAAAATTAAAAAAGATATTTAATGAATTTTATAGGCATTCATTTTAGTTTTTTAAGAAAAATTAGAATTTTCAGTGTGTTTAAACGGGTTAAGGTTAGAGGCATTTACAAATATGTTGTGATTTTGAAAAATTAAACATTTTAGCGTGGGTGTATACCAAATTTCACGCATATTCTACGTGTTTACATCTCGGCCACCAATTGCACAACGACCTTAAATAAATAAATAAAAAATAAAAATTCTCACCACTGATTCCCGGGCGGAGGGAGGGAATCCGCCTATAAGTAGGGATGACCAACCCGACGCAGGGCACCGGACCTCTACCCGACGCCGGAAGCTGCCCGAAATGGCTAAACTCGCCGCCGTCCTCATGATCGCTCTCGTCCTCTCCTTCGCCTTTTCCGACGCCGCCCGCCCGGAACCCTCTCCGACGAACCCCGCCCGCGAGGTAAGCATGCATAAACGCTAACGTTCGTGCATGCCATAATCTAAATCTATAACCAGACACTGCAGCCCTAATTTCATTCACGATTTAAGGTGGGAGAAAATGCTGGGGGAGAAAAGGCAGATACGAAAGAAAACTTGGAGAAGGCAACCCTGGAGGCGCATACAGATTATATATACAATCATTAATAAGTAAAGAAATGATCATCATATTCTGAGGATGCAAAATATATTTGATGCATGAAGGAAGAACCTATGTAAGGGATCTTGTTTGAGCAGATGATATTTTTAAATAGATATTTGGTGGTATGAATTTTAAATGTTTATGCTTTAAAATGAGATAGATGGATCTTTGTGTGGATGTGCCAGACGATCCTGTTGTTGATTTTATGGCATGATGATGCGTGTTTACTACATGCAAAATGTTTTATGCTTGTATTTTCATTGTATTTCCATACATATGTAACCGTCCTTAATTATTGGATTGTGTTGTTTGTTAATAAAGGGGCTTGACCCTTCCCTGTTTCAATTATCATCATTACGCTTTGGGCATGGGCCCATTTTGCCTAAATGGGTGTTTGATTTCTTCCTGGTATGTGTTTTTTTATATGGACCATGTCAGTGGCCAATTCGATGCTTATTTACATGTCATTAATTACCTTTAAACTCAGCTTTATCATTATGTGTTGATTAATCTTGTACGGATAAAAGTGTACCCTTTATGAGCATTGATAAATACATTTAATAAAAAAATATTCTTAAACAATATAAATATAAATGTATGGTTAATATGTGATATTTGAATTTATATAGTTATATACATATATGTGTAAGCATTATGTTGCGTGTGTATGTGTATATATAGATGTTGTACATGTACACGTGTATGTATGTGTACGTATATGTGCACATGTATGCGAGATGTTCATATATGCGTATAAAACATGTGTACATGTGTATATATGACATGTACTTTTTCACATATCAATGTATTTTTTTTCATTTTTGATATAATATTTTTGGAATTTATTCATTTTTTCAATGTTTGAAATTTATATAATTAAGTTCCTTAAATGCACTTTTTAATATTTCATTCATTTCTGTATGTGTTTACAATTCATGCAGTTAATGTTATATAAATTCATTTTTTAAAATAGTTTTTTCTATTAAATTCTATTTATTCATTTTTAATATTGCTTTCATTTAATATTATTTATTGATTTTTAATATTTTTTTTGAATTTAATCATTTTTGTAATATTTATTTATACATATATTTATTAACTATATATGTAATATTTTTAATATGTCTGTAATTTATATGAATAATATTGATTCGTTTTTGTTTATTAAGTTTTCACATTTAAAATCTATTTCAAATTTACATAATTAATCTCTTTAAATGAATTTTTTAATAGTTTTTTAATTTAAATAGTTAATATTTTTTATAATTTATTTAAATTTATTCAATCATTTTTAATATTATTTCAGTTAATATATATTATTTTTCATTTTTGATATTTATAAATGTTTGATATTTTCAGAATTTATTCATTTTTTATGTATTCATCTTCATTTTAATATATATTCATTTTTAATTTTTTTCATAATTTGTTCAATTAATGAAACATATCCATTTTTTAAATATTTTTAAAGTCTCTTCATTTTTAATTATTCAATTTCACCCATTTTTAAAATTAATACATTTAAGTTTATATATTCATTAATAATGTAAAAAAATATATTTATAAAAATAATGTTAAAAATTAATTTTTGTAAATAAATATTTATAAATAAATATATTAAAAAATGTAGATTTATTATATTTACTATAATAAATAAATAAATATATTTATATATATATATATAATTATATAATTATATAATTATATTAATAATTATAAATAAATATATATAATCTTTTTAAAAAATATTTATATAATTATAAATAAAATTATATATTTAAATAATTATAAAATTACAAAATTATAATAAATATATTTAAATAATGATTATATTTATAATTATATATATTTATATATTAATAAATAATTATATAATTATATAATTATATATAATTATATATATATATATTTAATTATATTAATATATAAAGTATATATATTTTTAATTATAATTATAAATATATATCTATAATTATATTTATAAATACATATTTAAAATTATTTTTATATATTTTTAATTATATAAATAAATATTTCTTTATAATTATATATATTTATATTTATGAATTATATTTATAAATACATATTTACAATTCATTAAATATATTTACAATTATATACATTTATATTTATTTATACTTATATACAATTAAATTTTATAATTATATTAATTACAATATTAAAATGAATTATACAAGTCTTTATAAGCGTTTTTAGCACTGATAAAGAATTATCTTTATTAGCCCTAAATATAAAGCACTGATAAAACCCTTTTCGGTCTATTAAATAAAACTCTAACAGAGTTCTCCATCATTGCGCCGTTCAAGCTCTCACAGAACTGAAGCTTGTCATCGCCCTCCCACAAACATCTCGGACGAATTGACACTTTCAAAACCCAAGGTATGTGACTTGTGATCCATCGCCCCCCCTCAAACAACTTTGTGTATTTTTAATTTTCTTAATGGGTTTGAATGGTGCATGTGAGCGATCTTATTTTTCTTCGATCTACCTGACTAATTCTCCACAGAATCTCTCTCATCACGAGTCATTGTGGTTTCACCCTCTCCCTTTCCCTCACGTTCATTTCACTCGTTCATTGTAATTTTCACTCTGATTTCTTGTAGCTCCTTGCTAAGCACCATAAAAATCATGCACACTTATAATGAAAGGTGGTGTCTGCAAATGATATGTAGGCGGGTTTTTACAGTGTATAGATGGTGATCCACTCCAAGTTCCAAACATCCTTCCTTCTCCCATAGATTAAAATTGAACAACTCTTCCCATTTTCTTCCATTACTGGGCAGAAGATATGACAACCCTGCTTTTTATTACAACTTAAACATGCTTTATTACATAAAACTTCACTTGATACAACAAAGAAGATCGAGAGGTTTAGTGTCTTTGGGGCTTAGGATCATTACATAAAAACTTTAAACTTGAAATACAACATCCTTATTGAAAACTTCCTTTACATGACTACTACATTCCTTCGTACTTAGCATTGCATGGGATAACCTGAGGACATGCATAAGAAAAGGGTGAGCTATAAAGCCCAGTAAGGGAGTACACAATGAATAACATGAGGAGTACAATACATGTTAGGCAATAGGCATATCAATAGAGCATAAGAGAGACATGAACATAAAGGCATGATAAAGCATGATAATCATAACATGGAAATGTGGCAACAACACTTAACATTGAATTAGCATGAGCCAAGGCTCATCGCACATGGAGCATGAGTAAACCCTCATTGCACTTGAAGCACGAGTAAACCCTCGTTGCACTTGAATTAGCATGAGTAAATACTCATTGCACATGACGTATCATGATACTATACTTTACCCAATGCATTGGAGCGCTATAAAGGGCGCACCCTTCTTAAACATTTCGTTTCATGCATAAGTGTGCCACATGGATCATAAAACATGGATTCATAAAACATAATCATTTCTTCCACGATAAAGGAATGTGGAATTCATACATGAAACTTTATAATCAATATGTAAATGTGCATAAAGGTGAATACCCTTGATGGAGAAATGGGCATGGTATTCACTACACAAAGACATTGGCTTAGAAAATCGGCGTGATTTCGGCAGCGTAACGGCGTGACATAAGAATTCATAAAATAGGTTGATGAGAGAGAAAGGGGTTACTCATCATATTTACATGTAATGGACAGTAAGGAGATAATATATATACATGTCCCAACAATTGAAATGGAATTTAGATTCATGATACAAAAGTATTGCTTGAATGTAAAAGAAGAGAGAGAAGTTCCTTTCGGAATTTCGGCATAGTAACGGGTGTACATGGGAGGCATTTAATGAGAGAGAAAGGGTTCTCCCATCATTCAAACAATGATAGGGAAGTATGGGGGAGGTGTGAAACCATACCCCAACATTCATAATTGAAATAAAAAGGGCAATACAACTTAAAGAAAATTGACAAAAAATGAGAAAGGAAGAAAAACCCTTACTTGGAAGTGTGCTTCCAAAGGCTAGAGAGAGGCTTGTGATAGGCTTCTTGGGAGCTTGGGGCACATTGGGAGGATTCTAGAGAGATTAGGGCAGAGGTTGGACGAACTTCAAGGGCTTTGAGTGAGGAGGAAGTGGGATCTTGGGTGGGTTTATATAGAAAAGGTGAGAGAATTCTTTATTATTTAGGTTTGGGACCCCTTATATTAAAATAATCCAAACCACAAACCATCCCATGGTATTTGCCCATGGTTTCTGGAAAAGGAAAGAGGAAAACAATATTTTACAAGGCCAAGGTCCGAACTTATTAAAAAATTAGGGTTGCTTATGTGGAGGTGAGTCACACTCCCATGGAAATTAATTTAAAAAGGCAAAGTGTTGAATAAGTCTTGAGGGCTCCATTAATGCTTTGAAAAGTGAGTCAAACAAACCCAAAACCTCATTATTTTAATGATAAAACACATATTGGCCGAACATAAGGATTATGGTATTTTATTACATCACCATTGGGTCATTATGATGTCATAAAACACATTATATATTTAAATGGTATTTAATTTTTACCCAAAAATTTGACTGTCTCAGAAAATTATGAAAAATTCACCGTTGGATAATTTCGACATCCTGATTCCAAAAATAATATTTATTTTATCTAAATAATTTTCTAAATATGTGAATTTTCACTTTTAAAATAAAAACCGACATTTATAAAAAAATCACGGGTTTTGACAGAAATGGCCTTCAAACCTTAATAAAAATTTTAATTGCATTCATAAAATTATAAGATCATTTATATTTAATAAAAATTAATTTAATATTAATTAAAATATTATTTAATTCAAAAATCCTTTAATTTAATAAAATATAATTCTTAATTAAATAATAACTAAAAACACTGTTTGTACTTTAAAAACTAATTACAATGTATCAAAAATGACTAGAAATTATATTCATTATTATATACAAAAATAATGTACATGAACATGGTGCTACTTATTTGTTACATAACCCCTTAAAATAGCCGCATAAAACCTAAGGGTAAGGTGTGCGATGGTGACAGACTCTTGGGGTTGCTCGGATAACATTGCTCGAGTGGTAATTTCAATCAACTTCCACTTTTCCCGTAGACGATCACGTTCGAGCTTGACTTGATGAAGCTCAGCTTGGGCTTGGTCAAGGGCAAAGCCCAAAGACGCCACCTCCTTTCCGAGCTCCGACAAATGGGCTTCGTAAGGGGCAATTCTACTGGATGAGGCCATCGCTTCCTTTGTCTGAGTAGAAAATTGGTTCGTTAAAGCCTTATATTTAAACTACCCAGATGATCACTGTTCAATGGCTATAAAAGTAACGGTCACAAATCTTAAAGTAAAACTAAAAAAAAGTTGATATCTTATAAAAGAATTTTTTCATAAAGAAACATTTAACTGGATCAAGAGGGATTTTCCATTAATGAAACTTTGGGTCGTTACAGAAGAACTCCAACCATTTTAATATCTTTTAATTTGTTTATAATTTTTATAGGAATTATGAAATGGGTTTAATTTAGTCTGTATGATTTGTTCCATTTTTTTATTTATAGTGCTTGATAACAAAATATTTCAGGATAATTTTGATACATATACACATATACATAGATATAAATATAGATACATTATTACATATATTCACACAATTATGTGTGAATATGTGCAACGGGATGAGTGGAATCTATATTTATAAATGCATACATGTGTAAGGACAAAGGGTGGTTCAAGAACTCAAATTATATATCTTGAACTTGGTTTTTAAATGCAGGTTTTAAAAATAGGATTCTCGAAATGGTATTTTCAAAAGCTCACAGTCCTTTCAAATTACATTTCCCCGGTTGGCTTGTGTTACTTTTATGCCATGTTTTATAAAATGTGATTTTATTATTATAATCATTGTTGTTGTTCGGGGTGGAAACTCGAGAGGGGGGTGAATTGAGTTCCCAATTAAAATTTATGTTAAAAACTTTATGATAAAATCCCCAATTTGAAAACAACCCAGTTAATTAAGACAGTAGAGATATAAATGTTCGATTGGTCAACAAGTTTCTCAATGGTTGATTAGTCCTTAGTTGAATCAGTGTAAAACACCTATCCAACTTTTGAAACAGGTTTACTTAATTAAACACATATACACACCATCTAAAACTAACTATTAGAGTGAATATAAAGTAGTTTTCTGTTTTGAAATTATAAGCTGTGGAAAATAGAAAAACAGAGTATTACAAAATATAGTACACAAAAAAGTTAAATAAGAGGTTTAGTCTCAAGAAGAGCCTTAATCTTCTCCACTTGGTGATCACCTACCACCAAGCAGTTTATATTAACAATAAACTTGATACACAACCAGTATCGGGTTTTACAACAGTTTTCACAAACTGTCCAGGGCTCACACCCTCTACCACAATTGTTCGTGAAAAAATCACACAACCAGGCCACAGACAACCTCTTCCACGATTACATGTGGGAATCAAAGTGTAAGTAATGTTTAGTGTGAGGATTTTCAGTATCCTCCAGTTCAAGCACAGGAGACAGTGTGTGTAACAGACAAACACACACTTCTCAAAAATGTAAGATAAAGAACACAATAGAGGTAATGTTATAAAGATTGAGTTAGAAGGCTCTATGTGTTTGCAGTTCAACTCTTGACTCCTTGGCGTGAAGAAATTGCAGTTTGAGTCTTTCTTTGGAAGTTATCTCCAAAACAGAGTGTTGCAACTCCAGGTTATAGCTTCCAGGTACTAAAGTGTTCTATTTCTTGGTTTGAAATAGATTTGATGAAACACAAAAGACAGTCTTGAATTTGTTCTCCCAAATGATCTTCGTGAAGCTCTTGGGTTCACAGTGTAAGTGCTAGTATTCTCCTTGTTCTTCATATCTAGCTTGTAATGTTCCTTGCTCATGAATCCATCATCTTCTCTTCCTCGGTCTTCTATTTTATATTTGAGGTTCAATAATAGGAATAAGAAAACCATGTGCGGTCTTCCTCGTACCTTGTACTATCTCCTGATACAGTCTCTTGATATGTCTACAATCAAAATTAATTAATGTTAGAAGCATTAAATTTACTAAATATGAACATTAGAATAATCTTAAGAAATTGAAAAAGTATGGATTAGAAGAGTAGGTATCTATAGACTAGTAGTGGTAGCCTTATCAACAGTAGGCTTCATCAGTAGGCTTCATCGGTAAGCTTCATCGGTTGGCTTCATCGGTAGGCTTCATCGGTTGGCTTCATCGGTTGGATTCATCAGTATCCTTGTAGTAGTAACCATTAGTGGTAACTCTACAATAGTAGCCTTTGAGAGGTAGACTCGTAGCGGTGAGCTCGCATTGATAACTCAGTGGTGAGGTTCCTCAGCGGTAACCTCTATCGGTATCCTCTTTCAGTAACCTCTATCAGTAACCTCAATCGATAACCTTCCAACGATAACCTTCCAGCGGTAACCTTCCAGTGGTAACCTCAATCGGTAACCTAAAAACAGTAACCTTCTAGAAATAACCTTCCATCGGTAACCTCCAGCGGTAACCTCCTGCGGTAACCTTCCAGTGATAACCTTCCAGCGGTAACCATCCATCGGTAACCATCCATCGGTAACCTCCATCGGAAACCTCCATCAGTAACCTCCAGCGGTAACCTCCAGCGGTAACCTCCAGCGGTAACCTCCAGCGGTAACTTTTCAGCGGTAACCTCTTAGAGAAAATTTTCACTGTAAACTTAATCGAGATAACATTGAGATTAAAAATACATAGTTATTACCTAATATAAACTATATTAATGAAACATGATTATCATATAAAAGAAACATGATTTGGGATTATCAAAATAGGTGAGTCTAATAATCTCCCCCTTTTTGATAATCACAAATTATGTTAGTGAAATTTATATTTAAGAATTTTTGAATCAGGGTTAAGCACATTTTCTAATCTCTTCAGAGGTGTTAGAATACATATATTATGTATCAGTAGTTGAAATAACATAAAATTGAACCATTTTTATTGTTGAAAATATATTAGAGCATATATTCAAGGGCTCTAGTCAGAGCATATATTCAAGGGCTCCAGTCTTAAAACATCTCCCCATTTGTGATTATAAAAAAGAATATAAGACAAAAGGAGACAAAGGAATATTTTTGTTTTAATGAAACAAGAGTATAATATACAAAAATATTATAATGATCCCTATCAACTAAGACAACCCACATTCAATCCACATCAGATATTTCCAAGGGAGCTTTGTCTTCAAGAGCTGAGGAGGCAGGTTCAAAAGATAGAGGTACAACCCTAGGTATGATAGTGAGAAAGGTAGAAGGAGCTACTACAAAAGCATTGGTAGACCGATAATGAGTTGATCTATGATGAATCATAGAAGTCAAGCTTCTGATGGCCTGTGCAGAAGTCATCAAAGGGGCAGCACTGGTATCTCCTAATGTAGCTAAGGAAGAAGGCAATGCTGGAGAGACAATAATGAGAGTACAATTCACATGGAGAAATGGAAAAATGAGATTCCTGAATTCCATAATGATGCTTCGTCTTCTTTCCATAGATTATATTAAATCGTCCTTATTCTCAATGAAATTTTCCAAAGCAATAGTCAAATCTCTAAGCTAGCTAACTTGATCCTTAAAAGTATGAGTGACTGGTGGGATCCTCAAGTTCTCCAACATCAGCTTGAAGTGACCATCCATCTGATGCTTAGTGAAAACCCTTTTATAATAGAAGTCAACTTGATCTTTGATGGCCTTGTGATATTGGGAATACTCCCTCAAGTAATCTCCTATAATCTTATGAATGTATTTGATAGTGGAAATGACCTAAGTCGACTGAGGGTCTGAGGTACTTGCACCAGAGAGCTTCTCAAATTCTTCTCTAACAACTGATCTGAAAACTTCTAGATCAACAGGAGAGGCTGATGAGGAAGCAGATTCACACAGAGGTTCCATGGTAAAAGCTACTATTTTTTTAAAATACTTGGTTAGTCCACTGATCAACCTCTTCACATCATCATCTTGACCACTCACACGTGCCTCCATAGACTTCTTAAAGTCCCCAGACATAGTGACCATCTGCTGAAAAAAAAGTCTTAACAAACTCAAGGTCCTTGTCCACTTGAGATATTGAATCCATAAATGATTCTAAACATATAATTTAATGTTTCACAGACTCCACATATTCTTCCAAGGTTATGACTTGATTCTGGCATTCCTTCACTTCAAGTAGCATGTTGGAGTGAAAGGTAGAGATTATTCTTTTCAAGGCAGATGCCACAAGCTCTTGATTAAGAGCCACTGTTCTCTCTATCCCAAAGGATCTCTCATCAAAGTGTCTATTCAAATCTGATTTTAATGACTCTAAGTCATCCTTCTTCACATAATCATAATGTTGAAGAACTACTGGTTTCACAATAGTGGTCTTTGAAACAGAATGAACCGAAGGGATTTTATTAGGTTTTTCATCTTCAAAATCTTCATAGTCTAAGCCAAAAACAATGAATCCAAGTTTTTTTGACCAACTCTATATCATGACAAAGAGAAACTGAACTTGTGGAAACAGGTTCCTCCCCCTCACTTAGATCATCCTCCTGGTCAACAATATTCACTTCTGCCATTCCTCCTTGATCAACTGCATCAACAGGAGAGTCCACTATTATTTCTTCTATATAATCTTCAACCACAACCATAGTAATTCCATATCCAACCGATTCAACATCCTCATCCTCTTCACCCTCTCCCACTTCTGTATATCCTATCAAAGGACTAAGACTTAGGAATTCCTCTTCACTTTCATCAACAGCTGTCTCAAATTCATCATGACCAGATTCAGCTTCATCCTCCTCCTCTGAGGCCTCTCAAACAATAATGTCTCTTAAAACATTATCTTCTCCTTCTTCATCAGTGGTTTCCTCATTATCATTGTCCCTTAGGACAGTCTCTATTCTGGGTAATCTCTTTGGTAGACTAGGCTCTCCAAAAGATATAGTACCAATATGGGGGCTTGATGGAAGGTTAGGATCACTCCTGTCATCAATAAGAAAATCCTCTCTCTCTTGTACAAAAACAACCTCTTCTTCTTCATCTGAGTACACTGGCTCCACTTCATTAGGTTTTAAACCTGGATCTCTTTTATTCTTTGTCCTAGTAGGATTGGTAAGAGAATTTAATTCCTCATATAGTTTAGCCTTATCATTCACCCACTCTCTTTTCCAAGGGTTCTAGTTTATCTTCATAAACTTGAAAATCATTTTGGTAATGTAGAAGTTTTCACTTACAACTATGATTTCTTCCTTATTTCCAACAACTCCTTTCACTTTTAACATCAAGGATATAAACATGGCATAAAGTAAATTATTTGACTTGGAACTAGTCTTAGTCATATCCTCTAACTAAACCATTATCAACCCACAAAGATTTGTCCTTTGTCCATGCTTTAATAGATATAACAAAAATATGTCTTGATACTTTATATTAGAAATGTCCCCTCTCCTGGGACTCAAGACATGTTGAACTAATTTAAAATGTAATTTGTTTTCTCCATCCATTCCAGCAGTAATTACCTTCCATGTGATTTCATTCCCTATCAGTTTGTCCAACGCCTCTTCATAGTAGAAATACTCACTAGGGGGAGGCATCACTCTAGAGTAATAATCGAATATGCCTTCATGTGGGACTCTTAAGAATTTAGCCTATTCAATAGAAGAGAAGCTCACACTTACTCCATTTACCTTAGAAATCATTCGATTCTCATCCTCATACTATTCAAACTTCAGAAACTCATACATTTTTTTACTATCTTTGAGTAATACGGTCCATTGTTATTTGCAAAACATTCTACCCAATCCTGAGCTTCGAGTGCCTTCAGCACTGGAGACCTGCTCGACAGTAGCCATTCCAAACTTAATTCCTTCTCGACTATGATTTACCTCTTTGAAAAATGAGGATTGATCAGATTTACCATATCATATCTTCCACCACTAGACCCAACTTGAGGTTTCTTAGGGTTCGGTGCATCTCCTCCATCACCAACCATCAGTCTCTTTACTCTTGCCATTGTGATCTGATACGGTTTGAGGGTTTTAGAAGAAGGTTAGGTTACCATATTTGGGAGTAAGAGATTCGGGAGAGGATTGAAGTTGATCGAAATGGGGCTTGTACTTTGTTTTTATCATTTAGGGATCGAAAAGAATTGAGTAAAAGAAATAAATAAGATTAAAACGTTTTAGATTTGAGAAAAAAAACGCTAAGTCCCAGACCTAAGTAAGGTCGACTATCAGTAAGGTGACAATAGTGAGGTCCTAATTGTGAGGTCCTAACGGTGAGGTCCTAACGGTGAGGTGTCCTAACGGTGAGGTCCAACGGTGAGGTGTCCTAATGGTGAAGTCCAACGGTGAGGTGTCCTAATGATGAGGTCCAACAGTGAGGTTTCCTAAGGGTGAGGTCCAACGGTGAGGTGTCCTAATAGTGAGGTCTAACAGTGAGGTGTCCTAATGGTGAGGTCCAACGTTGAGGTGTCCTAACGGTGAGGTCCAACGGTGATGTCCTAAACTAACAATTTATCATACCTAACTCATGTTTGACGTAATTTAACCTCTCAGAATTCAAAGGCTTTGTGAATATATCAGCCAATAGATGTTCAGTTCCAATGAATTCAAGAGTGATATAACCTCTTTGATAATGATCTCTCAAAAAGTGATGTCTCACATCAATGTGCTTTGTCCTAGCATGAGATACTGGATTTTTAGAGATGTTAATAGCACTTGTATTGTCACAATTTATAGAGACATGTTTGAATTGATATCCATAGTCCAGTAAAATATGTTTCATCCACATAATTTGAGTACAACAACTACCAACAACTATATATTCAGTTTTGACAGTGGATAATGCAATATAATTCTATTTCATACTACACCATGATACTAGTGACTTGCCTAAAAAGTGACATGTTCCAAAGGTGATTTTTCTATCTAAATTGAAACCAGAAAAGTCAGCATCTGAATAACTTATCAAATCAAAATATTTTCCTCTTGGATATAATATCCCTAACTTTGTTGTATACTTGAGATATTTAAAAATACTTTTAACATCAATTAAATGATATTCTTTGGTATTGGATTGAAAATGAGCACACATATATACACTGAACATTATATCAATTTGGCTAGTAGTAAGGTAGAGAAGACTCCCAATCCTACCTCTGTAATTGGTTTGATCCACTAGTTTACCATTCTCATAAGAATCCAACTTACACGTGATACTCATAGGTGTATCACTACCTTTATTACTATCTAAACCAAAATGGTTCAAATGATCCTTAGTATATTTACTTTGATTTAAAATAATACCATTTTTATTTTGAAAAATTTTAAATCCAAGGAAAATTTTTAGTTCCCCCATTAAACTCATTTCAAATTCATCTTGCATCATCTTTGAAAAATCAATACATAAAGAGTTTTTAGAAGATCCAAAAGTAATGTCATCTACATAAATTTTTACTATTAAAACATGTTTGGAAATACTTTTAATAAAAAGAATATGATCAGCTATCCCTTTAGTAAAACCCTTTGAAATAAGAAAATAATTGAGTCTATCATACCAAGCTCTTGGAGCTTATTTTAGACCATATAAAGCTTTAGAAATTTTAAAAATATGATTTAAAAAATGGGGATGTGTAAATCCACAGGGTTGTTCAACAAAAACATCCTCAACTATATAACCATTTAGAAATTTACTTTTGACATCCATTTGATAAAGTTTAAAATTCAGATGAGTTGCATAAGCAAGTAGTATCCTAATGGATTCTAGTCTAGCTACATGGAAAAAGGTTTCCTCATAGTCCATTCCTTATTCTTAACTATATCCTTGTGAAACTAATATAGCCTTGTTTCTGACTATATTTCTAGACTCATCAACTTTGTTTCTAAACACCCATTTAGTGCCTCTGGTCAAAGTTTCCTTAGGACTTTCTACTAATTCACAAACTTTGTTTCTTTCAAACTGATTTAATTCTTCTTGAATAGATATCACCCAAAGTTCATCATTGATAGTATCATTAATAGTTTTGGGTTCAAGTTATGAAATAAAAGCTTGATGTTCAACCTGGTTTCCCAGAGAAGCTCTAGTTTATGTCCCTCTATTTAGATCACCTACTACAACATCTAAAGGATGATTCTTGAGAGTTCTAATACCTATAGAAAGATTTGGACTAGACTCCTCATGGTTTTCTATAGGTTCAGATTCAACATGATCAGATTTTAGAAAATTTCCAGAACTAGTTGTTTTCACTAGGGGTTCATTGTCTTTATTATTTAGGTCTATAATTGACATATCTTCCTAAAGATATTCAAGAGAGGTTTTAGGTTCATGTGGATCAGTCTCATCAAATTTGATATGAACTGATTCTTCCACACATTTGGTTCTCTTATTGAATACTCTATAGTCTTTACTAGAGATTGAATAACCTAGATAAAATCCTTAAGCACTTTTGGAAGAAAATTTTTCAAGATTATCCTTAGTGTTAAGGATAAAGACTTTGAAACCAAAAACTCTAAAGTAATTAACCTTAGGTTATCTATTATTCCATAGATCACAATGGTTCTTCTTAAAAACAGGTCTAAGTAAGACTCTATTGATGATGTAATAAGCTGTATTAATAGATTCATCCAAAAAATAGATAGGCAGGTTATACACATTAAGCATCATCTGGGAAATCTCTTTAAGTGTACTATTTCTTCTTTATACAACTCCATTTTGTTAAGGTGTTCTAGGAGTAGAGAAATTGTGATTATATCCATCATGTGATAAAAAATATTCGAACTCCTGATTTTTAAACTCACGACCAGGATCACTTCTTAAGGTCTTAATTCTAAGTCCACTAATATTTTCTATAGACTTGAAATATTTAATGAAGTAAGAACATGATTCACTTTTGTGAGATAGAAAGTATACCCAAGTTTATCTAGAAAAATCATCTACCAGAACATATACATAGTGATTCCCATTTAAACTTGAAACCCTTGATGGTCCAAACAAATCCATGTGAACCAACTCAAGTGGTTGAGAAGTTGAAACTCCTTTCTTTGGTTTGAAAGAAACTTTGTGCTATTTTCACTTTTGAAAAGGATTAAAAATTTTATTAAGTGGGAATTAAAATCTAGGTAATTCTCTAACTAAACCTTTCCTAGTTAGTTTCCTAAGTGAGTGCACATTGTAGTGTCCTAATATTCTTTTGCCATAACCAAGATTCCTTATGAAAAGCATTTAAACAAGAAACATTTTTCATACCTAAAGAGTTTAAATCAACATCATATACATTTTCATTTCTAAGAGAAGTGAATATTAAATAATTTTTAGAATTAAAAACATTGCATGCATCATTTTCAAACATAAAATTAAATCCATCATCACAAAACTGAGAGATAGTAAGTAGATAGTACTTTAATCCATCAACACAAAGTAATTTTCAAATTAATATAGTATTAGGGTCACCAATTTGGCCTAAGCCGATGATCTTCCCTTTATTATTATCAAAAAATGTAACATATACACCATCAACTTTAATTAGGCTCTTGAAGCATGAATAGTCTCCGCTCATATGTCTTGAACATCCACTGTCCAAATACCATAGGGTTTTATAGGAGCTCTTTAGACAATTTTCCAACAAAACAGATTAAGCATAGGGTAACTTTGGTACGCATATTTTCATGGGTCCCAAGAGGTTAGTAAGTAAAGCTTTGGGAACCCATATTTGTCTTATAGGTTTCCTATAATAAATATATATGTTTTGAGACATGAACACTTTGTTAGGTCCTTTTGATTTTTTTTCAAAAGATTGTCCAAAACTTGAACTAGCAGTGAACTGTCCAGATTTTGGAACAAATTTGTTCTTAATAATCTTTCTCTGTCCTAGTTGATATCCTAAACCAGTTGTGTATTTTAGAGAAATTTTTTCCCAAGCAACTGGGTCAAGGTATCCCTACCAGCAGTAAACTTCTCAATATCTCTTTTTAATTTCTCATTTGATAATTTTAGTTCAGTGTTTTCTTTTAACAGCTGAGTAAATTTTTCTTTTTCAATATCAAAATCAGACTTATAATTGGCATTTAAAGCATGTTGTCTTTTCAATAATTTTTATTTATAATTGAGTTCGTTAAAGTTATCCTCAAGAATTCCACAATATTCAAATAGTTCATCATTAATCACATTTTCATCATTATTTGATTCACTCTCATTCCCAGAATAGTAAGAATTATATATAGGAGAATTGAGTGTTACATCAGATGTTTCTATCATGAAACACAGGTTTACATGATTGTTCTTTTTAGTATCAAAAGTGTTAGATCCACTGGAGCTGTCTTCTGAAGCACTCCAAGTATCATTCATATCCTTTTTATATCCCTTGACCTTGTCTTAATATTTCTTCTTAAACTTCAGCTTGGGGAAATCAGCCTTCACATGACCTTTTCATTTACACTCATAACAGATTATCTCATTTGTGTTTTCATTCCATTTTATTTCCTTTTTACATTGTCCATTACTATCATACATTCTTTTATAATTTTACTTTTAAAAGAACTTATTCTTTCAGAATAAATTTTAGAACCTTCTAGAAAGATGAGCCATCTCATCATCATCTTTAGAATCTGAATCTTCACTGGTGGAACTGTATATAGAAAATTGAACTTTTTCTTTGTCATTTCTCTTTAAGGTATCAGTCTTGAATGCTATAGATTTCTTTCTTGGTTCTTCATCTACTTCTTGATTCACCTTAAGCTCTTCCTCAAAAATCATGCATTTTCCAATTAGTTCCTTCACTGGTAACTTACTTAAGTCGCAGTATTATCAGATGGAAACAAAAGTTCCTCTCCATCTGTTAGGTAGGCATCGAAGCAATCTCATAATATGATCCTGACTATCTATTGGGTTCCTAAACAGACTCATGGTATTTACTATTTCATTGAACCTGAGATACATTTCAGAGATAGATTCATCAGGCTTAATTTTAAAATTATCATATTTAATAGTATAAGTATTTAATCTCATTTCTTTAACATTGGTTGTTCCCTCATAGGAAATAGACAAAGTATCCCAAATTTCATATGAATTTTTACAAGAAGTTATTCTATTGAATTCTTCATCACATAGAGAACACTACAATGAATTCATTGATTTATAGTTACTATTATATGTAGATTTAGTCAATTAAGACCATGTGTCCCTAGAAGTAGTAGGTAATGCATGTTGTTCTTCAATTATGTCCCAAATTTCAGGATCCATGATCTCTAAATACATTTTCATTTTCAATTTCCACTGAGCATAGTTAGTACCATTAAAGAAAGGTGGCCTGTTAGTAGTCTCACCCTCAACTCAGTTATCCATAGTTAATTAGAATTTAAAGAACTAAAAAATTAGATATGACATAAATTTTAATATCTTTAGGATACAACTAAAATCAAAGTTGAAAAGAATATGAAAATCTTGAAAAATAGTTCTGATGGTATAAATACTACCCTATGATACCAAATGTTGGTTAGGGTGGAAACTCAAGAGGGGGTGTGAATTGAGTTCCCACTTAAAATTTCTATTAAAAAACTTATGATAAAATCCCCAATTTGAAAATAGCCCAGTTAATTAAGGTAGTGGAGATATAAATGTTCAATTGGTCAACATGTTTCTCAAAGGTTGATTAGTCCTCATTTGAATCAGTGTAAAACAACTATCCAACTTTTTAAACAGGTTTACTGAATTAAAAACATATACACACAAACTAAAACTAACTATCAGAGTGAATATAAAATAGTTTTATATTTTGAAATTATAAGCAGTGGAAATTAGAAAAACAGAGTATTGAAAAATATAATACACATCAGAGTTAAACAAGAGGTTCAGTCTCAATCCAAGACTTAATCCTCTCTACTTGGCAATCAATTTCCACCAAGTAGTTTATATTAAAAATAAACTTGATACATAACATATATCAGGCATTAAAACAGTTTTAAAAAACTTTCCAGGGATCACACCCTCTACCACATTTTTTTGTGGAAAAAACACACAACCAGGCTACACATGACCTCTTCCACGGTTACACATGGGAAACAAAGTGTATGTAATGTTTGGTGTGAGGATTTTCAGTATCCTCCAGTTCAAGAAAAGGAGATAGTGTGTGAAATAGAAAAACACACACCTCTCAGGAATGTAATATAAAGAAAATAATAGAGCTAATGTTATAAGCATTGAGTTTAGAAGGCTCTATGTGTTTTCATTTTAGCTCTTGACTCCTTGGAGTGAAGAAATTGCAGTTCGAGTCTTTCCCTTGAAGTTGTCTCCAAAACAGAGTGTCATAACTCCAAGTTCTATATTCCAAGTACTAAAGTGTTCCGCTTCTTGGTTTGAAAGATATTTGATGAATTATAGAAGATAGTCTTGAATTTTTTCTCCCAAACAATCTTCGTGAAGCTCTTGGGTTCACATGTAAGTGCCAGTATTCTCCTTGTTCCTCAGATCTAGCTTGAAATGTTCCTCAATCATGCACCCATCATCTTCTCTTCCTTGATCTTCTATTTTATATTTGAGGTCCGAAAATAGGAATAAGAAACCCATGGGCGGTTTTCCTCGTACCTCGTACTATCTCCAGATATGGTCTCTTGATATGTCTACAATCATCATTAATTAATGTCAGAATCATTAAATTTACCAAATATGTCTGTTAGAATAATTTTAATAAATTGACAAAGTATGGAGTAGAAGAGTAGGTATCATTAGACTAGTAGTGGTAGCCTTATCAATGGTAGGATTCATCGGTAGCCTTATAGAAGTAATGATTAGTGGTAACTCTAGAATAGTAGCCTTTGAGTGGTAGACTCGTAGCGGTGAGCTCGCACTGATAACTCAGAAGTGAGGTTCCTCAGTGGAAACCTCTATTAGTAACATCTATCGGTAACCTTCTAGCGGTAACCTTCTAGAAATAACCTTCCAGTGGTAACCTCTATCGATAACCTCTAGTGGTAACCTTCTAGTAGTAACCTTCCAGGGGTAAACTTCTAGAAGTAACCTTCTAGCGGTAACCTTCCAGCGGTAACCTCTATCAATAACCTCTAGCGGTAACCTTCCAGTGGTAACCTCTATCGGTAACCTCTATCCATAACCTCTAGCGGAAACCTCTAGCAGTAACCTCTAGCAGTAACCTCTAGCGGTAACCTTCCAGCGGTAATCTCTATCGGTAACCTGTTACTTAGAGAAATTTAGAACTGTAAACTTAATTGAGAGAGCAGTGAGATTAAAACTACATAGTTATTACCTAATAGAAACTATATAAATGAAACATGATTATCATATAAAAGAAAAATTATTTGGGATTATCAAAATAGATGAGTCCAACAATTGTTATGATGATAGTGATGGTTTTCTTTATGTATCTTGGGTTGTTTAAAAGCTGTACTTTGATTTCAGAAATGCAATGTTTTAAAGTGTCATGTTTTGTTTAATGATTTGAATTGATTGGAATGGTTTGTTGAAATCCCCCTTTGATAAAATGTGAATTTTTTGAAATGTGAATGGAACATGGGAACCCCATCTCGAGACTTCTGGTTCATTTGATTTAAATTGATGATTTTCTTCAAACGTTGGGTTCTCAATACCATGTGATTGGGCCCTATTAATGTTTTCATCATCTAAAAAAAGATCAAATATGACCCCTAACCATCCTATCACCGAAACAACACCTAGACTACAACATACCAAGTGAATTAATGAATAAACATCAACTTCAACCTCTTGTTGATTTCAATCACTTACTGCTTTTTATGGATCTTTTCTGTCTATTTAATCATTGAAGATATCATCAAATTAATCCTACATGAGACCTTCTTTTATATATTTATCACTCCGAATACATGGAGCACCCAATTGAATGAGGATATAGACGAAGTTATCATTTTTCATTTTAAAATCTCTTCCCACTTATCATGTAAATTGCTTATTTCAAATAATAAGTTGGAAAGGTTTTTGCAGTGCATAGATGGTAATCTGATCTGAGTTCCATACATCCTTCCTCCCATGAATTAAAATCTAACAATTATTCCCATTTCATTCTATTACCATGTATAAGAACCCCAATAATTTTATATTTTCATTATTTTTAACATCTTCAATAGGCATTTTTCAATAAAAATAACTAACCTCATGTTTTGTTAAAAATAACTTCTTGTAAGAATGATGCAAAAAGTGATAGAACACAATATAAAGTTTTAGAACATTATTAAGTAGGTTAATTTACATGATTTTTCATTCACAATGACCTATTTCTATAAATTCTCACTTGTAATATTCGTTTCCCCCTACTAACTCCATTGAGGATTCCTTCCACTTTTATTTTAACCTCGGTTCCAATTAGGAAATGGGTTTTTCTTTTTAGTGTGTTCTTTCCCTTTGCCCAAGTTTCCACTCTAGATTTTTTCCAAAGTTGATTATCTTTGTTGGTTCCACTTGTTATAGTTTTTTTCCTAGAACCAACTGTTTGTACTTTGATTACATGAATATTTGATGTGCTCAATATTAAATTAAAAATATTATTACATATGGTTCATTATTCTGCATGAATTTAATGTAATAATTTCCTACAGTATTTATATCCTTGATAAGTTCATAATAGTTTCCTACTATTATGAGAACCTTGAAGTGCTGTGACAATATTCTTAATATAGTTTTGTGTTTGGGTAACATGCTATGATGTGACACATAGTATATAGACCACCAGGTACGAGTACTCATAGGCAGATGAGACTTCTTGTCATGAAGTTTTCACTTGGTAATCTTCAAGATGAGAGATTATGAGAACATAATCACCAATAAAAATTCCACATGTTTTGGTGTCATTAGATATTCCTATCTACGATCATGTGTAATGGACCTTAGACTTTAAGATTATCATTAATGCATGTCACGACTTGCGCACTTAGATTTTCTGATGAAAACCATCACACTATATGTTGGCAAGAAGTAGGGTACATTGGGTGCATCATGAATAACATGTTATTAATGGATAAGTCAATGAAGGATCCCTTTTATCTTTATGGAAGTTCATATCTCATCCATTTGATTGAAATAGATCTGTCACTCTAAATTATATGACCATGGTGTAATAACGAGTATATTTCAGACATTCAAAGAATGATCTATTAAGAATATAGATTTATGACACTGTCATACAACCTAATTGATGAGATATTATGACAAGGATATTTTATTATACAGTGAGCATTCATATGTGGTTGTCATCATTGTGACTTTAAGTTCTTTATCTTGGGTGCCTCGACCCGTTGCTAGATAGTAATCTTGGACTTTAGGAAATCCCACCAAATACCAACGAGAAAGAATCCCATAGGGTCACATACTAAATGTTTCTATTAGTATCTATTAAATCCCATTTGAATTTAATTAATGGAATAAATATTATTCTCAAGACTGAGGAATAATTTTATTTAAGTTATATTGATCGCATAAATTGAATAAATATTTATTCACCTGATTGTGAATAAAATATATTTATTTATTTTATTGAATATTTAATAAATATTTATTTACTTTTTTGTGAATAAAATATTTATTTAATAGAATAAAATATTTATTCGGGTGTTTAATAAATTCAAGAGGAGTTCGAATGGACCAAGACCATGTCCGATGATAAAATAATTATTTACGAGTCAGTAAATACTATTTATCCATTTTGCGCAAGTTGGCACACCACAAAATAATAATAATAATAATAATAATAATAATATAATTGTTATGTGGCATTGAATTTCATTAATATTTATAATTATATTTAATGGATATTAGTCAATTAAATTTAGTAACCAAAATCCCAACTCTATAAATAGACAGCTATGTCTACTGTGTAAAGAATTCAAAAACAATTCAAAGATTAGAAATAGGGAATTGTTTCCCACAAAAAATTCTCTCTAAACTCACCACCCTCTCTCCGTTTCAAGAATTAGGAACCTAAGAGACAATTTATTCAAGACTTAAGAATGAGCGATCAATAACGAACAATACAAGACATTCAATTTACTTTACTAGCACCCAGAGAACGAGTGATGTTTCTAAAACTATTGGAGCACATGGAATCACCACTGGAGGGATTCTACCCTTGGATCCTCACAAGTGAAATGAAGGCTATCCAGAAGGGCCTTTTTAGATGATCAACAACCATCAACGAAGAAAGTTCCTATGCCTGGGTATTTATTTCTTCATATATTAAATAAATTAATTATAAATTTGACGTTCAAGATCCCCACTCTTGGTTTCAAGAAATGATTATGAAAAGAAATTTTAATATATCACTCTCCACTACAACGCTTCCTCTACACCTAGAATCAACAAGTGGTATCATAATGGTCATGTTTAAATTTATAATTATTTCTTTGATTGTTGATCTATGAACAATCATTGATAGATTTTCATTTCTTGTTATTTTTTTAATCCGATTTGAATTAACATGTTATTGAAATTTTAATCATGTTCGTTCAGTGTTTTGTTTTCTTAGAGATTTAAGAAAAAATGAAGAATTATCGGAGATGCCATCAGGAAGTGCCAAATCATTGGCCATTAAAGATGGGTTACACATCATGTGGCTGGAACACACGTCATATACCCATTTGCATTGTATCTAGATGCATTGAGCAATTAAAAACATTCAATGCCTTTATTGAACACCACATGTTGATTGGACCAACCTGGAATACAAAAAGTAAATATGGGATGTGTAGCGGGCATGTACACGCTGTGTAGTCTGGCTGAGTTAACACACTGAAGCCCCAAGCGTGTGACTTGGATATATGACAACTGAGGTACATGGAATGTATCTAGATGTATATGCCATGTAGTCACCCATTAATAAAAAAAATAAAATTACATTAAATTTGAAAAACTGCTACATTAAAACCTTATTTTATTTTTTGGAACACAGTTCTTTGTTTGAAAATTTAATAATTGTTTTAAAGAATTTTAAAATCTCAATTAATTTACTATAATAAATATGTCATTAATGGTTCTACCATTTATTTTTCATGAATTCCATGTTGATGGGTATCTCCAATCAAGTTTGTATGATCATTAAGTTTAAAGGGAATTAATTAATTAATTAATTAATTAATACAAGCATGCTTATCTTAATAAAAAAGAACAAATAAAGAAATGAATGCTAGCCAGTTACTTTTTGCGTATTCATTTCATGTACAAAAAATCATGAGTTTGACCCATACCAATGTATGTTTTGTAATTTATTTAATTAAATTTATTGCTTGGTTTTGTAATTAATTAATATTAAATTAAAAGATGGCCTATGAGTCATAACTCCCTCTATTATTATGTAGGACATGCATATACAAGTATATTTATGTAATCCTCTTTAACCAATCATTCGGTTCCCCTCACCTATGTGTGAGTAATAAATATTAGTAATTAATAGAGGATCCCAAGGCACATGGAGACGGTTCAAGATGGAACCGTAATGACTCCAACTTGATGATACATAGGTGGACATGTGGAATGCTGTAGCTCATGCCAAGTTTGTCATAAGGAGTCATTTACACTAGGCCAGACATTGATTTAATATCTGATCATTAAATCAACCATCAAATAAGAGCATGATCGGGTCATTTAATTAATTAATTATTTTATATCTAAAGCGTTAAACTTATATTTATTGATGCAAGATGAAAATCACATAAATGAATGTATTAATATGAAAAGAAGTAATTTAAATAAATTTGATTATGCGTAAATGTTTTATCTAAACATGGTTAATTAATTAATTAAAAACTCACATAAATTTTAATAAGGCGTGTAAAGGATAAAACAAGATAAAAGTTTAAGCATCATAAAATAAAATACCTCAATTTAATATTAAGTCAGATTAAGAATTCCATTACTTGATTAAGAATAAAACTAAATAGAACTATGTGTTTGACCAACCCTTGTTGGGGAAATTACTTTTATAAGGGGAGTTCTTATGATGGTTTTGGTTTGAATTAACCATTTTAAATCAATAAGAGTATTCCTTTCTAGACTTGTTGTAATTTGGAGGCAAGTGTTGAGAAAAACCAAATTAGGTTTTTTGGATTAAGGAGTCCGCTCAATGGATAAAGGAGCTCCAAGCCCACAGTTGGAAAAGACTTTCCTACCTAAATATCTTCATAATAGCTTTACCAACCATTTTTGGGGTTACATGAAGGGGAATATGGATCCTTTCCACTAGAATGTCCTTGTAACTAGACATTCTAAGTTAAATGGTGAGGGCTATTGGGACTTGATAACATAATGGTTGATTTAATAAAATAAATAAATTTATTATTTTTCATAAAATTCATAATCAAGAAAAGTACTAATAATTTTATTTTTTAATTGTAGAATAGAATGAGAAGCTCATCATCCACACAATCCATACGATAAATGTTGGATAAAGACAATATCTTCATTTGAATTAACTTCCAAGAGTGGTTTATTTTCCTTCAGGTTGTTCTACACCATGAATGGAAATATTATGTGTTATAATCCTCAATTAATGGTCCTACTTCTCAAGAGGTGAGTGATGAAGAGTTCCTAGTCTATGAAAAACATATGAACGATGCGGTCAAAGTTCAATATTTTATGATTTCTTCTATGTCTATTCAAACTCATGAAGTCTCACAAAAACATGGATGCATATAGACTTCTTGAGAACCTTCATGGCCTTTAATAGGAGAGAGTTAGACAAGAATATTTTGAGATTTCGAAGACACTCTTTCATATTAAGCTTGGATAGGGTTCCTTAGATGAGCCTCATGTAGTCAATCTCATTGGCTACATTGAGTGCCTATAGGTTTTAGGGTTTAAACTCCTCAAAGAACTGGGTACCAATATCATTATGTCATCAAACACTCATAGATTCTCCATTTTTTTGTGAATTTTAATATGAACAAAATTGAGAAGTCTATGTCAGAACTTCGTATCCTGCTACACCAAGTAGATAAAGATATGAGGTGTGAAAATCCTTTTGTCCTTATAGTGAACAGACAGAAAGGGAAAACAAATATATTTAAGCCCAAAGCTTCTTCACTCCCTTCCATGAAGAATAAGATCAAAGGGGAATCAAGGGAACAAGATGATTTCTATTTCACATTTGGCAAGAAGGGACACGGGAAGAAAAACTACACCTAGCTAAAGAAGTAAGGGGAAGCTTCAGGTGCCTTTGTTATTGTGTGAAATTTATATATTTCTAAAATTTGGGTATTAGATACAACTTGTGGTGCCCACATATGTATTCAAATATAGAAACCAAGTAGATTTAGAAAAATTGACTGAGGGGAGGTAGTCTTACGAGAATCCAACAGAGCTAAAATTGCTGTTGTAGCTATTGGGGACTACCAACTCACATTACTGACTAGAATGATCTTGGTTTTAAAGGGTTGTTGTTATGTTCCTTTAGTTACAAAAAACATTATTTATTTATCTAGAATAGATACAGATGGATTCAATTTCAAATTTGTAAATAAATGTTGTTTTTTTAAAAGATAGAATTTTTTTATGGTAAGGCACATTTACATAACGGTCTTTACATGTTGGAATACATGAAACAAGTAATGGAAATAGATAACGAAGTTACTTCACATTAATCATACCACAACCAACTTTGGCATCACTGTCTAGGTCATGTAAATAAAAAAAATTGAAAAAATTACATCAAGATGGATATTTAGATTCTTTCAAACTAAAACCACTTGGTGTATGTCAATCATATTTACAAGGAAAAATGACCAAATCCCCATTTTGTGGGAAATGTGAAAGGTCTAAAGAGCTTCTTGAATTAGTTCATACCGATGTGTGTGGACCATTTCCTATTGAAACAAGGGGAGGTTAATCATACTTCAAGAGTTTTACTAATGTTTTTAATAGATAGGGATATATTAAATTAATGAGGTATAAGTCAGATTCTTTTAATAAATTCAAGGAATAAAAGAATGAAGTTGAGAGCCTTCTTGGTAGAAAGATTAATAAACTTCACTAAGGAAATGGTGGGGAATATCTTAATCATGAATTAATTGATTACTTATGAGAGTTTGTGATCCTATCCCAACTCACTCCTCCTTACATGCCTCAGTGGAATGGTGTAATGGAAAGGAGGAACCACACCTTATTGGAAATGGTGAGATCAATGATAAGTCATGCGAGTCTTCCATTTTCCTTTTGGGGATATGTGTTACAAACAATGACACACATACTAAACCATGTACCAAATAAATTGATAAATAGTATTCCATATTAATTTTGGAGTGGAAGAAAAACCATGTTATAGAATTTAAATGTGTGGGGAAGAAAATCATCCGTTAAGGCCTCTTCAGGTAACAAACTCTCATCCAGAGGCACAAAGTGTACCTTTATAAGATACTCTAAGGAAACAAGGGAATATTAACTATATGAACCCTCATAAAAAAAGGTTATAGTGGCAAGAAAATCCATACTCCTTGAGAGGGATAACATCTCCAAAAGAGATAGTGGGATAGGAATAAACTTCGATGAAGTCGAGGCTCAAGGCACATGAGAGTTGGTACATGATTATATTCCACAAAGCCCCATGGAAGAAGAAATTATTCTAGAGAAAAAATACAATATAGGAGTAAAAGAGAGGTTAGAATAATATAATGGTATTGTTTTCTAGTTACTAATGATGGTGACTAATTATTAGTTAATAATAATGATCCTCTAACATACAAGGAAGCCGTAAGTGGAACAAATGTTGCCAAGTGTCAAGAATCCATGAATTCTAAAATGGATTCCATGTACCAAAACCAAGTCTAGATTTTGGTAGATCCTCCAGTGGTTGTAAAGACGGTTGGTTAAAAATGGGTATTCAATAAGAAACTAGACATGGAAGGAAAAATCAGTACCTATAATGTGTTACTGGTTGTAGAAGGGTTTAAACATTGTCAAGGAATTGACTAAGAGAAAACCTTTTCACTTGATAAAATTCTGAAATTAATTAAAATTATACATGTCATTACAACATACCATGACTATGAGATTTTGAAAATGGATGATAAGATATCCTTCCTTAATAGGAATCTCTAGGAAGATGCCTACATGATAAAACCTGAAGGGTTTGTGACTCCAAAGGATTCCAATAAGATATAAAAGTTGAAAAAAATCCATTTATGCATTAAATAAAGAATCCAGGTCATGGAAAATTTATTTTGATGAATCCATAACAAAATTTGGTTTTATAAAGAATGAATGTGATCCTTGTGCCTAAAAACAGTTTGGTGGGAGTTCAGTCATTTTCTTAATAGTATATATTGATGACATATTAATTATTGGAAATGAAATAACAATGTAGTAGTCTATTAAGGAATGATTGAATAAATTATTTTCCATGAAAGACTTGGGAGAGGTAGTATATATTATTGGGATCAAGATCCAATGTGATATACCCAAGAGTTTTCTTGGCATAAGTCAAAGCACATACATTGACATGATACCGAAGAGATTCAATATGGAACAATCCAAGAGGTTATTTTTTCCAGCATCTCGCAACATTAACTTTCCAAGAAAATGTGTCCTCAGAACCATGTGGAAATAAATTAAATGGTAAGGATTCCATATGAATCAGAGATTGGGTCAGTCATGTATGCTATGCTATGAAATAGGCTAGATGCTACCTATACATTAAGTGCATTAGGATGATATCAAGATGATGTAAGTGACTGCCATTGGAAGTCAATCAAGACTATCCTTAAGTATCTAAGGCATACCAAGGACATGTTCCTAGGTTATGTAGGAGATGAGGAACTAGTCATTAGAGGATATGCAGATTCTAGTTTCCAAACTGATCAAGATGACATGAAGTCACAAATAGGATACATATTCACTTTGAAAGGAGGTTATGTGAGATATAAGAGCTCAAAGTAGGCTATGGTCACAGATTTTACAGTAGAGTCTGAGTATATTGTAGCTTCTGAGGAATCTAAATAAGTAGATCGAATTCAAAATTTAGTCTAAGAGTTTGATGTGGTACCTAGTAGTAATGATCCCATCTCACTCTATTGTGATAATAGTACAATGATGGATATCACAAAAGAGAAAAGGTATTATCAGTGGACAAAGCATACTTTGGAAGTATCATCTCTTGAGGGATTTTTCTTAGATATGTGAGGTTATAGTGAGTAATATTTCCACAGAATACAATATGGTGGACCCCTTTACCAATGCCTTGACTTAGCAGAAGCATGATTATCAAGTTAGTTCTAGCAGATTAAAAGTCATAGGAAGTTGGATCTGGTATAAGTTGGAGTTTTTTAGAGTTATTTTCCAAGAACCATCTATTTTTACTTTGATTATATAAATATTCTATGTATTAAATATTAATTTAAACATAATATTAAATATTTTTCATTGTTCTTCGTGAATTTAATGTAATATTATTCTAGATCATTTGTCGCACTGATAAGGTCATAGTCATTACCCAATATGATGATAACATTGAAGTGAAATGAAAAATACTCTTAGTATAGTTTTTCAGTTAAATAACATGATATTATAGGACACATAATACATAGACTGTCAGGTATGAGTACTCATAAAAAGATGAGACTTATTCTTGTGAAGTTAGTACTTAGTAATCTCTAAGATGGGAGATTATTAGAACAGACCCGCCAGTAGGAATTACATTTGTTTTGGTGTCATTAGATACTCCTATCAACGAGCATGTTTAGTGGTACTTAGACATTAATATTATCATTAATTCATGTCACAACTTGCACACTTAGATTTTCTAATGAAAACCATCATGCCATATGTTGATGGGAAGTAGTGTATGTTGGGTGCATCATGAATGACATAATATTAATAGATATTTCAAGGATGTTTTTCCCCTTCCATATTTATAGAAGATGACATCTTGGCCCTTTTATTGAAATAGAATCGTCATCCTAAATTACATGGCCCTGGTGTAACGATGATTTTATTTCAGATAGTCAAAGAATTATGTATTGAACATATTGGTCGATGAAACCGTCATGTAACATGCTTGATGATAAATTGTGATAAAGGAATTATATTACACAGTGAACATTTGTATACAGTCATCCTCATTTTGACTTTAAGTTCATTATTTTGGGTGCCTTAACCCATTTCTAGATAAAATATTGAACTTTAGGCAAGCCCACCTAATGCCAATGAGAATGAATACTTGAGGATCACACACTAAGTGTTCAAGTTAGTCTCGATTAAATTCTATTTGAATTTAATTAATAGAATAAGTATTATTATCATGGAAGAGTAATAATTTTATTCAAGTTATATTAATCACATTTATTGAATATATATTTATTCATTGGATTGTAAATAATATATACATATTTATATATATTTTATTGAATATTTAATAAATATTTATTTACCACTATATGAATAAAATATTTATTTAAGAGAATAAAATATTTATTCAGGTGTTCCATCAATGAAAGAGGATTTTGAATGGACCAAGGCTGTGTCTGGTGATAAAATAATTATTTATGAGTTGGTTAATATTATTTATCCATTTTTCGCAAGTTGGTGCTGTCACGACCCGTCCTCGGGGCCCGTGCCGTGACTACCCCAAGCCCGCCTTCCATAGGCCAGGGGCTGGCGACTAGAACCAAGGCTTAAATCCAAGAAAAAGGGAAGGCATTGCCTTTGTAAAGTAAACAAGCACCACAGAGTAAGCAAGCGGAAAAAGTAAACACTAAGTAAAAGCTGGTACAACAGTAAGTGCGGAAAAGTAAAGGGGGCCGGAAATACAAGCCCAACTGTAAAGTACAATTGAAAGGGGAAAAAACAACTGAAAAGTAAAGCCGCAGCGTCGATCCGTCCTCTGGAAGTCCCACCTAGAGGGTGAGTACAGATAGCCTCCACAGCTCCTCGGTCCAGCCGTCCGCTCCGAGTACACTCCGCCTAGTGGTCCACCTCCAGGTACCGTCCTGCTCCGCAATCCTCCACTGCGATCAGCACTGTCCGTCGTCTGTAACCAACACAACGTAGTGCGGGCATAGCCCGTGCAGGGGTGAGTATAAGCTACTCAGTAGGGACCCCGAGACCCCCGAAGGTCTTCCAGAATCCACAAAGGATAAACCACAAAGGAAAGATAGAAATCACGAAGTAACATCCGACACGACTTAGGTATATGCCCATACATATACCTAAGTCATCAATTCTCGCTCGGCTCCAACATCCGAGCTCAGGTACAACCCAGTCCACAAAGGAAAACAAAACGTAAAATCCACACAGGATAGATCAACACAATCCACAAAGGAAAGTAAAACGTAAATCCACACAGGATAGCACAACACAATCCACAAAGGAAAGTAAAACAGAGTTTCAGCTCACATAGGTATACTTTTTCGAATGAAGATAGAGATGATCACTGATCCATCTAAGTCGTCGGACCCACAAAGGATCAAAAGGTACTAACCTCCGCAAAGACCCACACAGGATCGGGCCCACACAGGAACTGTAGGCGCTGGCTCACACAGAACCGCTGAGCGTTGACCCACATAGGATCGGACCCACACAGGATCGGTAGCACTGATCCACACATGATCGCTGAGTGCTGTATTCGTCGTCGTCGAATCCACTGAGGATCTCTGCACAGTCGTCGTCGTCACAGTAGCAGTCGCAGCCAGCTCTAGGGTTCCCGCACACAGCAAGCTCGTTCGGGAGGGTCCGCTCCACGAGTCGAGAGGCTGATACATCAACTGACACATAGTCCAGAGTTGATGTATCCAAAAGTTCCGTATCATCAACAGGAACTCAACGTCGCAGACGACGCGTCAATCGGATGCCCGGTCTAAGAGTTATTGGCTTTTTCGTCCCAGGGGCCCGGTTGGTTTTTAAGGCAAAACCAACCCGACCGTACTCCACCTACGTCCAAACCTCGGGCGGAGCATGCCAAAAGATCCGTCTCACTTAGAGGAAAACAACAAAGTCAACGTCACGTCAATCGGACGTCTGAAGCTCAAGATATAAGTGTTTCCGCTCCGAGGGCCCGGTTGGTTTCGTGTACGAACCAACCCGGCCGAACACAAAGTAATCCGAAACCTTGAGTGAGATATACCGAAACGACCGTCTCGATCCAAGGATCGCATCGCCACTGACAGCACGTCGTTCGGAGGCCCGTAGCTCAAGTTACGGGCAAAAGACTGAAAACGGTCTGAAGATGGGGGGTCTGGGCCCGGACCGCGCCGGCCCAACCCCCCCTGGGTCGACCCGACCCGGGTCCGGGTCCGACCCGGTTCGGCGCAGCCCGGACCGGCTAGGGCGCGGCCCGGCCGGTCGGGTCGGCCCGGCTCGGCTCGGCCGAGCGGCCGAGCGAGGGAGCCGCGGGGCATTGCCCCCACGGGATGAAGGTGTCGCGGCCCCGCGTGGGGATACGCTGGATCAGCGGATGCGGCAAAGCCGCATCCCGTGTGTACCGGACCCATGCGGCCGCGGGTCCGCTGGCCGCCGCCGCCGCGGCTTCAACCGCGGCGGCCCTGTCTGGCGGCGCGCCGGGGCGCCACCGCCTCCGGCCGCCGGCGCCGCCGCGCCGGCGACCCGCGCCACCGGTGGGTTCCGCGGGCCACCGGAGTTGCTCCGGTGGTCTGATTTCGTTTCCGTCTGCGCCGTAGCTCCTCCCGGGTCCCGTACTTCACTGCGGAAACAACGAATCACCTCTGCGGCATGTTTTGTCATCGCCCGCCAATCCGCACATCAACGAAGAACTGTGGAGGGTTGTCGGGCCATGTTTGTTTGGCCCGCACCCTCCGCGTTAGGTGATAACAATCAGGAATAAAATATTCAACACATGAATAACAAGCAAGGAACAATTTTAATAGAATTAAGATTGAACTTGACCCGGGTTCTTTGTTTTTAAAAGAAACAATCACAGGAATTAAAGATTGTTCTCAAATAAAAATCCCTACCTTGTCAAGTCGTCGCACGTGCGTTCTTCACGGAATTGATCGTCGCGGAAGGAGGCGATCGTCGCGTCGCGGAAGGGCGTCGCGTCTTCGCTGAAGGGTGTCACGTCGATGAACTCCGAGGTTCAAGAACATGTAGATTTAATTATATTAATTAAGTCCATGATGTTGTTATAACCCACAAAGATATTTAAAAGAAGAAACCCAAAATCTCCTACCTCAAGCAGTTGGTGATCGGAGATCTTTGCAGGGAAGAACGTCTCGGAAGAAGCGTCTTCGATCTTCGAGGGTGACGGCGTTCTTCGCGTTCTTCGCGTTCTTCGCGTTCTTCACGAAGGAGGATGAAGGCACAAAATTTGTCAAAACCTCTCAACGAGCAATTCTCCAGAAGTCGTGCGTTGGTCTTATTTTATTATTACGCCAACGGATTGTAAACAGGTTAATAAATGATTAAATTAATTCATAGAATTAATTCAACGAATAAAACTGCCCAATTAATTGGTGCGTTAAGAATTTAAGAAAACGCGTCAGTTGACTTTCATAATGACGGGTTTTCGCAGGTGCGTTACTTAGCGGAAAAGAAATGGCGGGGCTCGTGCGGGCCCCACCTCACAAATATCCTACCAGGAGGGTAGGATATTTCGGGTTCTACCCTATCCGCTTCAACTCAGCTTAAGCAGCTTAAATTGGCTTTTAAGTGGCTTTAAGTGAAATAAAATAAAGTTTGTCGTACCAATTATTTTATTTCTTAACTTTAAGCCCAAAAATTAAAAACCACACCCGAGAAAACGAAACTCCGGAAGAGGCGTTTCTAAGAAAATACCGGCGCTGCGATTCCATCAGTTCCCTCAGAATTTGATTCCGAGCACCGGTTCAAAAGTTAGAAAAACCCGGTCGTTCGTTCACTGAACGTACCCGAGCCAATCTTCGGAAAATGATTCCGGGCACACCGGGCCTCGGAATCAGGTGCCGTCAGAAACTGCGTTCTTGTAAAATTCCAAAGAAAATTAAGAAAAAAATTCCTTGAAATTTATGGGTCGTTAAATCACTCCCACCTCAGGGATTTACATCCCCGTAAAGATACATCATAAACTAGGGAAACAAATGTGGGTACTGAGCACGCATCTGAGCCTCCCGCTCCCAAGTGCTCTCCTGGAGGTTCCCGTGCTGCCATATGATGCGCACTAGTGGAATCAATCATCCACGAAGGACCCGCTCCTGTCGATCCTTGATCTCCACCGGGACCCCCGAAAAAGTCTCCCCATCATCCACGTCTAGCTCCCCATGGTCAATGATATGTGTCGGGTCGTGCACGTATCTCCTCAGCTGCGATACGTGGAATACGTCGTGCACCCGGTGCAACTGAGGTGGTAGAGCTAGGCGATAAGCCACCTCGCCAATCCTGCTGATGACCTGGAAAGGTCCGATGAAGCATGGAGACAACTTACCGCCTCGGCCAAATCTCCGTAATCCACGTCGCGATGAGACACGCAAGAAGACGTGGTCGCCATCCTCGAACTCTAATGGCCTCCGCCTCCTATCAGCATAAGAATTCTGCCAGCTTTGAGCTATCCTCATCCGCTCCTGGATGACCTGGACCTTCTCTATCGGTGCCCGGACCATCTCTGGTCCCACAAGTACTGACTCCCCAGGGTCTGTCCAGCACAAAGGAGATCTGAAAGGTTTGCCGTACAACGCCTCATATGGTTCCATCCCGATGGTGGAGTGGTAGCTGTTGTTGTACGCGAACTCCACCAAGGGTAGGTGGTCCTCACAGCTATGACCAAAGTCGATGACACATGCGCGGAGCATGTCCTCGAGAGTCTGAATGGTCCTCTCTGTCTGTCCATCCGTCTGAGGGTGAAAGGCGGTGCTCAGACGAAGCTGCATTCCGAACGCCTCCTGCAACCCCTTCCAAAGCCGGGAAGTAAAGCGAGCATCTCGATCGGAGATGATAGATGATGGAACACCATGAAGTCGTACAATCTCCTGAACATAGAGACGCCCCAAGCTCTCCACTAAGCCTTGCTCTCTGATGGGTAAGAAGTGAGCCGACTTGGTGAGTCGGTCGACAATCACCCAGATGGAGTCGTGACCTCTAGAAGTGCGTGGAAGTCCAGTCACGAAGTCTATAGATATCCCATCCCACTTCCACTCCGGGACCTCCAAGGGCTGTACCAAGCCTGCTGGTACCTGATGCTCTGCCTTCACCTGCTGGCAGGTGAGGCATTGAGAAACAAACTCTACCACAGCCTTCTTCATGCCTGGCCACCAGTGCTGTCGTCTAAGATCCTGGTACATCTTCTCCACTCCAGGATGTACCGCCAAAGGAGAAGTGTGAAACTCTCTCAGAACCTCCTCTCATAAAGAGACTGGTACCAAGGTACGTCATCTGAGAAGGATGTCGTGCTTTGCTCCAAAGGAGAAGCCATCAGGTTCCTGTCCTGAGGATAACTGCGCATGCCGCGTCTCACAGTCGACATCCCCACGTTGTGCCTCTCTGACTCACTGTAGTAGTGGAGGAGTGACTGTGAGAGACTGAAGGAAGGCTGCTCCATCCCTATCCATGAAGGATATCCGCAAAGTGGCTAGCTGCTCTGTCGCCTCCTCAAGTAGCTGGATGCCCGTCCTCCTACTGAGAGCATCGGCTACCACGTTCCCCTTCCCAGGAGTATAGAATATCTAAAAGTCATAGTCCTGGAGGAACTCGAGCCATCGCCACTGTCTCAGGTTTAGGTCATTCTGAGAGAAGATGTACCTGAGACTCTGATGGTCAGAAAAGTCTGTAAAGCGCTCGCCCATCAGGTAGTGTCACCATGTCTTCAGAGAGAAGACCACTGATGCTAACTCCAGGTCATGGGTAGCATAGTTCTGCTCATGCGGCCTCAACTGACGTGATCCATAGGCGATCACTGCCCGCTCCTGCATCAGGACACACCCGAGTCCGGTCCCTGACGCATCACAATAGACTACGTACCCTACTCCCTCCTCAGGAAACCTCAAGATAGGGGCACTGGTCAATCTCTTTCTCAGCTCCTGGAAGTTCTGCTGACATCTGTCTGACCACACAAAGGGTTTCCCCTTCTTCTTCAAAGCTGAGAGTGATTCCGCAACTCTGGAGAAGTCTGGAACGAATCTTTGGTAGTATCCAACTAATCCCAAGAAACTCCGCACCTCCGTCACGCTCCTGGGTGGATCCCAAGCTAGCACTGCCTCGATCTTCGCAGGATCCACTGCAACTCCCGCCTCAGAGATGACGTGCCCCAAGAAGTGGACCTCACGTATCCAAAACTGACACTTCGAGATCTTGCCATAAATCTGGTGCTCTCGGAGTGTGTCTAGTACAACCCGTAAGTGGTAGGCGTGATCCTCCTCAGTTGTCGAGTATATCAAAATGTCGTCGATGAAGACCATGAAAAATCGATCGAGGTATGGCTAAAAGATCCTGTTCATGAGGCCCATGAACACTGCTGGAGCATTGGTTACGCTGAATGGCATAACCAAGAACTCATAGTGGCCATACCAACATCTGAAGGCCTTCTTCTGCACGTCCTCGTCCCGAACTCTGAGTTGAGGATAGCCTGACCTGAGGTCTATCTTCGAGAACCACCGTGCTCCCTTGAGCTGATCGAAGAGGTCATCAATCCTCGGTAGTGGATACTTTTTCCTCACTGTCACCTGGTTCAGGCGACGATAGTCTACACACAGTCGCAAGCTTTCGTCCACCTTCTTGGCGAACAATATCGGTGAAGCCCAAGGTGAAACACTGGGTCAGATGAAACCCTTGCCCTGCAAGTCCTCCAACTGTACCCGTAGCTCTCAAAGCTCAGCGGGGGCCATCCGATATGCTGGAGTCGATATCGGGGCTGTCCCGGGGTACAGGTCGATATGAAAGTCAACCTCTCTGTGAGGAGGTAGCCCTGGAATGTCGTCAGGAAAGACGTCCACATATTGATCCACCACTGCAGGAAAACTAGGACTCCGCACGTCAACTGCTCCTAGGATGAGGCTAGCCAACTAATGATTGATGGGTTGTCCTCTCCTCTGCGGAAGTCCATCCTGTGCTGCGAAGGCTCCCTTCTCACCGGTGAAGGTGAACCTACTCCCGTCAGTGTGTACACATCGCACCTTGCGCCTAATACAGTCAATCTGTGCATAGACTGTAGATAACCAATCCATGCCCAAGATGAAGTCGTAAGACCTCGACGCTGCTACAAGAAGATCCCAGCCGAAGCTCTCGCCTCCTAGAGTAAGCTCACACTGCCGACACCAGTGTGTAATCATCGAGTTTGCTCCCGTAGGAGTCTCTAGCCATAAGGATCGAGCCAACGAATCTGTCGGAATCTCCGAGCTCCGAACAAGGGCAGCGGCTATGAAAGAGTGACTCGCTCCTATGTCTATAAGAACTGCAGCAAGGGTGGAATAGACACAGATCGTACCTCAAATCATCTCGGGCGCACCGTGGTCGTAGGCCTCCACTGCCTGGAGCTGTTCCTGTCTCTACCCGCCAGCTCCCTGTGGTCGAGGTGGACCTCCTGGTGGTGGTGGTGGCAAAGCCTCAAAGCGTCGCCCACCACCTGCTGCTCAGACAGATCCCCTGCCTCGCCCACCTCCTCCCTGCAGACCCCATGGTTGACCCTCTGCCTCTGCCTGGGTGGCCCCTCCACCGTCTGCTGCTCCTCGGCACGGCGGGTCGGGCAGTCACGAGCCATGTGGCCCTGCCCGCCGCATGCGTAGCACTGCCTGCCTCTCGAAAGACTGGCTCCGCGCTGTGTGCCCTGCACTGCTGAGCCAGTGTCCTGAGGTCGTCTGCCGGAAGGTCTGGTCTGCCTAGACCCATGAGTCATCCGTCGGCTACCTGCTACCAAAGACTCCGCTTCCTGCCGCCCTACGATAGGTCTCGCTGTGGACTCAGCAAGAAAGCTCTCGATCATAAGGGCTCGCTCTAGAACTCCTGCCTGAGTTGGAATGCTGAGGGAGATCAGCGATGCCCTGATCTCGTGTCTCAATCCCTGCTCAAAGGTCCGGGCCTGGAAGAATGGGTCCCGTACCATGTCGGTCGAGTAGCGCGAGAGATCGGTGAATCTCGCCGAGTACTGGGCGACCATCAAGCTGCCCTGCCGCAGCTGAAGAAGCTCCTGGATGCGCACCGCACGGAGGGTGGACGGGACGAACTCTGAGTGTAAGAGGCCCTCAAAGTCTGTCCAGTGGAGAGATACCTCATCATGCACCTGGAGCATCAAGCTCCACCATCGGCCTGCTGCCGCGTGCAGTAGGCTCGCAGCGAGGATCACCATGAGGTCTGCTGGTGTCCTCACTAGCCTGAAAACTCGTACGACTGCCTCCAGCCAGTCCTCGGCTGCCTGGGGGTCCATCTCCCCACGGAACCTAGGCGGTCACTAGCGCTGAAACTCGTGCAGTGCACTGAGGCGACGTGCATCGTCAGCGGCTGGTGCTGGAAGCATCGGTGGCTTGGCGGGTAGAGGTACCGCCGGTGCCTCTGCTGTCAAAGGGCCCTGTACCGAGGCCTCATCGCTCGGCGGGCTGTCGTCACGTACAACTCTCAGAACCCTAGCTGGCTGCCGTTGTGGAGCCATCCTGAAAGGAAACAGGTGCGCCACAGTCAGAACAGTATACCTGGTGAGCTGATACAAGTAATCACAAAGAAAACTTGAAACACGCATGCAATCAATGTTTTCGTGCATTAAGTCGGAAATCAGAAGTCAGGGTCCTGGTGTACGGATACGTCGGCCGCCGCACCAACACTGGACTCCCTAGACTGATAACCACACCCAATAAGCTAAACACTATTGCTTCAGATAGAAGAAGGATCAGAGTCTGTGGTAGAACCGACTGCCTCTGATACCAATTTGTCACGACCCGTCCTCGGGGCCCGTGCTGTGACTACCCCAAGCCCGCCTTCCATAGGCCAGGGGCTGGCGACTAGCACCAAGGCGTAAATCCTGGAAAAAGGGAAGGAATTGCCTTTGTAAAGTAAACAAGCACCATAGAGTAAGCAAGCGGAAAAAGTAAACACTAAGTAAAAGCTGGTACAAGAGTAAGTGAGGAAAAGTAAAGGGGGACGGAAATACAAGCCCAACTGTAAAGTACAACTGAAAGGGAAAAAAAACAACTGAAAAGTAAATCCGCAGCGTCGAGCTGTCCTCTGGAAGTCCCACCTGGAGGGTGAGTACAGATAGCCTCCACAGCTCCTCGGTCCAGCCGTCCGCTCCGAGTACACTCCACCCAGTGGTCCACCTCCAGGTACAGTCCTGCTCCGCAATCCTCCACCGCAATCAGCGCTGTACGTCGTCTGCAACCAACACAATGTAGTGCGGGCATAGCCCGTGCAGGGGTGAGTATAAGATACTCAGTAGGGACCCTGAGACCCCCGAAGGTCTCCCAGAATCCACAAAGGATAAACCACAAAGGAAAGATACAAATCACGAAGTAACATCCGACACGACTTAGGTATATGCCCATACATATACCTAAGTCATCAATTCTCGCTCGGCTCCAACATCTGAGCTCAGGTACAACCCAGTCCACACAGGAAAGAAAAACGTAAAATCCACACAGGATAGCTCAACACAATCCACAATGGAAAGTAAAAAGTAAATCCACACAGGATAGCTCAACACAATCCACAAAGGAAAGTAAAACGTAAATCCACACAGGATAGCAGAACACAATCCACAAAGGAAAGTAAAACAGAGTTTCAGCTCACACAGGTATACTTATTCGAATGACGATAGAGATGATCACTGATCCATCTAAGTCGTCGGACCCACAAAGGATCAAAAGGTACTAACCCCCGCAAAGACCCACACAGGATCGGGCCCACACAGGACCTGTAGGTGCTGGCTCACACAGAACCACTGAGCGCTGACCCACACAGGATCGAAACCGCACAGGATCGGTAGCACCGATTCACACAGGATCGCTGAGTGCTGTAGTCGTCGTCGTCGAATCCACTGAGGATCTCTGCACAGTCGTCGTCGTCACTGTAGCAGTCGCAGCCAGCTCTAGGGTTCCCGCACACAGCAAGCTCGTTCGGGAGGGTCCGCTCCACGAGCCGAGAGGCTGATACATCAACTGACACATAGTTCAGAGTTGACGTATCCAAAAGTTTTGTATCGTCAACAGGAACTCAACGTCGCAGACGGCGCGTCAATCAGACGCCCAGTCTGAGAGTTATTGGGTTTTTCGTCCCAGGGGCCCGGTTGGTTTTTAAGGAAAAACCAACCCGACCGTACTCCACCTACGTCAAAACCTCAGGCGGAGTATTCCAAAAGATCCATCTCACTTAGAGGAAAACAACAAAGTCAACGACACGTCAATCGGACGTCCGAAGCTCAAGATATGAGGGTTTCCGCTCCGAGGGCCCGGTTGGTTTCGTGTACGAACCAACCCGGACGAACCCAAAGTAATCCGAAACCTTAAGTGTGATATATCGAAACGACCGTCTCGATCCAAGGATCGCATTTCCGCTGACAACGTTTCGTTCGGAGGCCCGTAGCTCAAGTTACGGGCAAAAGACCGAAAACGGTCCGAAGACGGGGGGTCTGGGCCTGGACCGACCCGGCCCAACCCCCCAGGGTCGACCCGACCCGGGTCTGGGTCCGACCCGGTTCGGCGTGGCCCGGACTGGCCAGGGCGCGACCTGACCGACCGGGTCGGCCCGAATCGGCTCGGCCGAGCGGCCGAGCGAGGGAGCCGCTGGGCGCTGCCCCCGCGGGATGAAGGTGTCGCGGCTCCGCGTGGGGCCGCGCTGGATCAGCGGACGCGGCAAAGCCGTGTCCCATGTGTGCCGGACCCGCGCGGCTTCAGCCGCGACGGCCCTGTCTGGCGGCGCGCCGGGGCGCCGCCGCCTCCGGCCACCGGCGCCGCCGCGCCGGTGACCCGCGCCGCCGGTGGGTTCCGCGGGCCACCGGAGTTGCTCCGGTGGTCCAATTTCGTTTTCGTCTGCGCCGTAGATCCTCCCGGGTCCCGTACTTCACTGCGGAAACAACGAATCACCTCTGCGGCATGTTTTGTCGTCACCCGCCAATCCTCACATCAACGAAGAACTGCGGAGGGTTGTCGGGCCATGTTTGTTTCGCCCGCACCCTTCCGCGTTAGGTGATAACAATCGGGAATAAAATATTCAACACATGAATAACAATCAAGGCACAATTTAATAGAATTAAAATTGAACTTGACCCGGGTTCTTTGTTTTTAAAAGAAACAATCACGGGAATTAAATATTGTTCTCAAATAAAAATCCCTACCTCGTCAAGTCGTCGCATGCGCGTTCTTCGCAGAATTGATCATCACGGAAGGAGGCGATCGTCGCGTTGCGGAAGGGCGTCGTGTCATCGCGGAAGGGCGTCGCGTCGTCGCGGAAGGGTGTCGCGTCGACGAACTCCGAGGTTCAAGAACATGTAGATTTAATTATATTAATTAAATCCATGATGTTTTTATAACCCAAAAAGAGATTTAAAAGAAGAAATCAGAAATCTCCTACCTCAAGCAGTTGGTGATCGGAGATCATTGCGGGGAAGAACGTCTCAGAAGAAGCGTCGTCGATCTCCGAGGGTGACGGCGTTCTTAACGTTCTTCGCGTTCTTCGCATTCTTCGCGAAGGAGGATGAAGGCACAAAATTTGTCAAAACCTCTCAACGAGCATTTCTCCAGAAGTCGTGCGTTGGTCTTATTTTATTATTACGCCAACGGATTGTAAACAGGTAAAGAAACGATTAAATTAATTCATAGAATTAATTCAACGAATAAAACCGTCCAATTAATTGGTGCGTTAAGAATTTAAGAAAACGCGTCAGTTGACTTTCATAATGACGGGTTTTCGCGGGTGCATTACTTAGTGGAAAAGAAACGGCGGGGCTCGTGCTGGCCCCACCTCACAAATATCCTACTAGGAGGGTAGGATATTTCGGGTTCTACCCTATCTGCTTCAACTCAGCTTAAGCATCTTAAAGTGGCTTTTAAGTGGTTTTAAGTGAAATAAAATAAAGTTTGTCATACCAATTATTTTATTTCTTAACTTTAAGCCCAAAAATTAAAAACCACACCTGAGCAAACGCCACTCCGGAAGAGGAGTTTCTAAGAAAATACCGACGCTGCGATTCCATCAGTGCCCTCGGAATTTGATTCCGAGCACTGGTTCAAAAGATAGAAAAACCCGCTCGTTCGTTCACTAAACGTACCCGAGCCAAACTTCGGAATATGATTCTGGGCACACCGGGCCTCGGAATCAGGTGCCGTCAGAAACTACGTTCTTGTAAAATTAAAATAAAATTAATAAAAAAATTTCCTTGAAATTTACGGGTCTTTACAGGCGCACCAAATAATAATAATAATAATATTATTATATGGAATTATATTTCATTAATGGTTATAATTATTTTTTATGGATGTTATGAAATTAAATTTTGTATTTGAAATCCCAACTCTATAAATAGATAGCTATATCTATTGTGTAAATAATTCGAAACCAATTATATGTTTGGGAATAGAGAATTTTTGAACCTAAGGAATTCTCCCTCGACACATCCTCCTCTCTCCCTCTCAAGAATGAGAAACCCAAGATATAATCTCTTCAAGACCAAAGAATGAGCGATCAATAATGAACAACGCAATACATTCAATTCACTACACTAGAACCCAAAGAATGAGTGGCGTTACTTGAAGACCATTAGAGCCTGTGTAGATCACCACTAGAAGAATTATACCATTGGATCCTCACAAGTGCAACGAAGTTAACCTAGAAGGGCCTTTTTGGATGATCAACAATCATAAAAGAAGAAAGTTCCTAAGCCTAGGTATTTATTTTTTTAGATATTAAATAAATTAATTATAAATTTGACGTTAAATATCCTCTCTCTTGGTTCCAATCAATTATTGTTAAAATAAATTTAAATATATTGCCCAACGCTTCCACTGTACTAAGAACCATCACCATTGAGGATGAGTTTTTTTCCAGTTTATCACAGGTAGTTGGGCTTATACTCTAACCATTAGTGTGAGATGAGGCTTTTTGCTAATCCCACTCAGGCCGTCTTCAACTTTTATTGAATTTGATTGTTTTTTCCATCTCTAATAATAATTTTAATTTATGTTCTTTTAGGATTCATCCTAGCCATGTGAATTATTTAAATTTGAATCATTCATAAAACTCCAATTAGATAGTTCATTAGTTTTTTTACTGTAGCTTGAGAACCCCGACCTGAGAATTTTTATAAGGCCCCGACCTTAAACCTTACTTAATATTGAATTAAATGAATAATTCACATTGAGGATATTTTCAGGTTTATATTTTTAGAGAATTAGATCATAAATCATGAATTACATTCCACATTTAGACAAAGTGGTTACATAAAAGATAGTATTCGTTTTTTTCCCATCAACAGAAACATATTTAAAATAAAACATGGATTCTTTATTGACACTTCCTTGACACTATCAACATATCATGCACCTTTCCCTTGACCTGTGAAAAACATTTCAAAAACTTGGGATGAGCATAAAAAGATCAGTAAGGGATATAAAAGTATGAAAAGAAAACATTAGTCCATGTATGAAATCATACATTACTCATAACACATAAGCATTTTAACATACCTCATAAAATCATGAATAAATCATAGAAATCATAATGCATAAAGGTAACTTGATGCATTCATAAAATTATTATGTAGGGATTAACCCTCTTGGTTACGTTTGGAATACACATCACAGTATATTCCCTAAATCTCTTCGGAGAAACCTTAACGTTTAACTCCTTCGCGTTACCCAATGCATTGGAGAGCTATATCGGGCTCACCTGCCCTTAGTTTATCACGGAACCACCCATCTTCATAACAATGCCCAAGAACCATAACATAATCATAGCACATAACTTAAGCATAAAGGAAAGATAACATTCCCACATTACAATAACAATATAACATTTTAAGATATTTAAATAATGAATCCATTCTAAAAAATATTTTCAAAAACATTTAAAACATTTAATAAAGAGATTTTTAAATCAAAGTGTCCCATACCACATTGAAGCTTTTAACATTTTAAACCATTAATATCCATATAAATAAATCCTTAAAACCATTTTGAAAATATGGATATTAATGAGAAATATTTATAAGATTAAATCATTAAAACATTTAAAACGATATTTTAGTTAAAGGTTTTTTAACAAAATGAGAGACACTTGAATACAATAATTGAGGAATAAAATCAAAACTTTATAATATCAATAGAATAGAGGTATTCATGATATAATATTCCAAAGGATAGTATATACACCATATAAGAGTGAATTGGTGCATAACAACAATGAAGTCTCAATGGAAATGTAAATTGAGATGAAATCCATTATAAAGATGGTATCCTTAAATTAAGGATAAATCAATCTAATAATTATGTGGGACAAATATAAATACACCCAATATAAGTGTATATTAAGTTTAAAGTAATCAAATTTCATTTACACATATTCAAAGGATGACATATTCAATAACTATATGTTGAACCCAAAGAAATCGAAATTGGGTTAAGAAGTTCCCTTGACAGCCTAACGACGTCACATCAAATTTTAGAAAAAGATTTGATGAGAGAGATAAAGGGTATCTCATATCTTGGTCATAAAATTTATGGCAATAAGGATATATAAGAACATAACCCCTCATAATAAGATGAAAATTAAAAGACATAATAAAAGAAGTATTTTAAAAAGAGGAGGGTGAAAGGTTCCCTTACCGATTTGGGAAACTTTCGAAACGTACACCCCATGAAAGAAGGACTATACACATTGATGAAAATACTCATAAACGAAATTATGTTACAAAAAGAGTAGAATAATGGACATTACATACACCACTAAAAAGGAAATATTGGAAAATGTAGCATGAATCTCACGAAAACACAAGGTGAGATAAAAATCCCCTTACGAAATTTCAGCAGCCTAACGGCGCCAATTAAAACTTCCAAAATGGATTGATGAGAGAAAATAGGGTCTCTCATAAAATGAACATAAAAAGTAAAGTAAGAGTAATATAAAAGAACATCCCAATCCTAAGAAAGATGAGCTTAAAAGGAATGACATAAAAGAGTGTACTTAAAAAGAAAGAGAGATGTAGGATCCCTTACCTCGTATCCGACATGACTCGATCGTTCTTTAATATCCTGAATAATAAAATTTGGTCAATTTATAATTTCTTAATGAACTACTTTAAAGATTATTATTCAGTTAATATCACATATTATAATGTTATAATAATCTGTTAATAAAGTGAGTTCATATCAGACGTTTTTGCCGATGTTCGGTACATGAGTAAAAATCGAACTTGTTGGAAAATAATTTTCCATGTAGTTATAGGTACATCATATCCAGAATAGTATTGATGTTTTAAATATCATATATATCCAGTATATATTCATTTTATACTATTCCATAGCATTTGGAGATAAAAAATTAAAAGCACCGTTCATGGAGACAGTAGGCTGTACGTACGCATGAACGCTAATTTCATTTTTTTGTCATATTAATGGAATTAAAAAAATGAGATATATATATATATATTATAATTCCAGAATGATATCCTTCATTTAGATGTAATATATTATATATATATCCATTATATATATGTACTTATAATAGTACATAACATTTAGAGATAAGAAATGAAATGTACCGTTCATGGAGACTGTAAGCCGTACGTACGCATGAATGCTACTTTCATTTTTTTTTGTATTCAATGGAATTAAATAATAATGATATAAAGGTATATTATAATTCCCGTAGGATATCATATGTAATACTATTAATTCCATCCTTTATACGTCCCATATATGGCATTAACGAATCAAATCACTTTGAGGGGGCGGTAGTCCACACTTCCTAAAATGAAGATATCGCATTTACCCATAATGGAAACCATAAAGGTATGCCATAAATGAAAAATAAAGAATCTTAAGGAAAACATAAAAATATTATATATCATATATAAATATAGTGACATCTTAATTTCCACCTTTGAAGGTGTTAAAATAATATTGAACAATCATCGTTTCGTGAGGCAGTAATTCGCCATCCACAGAAACAGAATGTTCTTTAACCATTAGACAGAGGTGTGTGAAAGTATAGCTCAAATACTTATTATAAAAACATCCTAGTATATTTAATATACTGGTGTTGTTACGAAAAAAGGTAATAAAAAGATTTTAGGGGTTTGGAGAAGAAAAATAAAACAAAAGAACACAAGGGAAGACATTACCTTTAAATCGGGTAACTCTCTTTGATTTGAGATCAAAGGCTTCCTTAGAAAGGATTATGCCCAAAGTGAGGCTTCAATGATGAAGAGAGGTATGTGGAGAGATTAAATGGGCAGGGGTTGGCTGAGCCAAAGTCTTGAGAGGTATGTGTAAGGTGGTAGAGGTGGGGGCCTTTTATAAGAGGAGAGGAGGGGCACTCTTGGAAAGTTATAAACTATTACTTTATTATAAAATGATTTTCAGATTTAAAAGGTCCCAAAAGGATATATTTCTAGGATAAGGTGATAATGTTTTTAAATCCACCCATCCAATAGGTTTGTGACAGGTGTAATACTTATATTTCACCCTATCTTCTCATTTTATTTTAATTGTTCATTTATGAGGTAATCACTGCATCATCACGGTTTCATAAATAAATTAATGTATTTAACATATAAAAATTATAAAAAAATATCATTATTTAGGAAATATTTTTATCTTTCTAATTAATATTTATAGTAAAAAATATGACTTGTATAACCCCATCTAAAAATTGTTTTAGTAAAACAACACATGTTTGTGACATTTTAATTTTAACTTTAAATAAAAAGGTATTAAAGTCATTTTGCAAGCAAAGTGGCTCCATGGGGTCCCCAAGTTGACCCATGGATTTTCTTGGTCGTACATGACTCATCCCATGAGGGTAGGACATGTGTCTAGGTCATTTCATATTATTAAAACATTATTTTTACCTTAAACTACACTAATTACCTCTAATCGCGATTAAAACTTAAAAGTTACTATTCACCAAAAAAAAATGTTTTAATCCCATTGAACCACATTTTACTTCTTAATTACAACCATGTATGTCGGATTTTTGAAATTCAAAACACAGAGGTGGTAAAATTTCATTTAAACGAAAAATCAGTTTTTTAAGTACCACTTAGTGGTTTCACTATTGATCAAAAACTGAAGTTTTCCAGAAAAATAAAAAAAATTCACCCTAAGCTATATTTGATATTCTGAATTCAAAAATGATGTCTATTTTACAAAATTCAAAACATATAAGTTACATTAATTAATTTAATAATTAATTCCCACTGTCAGAGCAAATAGCGTGTTTTTATGAAACAATAAGTATCAAAAGATTGACACTAGTTTAAGTCCAATTTCAAGATGAAATTAATTACAACGACCACTATTGGATTAAATGGTAAAAATATATTCTAATTTCACTTTAAAACCAATTAAAAAGATAATATAATCATATAAATAAATTAGATTAAAAATATGTTTTGAATTAAAGTACAACATTTCTCACTATTCATTAAAAAATGAACTTTGTCAGAAAAATTCCAAAAATTTACACAAAGTAAATTTTGATGTCCCGATTCTAAAGAAGAATTTTATTTTGTCAAATATAACACATAAAATTTTCAAAAAGTGGATTTAAAAGCGGTTCGTCATCAAAAGGCGGTTAATCGACCTTTTAAAGAATATTAGAATGTTTACGCTTAAAATTGGATTCATTCGCATTTTTAATCCTCTAACATTTATTGTAAAAAAGTAAAAATATTTGACAAACATATATAATCATCTTGTAGTTAGTTCTGTTCATTCCCGCCATTACAACGGCTAGGCATTAACTACTATTTAAAATAATATTATTTTATTATTAGAGTGCCACGTAAGATTCCCATGAAACTCGTTGAAGCGTATTGGGTACGCCATCGAGCATAGCGTCCCCTTTAAAGTTATATTAATATTTTATTCAAAAATATGGATAAATGTGAAAATTTCATATTCTTTATTTACCTGGGGTGTTACATCCTTCCCCCCTTTTGGGAATTGTGTCCTCACAATTTTAAAATTGGGCTTGGAAACTTCATTGAAAATCCCACATCGGAACAAGAGTCAGTAAAACAATCACTTTAAAATAAAGAAAGAGAAGTACAAAGGTCACCCGAGTTAACCCATACTAGGACTCCATGTAGGAAAACATGGATATGGAGGAAAAAACAAAGGGTCATGTTTTGAGGGAGAGTGATAGTAAACATGTCTAGGAGAAAGTTAACCATAAGAAAATCACAAACTTGTGGTGGGTTAAATGGTATTCGATTCCCCAGTAGGAAAAGTTAACAGACAACATTTTTGTTTTAAGTTACTCTTCATTGAGGAATTTATTTTTGATCTTAACTAAATCATAATGAAACATACTTCCTTGTCACGTAGACTTTCAACTTTTACTAGATTCCTTAATCAAATTCATATTTTCTCCAAAAGATGAGTTTTTAGGAAGACTTGTTCGCATTAAGAGTACTATAATCAACTTCTTGAGAATCACCTAATCCAAAAAAGAGAACTATATATTTCCTATGTCTTTAGACAAAATCCAAAACCAAAATTTTTAGTATGAGATCAGATAATCCACAAAAGTATAATCTTTTATAAAAAGAAAATCTATTCTTAATCTCCAAAATTTGTCCAAAAAAAAACCCAAAGTTCAACGAAGACCATTCGATAAACAATTTTCCATAAAATTCTTCAAAGTAAACCAAACTAAGTTTTAAACCCAAATATTTGAAGGATTTAATCACATAGTCTTCCAAGGTAAAAATTAACTTTTATCTCCAAATAACATCAGTTTCTCTTAAATTCTCATATTGAAAAGTAATTAACCTAATCACATATCCTCGATGATAGGTTAATCATTTCCATAGATAACCCAAAATAAAATTATTCTTGATTACTAAAATCATATAACTAAAAATAATTAGTCAAAATAACCGGGGAATTCACGTAGTCCAGTGGTAGGTGATAAATACCAGTCGCACTTTGGTTGTGGGTTCGATTCCCGTAACTTTGTCCGACGCGACGGGTTGTCACACGGTCTGTGTGTTGTCCTTTTTACAAAACTATATAATTCTTAAAACATTCCCCAAAACGAGATAAAATCTTCAAAAATAATCATAACATATTTTAACATCAAGTTTATCTCATTCCTTTCATTTTCCATCATAATATATAATAACCCATAATTACCTCAAAAGTAAGGATCATATAAACCCTAATGGTTACCTTTATAATTATTACATGAACTTCCACATCGATTGGTCATCTCGTTCATGATGCATTACAGAACATACCAAGGTACAAGTGGTTGATCATGACTCCTTGATAGTTGGTTTAGAACAACCACGAGTTTCCTCATTGAATCCCCCATTTCATCCAGTCTCTTAATCAGAGAACCACCACAGTTTTCTTCAAACCTATTGTCACTTTGGTGCCTGCTAAATCCATCCATTCACTAAAAATAGAAATGTCAGTGTGAGTATATAAACAAAACCATCATGTACTAATGAGGAAGATAAAAACTAAGATATACTTACTCATTCAATTTATCTAAAACTAGGACTCTTTCTGAAATCCTAACCATTATGGTAATGTCACTTATGCCTAGAGAATACCCTAACCTCTAAAGTTATCTAAACCGACCTATGATACCAACTATAAGTCCCCGACCTTAACCTTACTTAATATTGAATTAAATGAATAATTCACCTTGAGGATCTTTTCAGGTTTAGAGTTTTAGAGAATTAGATCATAAATCATGAATTACATTCCACATTTAAACAAAGTGGTTACATAAAAGATAGTATTAGTTTTTTTCCCATCAAAGAAAAAATATTTAAAATAAAACATGGATTCTTTCTTGACACTTCCTTGACACTATAAACATATCATGCACCTTTCCCTTGACATGTGAAAAACGTTTCAAAAACATGGGATGAGCATAAAAAGCTCAGTAAGGGATATAAAAGTATGAAAAGAAAACATTAGTCCATGTATGAAATCATACTTTACTCATAAAACATAAGCATTTTAACATACCTCATCAAATCATGAATAAATCATATAAATCATAATGCATAAAGGTAACATGATGCATTCATAACATTATTACGTAGGGATTAACCCTCTTGGTTACGTTTGGAATACAAATCACAGTATATTCCCTAAATCTCTTTGGAGAAACCTTAACTTTTAACTCCTTCACGTTACCCAATGCATTGGAGAGCTATATCGGGCTCACCCGCCCTTAGTTTATCACAGAACCACCCATCTTCATAACAATTTCCAAGATCCATAACATAATCATAGCACATAACTTAAGCATAAAGGAAAGATAACATTCCCACATTGCAATAACAATATAACATTTTAAGATATTGAAATAATGAATCCATTCTAAAAACCATTTTCAAAACCATTTAAAACATTTAATAAAGAGATTTTTAAATCAAAGTGTCCCATACCACATTGAAGATTTTAACATTTTCAACAATTAATATCCATATAAATAAATCCTTAAAACCATTTTGAAAACATGGATATTAATGAGAAATATTTATAAGATTAAATCATTAAAACATTTAAAACGATATTTTAGTTAAAGGGTTTTTAACAAAATGAGAGACACTTGAATACAATAATTGAGGAATAACATCAAAACCTTATAATATCATGAGAATAAATGGATTCATGATATAATATTCCAAAGGATATTATATACACCATATAAGAGTGAATTGGTGCATAACAACAATGAAGTCTAAATGGAAATGTAAATTGAGATGAAATCCATTATAAAGATGGTATCCTTAAATTAAGGATAAATCAATCCCATAATTATGTGAGAAAAATATAAATACACCCAATATAAGTGGATGTTAAGTGTAAAATAATCAAAGGTCATTCACACATATTCAAAGGATGAAATATTCAATAACCACATGTTGAACCCAAAGAAATCGAAATTGGGTTAAGAAGTTCCCTTGACAGCCTAACGACGTCACATCAAATTTTAGAAAAAGAGTTGATGAGAGAGATAAAGGGTATCTCATCTCTTGGACATAAAATTTACGGCAATAAGGATATATAAGAACATATCCCTTCATAATAAGATGAAAATTAAAATACATAACAAAAGAAGTCTTTTAAAAAGTGGAGGGTAAAAGGTTCCCTTACCGATTTGGGTAACTTTCGAAACGTACACCCCATGAAAGAAGGAATATAAAACATTGATGTACATACTCATAAAAAAAGTATGTTACACAAAGAGTAGAATAATGGACAGTACATACACCACTAAAAAGGAAATATTGGCAAATGTAGCATGAATCTCACGAAAACACATGGTGAGATAAAAAGCCCCTTACGAAATTTCAGCAGCGTAACGACACCAATTAAAACTTCCAAAATGGATTAACGAGAGAAAATAGGGTCTCTCATCAAATGAACATAAAAAGTACAGTAAGATTAATATAAAATAACATCCCAATCATAAGAAATATGAGCTTAAAAGGAATGACATAAAAGAGTGTACTTAAAAAGAAAGAGAGAGGTAGGATCCCTTACCTCGTGTCCGACATGACTCGATCGTTCTTTAATCTCCTGAATAATAAAATTTGGTCAATTTATAATTTCTTAAGGACCTACTTTAAAGATTATTATTAAGTTAATATCACATATTATAATATTATTATAATTGGTTAATAAAGTGAGTTCATATCAGACGTTTTATTCGATGTTTGGTACATGAGTAAAAATCGAACTTGTTGGAAAAGAATTTTCCATGTTGTTATAGGTACATCATATCCAGAATAGTATTGATATTTTAAATATCATATATATCCAGTATATATTCATTTTATACTATTCCATATCATTTGGAGATAAAAAATTAAAATCACCGTTCATGGATACGGTAGGCCGTACGTACGCATGAACACTACTTTCATTTTTTTGTCATATTAATGGAATTAAAACAAAATGAGAGATATATATATTATAATTAAATATTTATATCATTAATTTAGATGTAATATATTACATATATATCAATTATATATATGTACTTATAATAGTACATAACATTTGGAGATAAGAAATGAAATGTACCGTTCATGGAGACAGTAAGCCGTACGTACGCATGAACGCTACTTTCATTTTTTTTTTGTATTAAATGTAATTAAATAATAATGATATAAAGGTATATTATAATTCCAGTCGGATATCATATGTAATACCATTAATTCCTTCCTTTATACGTCCCACATATGGCATTAAGGAATCAAATCACTTTGAGGGGGCGGTAGTCCGCACTTCCTAAAATGAAGATATCGCGTTTACCCATAATGGAAACCATAAAGGTATGCCCTAATTGAAAAATACAGAAGCTTAAGGAAAACATAAACATATTATATATCATATATAAATATAGTTACATCTTAATGGACACCTTTGAAGGTGTTAAAATAACATTGAACAATCATCGTTTCGTGAGGCAGTAATTCGCCATCCACAGAAACAGTATGTTCTTTAACCATTAGACGGAGGTGTGTGAAAGTGTAGATAGAATAATTCTTATAACAACATCCTAGTATATTTAATATACTGGTGTTGTTACAAAAAAAGGTAATAAAAAGAGTTTAGGGGTTTGGAGAAGAAAAATAAAACAAAAGAACACAAGAGAAGACATTACCATTAAATCAGGTAAGTCTCTTTTATTTGAGCTCAAAGGCTTCCTTGGAAAGGATTCTGCCCAAAGTGAGGCTTCAATGATGAAGAGGAGAGGAGGGGCACTCTTGGAAAGTTATAAAATATTACTTTATTATAAAATGGTTTTCGGATTTAAAAGGTCCCAAAAGGATATATTTCTAGGATAAGGTGATAAGGTTTCGAAATCAACCCATCCAATAGGTTTTTTACAAGTTTAAGACTTATATTTCACCCTATCTTCTCATTTTATTTAAATCGTTCATTTATGTGGTAATCACTACATCATCACGGTGTCATAAATAAATTAATTTATTTAATATCTAAAAATTATAAAAAAAATATCATGATGTAGGAAATCGTTTTATATTTCTAATGAATATTTATAGTAAAAAATATGATTTGTATAACCCCATCTAAAAATTGTTTTAGTAAAACAACACATGTTTGTGACATTTTAATTTTAACTTTAAATAAAAAGGTATTAATGTCATTTTCCAAGAAAAGTGGCTCCATGGGGTCCCCAAGTTGACCCATGGATTTTCTTGGTCGGCCATGACTCATCCAATGAGGGAAGGACATGTTTTTAGGTCATTTCATATTATTAAAACATTATTTTTACCTTAAACTACACTAATTACCTCTAATCGCGATTAAAACTTAAAAGTTACTATTCACAAAAAAAATTATTTTAATCCCATTGAACTAAATTTTACTTCTTAATGACAACCATGTATGTCAGATTTTTAAAATTCAAAACACAGAGGTGGTAAAATTTCATTTAAACAAAAAATCAGTTTTTTATGTACCACTTAGTGGTTTCACTATTCATCAAAAACTGAAGTTTTCCAGAAAAATACGAAAAATTCACCCTAAGCTATATTTGATATTACGAATTCAAAAATGATGTCTATTTTACAAAATTCAAAACATATAAGTTACATTAATTAATTTAATAATTAATTCCCACTGTCAAAGAAAATAGCGTGTTTTTTTGAAACAATAAGTATCAAAAGATTGACACTAGTTTAAGTCCAATTTCAAGATGAAATTAATTCCAATGACCACTATTGGATTAAATGGTAAAAATATATTCTAATTTCACTTTAAAACCAATTCAAAAGATAATATAATCATATAAATAAATTATATTAAAAAGAGGTTTTGAATTAAAATACAACATTTCTCACTATTCATTAAAAAATGAACTTTATCGGAAAAATACCAAAAATTTACACAAAGTAAATTTTGATTTCCCGATTCTAAAGAAGAATTTTATTTTGTTAAATATAACACATAAAACTGTCAAAAAGTGTATTTAAAAGAGGTTCGTCATCAAAAGGCTGTTAATCGACCTTTTAAAGAATATTAGAATGTTTATGCTTAAAATTGGATTCATTCACATTTTTTATCCTCTAACATTTATTGTAAAAAAAGTAAAAATATTTGACAAAAATATATAATCATTTTGTAGTTAGTTATATTCATTCCCTCCATTACAACGGCAGGCGTTAACTACAATTTAAAGTAATATTATTTTATTATTAGAGTGCAATGTAAGATTCCCAAGAAACTCGTTGAAGCGTATTGGGTTCACCATCGATCATAGCGTCCCCTTTAAAGTTATATTAATATTTTATTCAAAAATATGGATAAATGTGAAAATGTCATATTCTTTATTTACCTGGGGTGTTACATCCTTCACCCCTTTTGGGAATTGCATCCTCACAATTTTAAAATTGGGCTTGGAAACTTCATTGAAAATCCCACATCGGAACAAGAGTCAGTAAAACAATCACTTTAAAATAAAGAAAGAGAAGTAAAAAGGTCACCTGAGTTAACCCATACTAGGAGTCCATATAGGAAAACATGGATATGGAGGAAAAAACAAAGGGTCATGTTCTGAGGGAGAGTGATAGTAAACATGTCAAGGAGAAAGTTAACCATAAGAAAATCACAAACATGTGATGGGTTAAACGGTATTCGATTCCCCTGTAGGAAAAGTTAACAGACAACATTTTTGTTTTAAGTTACTCTTCATTAAGGAATTTATTTTTGATCTTAACTAAATCATAATGAAACATACTTACTTGTCACGTAGACTTTCAACTTTTACTAGATTCCTTAATCAAACTCATATTTTCTCCAAAAGATGAGTTTTAGGAAGACTTGTTCGCATTAAGAGTACTATAATCAACTTCTTGAGAATCTCCTAATCCACAAAAGAGAACTATATATTTTCTATGTCTTTAGAAAAAATCCAAAACCAAAATTGTTAGTATGAGATTAGATAATCCACAAAAGTATAATCTTTTATAAAAAGAAAATATATTCTTAATCTCTAAAATTTGTCCAAAAAAAACCCAAAGGTCAACGAAGACCATTCGATAAACAATTGTCCATAAAATTCTTCAAAGTAAACCAAACTAAGATTTAAACCCAAATATTTGAAGGATTTAATCACATAGTCTTCCAAGGTACAAATTAACTTTTATCTCCAAATAACATCAATTTCTCTTAAATTCTCATATTGAAAAGTAATTAACCTAATCACACATCCTCGATGATAGGTTAATCATTTCCATAGATAACCCAAAATAAACTTATTCTTGATTCCTAAAATCATCTAAATAAAAAGAATTAGTCAAAATAACCAGGGACTTCACGTAGTCCAGTGGTAGGCGATAAATACCAGTCGCACTTTGGTTGTGGGTTCGATTCCCGCAGCTTTGTCCAACGCGACGGGTTGTCACATGGTCTGCGTGTTGTCCTTTTTCCAAAACAATATAATTCTTATAACATTCCCCAAAAAGAGATAAAATCTTCAAAAATATTCATAACTTATTTTAACATCAAGTTTATCTCATGCCTTTCATTTTCCATCATAATAAATAATAACCCATAATTACCTCAAAAGTAAGGATCATATAAACCCTAATGGTTACCTTTATAATTATTACCTGAACTTCCACAATGATTGGTCATCTCGTTCATGATTAATTACAGAACATTCCAAGGTACAAGTTGTTGATCATGACTCCTTGATAGTTGGTTTAGAACAACCACGAGTTTCCTCATTGAATCCCCCATTTCATCCAGTCTCTTAATCAGAGAACCACCACAGTTTCCTTCAAGCCTATTGTCACTTTGGTGCCTGCTAAATCCATCCATTCAATAAAAACAGAAATGTCAGTGTGATTATATCAACAAAACCATCATGTACTAATGAGTAAGATAAACACTAAGATATAATTACTCATTCAATTTATCTAAAACTAGGACTCTTTATGAAATCCTAACCATTATGGTAATGTCACTTATGCCTAGAGAATACCATAACATCTAAAGTTATCTAAACCGACCTCTGATACCCACTATAAGGCCCTGACTTTAACCTTACTTATTATTTAATTAAATGAATAATTCACATTGAGGATCTTTTTAGGTTTAGAGTTTTATATAATTAGATAATAAATCATGAATTACATTCCACATTTAAACAAAGTGGTTACATAAAAGATAGTATTCGTTTTTTCCCATCAAAGAAAACATATTTAAAATAAAACATGGATTCTTTCTTGACACTTCCTTGACACTATCAACATATCATGCACCTTTCCCTTGACCTGTGAAAAACGTTTCAAAAACTTGGTATGAGAATAAAAAGCTCAATAAGGGATATAAAAGTATGAAAAGAAAACATTAGTCCATGTATGAAATCATACTTTACTCATAAAACATAAGCATTTTAACATACCTCATCAAATCATGAATAAATTATAGAAATCATAATGCATAAAGGTAATGTGAGGCATTCATAACATTCTTACGTAGGGAGTAACCCTCTTGGTTACGTTTGGAATACACATCACAGTATATTCCCTAAATCTCTTTGGAGAAACATTAACGTTTAACTCCTTCACGTTACCCAATGCATTGGAGAGCTATATCGGGCTCACCCGCCCTTAGTTTATCACAGAACCACCCGTCTTCATAACAATGCCCAAGAACCATAACATAATCATAGCACATAACTTAATCATAAAGGAAAGATAAAATTCCCACATTGCAATAACAATATAACATTTTAAGATATTGAAATAATGAATCCATTCTAAAAACCATTTAAAACATTTAATAAAGGGATTTTTAAATCAAAGTGTCCCATAGCACATTGAAGATTTTAACATTTTAAACCATTAATATCCATATAAATAAATCCTTAAAACCATTTTGAAAACATGGATATTAATGAGAAATATTTATAAGATTAAATCATTAAAACATTTAAAACGATATTTTAGTTAAAGGGTTTTTAACAAAATGAGAGACACTTGAATACAATAATTGAGGAATAACATCAAAACTTTATAATATCATGAGAATAAAGGTATTCATGATATAATATTCCAAAGGAAAATATATACACCATATAAGAGTGAATTGGTGCATAACAACAATGAAGTCTCAATGGAAATGTAAATTGAGATGAAATCCATTATAAAGATGGTATCCTTAAATTAAGAATAAATAAATCACATAATTATGTGAGACAAATATAAATACCCCCAATATAAGTGGATATTAAGTGTAAAATAATCAAAGGTCATTCACACATATTAAAAGGATGACATATTCAATAACTACATGTTGAACCCAAAGAAATCGAAATTGGGTTAAGAAGTTCCCTTGACAGCCTAACGACATCACATCAAATTTTAGAAAAAGAGTTGATGAGAGAGATAAAGGGTATCTAATCTCTTGGACATAAAATTTACGGCAATAAGGATATATAAGAACATATCCCCTCATAATAAGATGAAAATTAAAAGAAATAACAAAATAATTCTTTTAAAAAGAGGAGGGTGAAAGGTTCCCTTACCGATTTGGGTAACTTTCGAAACGTACACCCCATGAAAGAAGGACTATACAACATTGATGTAAATACTCATAAACAAAATTATGTTACAAAAAGAGTAGAATAATGGATTGTAAATACACCACTCAAAAGTAAATATTGGAAAATGTAGCATGAATCTCACGAAAACACAAGGTGAGATAAAAAGCCCCTTATGAAATTTCAGCAGCATAACGACACCAATTAAAACTTCCAAAATGGATTGATGAGATAAAATAGGGTCTCTCATCAAATTAACATAAAAATTACAGTAATATTAATATAAAATAACATCCCAATCATAAGAAAGATGAGCTTAAAAGTAATGTCATAAAAGAGTGTACTTAAAAAGAAAGAGAGAGGTAGGATCCCTTACCTCGTGTCCGACATGACTCGATCGTTATTTAATCTCCTGAATAATAAAATTTGGTCAATTTATAATTTATTAAGGACCTAATTTAAAGATAATTATTCGGTTAATTTCACATATTATAATATTATAATAATTGGTTAATAAAGTGAGTTCATATCAGACGTTTTTGTCGATGTTTGGTACATGAGTAAAAATCGAACTTGTTGGAAAAGAATTTTCCATGTAGTTATAGGTACATCATATCCAGAATAGTATTGATGTTTTAAATATCATATATATCCAGTATATATTCATTTTATACTATTCCATATCATTTGGAGATAAAAATTTAAAAGCACCGTTCATGGAGACGGTAGGCCGTACGTACGCATGAACGATACTTTCATTGTTTTTGTAATATTAATGGAATTAAAACAAAATGAGAGATATATATATTATAATTACATAATGATATCATTCATTTAGATTTAATATATAACATATATATCAATTATATTTATGTACTTATAATAGAACATAACATTTGGAGATAAGAAATGAAATGTACCGTTCATGGAGACGGTAAGCCGTACGTACGCATGAACGCTACTTTCATTTATTTTCTTTTTGTATTCAATGGAATTAAATAATAATTATATAAAGGTATATTATAATTCCAGTAGGATATCATATGTAATACCATTAATTCCATCCTTTATACGTCCCACATATGGCATTAACGAATCAAATCACTGTGAGGGGGCGGTAGTCCGCACTTCCTAAAATGAAGATATCGCGTTTACCCATAATGGAAACCATAAAGGTATGCCCTAAATGAAAAATAAATAAGCTTAAAGAAAAACATAAAAATATTATATGTCATATATAAATATAGTTACATCTTAATGGACACCTTTGAAGGTGTTAAAATAACATTGAACAATCATCGTTTCGTGAGGCAGTAATTCGCCATCCACAGAAACAGTATGTTCTTTAACCATTAGACGGAGGTGTGTGAAAGTGTAGATAGAATAATTCTTATAACAACATCCTAGTATCTTTAATATACTGGTGTTGTTACAAAAAAAGGTAATAAAAAGAGTTTAGGGGTTTGGAGAAGAAAAATAAAACAAAAGAACACATGGGAAGACATTACCTTTAAATCGGGTAACTCTCTCTTTGATTTGAGCTCAAAGGCTTCCTTGGAAAGGATTCTGCACAAAGTGAGGCTTCAATGATGAATATAGGTATGCGGAGAGATGAAATGGGCAGGGTTTGGCCGAGAAAAAGGCTTGAGAGGTGTGTTTAAGGTGGTAGAGGTGGGGGCCTTTTATAAGAGGAGAGGAGGGGCACTCTTGGAAAGTTATAAAATATTACTTTATTATAAAATGATTTTCGGATTTAAAAGGTCCCAAAAGGATATATTTCTAGGATAAGGTGATAAGGTTTCGAAATCCACCCATCCAATAGGTTTTTGACAAGTTTAAGACTTATATTTCATCCTATCTTCTCATTTTATTTAAATCGTTCATTTATGAGGTAATCACTACATCATCACAGTGTCATAAATAAATTAATTTATTTAATATCTAAAAATTATAAAAAAAATATCATGATGTATGAAATAGTTTTATATTTCTAATTAATATTTATAGTCAAAAATATGACTTGTATAACCCCATATAAAAATTGTTTTAGTAAAACAACACATGTTTGTGACATTTTAATTTTAACTTTAAATAAAAAGGTATTAATGTCATTTTCCAAGAAAAGTGGCTCCATGGGGTCCCCAAGTTGACCCATGGATTGTCTTGGTCGGCCATGACTCATCCAATATGGGTAGGACATGTTTCTAGGTCATTTCATATTATTGAAACCTTATTTTTACCTTAAACTACACTAATTACCTCTAATCGCGATTAAAACTTAAAAGTTACTATTCACTAAAAAAATTATTTTAATCCCATTGAACCACATTTTAATTCTTAATGAAAACCATGTATGTAGTATTTTTGAAATTCAAAACACAGAGGTGGTAAAATTTCATTTAAACAAAAAATCAGTTTTTTAAGTACCACTTAGTGGTTTCACTATTCATCAAAAACTGAAGTTTTCCAAAAAAAATACTAAAAATTCACCCTAAGCTATATTTGATATTAAGAATTAAAAAATGGTGTCTATTTTACAAAATTCAAAACATATAAGTTACATTAATTAATTTAATAATTAATTTCCGCTGTCAGAGCAAATAACGTGTTTTTATGAAACAATAAGTATCAAAAGATTGACACTAGTTTAAGTCCAATTTCAAGATGAAATTAATTACAATGACCAATATTGGATTAAATGGTAAAAATATATTCTAATTTCACTTTAAAACCAATTCAAAAGATACTCTAATCATATAAATAAATTATATTAAAAATAGGTTTTGAATTAAAATACAACATTTCTCACTATTCATTAAAAAATGAACTTTTTCGGAAAAATAACAAAAATTTACACAAAGTAAATTTTGATGTCCTGATTCTAAAGAAGAATTTTATTTTGTCAAATATAACACATAAAATTGTCAAAAAGTGGATTTAAAAGAGGTTCGTCATCAAAAGGCGGTTAATCAACCTTTTAAAGAATATTAGAATGTTTATGCTTAAAATTGGATTCATTCACATTTTTAATCCTCTAACATTTTTTGTAATAAAAGTAAAAATATTTGACAAACATATATAATCATTTTGTAGTTAGTTCTGTTCAATCCTGCCATTACAATGGCAGGCGTTAACTACAATTTAAAATAATATTATTTTATTATTAGAGTGCAACATAAGATTCCCAAGAAACTCATTGAAGCATATTGGGTACGCCATCGAGCATAGAGTCCACTTTAAAGTTATATTAATATTTTATTCACAAATATGGATAAATGTGAAAATGTCATATTCTTTATTTACCTGGGGTGTTACACTTTTAGTTCATTGAATTTAAATTTTAGAGTTTCTTCAAACATTGGGTTCTCAAGACCATGTCATTATGCCCTATCAATGTTTTCATCATCTTAAAAAAGATAAAATTTAGATCCTAATAATCCTATCATTGAAACAACACCAGAACCACCATTTACCACGTAAAAAAATAAATAAACATTAACTCCTATCTCATGCTGAAATCCCACATAAAAAAGTTACAAAAACTATCCATGATCTCTATATTTTGTAATAGATTAAAATTTAATTATATTATTTGTAACTTTATATATATCACACATTTATTTCCTTCATTGATTTCCACCACGAAAAACAATCTTATTATGGATCATTCAACTCTTATTATCTTATAATAATGGATTCATGTAGCTTAAATGATTATTTAAGAATAACCTTTTATGGGTTCTTTGATTATACATTTTATTTATTTATTTATTTTGTGTGTATTAATATTATTAATTAATTAGAATGGATATGAATAAAAAATGGATGGATTCCAATAGTATAAAAAAGTGTATAAGGATATAGTGAAAGAGTTCAACAAGTTTGAAAAATATAATGCATATAACCCTTCTCAAATATTTTATCTATGTTTACGATTTTGTTATTCAAGACTAATTAGACTAGAGGAGTTGGAAGAACACTTGAACTATCAAAAAATAGGTCAAAGTCATAAATGTTAAACTAAACATGGGGGAAAAGTGAATATAGTTAGTGAGTAGGATAACCCTATGTTTTATGAATCATCTAATATGATTACAAGTGTGGGAAATGAAGAAGACTATATCAAGGCTATGATTATATGTGTTAAAGATTATGAAGATCATGTTGAGGAAATAAAAATTATATTGGAAGATGAACTTTGTGATTATCCAAAATTGTTACAGAAGTTAAAGTGTTGTGAAATGATACCATTGTTTGTTGGTTTTACTAAATATACATCATTTTCATCCATACTAAAGATATATAATATAAAATATGTAAACAGATGGAGTGACACCTGTTTTACTGAACTACTTGCTATCTTGAATGATATGATTCAAGAAGATAATGAGCTTCCTTGCCAAACATAAGATGCTAAAGAATATTACATTCAATGGGTATGATCATTGAAATAATACATGCCTATCCAAATGACTGTATATTGTTTCAAGAAGACCACAAATCACTTAAAAAAGCTCAAAGTGGGGGCATGTCTCAATACAAAAAAGATAAATTAGGTCTTAAAAAAATTTGTATGGTACTTTTCAATCATTCCATGGTTTAAGAACCCATATGAAAGTGAGGGGACAACAAAGGAACTGATGTGGCACAAAAATAAAATAATTAAAGATGGTTGTCACCTGATAGACTCTCCTCAATGGAATAAAAATTATCATTACTATCTTGAATTTTGAAATGATCCAAGAAACCTTCGTCTCATTCTATATATAGATAGAGTGAATCATTTTGGTTTTCAAAGGAGTAATCATAGTATATGTCCAGAAATGTTGGTAAATTATATCTTGCCACCATGGTTATGCATGAAATTAAAATACATCATGTTATCATTTCTTATATCAGGTCCAAAACAACCAAGTAATGATATTGATGTTTATTTGGCTCAATTGATCAAAGATTTCAAATTATTATGGTATTTAAGTGTTATGTTGTATGATGCATACTGAAATGAAGATTTCATATTAAGATCCATATTTTATGGGATGATAAATTTATTTCATGCTTATGAAAATCTGTTAGGATATAACATTAAAGGAACTCAAGGGTGTCCCATTTTTTAATAAGGTGCACAATCAATTAGGTTGAAACATTCATCAAAGATTGTGTTTCTAGGATACTAAAGATTTCTACCTCGGTGAAATAAATACCAATATTGGATGCTGTCATTCTATGGGAGTTCAAAAGAAGGTACAACACCATCTACACTATTAGTTGCTAAACTATTAGATAAAGTAAAATATATAGACACTGCTTTTGGTAAACTTTTTTTTGAAAAACCATACAAAAATAGATTGGAAAAAGTGATTAGTTTTTTTTGAATTTCCATATTAGAATTGTTTGTATGCTGGACATATTGTTGATGTTATGCATGTGGGAAAAAATGTATTTGATAGTGTCATTGTCGCGTTACTAAATGCACTCAACAAAATAATAGATGAAATTAAAACTACATTGAAAAAGATTGACATGGGGATATAGGAAGAGTTGGAGCTAGTGAAGAGTGGAAAACATACTTTTGTTCCTCCAACTACTTACACTCCCAGACAAGAGAGATATCATCTTTTCAAATTCTTGAATGATGTAAAGGTTCCATAGGGGTATTCATCAAATATCAAGAATATCATGTCAATGATTGATTTAATGTTAAAGGACCTGAAATCACATGACTGTCAGGTTTTATTGAAATATTTAATTCTTATAGCTTTATGTTTCAATTTTTATAATATTTTCTATCATACATTAACTAAGACCTATTTTTTTAAAGCTATATGCAGAAAATTCAAAGACCTATAAAAATTTCCAACTGTGGAGAAGGAAATTGATGTCATATTATGTGAATTGGATAGGTTCTTACCATCAATATCCTTTGATATGATGGTTCACTTTATAATTCACTTGGTAATAGAGATTCAATTATATGTTCTATACATTATAGACTTATTTACTCTATTTAATGATAAATGATGATTTTGAAAGGGTATGTCAAAAATCAAAGTCCGCAAAAGGTTGTATTGCAGAGTAATATGTTGTTGACGAATACATTGAATTATGTACCGACCACATATCTGATGTGGAAAGCACTGGTCTACTAAAATCTCATCACATAATGTGACTTGTGGGTGAAGGAATTTATGGAATTGATGTTTTCACAATTAATATTATAGAGTGGGAGCATGATCACCTTTACATTTCTTATAATAGTTTAGAGGTTGTTCCATACATTGAAACCCACAAAGTAATTCTTAATCGTTCAAATCCATCAAGGGATGAAATTTCGATATAAAATACACATAATTAATATTTTATAGGATGGTTTCAAGACTATATTTTTAAGGTATCAACTACCAATCGAGATTCAATTTTAGAATGAATTTGATGGTTATCCAGAGGACCAAGTATAGATGTATTATCTTATAATGGTTATCTAATTAATGTTTATAAATTCTATGTAAATGAACATGATAAACATAGTACCATAAAAAATAATGGAGTTACACTTATGGATAAATTGATTCATGTATCTAATAACAAGGATAGAAATATAATTTATGTGAATATGTCATACTTTGGCATCATCCAAAAAAGGGATTTGGATTGTGAAACATTTTAAGTGATGATTTTCAATGAAAATGGGTTGATAATTGGAGTTTAGTTAAATAGGTGAATTGAGATTCATGAAAGTGGGTTTCAATAAAGAAGGGTACAAAGAAGAATTGTTTATAATGTAATCATGAGAAGTACATATATTTTATGTTTCAGATCATGCAAACCATAATTGGTCAATTATTCTATTATCGACCAAAGCCACTGAAGGGTCATATGTTAATTCAATTGAGGATAACCCATTCATTGGTATGTCACAACAATTTCACAGTTTCCCAATATAGACGAGGTCTTTTATGATAGAGGATACCACAATGAGGGAATTTGGATACTCGATAGCGGGGTTATATCCCTTCAACCTTTAAAAAAGAGAGTTCAATAATTAGCTTGTATTTTTATTATAATTTACATCATGTTAAATCATATTATTATATGTTCAATACTTATTTTATATAATCCAAATTAAATGTTCATCCATTTATATAGATAATGACTTCTTCACATGAAAATTCTCTTAATCCTAAGGAATAATAGGTTTCTCAATGTGTTGATTCTCCCAATGCAGAGTAATAATAAGATTCTACACATGATGATGCTACCAATCTATAGGAATAACATATTGATGATGTTGAAAATGAGGAAATAGTTTATAGTGAACAACCCTTGTCCAATAAAAAATAAGATCACCATAGCATGATGGTGTTATAAAAAATTATTAAGGCAAGAAACAAAGGAATCATATTTTAGGTTGGATGGAATGAATGTGACTAGCCTATTAACCACAACAAGGCTATGTTCATTAGTTACATTTGGCTCCTAACTCAAATGTGCATGTCAGTTGATGTAGATTCGTGGAACAATGTTGTTACCACACTCAAGTTAATAATTTGGGAAGAGATTAGGGTAACATTATGATATAATTTATTTATTTTACATAAAAATAATGAAATGTTGATTTACTCTTCATTATCCAAAATAGAGTGCATTTAAGTAGATGAAATTAGAATAAAATTTATATCAAATATCACTACCAAGGCTCATATAGGCTCTAAGAAAATTCTTACAAAGTATCATATCATAGTTTATGAAGGTAAAATAAACCCACACACACCATAGATGTATGCACATATGATAAAAAAACATGGAATGCGTTTATTGGTCATTATGAGAAGAGATATTTTCAGGTACATAGTGATTGGTAATACATTGCTTGAAAATAAATGTATTAATCAATTTGAATAAGAATTACTAATTTATGAAACAAAAACTGAGTGATGAAAATAAGTAACATGAAGCAAAACCAATATACCCCTACTATAAATCCAGGATGGGGTACACTTCACTTAAAAAATAGTATGTATTTTAAATATACTATAATAATTTTATGTGACATTAGAAAAAAACATAATTATATTCCTTTTTTATATTCTGATTCATAAATTGAAATCCAAATCCACTTCCATCCCATATCATTTGCTATAGAAGGAGGCACATATAAATAAAGACGATACACAAACAGATAAAAACACAAAAAAAGTGGAGGAAGAATATGTAAGTATGGCATAATAATTTTTTTTTACTTAATAAATATTATATAACAATGATTAATTATTTTACTATATTTTTTATCTGACTTAGACATAAGAATCATCATTAGATATACCCAATGAATAACTACTATCAGTGCCCTTGAAGCAACTAGAACAGTATGACCACGTAAGAGGTGTGAGTTTTGAAGTATCACCAAAATATATTTTTAGAAAAGAAATGAACAGGGGGATAAATATAAGAAAATGTATGAGATGTAAGAATAATTATATAGTATGGAAGATAAAATTAATTGGAAGTCTGATTTGTTATAAAATGTCATGGGATGGTATTAACTATAAGAAAAAACACAACAACCACTTCATAAAGATCCCTACCCCACCCCCAATATATTTGTGTTAATACATTCCCATTAAAGAGATATCTTAGAAGAGGTAATCAATATTGTCATAATTGTTTCTGTGAAATGTGGATCAAGAAGACACTATTACCTTTCCTGTATTTATATTCTGCAAGGTGAAAATGATTGTGATTTATATCTATCAACAACCACCAATGAACTTGTTGTGAGGGGTACTAGGTACAATATCCAAGTAGATATTCTACACTACAAAAATCTTCCAATATTTCATGTGAGAGTGGGTATTCAAATAACTCACAAGCTGAGCATTGAGCAACCTTCTTCACTTGATGATTTAGATATTCATGCGGTCAATCTTACTATTCGAACTTTCGTAGCATATCCATTTGATCTTGTAAAAATACATGTTGACAAGGAGGTATTACTTTGAATTTTTTTTTTATGAAAAACCTTTAATAATTAATTTAAAAAAGGTTTGGATTGATTAATGTTATTATAGATAGAAAAAGGGATGCATGTGAAATATAAGGTCAAATCAAAATGATCTAAAGGATCAACCAAGCTATTAAAAAGATATTTAGAATGTACCTTTACCCCACCCATTCAACTTCCTCATTTACTAACATTAATGTTTCATGGAGATATAATGTTAGAAAGTGGTGATACAAACATAATTGATTTTGAAGAATAAATGCATGAAGATTCCATTATAGACCACATTAGTCATGAGAATGTAAATGAAATCCTCGAGCACGAATGGACATGAGTCTCAGTTGTAAATGTATACATGAGGTGTGCTTTTAAGATTTTTATGTCCAATAACTAATCAACTATGTTAATTGTGACTAAATACTATTCATAACTTTTATAGGTGTATATATCAATACTATTTGAAGGGAAAACCCTACGAACATAATTTTGGAATCATTCATCATCACATAACTTATACACAACTATTATCATAGGAACCAAAATAATATGATGTAATATAAGACAAAATGGACACATTGTTTGAAAGGAAACTTATAGATAATATACTCTTCTTAATACCAACAATACAGTGGTAAAAATCTAAAATCTATTCATATCAAATATATTTTCATTCCTTTCATTACTTATCAGTTTTAGTTTTTTAGGTAGAATTGGTTACTCATTCCAATCAATTTGGATACTCCAAAGATTTATTTTTTTGATTCAATGTAGGGATACCCAAAAAACCAACGACACATGATGACATTTTTCAATTTGTAATGCACTACATGCTATATTTTACAAATAAACTACAAGCTATACATTTTATATTAAGTTTTAATGAAAACTATGTTATGAAGGGGGGTTTTTAAATATTTTTAAAACCATGGAATGACAACAATACATGAGAAAAAAATCCTATCAACTTCTACAAATGGATAAGTATTAAGGTACATATAATAACATTCCACTATCAAAACATATATCAAAAAGAATTACTTACTTTTATTAGTGTTCTGTAGTTCTTGAAACAAACTAATGGAAAATATTATTGTTATCATATTTGTAAATTTATGAAAGATATCACATTCAATAAAAAAACTACAATCCTTGAATATCTATCTTAAATGATAATTTCAATTTAATTTAAAATATTTATTAACCCTTTATTTATTTATATTTTTCAATACTACCAACAATTTCTATAGTCCTCATATTCATGATAGGAAATATATTTCTTTTAGAAATTAATGGGAAGAATATATGGTGTTAGAGTGTATATAGAAATCATGAATAGGTGACTTATTACTACTTATTTAGTTAATTTTCTCATCATTTTATCTACTTATTTTAGTTAATTTCCTTATCATTTTTATATGATACATATTTTGTTAATTTTCATAAAGATCATGAGGAAATGAATTTATATATAAGGATAATGAACTCATGATGATGTGATTTTCTTTTTATTCTATAATGAATTCACCATTATGGGTTATCAAACAACAACATTGTTAGATAACCCTGAATGTTGAATGCATTGAAGAATAAAAAGACATGGTGTGATGTGTATGAATCAATTAAAACTCAATCTATTACACAGTATATCCAACATGACTTGAATTTTATGTTTTCAGTTTAAAATTGAGATCTTAGTTCAAAAAACATGTTACATATTAAAAATCAAGAAAAAATATTCATATTGTTTTTATACTTTAGAAAATTTACTCATAAGTCATTTGTGATGTGTAGGAATCTGTCTAACCTCAATTAAATAAACGGTGTTCCCAATATTACAGAGTTAGTAACATGTTCAATGATGCTCATGCTCATGAGATATTGAACTTCAAGGCTATAATTGAGATAATGGTGCTATGGAAATGGGTTAAGAATGTATACAAACATTATAAAAAGGTGAATTCATACTACTTATTTAGTAAATGTTTTCATCATTTTTTCATATTTTTTTTACATTACTTTCCTTATCGTTTTTATCTAACAATTATTTAGTTTTTTAAAGATATTTTGGAAATTCATAGTTTTCTCTCAACTATTTTCAATAAGCCAAAAAAGAGAGAACATCTTCCTTTTAGATGGAAGAGGAAACCACATGCTTCCTTAAACATGAAGTAAATCATAAGGATGTATTTACCATAGGATTTTGCAATAGTTGAATGTAAAATCATGACTTCCCAAAATATCTATCATGAATTTTGTCTTGAATAGTGTCATAATTAGCCACACCTCAATCATATACACCTCAATACAATACATAATGTGCTCAGTATGACTCTAAGTTTATGTTTTTAGTTTATAATTTACATTTTAGTTCAAAACACACATCACAAATCAAAACTAATAAAACAAATTTAGATTGTTTTGAGAATTTAATAAAATGATCCATAAGTCATTCGTGACATGTAGGAATTGATCACACCTCAATTTGATACATGGAATGTTAGGTATGACTCAACGTTTGTGTTTTCATTTTAAAATTGATAGTTTAGTTCGAAAAAAACATCACATAATCAAAACTAAGAAAACAAATTCACAGTTTGTTGATACTTTAGGAAAATAATCCATAAATCATTTATGACATATATGATTTTAGCTACACCTAAATCTAATACATGGTGTTCCCAGTATTACTCAAAGTGTATGTTATAAGTTTAAATTGACATTTAAGTTGAAAACTTATGTCACACACTGAAAAATTAGAAAATATTCTTGTACTATTTTGATACTTTTGGAAAATGATTAATAAGTCATTTTTGATGTGTAGGAATTAGTTTCATGTCAAACTGTCACACGATGTGACTGGTTTAACTCAAAGTGTGTGTGTTTAGTTTAAGCTGACATTTTAATAAAAAAAAGTAACATACTCAAAGTTGATAAAACACATTCATATTATTTTTATACTTTAGAACAATTATTAATAAGTCATTTTTTGATTTATATAAATCCACCACATTTCAATCTAATGCATGATGTAACCGGTATAACTCAAAGTGTGTTTTTATTTAAAATTGAAATTTTTGTTCAAAATACAAGTCATATACTCAAAACTAAGAATTTTTTTTATGGTTTTTATAATTTATTAAAATGATCTAAAAATAATTTATGACATGTATGAATCAACCACACCTTAATTTGATACACGGTGTTTCTAATTTGACTCAAAGTGTATGTTATTAGTTTAAAGTTGACATTTTAGTTCAAAATGAATATCACTCACTAAAAACCAAGAAAAAACACTCATATTATCTTTATACTTTATAAAAATTATTCATAATTCATTTGTGACATTTATAAATTAGTTGCATGTGAAAACGACACATGATTTGACTGATATGATTCAAAGTGCCTATTTTCAGTTGAAATAGATATTTTAATAAAAAAGGAATGTGAAATTCTCAAAACCAATAAAACATATTTGGATTATTTTGATACTTTAATAAAACTAAAATTTATTCATTTTTGATGTTTAGGAACTAACCTCTCATCAATCGGATGCATGGTGTGACCGATATGAATCAAAGTGTTTTTTTATTTGAAATTTTCATTTTAGTTCAAAACACACATCACATACTCAAAAATGAGAAAATTGATTTGTATTATTTTTATAATTTAGTAAAATTATTCATAAATATTTTTTGACATGTAGGAACCAGTTGCACCTCGATCTGATACACGGTGTGCTCGGTATGACTCAAAGTGTATGTTATCAGTTTAAAATCATCATTTTAGTTCAAAACATGTATAACTCAATAAAAAATAATAAAAAATACTTATATTTTATTAATACTTTAGGAAAAAAATTCCGAATTCATTTTTGACATGTAATAACCAGTCTCATGTCAAACTGACAAATGATGTGACCAGTATTAATCAAAGTGTATGTTTTTGGTTTAAATTGCCATTTTAGTAAAAGTGAAACGTTCCAAACTAAAAACTGATCAAACGAACTAAGATAATTTTTTTGATTCCCTAAAATAATTATTTTGTCATTTTTGATGTATAGGAATAAAATACACATCAATATGACTCACAGTGTGTCTAGTATGACTCAATGTGTGTCTTTTTATTTAAAACTGACATTTTTGTTCAAAATACACATCACATACTTAAAACTGAGAAAATGAATTCAGATTATTTTGATAAATTAGGAAAATGATCCAAAATTAATTTTGACGTGTAGGAATTAGATTCACCTCAATCCGATACACTATGTGCATGGTATGACTCAAAGTTCCTGTTATTAGTTTAAAATAGGCATTTTAGTTCAAAATGAACCATTCATTGAAAAATGATAAAAAATAATTGGATTGTATCGATACTTTAGAAAATTGATTCATAAGTCATTTTTGATGTTTTTTGAATATGTATCACATCAAACTAACACATGATGTGACCAGTATGACTCAATGTGTGTGTTTTCAGTTTGAAATGAAATTTTAATACAAAAGACATGCGACATACTTAAAACTATGTAAACACATTTTTATTGTTTTTGATACTTTAGAGAAATGATAGTTAATCCATTTGTGACATGTAGGAATCAACCACATGTCAATCAGATGAATCGTGTGACCAATATGACTCAAAGTGTGTCTTTTTATTTAAAATTGACATTTTAGTTCAAAACACACGTGAACTACTCAAAACTGATAAAAAACATTTAGGTTATTTTGATACTTTAGTACAATTATCCAAAGTCATTAGCGACATAAATGAATTCTCCACACCTCAATCCAATACATGGTGTGCCAAGTATGACTCAAACTGTGTGTTTGGAGTTTAAAAATGACATTTTAGTTCAAAACAAATGTGACACACTCAAAAATGAGAAAACTCATTCCGATTATTTTGATTCTTTGAGAAAATAATCCATAATTCATTTTTGATATGTAGGAATCATCCGTACCACAATCTGATACACAGTGTGACTGATATGACTCAAATTGTGTAATATTAGTTTAAAAATGACATTTTATTAATGTATTGTTTCATATTTATGTTATTTTTTTATTTATAGTATCACTAACATAAGAATAAATTAATTATACATGTGGATTCTATTTCTTGAGTTGGGGTGGTTTTTTCGGTTTCTGATACCATGATTGAGATTTTTTGAGAGGGGATCAAGTGCCAAAGATAATGAAACTATTGATGTTTTTTAATGTTTATGATAAATTGTACCTGCTAATGTAATTTTACAAAAAAATGATAGAAATACCAATAATATAGTGTTTTTTCTTATATTTGTGATGTATTTTTTATTTCAACGAAAATATGAAATTTCCATATACCTTTATTTTTTTCTGTAGTGTGTGGTAATTTTAAAAACACACTACAATAATATAACCTTTATCAATGCTATTAATAACACTGATAAAATAACCCTTTATTAGTGTTGGAAAAGTGCTAATAAAGATAGTCCTTTATCAGCACTAATAAAAGTGTTGATAAAGGACCACCTTTATTAGTTATTTTTTTAACATCAATAAAGGGCCCCCTTTATTAGTGATTTTCTATGATAATAAAAATGGACCCTTTTAATGGAGCTTATGACAAAAATTCTTTTTTAATGCTGAAAAAGGCATTTTCTAGCATGGAATATAGACCTATCTATAGTAGTGAATGACTCATTTATAAACATGAAAAAACTAAAAAATACTAGTTGAATAATAATGGAAAATTTGAAGGTAGAAATAGGAGACCACCATAGTGAGTCAAGAAATGTCGATTTTTGTGGGCTGTGTTAACTAGAAGTTTGAATTCAATGATGGAATAATCTTATTGATTTATAGATGGTTCGATAAAACTCAAAATTTTAAAATTTAATTTTTTTTGTTTTTAATGTCCAATAATTAAAACAATTAATGAACAACCCATGGGAAAACAAGAAAATTGTTGAATAGAAATGATAGCAAGAAGCACATCGGTTCATGAATGTGACATGATAGTTCATTTCACTATCAAAATATTCATTTAAAAAACATACCTAAAAATTGTATAGTAGTAAGAAGTTGGGTCAAACTTAAGGGAAAGTGGATGTATTTATAATGACTTATCTAAGTCATATACTACTGAAAGCAGTGAATGAATGATAACAAAGAAGTGTGAAAAATCTATGGAGAATAAACAAGAAAAAAAATAAAGAAGAGTGGGATATATTAAAGGAGTTAGAAAGTAAGCAGTGGTTTATGGGAATAAGACATGTAAAAAGTTAATCAAGGGGAATTATATTGAATTGATGAATCAAAATGATCTCAATAAATTTTTTTTAAGAAGACCTGAAAACTTGGGAAGTCATTCCCAGAATAAACTATTATTTATTTGTGAATGTCCATTCTTTTATCCCCAGCACATAGTTTGGCGATTTTTTTGTGGGTAAATATTTCAAAACAGTTTCAAAGTTGATTTTATTTTGTTAAAACATCAATAAAAATCAATTATAATTAAAGGTAAAATTATCTATAAGAATTAATCACATGAAATAATATAATGAATAATTAAACATTAATGAATTAGAAAACTACATAAATTAAATTTCCGTAATGAATTTATAAACAATGCATGTTTGGAAAGAAGTAAAGATAAGAAAAATATTAAATACAATATAATGTGATGAGCGAAGAAGATGGATCATTCCATATCATATGAGAACTGATGAGAATAACTTCAGATAAATAATCCACACATCTAAGGAAACCTTCATCCATTGTGATGACAAAAAAACCTAGCATGGGAAAGTTTAAGAGAAAAGGATTTTTTTTGAAATATTCAACCTTTATAGTGGAATTTTTTTTCAAGATTTAACTTATTGTACAAATATGTTTGTCCAATATTCTACTCCTCTAGAGATAATGTTCACTAGAACTAGGATGATATTTTCCAACCTAATAACCACATAATAACTATTAGATCACAAATGCACATAAAAAAAAATTGAAAAAAGATATTTACATGGTTTGGAAAAATTCTTAAATCTATAGAAGAACATTGTAAACATTTTTCATTATTGGAGATATGAAATGAGTATAATCTTTCACTCATTACACTCCACTTTGGTCTAAGACAAAAGATATTAAAAACATGAATATGTGTTAACTATATTGCAACAAATATGGGCCACCACCTATTTATAGCGGTCTTTACCTGATAAATAGGTTATAACAACATCCAATTTTCATGAATATCCTCCCATTTTCAATAGAAACTACTGATACCAAGTTGACCAATTCATAACAATTGCCAATAACTAGTAATCATAGAATAATCAAAACTTTCTAAAGGTAGCAATAAGATTCCTATACCCTTGGAAATGGTATTCTTGAACACCTGCAAGATATGTATGATGATAGTTATTTGATAATAAAATTCCTTCTGTATATTGACTCTACATCTTCTGAAAACTATATAATGGATGGATCTATCTAGAAATGAAATATTCCGCCCAAACACATTGAATTCACAATCATCCGGTCAAACCCAAGAACCATCATCTAATCCTATGTATGGAAATTCATTCTGATGAAAGATTCCAAATAAACTTTCACAAAACCCAATAGTATCCCACTTGAAATTTATTTAGGATTTTATTATTCATCTTTTTTCACTCACCAAACCTCTCCCCACTATTTTATATAAGTTATACTCTCCACTCTATCATATCAACCGAGTCCAATTGAGCTATAATGTTACCTAAAACTGTCTGGGAATAAAACTTTTTTAAATATATCCATAGGATTTTTTATCCAAATAATATTATGATGATACATATATTTATCTTCTAGAATACTTTGGATGAAAATAAATTTTAGGTTAATGTTTTTTTCTTTCATGAAACACTAGGTTGCGACTAATATAGAAAACACTCTGTTTATCGATACCTCAGTCCATTTTGTTTCCAAGTTACTTCATCTAGTGCATTAAACAAATAAATTCCTTACCTAATTTATAAGTAGTAACATATTCCACCTTTTTAGTAGATAAAGTCACTATTGGTTTCAACTGATACATCCAACTTACCATAATACCACTAAAAGTGAAAAAAACCTTGTTGTACTTTTTATTGAATCCATGTCTCCAGTAAAATATGAATCTACAAAATAATTCAATTCATCATCATAAAAAAAACATAAAGATACACCCTCCGATACCTTAGGTGTCATAAGATCCATTTCACACCTTCCCAATGTTTCCTCCTATTATTTTACATGAAACGACTAATAAATCTCACTGAAAAAGTAATATCCATTTGAGTAAAAACCATTTCATACATAAAACTTCCTACAATTGAAAAATAAGGAGCCTTCACTATGTCATGAACTTCCCTCTTTGTTGTAGGTACCTGAGTTTTCAAAAATTTGAACTTTCCAAAGAGAGTATTTGAAATAGGTTTACAAAAGATCATTAAAAATATTTCAATGAATTTCTTAATGTATTACTTCTAGGATAAAACCAAAGATCTAGCTTTACTATCCCTTTAAATTCTCATCCACAAGATTTTATTATCCTACCCAAGGTTCTTGATCTTGAACCTTCTTCATAGTTTTATCTCTAGTTCCTTAATCCTTTTGAACTCTAGACCAATAATCAACATATCATCCACATACAAGATCAATATGAGATATTTTCAATCTTTCCATTTATTTTTTTAACAAAATTAATTGGAATGACATCAATAGGAAATTTACTCAAGTATGAAAGTGTAAAACGTCATATTCAAGTGTCTTGGAGTGTTCTTAAAACCATAAAGAATTTGTTTCAGATTACAAACCAAATTATTTCTCTAACAAACTTTATAAACCTTGGGATAAATAATGTAAATTTCTTCGTCCAAATCTTTATAAAGAAAATCTATCATTATATCTATCAACTCTAAGTGTAGATCACCAAACACAAAAATAAAAAACACTTTTTGAATTAATTTTTGTTTCACCAATGGTGATAAAATTTAATAAAAGTCTAAAATTTTATTTTTTTAAAACTTTAACCACCATTTTTACTTATATATCTTACTTCCATCAGCTTCCTCTTTTTGAGAGAAAATACAATTTGTTTTCTAGATCTATTTTTTTATCTGGTAGTTTAGTTAATTAACAAGTATCATTGATATTTAAAGAATTCATTTCCTCTACCATGGATGAATCCCATTATTTAGAGTCTATAAGAGTAGCTGCCTCTTATGAAATATTTTGTTCTCCTCCATCCATTAGAAGTAATAAGTATAAATTAGCTTCAAACCTCAAAACAAATTTTCTAATATGATTGGATCTTCTCAATGCAACTACATGTTTGTTTGTTTGAACCCCTTTATATATTATTCATACATATGGTTGAAGTATACCAGATTATACTTTGTTTGGTAACCATCTATTTGAACTTTCACTATCTAACAATGGTATGTTTGATCTGCCTCTATCCAGTATATTGACTATTAGACCAACCTATGATGCCTCTTTTGAACAATCTGGACTAAAAGTCTATTTGGTAACCTTTGTCTGACATTCTTGAAACTTTGGTAGTTGATCTTTCCTTAACTTCCTTATTATACATATTATGATATTTCTATATAAGTTCTTCATTGAAAGTAACATCACATATCAGGATGATTTGTTTCTTTTCATTACCCCACAAGCGATAATCGAAGTTATCATCTCTATACCCAACATGAAAAAAATATTTATATTTTTATTGAAACTTATCTGTATCATTAGAATAAATATGACCATATCCAAAACTTCCAAAGATTTTGATATGGTTTACCTCCAGTCTCTTTTTAGACCAAAGTTCTTTTAGAAGTTTCTATCCCACAGTTGAGGAAGGACTTCATTTAAATAAGTAAGTTGTTGTATTCAAGACCTCTATACAAATTTTCAGAATAATTATCGCATGTTTCCTCATACTTCAATATTTATCCATCAGTATTTGATTTATCCTATTAGATATTCTATTTTTTTATGGAGTCCCTAAAATAGTCTCCTCATTCCTAATGCCTTTATTCTTATAGAATTTATGAAAATTGTGTCCAGTGTATTCTCTATCATTATTTTTCTGAAGAAATTTCAAATTTCTTTCTCATTATTTTTAATCCATAAACATACACTGAATAAATGCTTAAAATACATCATATTTATTATTTAGGAAGTAAATATAGACATTATGAGTGGCATCGTTAATGAAAGTTGAAAAATATAATGAACCTCCATGCGATAAAATATGGACTAGACCCTAAACATTGGAAATAACTTTTTTCCTTATAGTTTTAACATCCAAGTTAAAGGGAAATATTTTTTTTTTGATTTTATAACATACAACTCTCACATATTACAAGGTTCATGTGACTGAGTTTTAGTATTCTCTTTGATGCTATAACTTTGAGATTTTTCTCACTGAAGTGACCAAACCTACAATTCCACTTTTACGAACTGTCTGATAAAGTTCTTGTGATATTTTCAACTTATTGAATTCATCTGATAAGATACATGGTACCATTTTTAAGTAAATGATATATCACCATGGAACCTTTGTTGATATTCCATTCCCCATTGGAAAAATTCATTCTAAAACCTTCATCATCAAGTTTTCCCATTGATATGAGGTTATTTTAGAGACAAGAAATGTGTCTTAACATCTTTCAGCTTTAAGAATATTCCATTTTTCATCCAAATACTAAAATATACCTCCCTAAATATATCTAAAGATTCATCATCCACTTGATTTAATTTTCCCAAGATTCCTGATTCCTGATCCACCAAGCACCCTCACTCACCAGTTAAATGGAAATATTTTCTAAATGAATAACCTGTGACTCATACTGAATAGTCATACTTAGTAACAGGTTGGATCCTTCATTCATTACACTGATTGAGTTGGTCTATCTGGAAGTTGATGTTTTTTTCTGATTCCTGTAATCCATCTTGATATGTACATTCTTATCATAAATCAATCATGTAGGATGTATACATATCTACTTACTTCAAATTTTCCATTAGGACATATCACTAGAATATTTCTTCTTATGATGGTTTTTCTGTTGAACTAATCATCCCCATCTTGTAGTATTGAGAGCACTTTTAGATGAAGTCTAAAACTACTTCCACCAAACTCTTTATTCAAGATCTAGTTTAAAATATCTTCTAACACTGGATCTACCACCCTAATGGAGTTTTTCACTACTTTCACTATAGAATCCCATCTCTATTTAAGTGAATAAAGAAGAAAAAAAATCCCAAACATCATCTCTATAGGTAATATGAGATTCCCTAAGATCATATTAAAGTCGTTAGCATGATCACATATATGCCTTTTTTATGATAATATCATGTTGAAAAATCTTTTCAATATGAATTTTTTAAGAGTTTTTGGATTTTTAAACATTTCATCCCAATCTTTCATGACCTATAGAGAATTTTTACTTTTAATAATGTTGAAAGAAACATTACATGCTAATGATATTATAACCAAGGCCAAAGTCTTCCTATAAAACTACCCCCATTCCTATTCTTCCATTGTTTTAGGATGATTTCTAGAAAAAGGAACATCAATTTATTTCCATATCAGAAGATATTACATCTTCATTCTCTAAAATAAAAATGATGTTCCCTCGAACTTATAAATATATAATTTTCCTTCCTTTAAATTAATTCTTTTAATAATTTATAAACCAAATAAAATATAATAGATTGAAATTAAATGGTAAAATTCACTTGATTACTGTAAGGGAATTCCATTTAACACTACTTGATGGGAATAACCCTAGAGAAACAATCCACACATCCAAAACTTCATCTGTTGTCACAATAGACAAACCTGGTGTGGAAAATTTTACCAAACAAAGATTTTTTTCCAAACATATCAAAATAGATAGTTGAAAAATCTTCTTCAGGATTTAACATATCTAACAAATACGTTTTTATGATATTCTTATCCTCCCAATTTAATGTACACAAGAACTAGAAATATATTTTCCAAAAAAAACATGACATAATAACTATTGGTTCACAAACACACAAAACAATAAATATAAAAAAGATATTTACATAGTTCATACAAATTCATATATCCACGAGGTAACACTACAAACATTTTTCATTATAGGAGATATGAAATGAGTACAATCTTTCACTCACTTCACTTCACCTTGGTCTAAGACAAAATATTTCAGAAACCTGAATTAGTGTCAACTATATTGCAACAAATATGGTCCACCACCTATTTACAGAGGTATTCCCTAGTCATTGGGTTATAACAACCTTTGATATTCATGACCATCATCCCATTTATAAGAGAAACAACTGATATATTATTGATAATTTCATAAAAACCATTAACTTCCATCCACCATTGAACAAGAAAAAAATTCCAAAGGTAGAAATAATATTCCTCTACTATTTGAATGAGTATTATTGAACACCTTAAAGCTCTGTCTGATGATATTTTTCTAATCATTAAAGTCATGTCTGATGATTCTTCATCCGCTAAACTCTATCTGATGGAAGGATTTTTCTAGAAAGAAAACATTATACCCAAACACTTTGAAGTCACAATTATCTAGTCGTATCCAAGAATATTTATATGATCATATATTCAAAAAAGTATTTCTGATGAACCATTCGGAATAAATTTTCACAAAACCCAATAGGAATTCCACTCCACTATCTACCTTCCTTGTTTTTTTCCTTTTTGAAGCCCAAATCGTGATCCCACTAAAGGTTTAGTGTTCTAAATAAGAACTTATTAGGGACTAAAATAAATCAATAACTATCATATTCAATGGATATTCAATTATGTACATGATGTGGAAGCCATATCTAATGAATATTTTTTGATGAAACTCGACAGACATGTCAGAACTGAGAGGATCTTTCACATTAAATTTATTATTAATTTAAATAGATAAAAATAAATAATAACTCATTCATGAGATCTTTATTTAAAAAAGAAGTTGATAATATGAAAAAAATTCATTCTTCCATCATTTCAATCATAATAACCATGTGTATAATCCCTCTACTGGTGATCCAAATTTTCTCCTTTGATCTTTGAACAACACTGATGGATTTTTGGGTGCTAGTGTGGTTGACCGATCATCTTGTTGTGTTCACCTTGATTTCTATGATGACTTTTTAGGGCTTAAAGAATCATCCTTTCACTCTCATTTTTGGGAAGGTGGTGGAGGGAGGAGAATCTCACTTGATTGAGAGAAGAAACCCTAAAGCATTTCTCGGTCCTGAGAGAGAACTCTAGATTTTTTTGTGCACAACAAATCTCAAATAATTGGTCAACTACAGAACAATAGACACAATAATCTATTTATAGAGACATGGTTATGGTTAAAATAAATTTTAATTATATAAAGGAACTCAATAATATGGCCACATTCCATATAATAATAATAATAATAATAATATTTTCTCATGGTGTGTACTAACATGCACAATAATAAATATTATTTTGTAATCTTGTAAACTAATATTTATAACCAGACCTCATATCAACTCACTCATTCTTCTCAACATTTATCTAATACACAAATAAATATTATTATTAAATATTTATTGATTCAATAACTAAATGAAATATATATTATATATCCACACAATTAAATAATTACCATGTGAATATATATTTATTTAACTTGTGTGATCAAAAAATATTGAATATAATTATTCCTTAGAATTGAAAATAATAATTATTCCAACAATTAAATTTAAATTTAATTTAATTATGATCAATGGAAACATTTACTTCATTTCCCTCTCGGCTTCTTCTTTATTGGCATTAGCCAGGATGACCTAAAATCCAAGATTACTATCTAGTAATGAGTCAAGGAACCTAAGAGGAAGAAGTTAATGTTGCAACATCAAAAAAAATATGAGTGTGAACATTTTAATATAATTTATTTGTCTTGATATCTCATCAATAAAGTTTCATACTTGTGTTATCAACATTAATGTTTTACATATCTTTTTTTAATTATCTGGATTGAACTTGTCTATACTAGGGCCATGAAATTTATTTCAACGATTCCATTCTAGTCAAAGTATCAAGATATCAAATTCCATAAATGGAAAGGATAAATAATCATTTACATTATTCATTATTAACAAAAAGATCATGATGTACCCAACATATCCTACTTAACAAGAACATAACACCTCATGAGTTTTGTCTATACATCTAAGTATGCAAGCTATAATATGTATCAATAATAATCTTAAACTATAAGAACCATTACACATACACACAAATAGGAAATCCAATGACATAAAAACCTGAAGAATTTCTATTGGTGGGTTTCCCTCATAATCTCTCATTGTATATATTACAATGCGTAAACTTTATGAGTTGAAGCCTCAACCCCTTATGAGAACTCACATATGAAAGTGGAAAAATTAGGCCCCCCATTATAGTTATGCATCTTGAAGATAGGCTAAAATATTTTGAATATATCATCATAGAATATCAAGGTTCTTATCATAGTGGGGAACTGCTATATTCTATTTTGATGCGACAGATACCCTAGGATATTATCACATTAAATTAATGTAGAATATGATCAAAATGTGATAAGATATATTTAATATTCTCTTATTTTAATATAAAGTAAAAACTAGTTATTTCTAGGACACTTACTCCAACAAAATCACATTTTTCCCAGATCCAAATGATAATGATTTTTAGTTTTCTTGATCTCACATGAAGATCATGTTTCTACCGATATAAGGGTTTTTTGAGGGATCCTATATTTTTTCATTGATGGAAATTATACAAATATCTACATCACATAATTGAGAAAAAACACTAATGAGATGGAACTTTATTATCATGTCTTTCATCCGTTGATGTGACCATGATTATTTATTGAGAGTATAGTACCCCTAGTTTCTAGTATGTAACCATTACTTAATGATTTTAATGGTTATAAAGTTAAGGGAGATTAATGAGAGATTCAGGAGAACATGGAATGAAGTTTTGAGGCAGAGGGGAAGTTGCACGGGCGGCGCACAATTTGTCTAACTGTGCGGCCAAACTGCGCGTAGTTGGCACTTTTGAGGAAGTGGATCCCACACAGTTGGATCACAGTTCGGGAGACCATGATAAGAGGCCGTATGAGGGTCTTATAAGGTAGTGGATGACACATGATTTGTCAAACCGTGTGAACTAACTGTGCAGGCACTTAAATGAAATCCTAAAAAAGTGGATCTCACACGTTTTTGCCTCTAAATGGATCATTTTTCCTCCTAATCGGCCATAACTTAGGATCAATCTCCCTTGAAGGTAGGAGAACATCTCCCAATAGTTTTAGAGGCAATCTGAAGGCTTTACTTGGCGAATCAAAGCCATATTCTTGAGGTATGTGATCGTTCGTCATCGTTCTTGATCGGTTTCTTAGATTTACTTCTTCTATTCTCTTGATTTCTTAGATCTATGCCCGTTATGGGAAGATCTAAGTGCGTGGATTCCAAATTTGATGAGATTTGGTCTTGGTCTTGCTTAGAAAAGAGATCTAAGGCGGGTTCTTGAAAAATCAACCCGGTTTTCTAAGGCGGGTTCTTGACATGATGGTTGTGTGTGTTCACGGGCATGTGGAACAGATAAGGGTTAGGGGTCTCCCCCATCATTAATGAGATGGATAAGGGTTAGGGATCTCCCCAGTCAAAGGGTACATGTAGGATGGATAAGGGTTAGGGGTCTCCCCCATCATTAATAGGATTGATAAGGGTTAGGGCTCCCCCCCATCAATTGGTTCACTAGGGATGACTTAGTGAAAGGATGACTCACCAGTCATGAGTATAGGGAGATCTAGGTTACATGCAGGGTTGGTTGTGTGGATGTATGAAATGAATTGGGTATGTCAAAGGAATATTGAGAAATGGTTTTAAAGCTTGTTTAGTTATTTTTCAAGAAAAATAACTTGTTGGAAAAATTGGTTTCAATTAAACTTGTATGCTTGTGGTTATAAATGGTTTTGGAAACTTATTTATATTTGGTTATAAACTATTTTGGTAAATTGTTCTATATAAACTGTCTTATATAAATGTGACTAAATTTTCTATCCTAGTGGCTTGAGTAGGGAAGTCATTGGGGGAAAACCTATTGAGTTTTATACTCACCCCTGATTTGGCACTTTGGTGCTTTTGAAGACGATATCTTCCGGGATAGGGGAAAAGGTAATGTCTCACACGTATTTAGCACCACCTTGTGCCGTTTGGGCTGTTCGGTGATTGTGGATCTTGAAGCTTATGGAGCATGGAGTCTTTTGGTCTTTTGAGAGTCTTGTATCATTTATCCACTGTGTACTTTGATACTTGGTTATTCTTTCTCTATTGCATACTTTGATATAGTTTTGAGATACATGAAAATATTGGGTTGTCTTTCATTCGTTCATGCATCATATAGTGAATGTTTGGTTATGGTTTGTAGGTTTATTGGTTTATTTCTTAAAGGGTTAATTGTCCCCCACTTGTATTTGAAACCCTTTGACATTTATTTCCAGCCTTTAGCATCTTGGGGATATTGCTTAAGGCCAAGTAAACCTCACCGCCTCCTCAAGACAATGATGTAGGGGTAGGGTGTTACAAATGGTATCATCTTGTTCGGTCCCTGCCTAACAATTAGTCATCGATGTTCCTAGTTTTGGAGATGAAATCCTTTCTTGTCTATTCCTTGGGTAGGAATCTTAGAAAGGAGTAGGATTTTTGGAACTTGAACTATATATCATAAAAGGAAGTAGCTAATCCTTTTATGCTAAACTTCAAGTTACCAGGGATTTGGGTAAATAAGTGTTTGGAGACACTTCTAGGATTTTGAAATCTCATTGTCATGGGTTTATCCAATGAGACGAGCATGACATGAATTATAGATGAATGACTTCCCACTAGGAGTGCATACATCATTTCGAGAAATGATTCATGTTGTGGAAAAAAAAATTGTTCATTTTTGAAAATTATGAATTTTTTTTTTCAAATGAAAGATTTTGAAAAAGCGAATGATTATCATATTTTGAAAATGGTTTAATTTTCAAAAGCATGTGAAGTGGTTTAAAAAATTGTTGAACATGGGAAAAAGGATGTTTTGGAAAACAACGTTGTGGTAGTTGATGTGATAGAATTTGAAATGCTAACCCATCAGTTACTATAGAGTGATATTGACAGAGTTTGTTGTTGGTTTATAAAATGGCACATGGTAGGCATCGTCGAAACCAACCCGAAGAAGCTACGGAGAATGTGGTTTCACCTAAACTATAGGTGAACCAAGAGCTGGTTCAGAGTATTGTCTGGGATTTTCATGTTGTGGATACGGGGAATCAGAGGAATGAACCAAGTCATGTGGATCATACCATATAGTTCATGAAGTAGAATCCAATGAACTTTCGGGGTGATGCTGAACCCGAGAAGGCAGAGGTGTGGCTAAGTAGGATGAATCATATCTTCAATTTCATCAGCGCCCCATCAGAGATCAAGGTCAAGTTAGCGATGTATATTCTTGAGGATCTTGCACGTCAGTGGTGGGATTTAGCGGTGCATGATAAATTGGATGAAGGCCTTAAATGGGAGGATTTTGAATAATTGTTCAACAAACAATTCTACCCTCACACGTTCAAAATCGAGAAAAAACAGACTTCTTCAGCCTGAAACAAGAGAGCCTCTATGTCATAGTGTATGAGGATAAGTTCATGAATTTATTCCATTTTTCACCAGAGGTTGTAGCAAGTGCGTCTTTGAAGGAATGCATCTTCGAATCGAGGCTAAGGCAGGAGATTCGATCGAAGATTGTGGTTCTCTATATTTCAGATTATACAGAGATGGTGAACAGATCTACTGTTACGAAATGTGATATCTCAGGATCGATAGGAGGAGAAACTATGATACCTACAGGATATGGTGGGAACTCAACCACTGGGAATAAGAGGAAAAGGGACACCTATTTCCACGGTGCAAGTGAAAATCAGAACCAGACGACTATATTGATAAACCTTCCTCCATGACCCCAGAGCAAAGCAGGTTGTTTTCAATGTGGTTCACTTGACCACATAAAGCGAGATTGTATGGAACAACCCATAGAATGTCATAATTGTAACAAGATGGGACATATTCAGTGCTATTGTTGTAGTGATCCAAGGTCAGGTGCTTGAGACTCTTCTTAGATATCGCAAGCATTGTATGCTTCGGCTAGATGGGGACAACAGAATCAGTCTCGTCAGCAGAGCAGAGTTATCCATGGTGATTTTAGAAATACCATGACTCCTCAACCAGGGAAACCTCATCAAGAAAACAAGGAGAAGTGTATAGTGAAGAAGAAATTGTGTGAAGCTGAGTAGATGATTGTCAATGATCAGGCTGGAACATCTACATTAAGAGGTACGATTATTTTGAATTCTACATTTGTGCAAGTGTTGTTTGATACTGGTGCATCACATTCCTTCATTTCTTGTCGTGCTGTTGACTTGCTATTTTCAGAATTAGAAATTATGCCTTCTATTTTGAAACTGCAAACTCCTCTTGGTGAATGAGAATGTCAAGCCTTTGTGTGTAGAGCATGTGCTATAACTATTGATGGAGCTGAGTTAAAATGGGACTTATCTATGTTGGATATAGATGTCTATGGTGTAATCCTGGGTATGGATTGGTGGACAACATTCAAGGCTCAAATCGGCTGTTATAGGAGAACAGTTAGTTTCATGACTGAGGATGGTATCGAGCATCTCTTTAGAGTAGAGAGGACTGTAATGAAAGGTGTAAAGAGCTTGTTGGCACCAATTGTGGGAATTATATCTTACCAATTGGTAGCATTGACTTTGGAATCAATGGAAGAGATCGAGGAAAATAGTTTTCCAGCTGTTGTGGATCAATTTACAGATGTCTTTCCCAAGAACTTATCAGGGTTACCACCTATAAGGGAAGTTGAGTTTATGATTGACCTCCATCTGGGGACCAATCCTATTTCCCTTCCATCTTATAGGATGTCACCAACAGAGTTATGGGAATTGAAAGTACAGTTAGAGGAGCTGTAAAGCAATGGTTTCATTCGACCAAGTACATCTCCATGGGCATCACCAGTTTTGTTCATAAAGAAGGTAGATGGAAATCTTTGGCTATGTGTTGATTATCATATGCTTAAACAATTTATGATAAAGAATAGATATCAAAATCCATGCATTGATGATATATTCGATCAATTAAGGGGAGCTCATTGGTTCTCTAAGATTGAATTGCGATCAGGATATCACCAATTGAGAGTTAGGAAAGAGTATATTGCAAAGACATCTTTCAGAAGTAGATATGTCCACTAGGAGTATATAGTCATGCCTTTCGATCTAAAAAAATGGACCAACTGTCTTCATGGCATTGATGAATTAGATATTTCAAAAATATTTGGATTCTTTTACATTGGTGTTTGTGGATGACATTTTGGTCTATTCAAAGACAAGGGATGATCATGAGGTGCACATGGAAATAGTGTTAAAAATCTTGAGAGATCATCGATTGTATTCCAAATTATCAAAGTGTGATTTTTGGATATAGGAAGTATGTTTCCTTGGCCATGTAATTTCTCAGAAAGGAATTTCTATTGATCCTGAAAAGATAGAAGCCATTATCTCTTGGAAACCACCGAAGAATGTGTTCGAGATATGAAGTTTTCTTGGTCTAGCTGGTCACTAATGACACTTTTTGCGTGATTTCTCAAGACTATCTTCACCAATTACAGCTCTAAAAAAGAAGAATTCTCCATTCCAATAGACAGAAGAATGTCAGAAGTCTTTCTAGGAACTGAAAGTTCAGCATACATCGACACCTATCTTGACCTTTACAGAATCAGGACAGGGGTATGTGGTGTATTGTGATGCTTTAAGATCAAGGTTGGGTTGTGTTCTCATGAAAAGAGACCACGTGGTTGCTTATAGTTCAAGGTAGTTGAGGGTGCACGAGGATAATTACCCAACACATGATTTGGAGTTATCTGCAGTCGTCTATGCTTTGAAAACATGGAGACATTATTTTTTTGGTGAGAAATTTACAATGTTTACGGATCAAAAAAGCTTGAAACCCATTTTCTCATAGCAGGATTTGAATATGAGGAAAAAGAAGTGGATAGAGTATCTCCAAATGTTTGACTTTGACTTGATGTACACACTGGGGAAAGGAAATTCGGTGGTGGATTCATTGAGTAGAAAGTCATATGCTCAGTTGGTGAAAGAAGCTTCAGATGAATGGCTGTTGATGTCAGTCTTAGATGGCATGCATGTGGAATGTGAAGACCGAGGTGATGTTGCAGTTTTCTTTTCAGCTACGCTTGTTCCAGATTTAGTAAAAATGATCAAATAAGCACAAACATCTAATGCAGAATGTCTAGTTGTAAGTTCAAAACTCAATAGTGGGGAGACCATTGATTGCTAAAAACTTGATGGGGGTTAAATTTTGTGTTTCAGATATTATACGGTTATACCTATGGTTTTTGAGGAACAAATCCTTCGTGCTTACCAACATTCAAGATAGGCTGTACATCCAGGTACACAGAAGATGTATAAGGCGTTTAAGGTGCAGTTTTGGTGGAGTGGCATGAAAATGAAGGTGGCAGAGTTCGTCTCACGGTGCTTAACTTATCAGTAGGTTAAAGCAGAGGATCAGAGGCTAGTTGGTATGTTATGATCTTTTCCTATCCCAATGTGGAAATGGTATCAAATAAAAATGGATTTTATTATAGGTCTTCCAAGAATAGTCCAGAAACATGATGCCATTTGGGTGATAGTGGATCATCTAACCAAGTCGGCCCATTTCATCCCTATTCGTGAAACTCATATGGTGGAGTATCTTTCAAAAATATATATCCAAGAAGTGGTAAAGAGGAATGGTGTACCAGTTTCTATAGTCTCAGATATAGATTCGAGGTTCACATCTCGTTTCTGGAAATCATTACAGCAAACCCTTGGTACTCAGTTGACTATGAGCACCGCATATCATCCTCAAATGGATGGGCAATCCAAGCAGATGATACAAACATTGGAAGACATGTTGAAGAATTGTGTAATGGATTTTGGTGGCTCATGGGAGGAGCATATACCCTTAGTGGAGTTCTCATACAATAATAACTATCAAGCCTCGATATGCATGGCTCCATTTGAAGCATTGTATCAACGTCCTTGTCATTCTCTACTATACTGGGTGGAAACAAGTGAAACTTCACTAGTTGGGCCAAGACTTGTACAAGAAACAACAGAGAAGATCTGGTTGATTAGAAAGAGGATGGAGATAGCTCATAGTCGTCATAAATCTTATGTAGATCACCGTCGAAGACCGTTGTCGTTCGTTGTGGGTGATCATGTCTTCTTGAGGATCTCTCCAAGGCTCGGACATCGTCGTTTCGGGAAGAAGGGAAAGTTATCTTCTAGATACATTATTCCTTTTGAGATACTATAATGGTTTGGAGAGGTGTCATATCTTTTGGCATTACCACCACGGTTTAGTTCGGTGCATAATGTGTTCCATGTATCCCAGTTGAAAAAGTATCACCCCGATCCTAACAATGTTATTAGATGGGATCACATTGAGATAGAACAGGATGCATCAATGGTACATATTCCAATGAAGGTCATGGATAGATAAGAAATAGTCTTGCATGGGAAAAACATCAGCCTAGTGCGGGTTTTATGGCAACATGGTGAGATTCAGAAAGAGACTTAGGAACACGAGAAGGAAATGAAAGAGCAGTGGCCAGAACTATTTTTTGGCCAGTAAGGGTTATCTACTTTTCGTGGACAGAAAGAACAATGGTGGGGAGAATGTAGTACCCCCGGTTTCAGGTATGTAACCATTACATAATGATTTTAATGGTTATAAAGTTAAGGGTGATGAATGAGAGAGTTGAGAGAACTTGGAATAAAGTTTTGAGGAAAAGGGGAAGTCGCATGGGCAACACACGGTTTGTCTAACCATGCGGTCAAACCGTGCATAGTTGGAACTTTTAAGGTAGTGGCTACCACACAGTTAGAGCACGGTTCGAGAGACCATGCGAGGGTCTTCCGAGGCAGTGGCTAATGCATGGTTAGCACACAGTTTGTCAAACCGTGCGAACTAACCGTGCAGACACATAAATGAGATCCTAAAAAAGTGGATCTCACACGTTTTTGACTCTAAATGAATAGTTTTTCCTCTTAAGCAGCCATAACTCGAGATCACTCTCCCTTGAAGGTAAGAGAACCTCTCCCAATCATTTTGGAGGTGATCCGAAGGATTTCTTTGGTGAATCAAAGTCGGATTCTTGAGGTATGTGATCATTCGTCATCATTCTTGATTGGTTTCTTAGATCTACTTCACCTATTCTATTGGTTTCTTAGATCAACATCTATTATGGGTAGATCTAAGTGTGTGGATTCCAAATATGATGATATTTGGTCTTGGCCTTTCTAGGAAAAGAGATCTAAGGCGGGTTCTTGAAGAATCAACCAGGTTTTCTTGTGTGTTCTTCGTTCGTTGTGGTTTTCGTCAAAACCTTCGAGGTAGGAGGATTATTTCTTGACTCCACTTAGTAGAACTGATTGGAATGATATAAAATTTAATGTTTTCTATTTAATTGATTGTGATTTTGTTGTTTAACACTTTTTGGAAACCTTCTTGAGTGATGGTTGTGAAATCTGGAAAATAGGGGATATTGAATGAGTGCTTTGTTTCTTAATTTTAAAATAGAGATTCTAAAATGGGGATTTTCTGGAATTGTGACACATGGTTTGGATTAGATGTTTTTAATAAATGGGAATGTTTTATTGAAGTGAAATTACTATTTTGAAATTGGTTTATTCTTTTGTTTTCAATAAAAGTACAGTTATATTGAAATGGTTTGAATTGGTTGAACACACTTGGTTTTTGACATGATGGTTGTGTGTGTTCACGGGAATGTGGGATGGATAAGGGTTAGGGGTATCCCCCATCATTAATGGGATGGATAAGTGTTAGGGATCTCCCCAGTCAAAGGGTGTATGTGGGATGGATAAGGGTTAGGGGTCTCCCCTATCATTAATGGGATGGATAAGGGTTAGGGATCTCCCCCGTCAACTGGTTCACTAGGGACGACTTAGTGAAAGGATGACTCACCACTCGTGAGTATAGGGAGATCTAGGTTACATGTAGGGTTGGTTGTGTGGATGTATGAAATGAATTGGGTCTGTAAAAGGAATATTGATAAATGGTTTTAATTCTTGTTTAGTTATTTTTCTGGAAAAATAACTTGTCGGAAAAATTGGTTTCAATTACACTTGCAAGCTTATGGTTATAAATGGTTCTGGAAACTTGTTAATAATTAGTTCTAAACTATTTTGGTAAATTTTTCTATATAAACTGTCTTATATAAATGTGACTAAATTTTCTATCCTAGTGGCGTGAGTAGGGAAGTCATTGGGGAAAACCTACTAAGTTTTATACTCACCCCTACTTTGGCACTGTGGTGCTTTTGAAGATGCTATCTTTTGGGATAAGGGAAAAGGTAATGTCTCACACGTATTTAGCACCAACTCATGACGTTTGGGATGTTCGGTGATTGTGGATCTTGAAGCTTGTGGAGCATGGAGTCTTGTGGTCTTTTGAGAGTCTTGTATCATTTATCCACTATGTACTTTGATACTGGGTTATTCTTCTGCTGTTGCATACTTTTATATGGTTTTGAGATACATGAAGATGTTGGATTGTCTTTCATTCATTAATGCATCATACAGTGAATTTTTGGTTATGGTTTGTAGGTTTATTGGTTTATTTATTAAAGGGTAAATCGTCCCCCACTTGTATTTGAAACCCTTCAGCATTTATTACTAGCCTTTGGTGTCTTGGGGATGTCACCTAAGGCCAAGTAACCCTCACTACCTCCTCAAGCCAATAAGGTAGGGGTGGGGTGTTATAGAGAGCTACCACTATAGCTTGATCACAACAAACTATGATATGGTCCTTACTTTATGATACCATAACCATCTCTTTAATTAATTTTTTTATCCGCAATTCTTATTTATCTATATCATAAGCCGAAATGTACTTTGAATCAACTATAGAATTCACAACAATGACTTTGTTTGATTTATTCCAACTCACAAAACCTCCATTGATGGTGGAGATTTATCCTGAACAAAACATCAGATCATGATGATCAATAAGTTATTATTGTATAGATGGAAATATTAAGTTATGTGTTTCTATTTTTTTTTCAAAGAGGAGTTCTTCGATGATCCATGAATTTGCTCTGCTGGCCAACCATTTCTTGTAATGTGTTATGCTCGGACACCCCACCTTAGTTCAAAATTATATATTTTGACATGGAGTGTTTAATATAAAATTTATATATGTGTTCCAACACCTAATCCAATCACCGAGACTAACATATTATCATACTGTAATAGAAACATCTTATCATTGTTTAAAAACGAGAATATTTTTAATGCTGACAAATATGATGCCTAGAAATATGATCTTTTCACTGAATTAAAAAATAATTGATAAATGAATAATTTCAAAAAACAATAAAGAGATTATAAATATTATTAAAATAATAATAGAAAAATGGAAGTTTAAGATAAGATTCTTCCATAGTCACAAAATGTAGGTTGTTGTGGGATGTATTGCAAGACAATCCACATTAAATAGAATAGAAAGATTATTTACTCAGAGATTGTTTGATAAAACTCAAAATTTGAAATGTACACATGTATAGTTTCTATAGAAAAAATAAAAGAAACAAAATTTTATGAAAAACCTAAGGAAAAACCAAGTAAATCATTGAATAGAAATAACAGTAGAAAGCACACAAATTCAAGAATGTTACATGATAGGTCTTTTCACGATCCAAAAATTTATTTAAAAAACTTACCTAAGACTAGTATAGTAGTATGTAGGTTAGAACCCAAGGGAAGGTGATTAAATATATAAGGAATTATTTAAATCATATACTATCAAAAGTAGTAAAGGAGTGATAAAAATAAGTGCGAACAATCTATGGAGAATGAAGAAGAAGAAAGAATGAAGAGTGAGATATGTTAAAGGATTTAGAAACTAAGATATGGGTTATAGGAATGAGACATGTCAAAATGGGATATAGGAGACTTAAGTTGAATTGATGAAACAAAATGATCTCAAAAAAATTAATTCAATAAGGCCTTTAAACATGGAAAGTCATTAAATAAATAAAATTTCGGTTATTGGTGAATTTCCTTGCTTTTAGTCATAGTACATAGCCTGTCAATTTTTTGTAGAAGGTAGAGACTTCAAAATAGTTTTAATGTGGATTTTTTTGGTAATACATCAATTTAAATGAAAAATAATTGAAAAAAATGAACAGTAATATTGAATCATAGTCAATAATAGAATTAATGATAAAACATGAATGAATCATAAAACCACATCAATTAAATTCCCCTGATGAATTTATAAATAGTGAATGTTTGTAAATAAAGAAAGCACACAAAGAATATGAAATAAAACATAATGTGAGTAGGAAAGTTTTTGTATTTTTCCTTGTCAAGGTGGGAACTCCAATTCATTTTCTATATTCTTCCCCTTTCCCTCATTGAAGCCCAGCTCACACCTCTACTCCAGCCCATCTCTTTGGAAATTAGTCCCCATCCTTCTTATATTAATTATTTTCCTCATGAGTCCAATAATTTGTTGAATCTATTAAAACTAATTTAAAATGAATTAATCTTCCATTTTTAATGAACTTATAGTTTTTAAAATGATATATAGAAACCTTGAGCTCAAATCCTTAGTATCCACGTGTCAAATCATCCTTGTTCATTTTCTTCCACAAGTTAATAGAAAAAAATACCTCTAAAAGTTGTGTTAATCCAACATGGTTTCTTTATTTCTATGTATTCCACTACAATATTATATTTTTTTCTTAGAATCAATAGCTCAAGCTCCCATTTTATTTGAATTTGTGTATTTAGGGAACCTGGGTATTTTAACTCCTTAAAATAACCTTCATGCCATACTAGAATTACAGATATACCCTTACATGAGTTTTCCTCATCCTTATGCGAGTACCGAGATGACATTGATGAAATTATACTTATATAACTACATGTACATTCTGAGGAAAGATTCTACCATTTACTATTTTTTACCGGTATCATGGGTAACCCTAGATAGGTCCTTGAATGGTGAGTTTACCCTGATGATACCCCTTTGAATGCGAGATTACCTTGATAAAAGAGGCCATCAACCCTTATGTGAGTTATGAAGCATTATAGTACCCTCACACAATATCTTTATTATCAATGATACCTTTATATAGGTACACTGACATTCAGTGATCCCTATATACAATTACATTTACCCTAATATGAGAAGCAAGTTTACTTTACATAGTGTTTGAGTTACCCTTTCACAAACTTTATGATCATAGCATGACCTTTATGTAGGTCATCTTGATTACCCTTTCATTAGTGCTTCGTTACATTAACTTTATGAAACTAATTTCTTCAAAGGGAATATAACACAAAACGATATTAATCGATTCAAAATGAAAAATAAAACTTAAATGAAAGAAAAACGTCAATAGAATGTTTAAAATATGTTATATCAACGAATATTGAAATTAAAAACATGAAACTTTGAAAAAGATAATCCTCAAAACTAACATAATCACTTTAAATCATCATTTCACTAAAATTTCATCCAATATATTTTTTTCTTAAAACATATGAACATTAAAATTTTGAACACTACATATTTTATCACCAAAATATTTTTTTTTTCAAAAAACGATTCAAAGAATTTTAATTTCAACAAAAAAATGATTAATATTAAATATATTATTATTTATATCACATTTTGAACACTAAATCATTAAAATATCAAAGAAATGATGTGGGAAACATGAATGAAAATGAGGCCACATCAAATTATCCCACACTTAAAAAATTTATTACTTCTAAGAAATAAAATTATAAAATTTATTGGTATTAAATTGATCATAAAAATGAAGGGTTTTCAATAATAATAAGGAAGTTATTTAGAAAGGTATTTCTCCCATGGAATCTCTTAAAAAGTAAAGATGATTTCTCTTCTCAAAATATAGGTGCTTTGGAAAAAGGTTGGTATTAGTTTTATAAAAATTATTGAGACTAATTTTTTTAAAGGTTTTAAGAAAAATTCACTTTGTATTCAAATGTTCTTTTGAAATTTTATTTTTATCCCAGTGAACAGACTCACATAATTTAATATAAAATAATTAGACACAACTAGAGTATTAGTGGAATTAATAATTAAAAGGAATCAGAAATAACACATCTACTAGTTTTATCTTAAATAATAAAATGTTCACAACTATTAATAATTAATTTCATAGACCATTTAAATGAATAGATTATGATTTTAAAATATAATCAAGATGTTCCAAACCAATTATGTTTATAAATCTTAATCCCAAATTTTGACCAAAAGAAATATTTTTTAAATAGTGAAATATAAATTATGTTATAAGATTTATCCCATGGTAGAATAAACATTATTAATCACTATAAGAATAAAAATAAGTCCCCAAGTTCTAGAAAAATTTACCAACACATATAATGAAAAATTAAAGCTTTAAAAAAGTTAATTCTAAAACAATTTAGGATTCTTGATGTGTACTTCATTGAAATACAATTAAAAATATTTAAAGAGCCCTATCAAATACTTAAAACCCAATATTGTCCCAAATATTGACTCTAATGTGGGAGAAACATTTATAAAGTTTTAGTTCAACCATATATTAAAATTAAACAGTTCAAAACCATGTAATAGTGTCATAATAAACCTCCCACAGTAAGTTTGCCACAACGCAAATAAACTTAGACAAGAAGTTTTAAAAATGCATACACATTTTCTTAATATATATAAGACATGATTTTCAAGAAATATAAATATAGAATAATGTTAAAAAATAATTGTATCATTTAAAATAACTTCATAAAGGGTCCATAATTTTCAAAAATCCAAATAAATTTTCATGGAGTTTAAACTTGATTTCAAAAGTGATTAAAAATATATTAATAGTAATTTAATAAAGAAATATTTGTACCCTAAGCATTTTATTTTATATTTATCATGCATTCATATTTTAAAGAACCTAGTTTACCCCCACACTGAGTTTTAGACATCAATAAATTCTTTCACCAATCTAACAAATTTAAAACATACTATCAATATAGCATGAAACTATTTCAATAATTAAGTATTCATGAAAAATGAAAAATATAACTCCCATGATAGTTTTTGCATTGTTTTCTCAAGTTCATCCCAGTTATAACTCTACTTTAGTGTTTAATGTTCCACTTATTCAAGAATAAAATAGATAATCATTAGAAACAATCATTAAAAATCAATAATATGAGACCAAGAAATGGTGAAAGGATGCAACAATAAAGCTTCTCAACCAACGATGAAAGATTTAACACAATTTTGAAACACAATTTTTTTTATAATTATAAATCAAGGAGAAGATGATAAAGGAGACTGATATGGTGTAGTTTCAAAAATAATGAGTATGATTTATTTTTTATTTGAATAAAAAAACAATCTATGTTTTTTAAACCATGGGTTTCCTCACATGAAGTGGTAAATTTAAAATCTTCATCCAGACTTCCATAAGTTTCTATCCGTAATCACTTGGAGAATGTGGCTTCATAATTAGGAATTAAAAAAAATGTAAATTTATCATTCATTTATAGGTTAGGGATAAATTGTATTGACAACATGACCTATAAAAGAACAATCAAATCCTTTAACAGCTGAAAACACCTCTTGTAAGTACCCTATAACAGTTTTAAACAACATGCTATCTACTTCTAAAATTCAATAAAATTTAATAAATATTAATAATTCTTAAAGGTAAATTATATTGTGTATTTCTAAGGGTACGACATGATTTAAAAATAATTATTCCCCAATTTAAATCATCAACTCTCCAAAAAAACATGGGTGTAGATGGCTATGTTTAGAAAATAATATTCAAGAAGAGAGTTTTAAATACCATTTGTACAATTTTTGAACATTTTATAATCAAAATTAATTATGAAAACAAAATATTCATATATTTTAAATGATGTTCAAAACCAAAATTAATTTAGGGTTCCATTTAATAATAGATAACAATTGATTTCCATTGATCTCCATGTTTATATTTCATTAAATAGTGAAATTATTCCAAAATGTCCTCATCTAAAAACTAAAAATAATAAATCAATGATTTAAAAAAATTAATTCAACTCAAATTAACTAGTGTGTAAAAAAACCTTACATATAATTTAGTTTATATAACTCTTAAACAAATTCTGGATAGATTAAGCATTTACTCCTTAAAAACATCATATGTTAACACATTTTCAGCCCCACAGCCTCTAAAACATTGCCAGTGAAAAAAATAAAAAAGTATATCTTGAACCAATGGTTAAATTTTAAACATAAAAGTTTCATACTAAAATGAAAGAGTGATATCATTTAAGTGTTACAAATGATGTTTATGGGGGAATGTGAAGTTAAATTTTACAAAATTCAGAATCAATAAATTCTAAATTAAAATTATCTCCCCCAATGGATCAACACTATTTTCCTATAGTAGATCTAGGATTTGGAGGAATAAAAGGTGGGAGGACAATGAAATTAATGTTAATAAAATAAATTTTCTTCAAATTACACACTCTCAACCTCTTCATAATGTTAAAAGAAAAAATGTAATAGGTTTAAACTATCATATCAGTGAATATCATATTTAAAATCATGTTAAAAAAATTAACAATTTAGGATTTCAATTTAATATTTTACTACATAAAATTTATAACTTAAAAATCTTTTCCATTGGTTAATAATTCATAATAAAATGTTGAATTTTTTTCAAGTGTTAAATATCCATATTCAAATATTTCCTCGAGATGAGCTATGACACCAACAAAACTTATATTATAGTAGGTAATTTCAAGTTTAGGAAGTATTAAAATAATTATAAATTCGTTTTCATGTTCCTTTTGATTCAAAAAATCCCTTAATTCATTTTATTTTAGGGTCTCATCATATTTATAAGATTTTTTTGATCATTTAGTGAGTTGATTATTGTGATCCTTTTTCTTACTCACTTTCCCAATCATTCTCTTCTAATTTATTAGTTTATTCCCTAGTTCGTATCTTACTTTACACTACTTATTTATCCTAAATGTCCCCTAATTTATTTCCTTCATCACTCATTTCAATTTTCTCACATTATTTCATTTTCTCACTAACCCCCCTTATTTCATTTTTTGATGGTTGTATTTTAAGTTCTTTAAGGATTTGGTTAAATTTCGAAATCAATTACATCATCATAATTTCAATTCCATTAGATCTATGGGTTCAAGATCATAAAAGACTTTGCTTTTTTTCCTTGTATTGGGGCTACCATGGTTTTTTTAGGCACACAGTCAAACAATGTGTCCATAATAGCCATAAAAAAGAAAATAAACCTATTTTTTATTCTACCCCCATATAGTTATATTATAAACTATAATCACAGTCAATCATAATTAAAATAAAAATTATATGGCCATGAACAAAAAAAAAACAATAGAAAATTTTAAATTTCCGCACCCAAATATAGCACAAATAGAAAAAAATTATATTTTTATTTATTTGATTTTATTTGTATCTTCTTTAAAATAACCTAAGACTCTCAACAAATTCATTCCTTGGGACTCGAGATATATTATAACATGTCACTTCATTTTAAAAATATATATTTATAAAATCTACTTATGACTACTATAGTAGTTAATAGGGTTGAACCCAAGGTAAGGTGGGTGAATATCTAATGGCTTATTTAATTTTTATATTGCTAAAATAAATGAAGGAAATATGAAAAGAAGTGTGAAAAAATTGTGGTTAATAAATAAGAATAAATAAATAAGAGTAAGATATGTTAAAAAGTTACAAACTAAGCTATGGGTTATGGGCAAGAGATATACTTAAAATGGATCTAGGGGAATTTAGTTGAATAATCTAGATGAAATAACATAATCTAAAAAAATTAATTCAATATGGAATGAAAATATGGGATGTAATTCAAATAATATACTATAATTTTTATAAAAATTTCTATTCTTCTAGTCCCAATACATAGTCAGAAGATTTTTTATAATCAATTAAAATCATACATAATTAAATAGAAAATTCATTGGAAGAATAAATAAGAATTAGTAAGAGAATGAAATCTAGAACATGAATTCATCAGAAAACTACATCTATTAAAATTTCTCAATGAATTTATACACAGTGCATGTTTTTAAAAAATAAAAACACAAGAAAAATATGAAATATTACAAAAAATTAGAAAGGATAAAGATGGATCCTTACCTATTGATGTGGGAACTCCAATCCACTATCCATCTTCTCACCTACCTCCTCCTTGAAGAATGGTTTTCACCTCCACTCCTTTCCCTCTCTATATAAATTTTCACTCATCCTTGCTTCCAAAATTAGTTGCTTCATGATTCCATCAATTGCTTGAATCCATCCTATTTGTCCTCAAATAAATACACACACCCTTTTTAATATACACACATAATTGAATAAAAAAAAATCTTATTTAAATTTTAATAATTAATTATAAATTATATAATAAGAAACACTTTATTTTTGGGTATAAAGAATAAATTACCTAGGTAAAAACTAGTTACCGTGGTAAAAACCAAAATAATTTAAATGATAATCCTAAGAGGTAAAGGGTGTAACATGTTAAAAACATTTTTTTGATTTATATTTTCAAGTTAGGATCAACCTTATATCTTCTCCAATAAAATTTTGTCAATTTTCCATTAGTTATTTCCCATTGATGAAAAGTTTTGGGTATTTATAAAAATGTCATCCTTTTTCACTTATAAAATAGGTAATCCTCTCCTCACATATCCTCACACCAAATCCCCTTAATATTAGCCAAAAATATTACCAAAACTCTCTTAAAAACTTCTAGACACCTTAAATACATATTTATATTTTCAAAATACCATCACTCAAATGTTTAAACCCATCTACAATGGAGATAATATAAGAAGTGAGGTATATATTTTTATATAGTTCTTTCTCATTTATATTTATTTATGTTCACTTATCCTTCATAAAATACCATTAAAAAAAATACTAAAATGATAAAATAAGTACCATTAGTATACTGGTATATTATTATGATTGGGGTATAATCATTTTCCACATTCCCCATTCCATTAAGAAAAACAAAAATGTAAAATAGGCGTGTGTGTGGAGTACCACTTCTATGAAGAAATGTGTTTCATTTTCCTTTACTGCATAACCTGGATGGTCCAAAAGTGGAATTAAATAATTTTTTTGATATATACATATCATATTTAAGTTATTGAAATTATAATTTTTTATTCCTCATATTGAAAAATGAAATCATTATCCATGCGTACATGCAGACTACCTCCTCTATGGAATAATGCATTCTGTTTTCAATACCTTCATTATTGATGGTTTATGTTTATATTTAATGTGTATGTATGATATATATATATACATATATATAATATATATCATTTATATGAATATTTTTTTGATAACATGAAATGTAATGATCATTATAAAGTAATCCATAGATATCGATAAATAGAACGAAACTAGTTCATCACTATTTTTATATTCGTGAATTGTGACTAAAACTCCAAAATAATGGAATTATAAATTTATAGGTATATATAAATAATAAATTATATAACCTTTAAGAATCTGGTAAATGATGATCTTTGAGAGAAAAAGGAAGACCGATATGACTTTTATGAACCTAGTTCAAAATGAATAGGATTATTGACAGCTGATATTGAAAAGAGATTATAAAAATCTAATATAGGAAGAGAAATATTATTAATAAATAGTATAATTGGAAATATATAAGAATAAGGTTTTAAAATAGGTAATTAATAAGTTCATATTTATTATACAAAAGGTTAAGGGGAATTTTTAAAAATAATTGATAAAGGTAGGGGACTTTATAACTCATACTAATTTATATGAGTTATACAATTTCTTAGAGAACTTATTTTTACAAGAATATACATTTTGAATGATGTTATCTATTTATTTCTAAGAAAAAAGTGTTTTTGATCCAAATACATTTCTATTAATTGTTTTATTTTCACTTTCTTTAAAAAAGGATAATTTTTAAAGGAGTCTCATAACTCTGACTATTAAAATGATGAGTACAAAATGTTTTCAAAAAGATTATTTCATGATTTGATTTTCATTATCTTAAAATGATCTATCTATAATAGAGTTATGTTCCATGTTTCACCCTATATTTTCTTTTATTATGTTATTATTTTTATTTATCAATTTTTCAGTATCAAATGTTTTAATTCATGATGTTATTTTATACCATTTTTTATGTTTAATAAATACCATTTTATTTCTATGGGTTCTTTATGAAAAGTGAATGATTTCCATTTTTATGATTATTAATACCATTATTTTTTCCATTTTTTATTTAAGATATGATTATTATTGAATTTAAGTTTCACACATATGTATAGATGATGATGGGTGGGATCTTAAATCTCCCTCAAAAGAATTGGTTTAAGTTTATATCTTATGAGATAGTTAGTCATGGACATAATGAGTTTGTTCACATAGGCCTGGGCATGATGAGTTATCTTACAATTTCAAGCATGGACATAAGGATTTTTTTCACATAGGCAGGTGAATAATAAGTTTTCCCAAAAATGTTTTCCTTTTCTTATGGTTGTGACACATTTCCATATTTTTATCAAGTTATGCTATATTTTCAACATGAATTTATTTTCCATGAAATTCCATAATTTTATGATTACAATTTATTATTAAAGTATTCCATAATTTTATGTCATGCACTCAAGTTATATGATTATAGAGATGTATTTTGTGCAATTTCATACCTTTTATGCCCCTTTAATGATCTTTTTATGATCATCTGTTTGTTTTATGATTTTCATTTCTGGTCTTATGATATTTTAATAAGATATTTATCCTATTACCCATGTTCTTATTCATGTTTATGATATGATACATTATTATATCTTATTACCCTACTGATAATCTGATCTCACCCCATTTCTATGTTTAAAAACATCCAAGTTATGAATATAATTATATCATGTGATATATCTATAAAATGATATATAATAGCATGATTATGGATAAATGTTTGAATTTTTTATAAAATAATTTGTTTATATAGCTAATATTCAAGACACTAAACCTTTCAGTTTTTTGGGTTGTGTGACTATTTTTTAGTTTTATTATATAAATCATGAAAGTATTGTACAATTTAAGTTATGAATAGTTTTGGCCACTTAAGTTTGGTATCATATCAGGGTTTTGTTATTTTTGGATATTATTTTATAAACATTTAGAAAAAACCCTATGGAAAATTCTAAGAGATAAGTATAATAATAGGATAACATTGATAAATTAGTGGTTTTTTATTTTACCTAGAAATTATATCCTTATCTAGATACTACAAGTGGATGTAATCTTTGGAATAGATGGACCTAGGGTTAATTACCCCTAAAAGGGTATATTGGGTATCAAGTCGATTGTTACCTGGTGAATGGAAAAGTGGCATAACTGAATACCTAGTTTGACATAACTAGAGGATATGTTTTGGTTAATAAAATTATCTTTAAAAAACTTGAAGAATTTTTAGAGTATCATGTTAACTAATTAGGTTTGGGAACCTAATAGGAAAAAGATAATGGATAACCTATATTGAAACCTAGAGATTCATATGATAATGTATGAATTCCATTTATGAAATAATAATTCTAAATTTATAGTTTATTTATATGAACATTCATTAATTTAAGTATATTCATTCCAATTTTTTTAAGTTAAGGTAATGGAGTCAACTTGATTGAATAAATTTAACAATGGGAGAAATGAAAAATGTGTAGATTTTCCCAATGAGAAGCCTAATGGTTTTAGGGGTGGAATTAAAAAAATATAGCAATGCTCACCCATATTTCTCAGGATATGGGTAACAACCCAAATAAATTTGAGATCTCAAACACACCAAGTAAAGAGAAAATTGGTATTGATCCATTTATGGGGAAATATCACCCTATTTTTGTGGGTCTTCTAATCCATTGGGTTTTGAGTAGTGGGTCAATTCATTGAAATATATATTTCCAAACTCTAGTGCTCAAAGTATGAGAAGGTTATTTTATTAGTCTATTAATTTTATGATGAAGGGGAATAATGGTGGAGTCTCATTAAAAATGTCATGGAAATGGAGAAGTAGACTCTATGGAATGCGAAGAGTTCAAGAAGATATTTTTCACTAAGTATTTTCCTTATAATATGGACAAAAATATAGTGGAAATAGGATGAATCTATTGGATAACATGAATAAAATTTCACATAAATCACATGGTATAGCTCCGATTTCATATTTGAACTAACATAAAAGGCCATTAATTATTTACTGGATTAAATCCTAGTCCATAAAGAGAAATAACCATATGATACTTCAGTAGTTGTGAAGATATTGTTTGATGTTCTCTTAAAGTAGATATAGAAACTAGAACATATTAATATTCTAGGAAAAATAAATGCAAATGGGAGTATCATGAAAGTACCAATAATAAGACACATGGTAGTAAGAAAGTAAAACTTCTTAAATGCAATAAATATTAGAGAAATAACCCAGTTAATTACCTCTGGGGATTAAGGAAATGTTTCAAGGGTGGTAAAGTAGGACACCAAACTCAAAACTATCGAACTAAGTCTAAGAGGTCAATTAACACAACAAAAGAGAAGGTCTTATATAATGATTCAATAACACTAAAATTATTCAAGTGAAAAGGGTTAATAAATTATGTGAATCAATGCCCTAACCCTTGGGCCAAGGAAAAAAATTGGCCCCAACAACCTCCCGAAATGATGAAATAAGGTAGGAAATTATTTGTTGATACTTTTTGTTTTACTTGTAAAGCTTAAAAATATTTCATGGAATATTTTTGATTCCAAGATTTGAGATGATGTATGATTCCATGGATTGGTGAGCCTGATTTTTATAGGTCCAAAAACATGGGTTTTAGCCTAGGTGTGAAAAACATCATGGTTGTCATCGGGTGTTTGGATTGAACACTATAAAGGTCAAAATAATTAAATAAATATATTAATATGTATTTAATTGTTTCATTTAATTACCAAAACAGTTTTACCTCTTTAAGTAAACTTATATGATGAGTCTTTAGGTTTATCCTCAAAACCATTGGATCATTAAGAGTATCTTTTATTTGTTCTTCATTGGTGGATTGAGATTAAATGATGACCGATGATCAGATTGAGGTGAATCGACTGGTAGCAGGTATAAAAGATCACCTTCAACGCTAGTAGATGTGTTACTCACCAGTGATCAATCCTTAATCGAGATTTGAGTCATAAATTATGGATTCCTACCCTTTTGATTAAATCATTGAATCATGAATTATTATCTTTTTTTGATTCTATGATTGTATTTTTTGCACATGATCCATGAAGATGAATTAAACATATTTAATTAGTTTTATTCTAGTTTGTGTCGTGTTCTCACAATAGATATTCTTGGTATATGATCGTTGGCCAAGAACACTTATTAATCAATTTTTTTTACCTTTTTTCTTATGTATCTCCTCCACTATTATTTTTCATTGGACTACGAGGGTGAAATTTAACATTGTTGGGTCGGGTTCAAGCATGATTGAGCCCCCGAAATCATGACAGTTGTGTGAACAATGAGCAGGATGATAATTTGAGAACATATCAGATCCATACCATGGGTGAAGGTACATGATTGAGGTATAATGAAGGTGAAGGTTGATCAGAGGTGGTTTAGGTTCAGATCAGGGATCCTCATTTTTTTGGTTGATGCTCGATGATGACGTGTGATGTGACGTGATTGGTTCTAAGTGGAGGACGTGCATAGAGTCTCATAGTGGAGTTTACTTAGCACGAGCATGATGGTGGAAAGACATAGATCTCTGATAAGGTGGCCGAACATGGTAAACACGATGAGTGTTTTTATTATTTTTAATAATAACAATAATAACATTACAAAAAATATATATTAGTGGTTAATAAAAATAAATGGATTTAATTTATTAAAGAAATAAAATTGGTTTGAATACTTTAATTAAATTTAATATGAGGTTTTATTAAAAAACAGATGTAGATGAAAAGAAGAGTGGGGGGGGGGGACTGTGCTGGGCATGGGTTTCCTCATTATTATTGTCATTGATAATAACAATTATGTTATAATAATAAAGGTTGATAACTGTTTTTTATTAAAATGGTTAAAAGGGGGAAACCCATAAGGGGGTTACTCCATGCATTAAGATAGTGTGTGTGATGCTTGTAAGGGAGTTTTAAACAATTTGATCCATATAAAATATCAAAATAAACAAATTAATATAAAAATGATTTAAATGGGAGCCTTTGGAAGTGTATTGTAGGTAATTTGAGGGGGATCCAAATGCGGTTAAAAAAAATAATAATAAAAATAATAAAAATAATAAAAATAATAATTATTTTTTGGGAAAATGTTGTTTCAGCCATAATTTTTGTGTGTGATCTAATACTGATGAACCATCAGAGGCATCATGACCTTAAAATTGAGATATTCATTTTAAGACCAATGTGGGATATTTAATTCAAACTCTTGGTGCAGGTCCAAATAACGCACAACAACAACAACAACAACAATAATAATAATAATAATAATAATAATAATAATAATAATAATAATAATAATGATAATATTGAATCTAGTGTCCAATATATATTTATCATTCGATGTCAGAATGATGAATCATCAATGGAATCATGACCCTGAAATTGAGGTAGAAATCTCAAGACCAATATCATGTATTTAATTCATACTCATGGATTAGGCCCATGATAGGTTGTTTGAGTGTAATGTGGTGAAATGTATTTTTTTCATTGGGTATTCGACTTGGGAAAGTGAATAACCTATCCCGATTATTTTTCCATTATGATCTTAATGGTTTAATCCATTTGGACATTCATTTCCATTTGTAATGTCATAATGGTGGTTTTATGTTTTCACCCATCAGACCGAAAATGAGGCTTGTAAATTCGTTAGGCTTTTGGTAGGGAAAAAATGTGTAATACCCTTATATTACATGTAGTATTACATAGACAGTAATCCATGTTCTAGAGATGAGATTTCTAGGAAACAGAGTGGGACCACATGCCATGTGGGTCCCCTATATGCCATGTACCCCTACTTTTCTTTTTAGGAAACATCAACCTCTTGTATCTCCTTTGTTTGGACTCATATTTGGACCCGTGAGTTATCTATCCTTAGTGTTTTTCCACATAGAACAAAATGGTGGCCTCCATAGTAGATTTCGAGATATGATGACAAATTTTTATGGAATGATGCTTATGTTGGTGATGCCTGAAGATGGAAATGAACAAGAAGAATCCTCAAAGAGATCTCAGCGGCACCCTCTTTCTATGCCAGACATGGGTCCCTGATCGATTACTAGAGTGGCACCCTCCAGCGAGGCTGGACATGGTTCCTATAATGACTATTAGAGTGGCAACCTTCTACTAGGATAAGGCATGGGTCCTCTACCTATCCACTGAGTGGAACCCTCATGAAGAGATAGGGAATGGTTCCTCCATTGTGAGAGTGGCACCCTACATCTAGGCTAGGCAAGGATCCTCTATTTGTTATCCAAGTGAAACCCTCCTGCAGTATCAAGGTATGGGTCATAAACTATGAGAGTGGAACTATCCTGCTGAGTTGAGCCTGGGTCCTTTATCTGCTATCCCAGTGGAACCCTCCTATGGTATCAGGGTATGGGTCCTCGACTAAGAGAGTGTAACCCTCTAGTTGGGCTGGGTATGGGTCCTCTATATACTATCTAAGTGGAAACCTCCTATGGTATTAGGGTATGAGTCCTCTACTAACTATTAGAGTAGAACCCTCCAGCAGGGCAAGACATATGTCCTCTACATTTTACTTGAGTGTCACCCTCATGTGGATTCAAAGCATGATTCCTCTACCGATTTATTGAGTGGAACCCTTCTGTTGTACTCGGGAATGGGTCCTCTACTTAGATATTGTGACCCTCAATTGTGTAGAATATTGGCAAGGTGTGGATTGAATTGAATATTTCTTACTGGGATGACGTGCTAGATGTTTTTCATCATTGATGGACTTTTGTAACTGATGACACTCTTTACTGGGTGTGGGTTGTGAGATGGATATATCCTTATCTCTTATTTGGATTTCTTTTGTTTGAGAATGTAGATATCTATGTCTATGTTTTTGGATCTTTTTACTCTCTTGATACGGGTGGCAGATACACAACATGCAGTCCACCTACACGCCATGTCGAGATCCTTATGGTTGGATGAGGATACTCTCTTTCGTTGGGTTGAATTATTTTCTTTTTTATATATGTTATAATTTTTTAGGTCTCATATTTCTTTTACCTCATATTTCAGAGAATCCTACTGGTTATGTTTATACTCACCCCTACATGGGATTTTCCCACATGTGTCGTGTCTTATGAAAATGATGGACAAATTAGCAGCAATTATAGAGGAGCTTATGGATACCTTGTAAATTTGATAGCGTACGGTGGTCAAAGAATGGATATTTAGAGATGGGATATATCAATAGTTTTACTTTTCTAGTTTTATCTGGTTGGGACATATTTCTAGTTGGGAATGTATTTTTCCCTATTTACTTTCCAGTTTATACTGGCGTACTCTTGTATTCCCTAGATGTTATTATATGCGTGGATTTTACTCTATATGTTACTATATTTTATTATAATTCCTCTCCAATTATTCATCAATATGGTTGGGTGTTTGCGTATAAGTACTTAGGAAAAGTCCTCCCATATTAGTTATTAATTTCAGCACTTGTCGCCATCCTCTGGCCTATAGAGGCAGACATGGGGTAGTTGCAGCTCGATCCCTACTAGGCCAGTACATGACATCAAAGGTCACTATTTATTTGGTAGATCATAATAATGATGTTATGAGAAGTACATGTTACCTCCCTTTTAGATATTTAAGTACCTTATTTGATTCATATTAGTCAATCTCAGACCACAGAGTGATGCGACAGGGTAATATAATGGGATAACGGCAAAGCGGATTTCATCACAATCACTTTTCAATCCAATCATAATCAAATAAATATAATTTAAATTATATAATTCTACACATATATATTGAACAAATAAAATATAATAAAAAAAATATAAAATAGAATAAAAATTAAAAAAAACTAAAAAAGGGAGTGAAAATGGAAATTTTTAACTAAAATAGGTAAAAAACAAAAAACAAAATAAGATAAATATAGAATATAAAAAATGAAATTAGTTATACTAGTTATAATTAGGGGGGTCATCATTGGAATTGAGGGGTCGACATCATCCTAGTTGGGGGGGGGGGGTGCATTCATTATCATCAATGAGGGGTCAGTATCATCCAAGATGGGGGGGGGGGGGGGTTATCATCGGCCTTGAGGGGTCAACAAGGGGGGCAGTTATGATCTGCATCGAGGGGTCGAAAGCAGCATCAAAGGATAGAGTAGAAAAAAATTCCTCATTGTTTTGTGGAACATTTTCAGCCACTAATATCTAGAGATATCTGCGACACCATAATCGTGATGTAACCAACATTATTTAAAACCACTCCGTGACTTAACCACTAGGAGTGGTGGTGTTCCACTATACTCTACACTGGTGCGATTGCAGCCGCACCATTTCTATTTGAAAAATAAGATCTGATTCTCATTCATTGAATTCTTTTATACCACACATGTTTTCTATCAAAGTGGAATCTCCACCCCAATAAATGGATATTTAACTATTGGTGAAAACCATGAAAGGAAAAATTATAATGTCTGAGATTTATAAATATTCTTAGATTGATATTTGTGGGTGGATACTTCTTGTAGAGCTAATTCTTCAACTTTTGCATGAATTTGAAATAATATTGAGAATATATTCGATTTCCCTTCATAAATATCATATCAAATTTTATGATAAGGAAATCTCATTTTATATCCCAAATTATCCTATTATGAAGTATCAATTCAAGGATGATTATGAACTTCATATGGAAGAAAATTATATAATATCGGTTATAATACCTAACAATGTTGTAATATTGAATTAAATGATTAGTGATGAAGTTAAAATTGATGAATTTATTATTTTATGATAGTATATTGATGTATTTCTAGATGAATTACTCGATTTTCCCCATGAGTGTGAGGCTAAGTTATCTATCAAAGTCATACATTGATCAAGACCTATCTCAATAAGTTTGTATATAATTGATCCAATTGAACTTGAGGAGTTAAATAAAAATCTTCATGAGAATTTTGAAAAGGGTTTTGTATTCCATAGTGCTTCACCATGGGGTGAACCAGTCGTCTTTGTTAAAAATAAGTATGGATCAATGAATCTTATAACTGATTATCATGAGTTTAATAAAATCATGGTCAAGAATAATTATCCTCTACCCTGTATTGATGATCTATTTGATCAACTTAGAGGATCTCAATACTTCTTAAAGATTGAACTTCAATCATGATATCCTTAGGTAAGGGTTTAAAGGGAGTATATTTCCAAGAAAAAATTCCATATAAGGTATGAAATATATGAATTTATAGTGATTCTATTTGGAATTATGAATTATCTCGATATATTCATGGAATTAATGAGTAGAGTCTTCAGATACTAACTTGATCAATTTTTGGTTTTCATTATAAATGATATTCTTATATATTTAAAGAGTAATGAAGATCATAGTGATCATTTATAGATTGTGTTAATGACCTTGAGAAATGAGAGACTATATGAAATATTTAGCAAGTGTGAATTCTGTCTATATGAAGTGTCATTCTTCGGTCATACAATCATAAGTATAATAATATTAGTAGATCCATAAAATATTAAAGTTATTGATAAATGGAATAGGATGACTTTTGGATGGATGAATGTGAAGAAATTTTGAAGGAACTAAAAATTGGTTAGTGACTGATCATGTACTTACATTATCCTATATCGGGAAAGGGTTTATAATATAAAATGATTCTTTGAAAAAGGGTCTAAGTTGTGTTTTCATGTATAATGATAAGTTAATTAATTATGAATCAAACCAATTAAAGAATCATGGGAAAATCACCTGAAAAAGGATTTATATCTCGTAGAAGTGATCTTTTCATTAATTATTTGGTGGAGTTATATCTATAGAAAAAATGTGACATATATAATGATCATAAGAGTTTGAAATATATATTCACATTAAAGGAATTGAATATGTGTCAAAGGATATTGTTGGAATTGATAAAAGATCATGAATTCCCAATATATTACCACCAAGTAAAGGTAAATGAGGTGGATGATGTTTTGAGAAGGAAGGAACACGATAATCTATCTATGAGAAGGATTGAAAAAGACCCAATACATCAAGATTTACAGAGGATGAATCTTGAAGTAATAATTAGAGGATATAAATCCAATATTTCCCAAATAATTGATCAAACTTTATTTCATGTAAAGATCAAAGAATCACAAAACGTTTTTGTAGATCTATTTAAATGCTAGTGAATCTTCTAGAGTTAATTTCATAAATATGTGAGTTATACGGTTTGGAACCTAGATCTGTGTCCCAACAAAATCAAAATTTAAGAAGGAACTTTTGGAAGGTAAACATATTGGAACCACAACCATTTTATGTAATAAATGGAGTTTGGTTTGTGTTTGTTTTCAATCCACATTAAAATGTCATAATGTTTTCTAGGAAAGGGATCATACAGTTTAAGCAGACAATAGTATTGAAGGTGGGGTCATTTTCCAGTGTTTGCCAAATTTTTGGGCCTGAAAATCAGAAAATGGAGAAATGTGTGTTTGGAAAAGGAAGTTGCACGCTAGATTTTAGGTGTTTTGGAAACTTGCGTACAAGACATGTTTCAGGATTAGAACGTCAAACAATGGAAATAGAATGAGGTGCGCGAAAAATCCAGAGGTGTGCATGAAAAATGGTTCTTGCATGAAAAGCATTGCGTGCAAAATGAGAGTTTTTGTGTGACACAATGGGTTTTGCGCATGGGGGTCAGAGACACCTATAAAAAAGAGGTGACCCCCCTAATTTAGTACTACGGAAGACTTAGATAATATCCAAGTTATGATGCGTGTAAAAGTTGCTTGAAATGGGAGTTTAACGGAAAAGTTAAAGTTGCGTGGCAAAGTTAAAGTTGCACGGAAAAGTTAAAGTTTCCCGGAAAAGTTAAAGTTTCATGCAAAAGTTAAAAGTTGAGCATAAAGGGTGTTTTTTCGCGAAAGATTTTATGCATGAATAGAAAATATTTCATGAAAAAGTAAGATCTTACGTGCACTGGGTAGGTGTAGTGCACAATTTTCAGTGTAGGCTGTATACATGTTCTGAATATCTAGTTTAGTGGTTTAGTGATTTCAAGTTCATCAATTCAGAACTTTGATGCAAGCAGTGTCTCATGATGAACAGAGACAAAGAATTAAATGCAAATCCATTGAATCCACTTTCATGTCAATAAACTGAGTTAGACTTCCCACAAGGAAGTGAACTAGGGGGAGTCGACAAAAGTGATCCGAGGGATGCAATGAGCTTTCCCTGAACGTTTGTAAAGGAAGTGTTCCGGGCACAGACTAATTGGGACCAAAATTTTTAATCTACAAACTTGTAAAGATTAGTGAATTTTGGTAAGACAAACACACTGTCGGCATATGATCCTTAGATGTATACCATAGTGGTGAACCAAGTAAAATTTCTGTGTGGTCTCTATGCATGTGATTGTTTTCTTTCTATTCTCATCAGTCATACAGGTTTAACGAGTTCCTACCAATGTGGAAACAAGATCCGTGTTTTAAAAGAAAAATTTGACACCCTGATTCACCGCTCCCCTCTTATGGTGCCCTGGGGTCCTACAAAACACATATAATCCTTCCCTATATATATAGGAAGTATGAATATTTATAAAGATATAGATTTTTTTGTGTGGGATATCATGAAGATAGAAATTTTAGAATATGTATCTTGATGCTTGGTATGTCAGGAAGTTAAGGATGAATGGAAAAAATATAAGGGTATGTTATAACCATTACCCATACTGATATAGTAATGAAAAAACATCACCATGGAATTTATCACAGGACCCCCATAAACATCAACATTTCATAATACTATTTGGGTGGTGGTCAACCACCTTACGAAGTTAGTTCATTTTATTTCTATTAAATAATATTTATCCCTTATCCTACTAACCAATATATATATAAGATAAGTGGTAATGATTCATAGAGTATGAATATTCATTATATCTGATCAAGATAGGGTGTTCTTCTCTAGGTTTTGTGTAATTATTCATAAATCATTAGAGATAGATCTCAGTTACAACACTTCTTATCATCTATAGATAAGTGGACAATTTGAGTGGAAAATTCATACTCTATAGGATATACTGTGATCTTGTTCAATGGATTTCGAAGGATATTGGGATCAAAAACTCCCCAAGTAGAGTTCTAATATAAAAATATATTCCATTATATCATTAATATAACATTATAAGATACTCTTTATAGGAATATATACCAGACTCCAACATGCTAGGATGATGTTGGAGATAGAAAGTTGATAGGTTTAAACACTATCCAAGAAATGATTAAGAAAGATCAATCCATTTAGCAACATATGAAAGTGGAAAAAATTTGAAAAAGTGTTCTATAGGTAATCATCGATGAGATATAGATTTTGAAGTTGGTGACACAACATTCCTTCGAATATCTCTATGGAAGCATGTTATGAGATTTGGGAAGAAAGGGAAGCTGAGCCCGAAATACATCGGTCCCTTCAAGATCATTAATTATGTTGGGGTCATAGCTTATATATTACTAGTCCCTAAACACTCCTCTCATGTGAATTATGTATTCTATGTATTTCTTTTGAAGATGTATATACCAGATCTATGACATGTACTAATCTTGAAATCTATACTACTAGAACAAGACCTTTCATATGAAGAAAAAATCGTGTAAATATTGGATTTATGAGACAAGGTATTAAGAAGAAAGTCCACCCATATAGTAAAAGTTAAATGGTGAAATAAAAGTTTGAGGAGGCAACATGGGAACCTGAGGATGTGATGAGAGAAGAGTACCCTCACTTGTTTTATACCATGTAATAAAATTTCAAGGTTGAAATTATTTTCAAGGGGGTATTATGTAATTACTAGAGTTTTTAATCCATAAAAAAATACTATGTTCAATAGATTTATTCACACGCCACACCAAAATAAAAAAAATTGGCTTATTTAAGATAGCTTTAGAACTTTTAGGTATAAATAGTGGTAATAGAATTATGATGTGTATATATATATACCAAGACAAAATAAACCTTACTTAAAATATAAAATCATCTAGTGAAACTAAGAAACTAATAAAATATTTTTTTATAAAATTTACTTTATGTTAATAATAATATATTTTTATATTAAAAAATTATTAACGATAGTTTAATTTGTAATTTATAAGAAACAAAAATAATAATTGATAATATACCAAAATTTTTATTCTTATAAAAATAGTTTCTCATGATATTTTATTTTTTAAATTAAAAAATAAAAAATATAAATTTTATGATGAGAATTAAAAAAAGTAACTTCATTTTTGGATATATTATAGAAATATTCGATTATAATGAAATTTTAAGACTTTTTGAAAATGAATTTTAGGTGAATAAGGAAAAATACTATTTTTAAAAATGACTTGAACTATATGACATTGGAAGTATATAAGTATGAATTTTAATCTCATGAAAAATTTTTATAATAAAAAAATTTATATAATCAGGGAATTTATAGTTTGAAAAATTTTGGTTTTAATTTATAAACTCATATTTGAAATTTTAGAACCGAAGTTATTTTTTTCAAAAAAACAATTAACACATTATGCATTTAGAATTTTAAAATTTATTATTATAAACTTTAAAAATTATCTAAAAAATGGATATCAAATTTTTAATCATTATGTCTAAATAATATAATAAAGACCATTTTATTTTTTTCATAAAGAATAAATTACCTAGGTAAAAACTAGTTACCATGGTAAAAACCAAAATAGTAAAAATAAGAAACCCAATAGGTAAAGGGCCTAACCTATTAAAAAAATGATTTTAATTGAGTGGTTGAGTTTTTGATCAACCTTATAACTTACCCACTCATTTATATCTCAATTTTAGAGCTAATTATCTTTAGAGTGACTTCCCATAATTGATTTTTTTGGTTATTTACAAAAACGTCATCCCATTTCACTTATAAAAGGAGAATTACTCTCCTCACTTTCTCTCACACAAAAAACCACTATGTTTGTACCAAACTCTAATAAACCCTATATTAAACAACCCTATCCACATTAAATATGTTCATTCCTTCTCAAAATACTATCACTTAAAGGTTTAACCCTCTTCTCAAAGGAGATAATTCAAGAAGTGAGGGATCCTTCCTCATTTATATTCCTTTATGTGCACTCCCTCTTCCCCAATACCCATTAAACCATCATAAAATTATAAAATAAGTATCTTAATTATAATTTTATGTTTTTATGATGATTTTATATTCATTAAACACCTTCCCACATACCATTAAGAAAAATAAAAGCATGAATTGTGCGTTTGTGAAGACTATCACCTCCAAGAAGAAACATCTTTGGTTTTCCTTCACCTCATAAATTAGATGGTCCAAAATAAGAATTAACTAAAATTTTATAATATATATATATATATAATATTTCATTTCTTGAAATGATAATCCATGTTACTTATATCATCCTCCCTTCAAAAAAGGAAATCATTATCTATGCATACACGCAGACTACCATCTCCATAGAACAATGCATTTTTTTTTCAATACCATCATTACAAATAGTTTTAGTTTATATTTTATGTTTATATATGATGTATAAGTAATATATATCATTAATATGGGTTTTTTTGGATGAAAAAAATTAACTATCATTATAGGTAATCCATCTATATCGGTAAATAACTAGAAACTATCTCATCACCATTTTTGTCTTCATGAAATGAGACTAAAAATCCCATGTAATGTAATTATACCATTATAGATATTTAAAAAATATAAACTATAATACCTTTAATGGTTTAAAAAAATGATTATCCTTGGGATTCAAAAGATTATTTGCATCAATTTTATGAACCTAGTCAGAAGATCTGGGATTATTAACACCCGATATTGAAAGGGACTATAACAATATAATACATGAAAAGAGTTATTATAAATGTAAATGTTAATTAATAAGGTTATAAATAAGGTAATTAATATGTTTATATTTATGATATAAAAGTTTAAATAAATTTCTTGGAAATAAAGGGTAAAGGTAAGGGACTTGTAACTCAAACACCTTTCTTTGAGTTATATAACTACTTATTGAACTTCATTTTCCAATACATTCAATTTTGATTTTTTTTCACTCTTTATTTTTGGGGAAAAAGGTGTTTTTTAACCAAGTAAATTTCCATGAAAGGTTTTATTTTCACTTTCTTAAAAAAATACTTTTTGAAAATAGACTCACAACTAAAAACATTTCAAGAAGGAATAAAAAATGATTTTAAAAACCACTTTTAATGATTTGGTTTTCATTATATTCAAATGATCTATCTATAATGGATTTTTTTTCATTTCCCCCTATATTTTATTTTATTATGTGATTATTTTTTCAAATAAAATTTTCAGTATCAAACTGTTTGATTCAAGATGTTTTTTATACCATTTGGATGTTTTCTGAAAACCATTCAATTTCCATGGGATATTTATGAAAAGTGAATGATTTCTATTTAGTTTTTTATGAAACCCACACTTTTTCAATGGGTTCTTTAACATATGATGATTATTGTATTTAAGTGGCATAGATGTGTATAGATAATTATGGTTGGGTTTATATATTTACCTTAAATTCATTGATTCAGGTTTATATCTCTATAAATAGTTAGGCATAAACATATTGAGTTTGTTCACATAGTCATGGGAATGATGAGTTTGCTCAAATTTTCAAGCAAAAACATAAATAGATTCTTCACATAGGTATTGACATAATGATTTTTCTCAAAAATGGTTTCCTATTTTTATAGTTGAATCATATTTCTAGTTTTTTTTTCAATTAATTTCACATTTTGAAGATGTATTTCATTTCCATGAAAATCCATGATTTCATGATGATGCCTTATTTTTAAAGTATTATAAACTCTTATTTCATGATCACATGTTATATGATTATTGAGATGTATTTTGTGGAAAGTCATAAATTTTATGTTTCCTTAATGATCTTTTTATGATCTTATGTTTCTCTAGAATATTTTATGATTATCACATATGATCTTAAGATATTTTAATAATATATTTATCCTCTTCCTCATGTTATCCTTCATGTTTATGATCTAATATATTATGATATATTTTCCCTTACTAAGAATCCCATCTAACCTATTTCTTATATTTCCAAATCCTTTGGTTATAAGAATTATTATATCATGTGATATGTCAAGAAAATGATCTAAAAGAGCATAATTATGTTAAATTTTTTCCTGGGTTGTAAAATAATTTGTTTATATAGTTAATCTCAAAGAAACTAAAAGTTTTTGTATTTGGTTTGTGTGATTATTTGTGAGATGTATTATCTAAATTAAGAAATTTTTGTACTATATAAGTTATATTTTTCTTTTTTTTTTCATTAGGGCAGCTAAAGAAAATTTCCATTGATTTGTAGGTTTGAAAGTAGTAATCCAATCCAAGTTCACTTTGTGCACCATAAACACTAGAGGTTAAAACTTACAATAACTAGAACTACACCAAAAGAAGCTTTGGTTTCCATTGATATTGAATATAAACAAGTGGACCTGCTGATAAACTCTCTTGATAGTAGGAGAACACATGAATCCCCAATCATTGGAGAAGATCCTATTAAATTTCCAAACCATCGACCCTAAAATAATTGATTTATGAATGATGAGAATATTATAGGGTAATTAGAGGATAAGAAATTTTTTATAACAAAAACACATCCCTCTTCACACTTGGATGAATACAAAAAACCTGAAAGAACTATAAAATCTAGAATCATGGCTAGCAAAGATGGGGTAGGAACACAAAATAGTGGGTCTAGTGGAAATGTAATGGAAACAAAACCAACCATAGAACCAAGAATGATAAATGTATTAGGTTTAATTGTAGAATAAGAATAATAGGGTAATGTGGACCAACCAAATATACAGGACTAAGAAAAATATCCAGCAAATAATCAGAAAACATATATAGAAAATAAGTATTTATCTTGTAATCTAAAATAAATTTAAAATTCAAAAATATCTACCTAGTAAAAGAAAAGCACACAAATAAACACCTGATGTCCCTATAAAATCAAATTCATCAATTGAAATAGTAAATCATGAAAAAAAAAATAATTAAAAAACCTATATAAAATACTGTTAGTTAAAATCTTCACTGGTCATGTAAAAAATATGTATTAGTGTGATACACACTTTACCTCATCATTTCCATCTAATCCAACTACTAAATGTTTTTGACAATTAAAACATTATAAATATAAATACATAAAATGAACTCACCTTCACATAAATGAGTTTAATATTCACATTCCACAACTCCTTATTAATCACAACCCAACCAGAGGTTCATAGGACAACTCAAATTCCCCTATAACACCACCAAAATAGTTCTTAAAACATTTATAGTTGAACTCTGCATTGGTTTTGTTGAAAATGTGTATCAGTGTGATAGCCACTTTATCTCATCAATTCCATCGGATACCACCACTAAACATGCTCAAAATTAAAACATTATAAACATAAATGCATAAAATGAACTCACCTTTACATAAATGAGTTTATATATTAATATAACTCAACTTCATTCCAATAACATCCCAACTAGAGGTTTATGAGGCCACTATAATGCCTTTAGAACACCAAAAAATTGAGTAGTATACATACTCAAATGAAACCACCGAAAAACAGTAATATAAATTCATGAAAACAAAATAAAAGTGAAATTGTTCATATAAAAATAGATTTAGTGATGAAAAAATACATTAAAATTTCTAAAACTATAAAATAAGAAATAAAATATAAGTAACATAGAAAGAAATCAACTCAATCCACCTAAATATGACACATACTCATAGCACTCACCAAGAGAAGGAACTTCCTAAAAACATGTAACATGGGGAACCAGATCTAACTGGTAGCACTTTAAAACACATATAGCCCTAGTTTTAATTACTATACATTAACCATGAGAGAAAAAATAGGATTAAAGGGAATCCCTATATCGACATAAGGAACCCCACTTAAAACTAGATAACCATTGACTTATGATACCTAATTCTTAAGTAATAGTTATATTTCATTAACAAAATACCAGTAACACCATAATGAAGAAATGTGCTAAAAATTCATCTACCCATGAACGTACTTCTATTACCACTAACTAAGAAATCACTATCCTCACATCTGGTGAAGTAACTTTTTATTTTTTATTGAAGTGATTAATGGTTTTCATTTTTTTCAACATGCTTGAAGAAATTGATAAAGGTTTTAGAGATTGTTGAGATGTTTTTATTGTGTTTAAGAATGGGTTGATGTAGTTTCCAGAAGTTCTGAAGCTGTTCTAACAATCATAATATCCTGTCAATCCTAATAAATTTAAAATGTTTTGAGCATAAGGCTTTGAGAACTGTGAGTATGTCTTAGTGGGATGAATATAAGACTTCATTTCTAAGAATAATTTTTTGATATCGACTACAAGTATTCAATGTAAGACTTCGATTCATCATATCACATGATCGTAAGTCTTTGTGAGTGTAAGCATTTATCATGAGTACAATACATCTTATATAGAATGTAATATTTTTTTGAGTGTATGAATTTGATCTCCCCATCATGAAACTTCCACAATTATGGAAATTATGAGTTTCTATGAAAATAATAGAATCTATAATTTTAATATTCTAAAGAAATCAAAAAGAGAAAGAACTAGTTTTCAATATGAAAAATGTTACATGAAATATTTCATTCGAGATGATTCATTTGAGATTTCAAAAATGACAATTTTAATTTCTATTTAAAGACATAGTCTGGAATATCTTAATAGTTATAGCGTTTCTTGAAGTTAATCCAGTTGTTCAGTAATCTCTATATATTACAACTAGAATTCATTTTTTGATGATGATGTGCTAATATTAATACCCAAAATCACTTCCTACTATAGAATTGATGAAATATGAGTTTTTGAGTTGAGTTTTAAAAGAAAAGATAATTAATTTTTATTGTTTCATGACCAGTTTAAAAGAAAATCTAATTGTGAGACTTATCCAGTTTAGTTAAGATGCTTTAACCAGAGAAAATGAGTTTTTCAGCTAGTGATATTGCCTTGTAAATAGGAATAAGAGGATGTCTCATTAGTTATCTACATGTAAGGTCATTTTTTAATCTAATTTAAATCAACGAGGAAAGTGATTTCTCAAGATCGAGTTTATCAGTAAGTGAAAATAAAATATTAGGAAACCAAAATTGGGAATTCTATAATAATTGTTTTAAAAAAAATCTTAATGTCTTTATCATTTTCCATTTATGAATACTGCATTTGATGGGATACATTTAATTCTCTTAAATGAAATTCCATTTGAGGAGATCACTAATGAGAATATTTAAAGATGCTGATGAATGAAAATGGAGGTGTTATGAAGTTTTTTTTTGAAATAAACTGAGAGGGAGTAAATGTGAGTTGAGAAGATAATATGAGTTTCTAATGATCAAATCTTAGCTCCTATCATCTATATCATATTGAGATCAGGAATTATGTGAGTGAATTATATACTATAATTTATAATCAGTACTATATAGGATCTATAAGAAGTGATCATGTGTTCTTGAATATTTTAGAAGTATGATCGAGGGAGAACTATATCTAATAAAAGTGGAGAAACTAAACTCTTAACAAGATGTTTCTCATCTTATTTATATATCCTATATAAAGGTATTGTAAAACTGTATAGTTCAGAGTGACTTTGGATAGTCATAGTGTCACTATGGGACAAAACTATATGATTTTGATTTGTTGTCTCTTATAGTGAATAATCCATGGTTGGGAAGACTAACCTACTATATAAAGGAGTAGGTTATCTAAGAAGGGGTCGAGCCTTGTAAAAATAATTTTGATGATTTTCAATTGATTTTCTGTATAAATGAGTGAGGTTGATATGATCTAATTTAGTGAATCAAACCATAAAAAGTTACAAGGGTTGACTTAATTAAGGAATATGTTATAAAAACTGGTCTCCACTAGTTCATCCTCTCTTCTTAGTGGTTTGATTCAGTTCTAGTCACTTCAATTGGTATCACAATCCAGGCCCTCTATTTGATTGAAAAATGTAATAAGAATAAAAAATATGAATTCTATGAGTATTAGGGTGTGATTTTGATGGAAATAATATCATATTTGTAAGAATAAAATGTTTCCATATCTTCTATCCCTTGGTTTGGAAGTTAGAGATGTTGCTGTCTTTAGTTTTCCACCCATTGAAGGAAATACTCCAATGAACCTGTTAGAAAAAAAAATATAGACAATGGTGGAAAATAATTTTTTTTAATTGTTATTTCCTTATCAGAAATTGTCTACTCAAAAGTGATGGAACTTCAAATAGCGATTGAAATCTTGGATAAACTTAGGAGTAAATATAAAGGAAATATGAAAGTTATGGAGGATGAATTACAAATATGGATAATAATGTTTGAAGAAATCATAATGGATAAGAAATAGAAAATTTATTATTATTTCACTCAAGTGAATGCAGTTTTTAGTAATATTCAAGTGTTCAGTGAAAAACATGTAGACTCAATAATTGTTAAGAATATTGTGAGGATTTTTCATGAAATGTTTATTCTAAGGTATCATACCTTGAAAATAGAGAGAACAATTATTTATATGAATTATATAACATTATCATAGCTTATGAAATTTGAAAAATTACCTCCTTTAAGAAAAAGATAAAAGATGAAATTTCATTTGAGTTATTGAGAAAATTGAAAATTAAATAATATATTGATAGTAGATATTTAAGTGTCTCTGGAAATAAAGAGGATGATGGGGAATTTCAAATAATTGTTTCTTTTATCTAAATGAGATTCAAGAATGGGATGAGAAAAGGGAAAGGCAATTATACTCTTAGATGCTAATAATATAATTGAATGAGAAAGTTTTTAATTCATTTCCCTATAAATAAGGAATCATATTTTGAAATAGAAGAATATGTGAAACCATACAAAAACAAGTGGAATAAAAGTTCAAATGAGTAATATAAAGTAATAAAATAATTTCTAGAAGCAAGAGATGAAACCTGATGAGAAAAAAAGGCGAATCTAGGAACTCATCTAACAGTGAATCTGAAAGTGATTCTGGTGATAAATTCACCAATTTCATGGATCAGGTTGAAAAAGGGTTTGAAACTTTAAGTAGTGATGAAGATGATTCAAAACCAACTGAGTTCAAACACATGTATAAGGATGAGATAAAAACTAATATTGAGTAAAAAAATATTCTCAATAAAGAAAATAAATAGTCAGTGAAGGATAATAAAAAGATAATTAAAAAATAATGAGTGTGAAAATAAATAATCAATACTTGTTGATGTGATCCAAAATTTTTGGTTGAAATCCATTGAACATGATAAGATGAAAACATATCTTGATGATAGTCATGCTTTGAAAAAAAAAGAATTATCTAAGATAGAGTCTTTGTATCTTAAAGTAGAAAAGGATTTGAAGAAGTTAAAATATGATTTCAACAATTTTATTGAAGTCCAAACAATATCATCCAAATTAGATGAGAGATTATACACAAATGGTTAGGGTAAATTTGTACTTGAAAAATCAAGATGCAATTCCATTTTCATTAGAAATGGATGATCTAACTCAAAATATGGTCAAGATTAGACCATGATAACTTTAATAGAAGAAAAAGTGGTTCTTTTCATTACAATAAAAATATAATTTAGAAATTTTTTTACAATATCAATGTTTATAAACATCACTAACTAATTTACCAAAGTTTCTAAAAATTAATGGTAATTGTGGTGTAGTTAATTATCCATTTACTAATGTAAGTAATTGCATTTTATTAAACTATGACTCCAAAACCATTGGGAAATGTGGTGTCACTAATTATAGATGTTTATAAATATGGCTAATGATCCATTTACCATCATTTTTAGAAACATAAGAAATTTATTTTATCTACCAACATTTATAAAAATATAGAAAAATAGGTATTTTATTTATTTCCCAACATTTCCACAAATATTGGGGATTAATATATTATTGAATTTTTATTCTTTCTTGTGCCACCCATATTCCGACCCTATACACTCCTCTAGCTGACCACCTATTCCCCTCACTTCTCGGTGGTCGACTTCCTCCCAATCTCTTGAACCTACATTCTCCTCAGAATGACTGTCTCCTACCCTCCCATCACAGTCATCGATGAACACTGACCACCTCTCAACCCCTTGCGCTCCTCTTTGTCAACAACCCTACATCTTGCCACTTCCCAACCATGACCACCACTTACCCCTCCACTCACCACCCCCAGCGACCCCCTACCTCGCCCCCAATAGTATGCGCCTCCCCTATTTTGTTAATATTTTTTCATTATTTCCACCTTTGTTTCCACACAGTACTACCACAACATAACTATTGATATATTATATTATTAATATAGTCAAAAAGGTTTAGTCAGAAGCAGAATCCTATGATCATTTATTAAATTATAATATAAAGTAACATGCAAGAAAGATGAAGGATAATATCACACTACATGACCTCATTCAAAGAGAAAACAATAGGAATTAGTCTCCATAACCATAATCAAAATCTTCATCCTCATCAAAAGATTCCCATTCAGATTGTGATTGTCTCGGATTAAGAACCACAATGTATATCTTCTTGATATTTTCTTATTTTAATGTGAGTCGGACCTTCGAGGAATTATTGGTGGATATTCCACACCCCATGCATCATCACACTCACATCCACGACCATGACCTTTTGGATGCCTTCCTCATTTCTAGGTCCACTAAGGAAGCTCATGTAAAGGACAACTAGGTATATCGTGCAAAAATAGATTCATATTCACTCCTTCATCATGTCCCTTTTCTAGATTGGAAGGCTCCCCTACCAGTTGAGGAGGATCTGATGGCTCCATGTCAATGCAAAGAGGAGGGGTCTGTCCATAGAAAGAAGATATGGACTTCTTGTACAAAACCAATTGAAATCCATCTACATCCACTGGATTATGAAAGGGTGACTTTATAACTTCCTTATATGAACTACCATGCAAAGATTTATTAGAACGGGAGGGATCATTACTCATTGTTGCCTTCAATTCTAGACTGAGGGAGCCCATGATCATCCCATATTTTCCCTTTCAAGAGGAGTTTAGGGCATGTTCCTATAGAAGTTATCTATCCACATCATGTTGAATTGAGTTTTCAAATTATGAGTTGTTAGTTTCCTGCTGTGTCGCAGCAATGTCCGACCACATTCTCATGGAAAGTGTTAGGTAAGAAGAATTCCCCTCATCCACCAATTGCACACAAGCACCTGACATATCCATAGTAGGGGATTTTACCTTACTAGATGATTTTCCCATTTCAAACACCCTCAGTTGATATGTTGGAAAACCCGATGTTCCATCAATAACTACTTCATTCAAGCCAACAAGTGGTGAAGCACACACCTGCACCTCATCTCTATCATTCAAATTAGTTTGCTTCACAGAATGACTAGGTTTCCTAGACCTTTTATTGAAATAATGTTGTTCCTGGCCGCGAGAAGAGAAACAATTACACATAAGAGACCTCTTGCAGGTTGAGGAATCTTGTCTAATCACCCTCTAATCTATACAGAAGCATGGCCTGTTCTCATATTCAATTTTCAGAATAATCTCATTAATGTATGTAGAGAGAAAGATTCTCTCCACTTGAGTAGAACATAGGTCCACTTCTACCAAGAAGAGATCATAATGCCCAAATCTAACCGTGTCAGTCTTATTGTCCATCTTAATGGGAACTCCAATAGCTAACACAATGTCATATAAGATTTTTGGATTCCACAAGATCCAATTTAGACCAAACACTTTATCTTATACATTCAAAATATAATTTCATACCTCCATGGGATTGAAGTTTTGATCCCACTCACGAATGTGCATGACACTTGGCTTAAGGGAGACTGATCCAAGTCCCCATGCTTTCATTTTAAGATCCTGTAATGTTAATAGGATGTGAAAAAATCCTTTCCTAGTGAAATACACTTCTAATTACTGAAACCCTAGGCCTCCATCAGCCTGGAAATAATCCCGCTCATAATCCATGGTTCGGCACCTTTTGGTAGAATAACATGATCAATAATAGAATGTAGACCAAGTTGAAACTATTCTAAAATATCAGTAGGATCATCCTTGATGTGCACAAATTTCCCTTTGTGATGAATCATACTAGTAGTAGCATCCTTATAGAGGGAGAAGCCACTTCCATGACCATTCAAACACGAGTCAAACACACTACGAGGAACAACATGATCTGAACTATGAGCCAATGTATAGAAACCAACAACATGCCTATGAGATTCAAATCGACCAGAACACAAGAATTTATCTGGAATTAGAGGGGGACTCAATATCCAACAGATCACTATCCAAATAAAGAGTGACTGAATAGGAAGTAAAGATGTAGGTCGCCTTGCGATGACAACCGAGGCTGAAAATGAGGAAGGTGATAGTCTCCACTACAGTCAGATCATGATGTTGACCAAGGCCAAAAAACCATCGACGATCTCCTCACCAGTTCGTGACATCGATGAAAGCTATAAAAACAAGCGATATCCTCAGTGCGACGTCAACGAAATCTATAAAACACTAATGGTCACCTCAGTAAAGGGATCATCCACAAAAACACCTTAACAACACAAGCAACAAACAACGTCAAACAACAGAAATAGAAAATAACCAAATGAAATCACATATCCAAACGAAATCAATGCAAGGGAAACCCTAGCCGCCATGGGGGTTTAGAGAGAGAAGATCTCATTCAACCCTACCCGCCATATCTCATTCATTATATTATTAATACATATTGTTAATCATATATTAATATAGTATATTATTAATACATATTGTTGAAAATATATATAAATAATATATTATATTATTATATTACTAATTTATATTGTTAATCATATATTAATTTATTATATTATTAATATATATTGTTAAAATATATATTATAATTTTTTTATTTTATTAATATTAATTAATAATAATAATAAATAAAAACATATATATACACACATAAATATTAGTAATACATTATAAACCCACATATATATATATACACACAAAAATTTTATTGTTAATAGTAATAAATAAAATTATATTATTAACATATTATATACAATATATATTATAAATATATTATAACATTTAGATATAAAATATATATTATTAATATATTATTAATATATATCATTAATAATAAATAAATAAAAATATATTATTAATATATTATAAACACAAACATATATAAACATAAATATTATTAATATATGCAACAAATATTGTATATATATATAAACATATATTGTATATACATATATATATAAACATATATTATATATATATAATATTATAAACACACACATATATATATTATAATATTATAAACATATATAAAATATATTATTGTTAATATATAAAATATAGAATATATATATATATATATATTAATGTGTATATATATATTTTATTTAAAATATAAAATATTCAATATAGATAATATATAATATATGAACAATATATACATACAATATATATTGTATACAATATAAAATATACAATATAAAATATACAAAATATACAAAATATACAAAATATATAATATTATTTTTAACATATACAATATACAATATATATACGCAATATATACATACAATATGCAATATACAGTGTATAAAATATAAAATATAAAATATAAAATATATACAATATACACAATAGATGCAATATTATTTTCAACATATACAATATACAATATATATATTGTATATTATTGTATAAATATAATATAAATATTATATATAATATAATATTGTTATATAAAAATATATATTATTAATATATTATTAATACATGCAATATAAATTGTCAATAGTAATAAATAAATATATATTATTAATATATTATAAACATAAACACACACACACACATAAATATTATTAGCTACATTTTCTTCAAAACCTATCTAAATTAGCCATGTTTTTAGGAAAATACTGCTAAATTAAAAATTAGCCATGTTTTAAAACATCGCTAATTTTGCCACATTTTTGAGAAAAACATTGAAAAATTCAAAATTAGCATTGTTTTGAGAAAACATATATAAAAAACATTGCTAATTTTTTTTATATAATTCAATGTTCCTAATCTAAAAAAAAGAGAATATAAACTGAAAATGTATAGTGAGAAAAAAATTTGGACAACAATGGAAATTTTTTTATAAACTAAGAAGATATACATGCTAGGGTATTCTTAGTTCTATGTTGTGTTTGAGAAAAAACTATACACTTGCTAGTACAACATTTCATTACCTGGGATGAGAAATGAAGTTATAGGAAATCATTTTGGGGAGAAGAAACTAGATTTTTAAAGAAGACATGAAGGAAAGTGAAATGTGTCAGCCATATAGACTCAAAACAGATTTGAATGTTTTATGGTTATATGTGGTTGCTGTGATCAATATGGACACTATGAAGAAATGTGTGTGATAATCACACCATGTCTGACAACTTGTATTGATAATGTAAAGAGAATTAAGAAACCTAAGTAAGAGATTTCATGCCTTATTGAGGTCGCATTGATGGAATATAGAAAACAAAATCATTGATTCTTGATAGTGGGTGCACCTCCCAAATGGATATTGGTAAAACGGTCTTGAATAATATTTAGAACCATGAAGGTGTAGTAGTTAACTTTAGAAATTATTTATCTTTAAACATTAAGGGTGTTGGATTGGCTGAGATTGAACCTCAAAACATGAGGTCAAATGACGTTTTATTGGTAAAAGAGAAAAAACATAATCTCTTAAGTGATAATCATTTTAGTGATGATGGCCATTAGATTATTTTCTAGAAATAATTTTTTTTTCATTAAAGGTTTAAAGTATAGAAGGATTATTTATGAATGATTAAGAACCAATACCAATCTATTTTTGATAGAAGATACTACCAATTCCTATTACATGAGTTCAAAAGTTGAATCCTTAAAGTGGAATAAAAGGATTATCCATTTATGCTAAAGATTATTGAGTAAAATTATGAAGCATAAAATTATGATAGATCCTCCCAAGTTGAAGAGAGAACAAGATAAATTCTACAGAACATTCCAAAAGAGAAATATGTCTTAGAAAACCCACAAAAAAGGATATATTCTCTCTAACTGACCATTAAAACTTATTAAAAATGATTTATATTGTCTAATTAGCCAAAAATCAATAAGATTTGATTTATATTTCATCACATTTATTGACAATTTCACTTGAATGGCTAATGTTATGTTCCTCAAGAACAGATTAGATGTAGTTAATATGTTCAAAGATTTCAGAATAAAAATATAAAAATAATTTGGGCCATAAATTAAAAAAATTATATTTGATCATGGGCCTTTTTTTATATGTGATTAATTTGAATCTTACATTTATTAACATGGAATCAATCATCAATTCAGCACACCATTTACACCTAAATTGAATCGGGTCACAGATTGGAAGAATAAAAGTATTTTTTAGATGAGAAGGACAATTTTATTTGAAAATAAAATTTCAAAATATTTTTGGAGAGAGGATTTGTGTGATTATTTACAAAAACAAAACATGTGTCATTTGAGATCGAAGAAAAATTTCACTCTATATGAAATGTTGTATAAAAATAAACCAACAATCACATTCTTTAATGTGTTTGGAATACCATGATTTATATATTTCAAATGTTGCAAGCTAGTAATGTTTAATGATAGGGAATATAAAGGGATATTTATGGTGTAATTATCTGATATAAGTGGGTATATATTCTAAAAGAAAATCTTACACTAGATCATAGACTATTCAGATGTCATAATTTTTAAAAAATTGTACAAATTAGACCAATCTATTCAAGAATTATTTGACATTTCTGATGAAAAAATACAAATTTTAGATCAGAAGTATTAAAAGGTTTCTAAGGTCAAGAAACTATTTAGTGATATTGATTAAGAAGATGTTATTTAAGAAAAATAAGCTGCAGGAAATGATAGAAAGTAGTTTCAGTGGAAAAAATGACATGTTGATGTTGAAAATCTAATTATTGAACAAGGATACCCTGTGATGAAAATAAGAAAGATGATTTTGGAAAATCACATAGCTCTCATATCACATGTTGCAACATTTATAGTTTTCAAATTTATAGATCATCTTGAATGGGTAAAAACTATGAATGATGAATTGGATCTGAGTGAGAAAATTTCAACTTGTGATTTTGTCCCAAGACCAAAGGATAATAATTCCATTAGAAATAAATGGGTTAATAAATATAAATTTATTAAATAGAGTATATAACAAGGAACAAGGATTGGATGGTATGAAAATGATATACACAAAATAAATGCATTGATTTTGAAGAAAAATTTTCTTGAGTATCATGTATTAAAACAATTAGAATTTTTTTAGCCATGTCTTCACACAAGCAATAAAAAGTGTATTAAATGGAGGTTAAATAATTTTTTTAATGGTGACATGAGGAATAATTCTTCATTAAACAAATATATGGTTTAATTCTTGATGTCAATGGGAGAATGGTGTGTTGAATGAGAAAGGAGTTATCTGTGTTGAAATAGGATCCTAAATCTTGATATTTGAAACTTGATAGCTATCCAAAGAAAATGGAATTCCATAAAGGTAATATTGATATCAACTTATATGATAAAGATATTCCCATTAGTTCAAACAATATTATTATATAAATTGATGATATAACATATTATAGTGACAATGTTACTCTTTGTGAGGAATTTTCTAAGAAAATGGAAGATCAATTTGAGATATCTTTACTATGAGAACTGATAATATTTTTGTGGTTACAAACTGATAGAAATTAAGATTATATATTTCTACACAATTAAAAATATTCTAAATACTTTTTGAAAAAGTTTGGAATAAAAGAATCCATATGGATTTTAACTCCTATTTCAGTTGGAATTAAACTATTTAAAGATAAAAATTATGGGATGTTTAGTCAAATGGAATTTAGAAGACTCGTTGAAAGTCTATTGTATTTTAAAACCACAAGACCAAACATATTTGTTACTATGAATCTTTGTTCTTGGTTTTAATGTGACCCCATGGAGTCAAACACACTTTCTAAAAAGATGATATTGAGATATGTGAAAGGATTAGTGAATTATGTATGATGTTACAAATGAAATGTAGATTTGAATCTACTTGGATACATTTATGCATGATGGGATTATGATTGTATAGATAGGAAATATATATCTTTTCAGAAATTATTCCTTGGTGAGTACTATATGAGAAATTATAGTAATAAATAGAACTCATTGAAACATAACATAACTAAGGCCGAATATGTGGTAGCCACATATGTATAAAAAATGGTTTTTAAATGGTTATGCAGTTATATAATTTCATGTTGAGATAGATAAGTCATTTAAGATTTTGTGGGACAATTATAATGCAATAAATCTATTAAATAACCCTCTAGAATACTATAGATCCAAACATATAGACATATAGTATAATTAAATTAAATAAAAAGTGATAAATGGAGATATTATTCTTGGATACATTACTAATAAAAACCAAATTTAGAAAATCTTCTGAAAATATATGATTAGAGATAGGTTATCTACATTGAGGCCAGAACTCATTATTTACCCTTCTCTCATCACTTGATGAAATATAGAACTCTCTCCCCACAAGGGGTTTGTATTGTGTTGAAAAATGGGGAGAAATGACATCACAAGTCTATGTCATAGGGAGAATGATCATTACTGTGTCATCAGAAGCTATGTTTATTACTGTATGGGGAGGTTTTTTGAAAGTTATATTTACATTATGATCTGAGAAAAACATGTATTACATGGGAGTTGATCTATGTGACATGGAATAATTTTCTTTCCACTCAGGGATATAATTATCTCATAAACAAAACCTTATCTGGTTTTGTAGTGAATGATACATCTCATATGAGATAGACTATAATATGGTGATTCTCATGTCGAATATTAAGAAGGTGTGAATATATTTGATATTCTTTTAAAGAGTTGATGGATGTTTCCAAGAAAACCAAAAGGGGGAGATTGAAGTCCTATTGGATTTTTTTGATGAAGTTATTAATGGTTTTCATTTTTTGTCTACATGCTTAAACAACAAGATAGAGGTATTTGAGATAGTTAAGACATTTTTTGAGATGATTGAAATGTGTTTGAGAATGGTTAGAGTCATTTTGAAGAAGTTCTAAATTTGTTCTAAAATTCATAAGATTATATACATCCTGATAAATTGAAAAATTAACGAGTATAAGGATTTGAGAGTTGAGCATAAGGCTTAGTAGGTTGAGTGTTAGACTTTATGTTTTAGTGTAATTATTTGATCCTAGTTATAAATATTCAATGTAAAAACTTGATTCATTTGATAAAACAAGCATAATTCTTTAAGATTGCGAGACTTTTCCATGATTTAAAATCATATTATATTGAATTTACTACATTTTTGAGCTTATAAATTTGATATCCCCAACATAAGATGTACACACCTTGATGAATTTTGAGTTTCTACTAGGTGAAAATCTAAGAATCCATAATTTGAATAGTATGAAGAAATCCAACTCGATGGTAAAAGAAAAAATCATAAATGTGAAGAACATCACATGTAAAATTTGATTCATCCTTATTCACATGAGATTTCAATAATGATTATTGTTGATTATATTTGTTTAAATATCTAAGATGGAATATCTAAAAAGTTACAATGTTGATCAAAGTTGAACCTGTTTGAGAAGAATCTCTAAATATTACATATGGAATGATTTTGTTATGATGTTCTACTTATCTTAAGATCCTAAATCACTTGATACTATTGTAGTTATGAAATATGAGTTGATGAATTTATTTTTAATATAAAAAATATATAATTTTTTTTTTCATTATAAGCTATCTAAAAGAAAATGGAGTTCTAAGACTTATCTAGTTGAATCAAAATGTTTCAACTAATGAAAATGAGTTTGTTTGCTAGTGTTGTTCCATGAGGAGCAGGAAGAATATGCTTCTGCATTGGATATCTACATGTAATATTTTTTTTCATCTGATTTAATGTAATGTGAAAATATATTTCATGTGATTTACCTTTTCAGGATGTGGAAGTAAAGTATTGGGAATCCAAAATGAGAGTTCTATACTTGTTCATTTCAATTGAAACATTAAAGTCTTTCGGGTTTTCCTTTTATGAATATTTAGTTCTATGTGATAAATTTTATGCTCTTAAATGGAATTAATATTTATAATATCGATGATAAGAATATTAAAAGATGGTCAAGTGCCCAAACCTAGGATTTATGATTTTTTTTGAAAATAAATAAGAAGTAGTAGAAGTGAGTTGAGAAGAGAAGAGGAGTGTCTAATACATGAAGATCAGTTCCAATAATCTACATTAGTTTGATATCAAGAATTTAGTGAGTTAATATAATACTCAATTTGAGAATAAATTGTATGTATGATCTTTAAGAATTTATAATCTATTCTTGAATATTTCTGAAGGCTCATCAAGGGAGATATACATCCACTACTATTAAAGAAACTAAACTCTAAAGAATATATTTCATATATCAGTAACATATCTTGTAGTAAAGTAGTAAAAAAATGTATAGTCTAGTGTGACTCAGGATAAGAATAGTGGAGATCTATACCAACACTATAATATTTTTGATTTTTTATTTCATTTAGAGAATAATCCATGTTTGGGGAGACTAACCAAGCACAATAAATAGTAGTTTACCTGATAAGGGGACAAACCATGTAAAAATCCTCATGTTCATTATCACATTATTTTATGCATATATATGAGTGAGGTTTAGACTATCTACATGATTGAATAAACCCCTAATAGGTCATAGGGTTTTGATTTAAAATTAAAAAATAGGACTCCACTAATTTATCCCCCCTTCTCAGTGGAGTGATTTATTTCTAGGATCTTTACCTTATTATCTCCCAGGGATTACCATCCCTCCTAAGGATCTGTGATATGTACAAGTTGATGAAGACTATCCGATGGTAAAAAAATAACATTAAAATTATTATGAAACATGTTATAAAAAATATTATTAATTTTAGTAAACATACCAACTGCTGAATTCATATCCCATCACACATTAGGTACGTGATATTTTTCCATTGGGCATGAGTGTCCTAATAATCAACATAACATGCATGAAACTGCAGCCAATTTGTAATATTTATACCTATAATAAAAATGGAATGTAACCCATCAACCTTTCATGATATAATGGGGATATGCAATAAATAGACAAACTATCACATGACTCGGTCCGGATGGTGCCACTCAATGATGTGGAAGTGGATGAGTGACACCACTGCACCCTAATCTCCAATGATAGCTGTGCAGTATGGTGGAAGTATCATATAGAAAAATCCTGAATTCCACCCCCTCTTGACTATTCAAATCCAACAAAGAAATGATAATAATTAAAAAATAATTACAATTACAAACTTTTACACTAACTGATTGAGTACAAAAATCATTTTAACTATTATATGATTTCCCAATATGTTTAGAGAAATGTTTCCTCTTTTGAACTTCCTAGATGCATATGTTCCACCTTCATGAAGGTTCCTATTCACTAGTCAAATACATCTTTTTTTGAATACCATCATCTTTGGACTATCTTTTAGTCACAACAAGTCATGTTTAGTAAAAGTGTGGGTGTGACATCAAAGATACCAAAATTATGATATTCCCCAATAGGAATCCATGGAGAACTATATAAATCATTAATAATATCTAGTTGGTAAACTGGATCAATGAATTTGTCCTAATATAAGCATACGTAAGTTCCTGCTATAACCATATATCCACAAGGATATCGTAATGCTTGAAGTTTTCAAAAATCCCAATAACACTACTCTAGTAAAAACACTAGAACATGAGCACAACTACCTATCATAGGATCAGGGGGATCAACAACTTGAAATATTTTCTCTAAATGGTCAAAATAATGGACTCAAAATTTTGTACCCTCCTAAATAACTACATCTATCTCACACTAGAAATGATAACCATATCCCATCCATTTTTTTTAGACCCTCTTCAATCTACATTCCTCATTCCATAATATAATTTACGGTGCAATGAAATGTGTCTTGTAGAAAACCTATATTTCAAATTTAAAAATTTACACTAATATTATATTATAATTTTAGTTATTTTAATTAATATTAACATATCATTTAATATTATTAATCTCCTGTAATGGTTAATTTTCAAATTTACTTGAAAAATCCATTTATACATTCTACAATGTTGGTCATCATATGTCCACATCTCCTCCCATCATCATATTCCAATGTCTATTTATGATTTGGAATTTTAATCATGTAAAAATAAACATCTGAATTAGCTCTGTGAATATCTCAGAGATTCCCCTACATCCTTTTTTATTTAGGCTCGTATGCTAACAAACAAGAACTAATATTAACAGATATGAAAATAATTATGACCATGATTTTTAAAACAAAAAATTATATTCATACCAATTTTTATGATTTCTTTCTTGAGGGTCTCATCCTTGAACTTCATTTACACATTTTTAGAAATGTGTCACATACAATATCGATGATGGGGAATAAGGTGGTCTTCATGATAAACCCTCAAACTATACAATCTCTGTGATTACATGATGATGATCTGAAATAAGACTAATCCCTTTTCTGCCCATAAAAAACTCTCTAAGGAAATCCAAGAACCTTCTCTAAGATCATAAGTTCTTCTTATTAACAATAGAAAATGCCAAAGGTACATGGGATCGATTACCATCTTATGTGGAGACAATAAATATTGTTTTTGTATACTTTCCATGCCGAAATGTGACATCAATATGTATACACTGCTTGAAACATCTAAAAGAAATAACACATGGTAAAAATTTACCAAAAAATTTATCAAACAAAACCACAAGTTGATCAACTTAGTTGTGTTGGTTAAAACATTCAATAGTATGTAAGATATAAATAACTCGACTGTTGTGGTGAAAATATCAATAAGTTGTGGTATAACTCGATATGAGTCATCCCATATGCCATAAACTTTCATAATAGCCTTCTGTCGGATGCCCATACCTTTTAGTAAGAGATCTGATACCCCAAAAACTATTTGATTATCTCCACCACCAAAATGATAGGAATATCTTTACATGATCTTATCATTTAAAAAATAACAGTTTAAAAAAACTCAGTATCTAATGACGAGTGATCCTATGATAAATTCAGGTTCAAACACATGTGTGGAGTAAATCTAGTAATGAAAAAATAGTTAAAATTATAGCTCTCAAATGAATCTGATATTATAAATCATATTTTTGACACCAGATCGGATAATGATATCTCTTTGATTGATTAATAATATAACTTTAATGTATTTCAACATGAAATTTTCTTGAAACATTTTTCATTACATATTTTCTGTCAAAATCTCTCCCAATATACAAAAAACCTCAATCTGAAACTCAATTTGTACAAAAACATATTCTTAGAAATTCTATACTAGGAGTAATAATTGGCCATTAAAATTTGGGCAAGCATGTCATGCCTTCATTTTACCACGATGAAAGTTGTAGATGATGGTTAAAAGTTTGGTTGAACCTCACATAAGCAGGCATAGAATGTTCTTAGAAATGTTGTTCTTCTCAACTTCATCATCATATTCTTGTTCTGAATTTTCATTATTCTCAAAATCATTTACCATCACATATAAATTCAGTAGAGAAATATCCTTGGAAACAACACTTATTCAGTTATACATCACAACTTGACGATATGAAACTATGGATTGAGGATAGTATGGAATGACTACCATTGATGATGGAATAACTTGAGGTGTTATAAAATGTGTATTTGACATTGTATCATAAATTTGTGATGGAATAACTTCCAATGTAAATAGAATATCCATAGTATAAATGGTGACATAAAAATCCATCATTTGATTTACAGGTTGATACTTAACCAATGAAAATATGTGTTTCCATTCATCATCATCAATTATTGGATATCCTATATTCCACAACCTATCATTAAATTGTATATGTTTGTATATGATGGACTCTATCAATTGATTAACCACTAGTTTTAACCTTTGATGAATTTTTCTTTTAATGGATTCAAAATTTGTACACTCTCCAAGAATCACAACTATTTTTAGCCGTATACTATAACTACATACTTTCCCAGTCTCAATCATGTGAACATTATAATAAATATTAAAATCCATATTTTTTAATATAAAATAAAACATCATTATTAATTAAATATGATATGAGAAACCAAATAAGGATTTAAAATATGTCAACCTTTGTAAAGAATATCACACAATATTCACTTTATTGAAATTTTATATCACCTTCTTATATCCTCAAAGATGAAACTAATGTTTAATAGTCCAATTTTGAATATTCCTAAATGTATGTTCATTTGTTTATAATGATAATGAGAATCACATAATTCATATCACCTATGAGTTTCAAACCAGGTGTGTAGTAAGGATCATTATCGTGCACCAGTTCTCGATTGATTCTAGATCAATACGTTACTTTCAGGTTTGTTACACCTAGGTACATCTATGATAGAGCCAAATCCACTTGTAGTATCCATACATAGATTGCATTTCTCAGATAACCACACAATATTCACTTTACAAAAATTTTAAAATGTCTTCTTATATCCTCAAAGTTAACACTAATGTTTTGTATTATAATTTTTAATCTTCCTAATGGTATGATCAATAGTTTACAAATAGAATGTGATTCATCTAAAGTATATCCTTCCGGAGTGTCAAACTAGGTGTACAACAAGCCCTATTATCATGAAGCAGTTCCAGTTTGAGTCTAACTCATTATGGTCTTTTTGGGGCTGTTACCCCTGGGTACATTTGTTCTAAATCCACATCCATGTATAATATCAAGATAGGGATTTCATTTCTTAGATAACCACAAAATCTTAACTTTATTGAATTTTTTGAATTTTTATTATATCTTCAATGATGAAAATAAAATTTTTAAGTCATAATTTTATTATTCCCAAAGATATGAATCATCTAAAGTAGATCTCATGAGAGTGAAAAATTAGGTGTACTGGTGGACCTCATTATCATGTAATTAAAACTCTTTGATCAAAAGTTATTCCAATATTAATATAAAGTTAATCCATACTTATTCATTAATTAATCCATAATTTATGAAAAGTTAATTGTAAGTTAATTATTAATTAATAATTATTTACTTAATTATTCAAAATTAGTGAATCCTAAGTTAATCATTCCTTAATTATTCTATATTTATTTATTTATTAATTAATTTTTAATTAATTTTTAATTCAAATTAAATTGTACTTCACCATTAATTAGTTATTTGAACGAATTAATTACTAATTACAATTAAATAATTACTAATTACAATTAATTAATACTAAATTAATTACCAATTCAAGTTATGTAATTAATAATTAATTTTATTTAATTAACAATCATAATTAATTTCTAAATTAATTAATTACCAATTACAATTAATAAAGTACTAATTGAAAATAATTCATTTCCAATTACAATTGATTAATTGAAAATTAAATTTAATTATTTACTAATTATATTTATTTAGTTACTAAATAAACATAATTAATAAATAATTACAATTAATTAATAATTAAAATCATATAATTACTAATCAAAATTATTAATTAATTAATTTCTAATTAAAATTATTTAATTACTTATTTAAAATACTTAATTAAATATTACAATTATTTAATTAATAATTACAACTACATAATTACAAATTAAAATTAATTAATTAATACATAATAATTATAATTAATAAATTTATACGAAATTAATAATTATAATTATTTGGTATTTATAAATTATTATTATAAAATTAGTATATATTTTATAAATTTATTATTGGTTAAATATTAATTCCATTAAAATAATTATTAGTCACTTATTAATTATAATTCATTATTAATTATGTAATCACTAATTATAGATAAATATATAATTGATTAGTTATTATATTTAATCATATTTTTAATTGTTAATTATTATTCATATTACTTTCTAATAATATTTACTAATTATAGTTATTTGTTAACTAATTATAGTTTTTTATTTAAAAATTAAAATTATTTGTTTACTAATTACAATTAATAAATAAATAAATAATTATTTATTATAATTAAATAATTACAATTAATTAAGTAGTAATTACACATAATTAAGTTCTAATTACAACTAATTAACTACTAATTATTACCAATTACTACTAATTAAAAATAATTTATTACTAATTACAAATAATTAATTATTAAATGTAATTAATAAATTCCTAAATAAAATTAATAAATTACTAATTAAAAATAATAAATAAATAATTAATTACTAATTTAAACTATTTAACTACGAATTAAAAAATAATGTACTCCCCACCAAGGATAACATTCAACGCCTGGGTGTTAGCTTGGCTTCATGATTTTACTATTGGAGGGAACTGTAGGATGAGATGTGGGAATATATTTTATTCGAAGGTGAGTGGGTGGGAACAATGTGCAAATCACTTGGTGGATTCAATTGATGGTCCTACCTAGAGGCCTTGAGCAAGAACTTCCTCAAACTATGGTTTTAGGGAGAGGGAATCCTTGGCTCTAAAAAAGGCGAGATCCATAACCCTCTCGACAGGTTTCTAGTGAATCTAGAAAGAGAGGAATGATGCTAAACATAAGGGTATTTTAGGATCAAGAACCATTATTATTTTAAAAACCATGAATATTTTGGTTGAGTTGATATGCCTTTGTAAATATAGTGAGGTAACCCCTTCCCTTAGAGCTCTCTGGGTCATCACGCCCACATCGAACATTGATCTTTGTGCAATGTAGGGGTGGTGGGTTAGATAACACCCATGCCAATCAGGTCATAAGAAGAACACAAATAGATCATAAAGCATGGGAATAATGTGGGGGTGGAAGTGTTGTCTATGATACAAGGGGATCCATTGTCTTCTCCTTTTCTGCCATCCTTAGAAGAGGTGATTCCATTCAAGAAGAAGCACAAGAAAAGCTCACTAGCCTCTTGTTGTGCATCCAGATCAACATTCAACTCATGAAAGTTGAAACAGATTCACTTATCATTTATCACTCTCTTCTTGGTATTGGTACTACCCCTAGTCTATTTATTATACCATTCGCAGGTGCAAGGGGCTTGTTAACAACTGTATCAATGATAGGAATACATGGTGTGAAGGGAATTTTTTGGTCGATTTTCTTGTTTCCAAGGAAACCTAAGGTTAGAGGATCACTTTTTCTAGTATTGGGTCCTTTCCTCATGATGGAATGAACCATGTTAGAGAGGATTATCTGGGTCTTCATTAATTTAGGACCCCATGACCTCTTGGTTTTGTTTTCCTATCTCATTGTTATTTCTATGAAATCCTTGTACTTCTCTAAGAATAAATAAAATAAACAGTACTAATTTGAATTAAAAATTATAATTTACAATTATTTAGTTACTAATTACAATTAATTAATTACTAGTTATAGTTAATTAATTATTACTTACTAATTATATTTTATAAATCATTAAGAAAAAATTATTTATAATTAATTGATAATTATAAAAAATTATGCTACAATAGTATATAAACAATTAAGGATGAAAATTAATATTCAAATAAAAAATACTAAAAAATTTAAAACATAAATTAAAATATTAAAAAAATTATATAAATATAAATACCTCAAAATTTTAATGGTTGGAAAATTTTAAGCAACTGTTGAGGGCTGTTGACAACCCTTTCGAATGATATTAGGGAGTGGAAACTTTGGTATGGGGAGTATGAATGAGATGGGGAGTTAGGAGTATAGAGGGTGTAGTATGAATTAGAGGGGAAGTTGGGAGTGGAGAGGGGGTAGTGTGCTCTTTTATATGGGTTTAAAGTGGAGGGTGCCACTTGAAGTGGTGTAGTTATGAAAAATTGAAATCTAAGGATGCCATATTAAATGGACCCCTTTGATTTGGGATTTTTTTAAAAATGCCACTTCAAGTGGTGTTATCTTATTTCCTTCAAATCACCACTTCAAGTGGCCCTTTTGTGCGTGAAGCCGCCAATCCCAATTCAAATGGCGCTGACCTCACCCATTTACCACAAAATTAAAACCTCAACCCTTTTAATTAATATATACATATCCTCCATGGAAAATTTTTCCTAAAATAGAACTTATAATTGGTTTATTGAATGATTTTTTAGATATACAAATTTAAATATTTTTAAATATGATTTATATAACAATATATATATATATATTTACATAAATATTTTTTTAATATATTTTTAATCACTTATACTTTATTTATTCTTTTATACTTATTTTTAATTATATATAAAATTATATTTACATATACATATAATTATATATATAACTATAAGTACACATATATATTATAAAATATTGTGATATGACCTATATAAATAAATATATAGATACATTAAATATAGTTCATATTTAAATATATACATTTATATTAATATTTAATAATTTATAATAACTATATATATTTTAATTACACACACACACATATATTTATAAGTGTGTGTGTTTATGTATAATTATATATATGATTAGACATTGAGGGATTATCTGAGTGGTAAAGTCACCCCGTAATCCTAAATCAGATTATAATTCAAATTCTAGAAGGCCCTTATAGGTGGTTATGTTGGTAATTATAGAAAAGAATGTGGGGTCATGCTGTAGGCATATGTTGTTGGTGGAAAGAGGGATGATGTGTCTCAAGGGTATGTCGCATCACAGTTGGTGCGGTGCGACATGAAGACTTACAGATGCTGCTAGGGGGGATCATGAAAGAGTGATGGTTGTGTTAGAATTTATAAGCTATCCCTCAGCCCACACATGCTTCCGATGTGGGAAAAAGGGACTCCATATCATGGTGTGACAAAGACAATACATCACAACTCAGGATGGAATCACAGTGTATGGGTGCGGCACAATCAGGTGGTGCAATATGTTGCTATGTGGATGATGGTAGTGCAACATGAAGAGGGTAGTGACACAACATGGATACTAACATTGTAGTGTGATGAATGATACTAAATATGGGCCTTTAGGTCCTATAATACAAGTCTTTTTTCCACTTGGTCTTCAAGTAGTGTAATGTTTGGGTCGACGAGTCATGTAAGGGTCCCCTCTCAGACTAATTAAAAAAGAGGTTTCCTTCTTAAATAAAGGTGCTTGAAAATAACTTGTTTCGATATATGATTTTATATATTATAAAATATATAAATAAATATGTAAATATCATGGAATATTTTTACATAAATAATGTATATTTAAATATATAATTAATATTAAAAGAAATATTTTATATCAATCTAGTTTTCATATTTTTTATATATTTTTTCAAATTATTAATCATTAAAAATATTTAATAATTTAAATACATAAAAAATGTGTATGTAAGTATAATGTATTAAAACATCATTAAATGAACTATATAAATATATAATGGATCATATATTCATTTAAGTATATTTATGTTAATATATGTATATATATAATTCGTTATATTGACACAAATCCTTGATATGACTTAAAAAGATCACGGTGTGACAAATACGAAAAGAAGATACAAAATGGGGGATCGGTATATGTATGTATATAAGATATGTATATATTTTTAAGTATGTATAATTTTTTTTTACCTTTGTATGTATGTATTTGTTTGTATATATATGTATATATGTGTGTGTGTATGTATGTATGCATGCGTGTATATGTGTATGTGTGTTTGTATATGTCTATGTATGTGTATGTGTCTATATGTGTATGTATGTATCTAAATAAATTTGTGTGTGTGTGTATATGTATGTATGTATATGTATCAATATATATTTGTGTCTCTATATTTATGTAAGTGTGTGTGTATGTATGCGTATTTATGCATATGTATTCTTGTGTGTTTATGACTATAGAGACCCATTTTTTCCTTATAATCCAATGAAATATTCTAACATATATTTCCAGAGCCAGGAGTCGAGACGACATGTGATTCCAAGGCCTGGTGTGCCCGAAATTATATTTATAAAAATATTAAAAATATTTTATATTTCATGAACATAATTTCTGAAAGAAAATTGGATAAATCTTAAATGGAGTCTCAGATAATAAATCCAATACCACTTTTGAGTCTAGAACATTATGTTTACCCTAGGCGTGACCTAAAATAGGTCCGCATGAGGCGTTTAGATATCTTTACTGTTGGCGGTGCATTCAGTTGGTTAATTAATTTATTAATTTAACCTAACCGAATTACATTATAAATACACCGCTATGGTGAATCCTCCAGGGTTAGCCACATAAACCCTTGGGGGATTACAAATCATTCTTCCTTATTTTGTTGGATAATCGAGATTCGATTATTACAAATCTTAGGATTGGAGTAGATCGAAGCACAATAAATGCAACGACTTCTCTCAATTGTTGGTGGGCATGTTTTTTAATGAATAATGATACAATATATATAAATATATAGTCATTTTTTGGATTTCACCCATTTTTATTAAATTGATTGAGCATGATCATGTTAACCTTTGATCTGCGCTAACAGTAGCCTTTTCTTGCGCCCATATACCAATTTCTTTAGATTATTGAATTGTTTTCTCACCCGAATCATGTCTTATATATTCATTGGAAAATTGAACTTTTCCCAATATGGTTAAAACTATATTATTTTGCCTTTATCCCACAAATTTCTTCATGTTCTCATCAATTAGACCTCGTGGTCCTAGTTCAACATTTCTGGGAGATACCGAGCCCGATCAGACCTCCAAAATCGCAAGGAATCCACATGAAAATGATGGAATGATGAATAAGTGAAGGATATAGATTATTAGTGGGATTATGGAGAGTCAAATATGGTTTTATTGAATTGGTTGGGGAGTCAAGAGTATCAATGGGAGATGACATACGTAGGGGATAGTGTGGATGAATTTAGAATTTGATTTCTAGGAAACAATGTCAGGAAGCAACAAATTGAGGGATTCCCCTTTGATTTCATGAGTTTTGGAGGAGAGATCCTATGAATTATTGGATAGATATTGAATCATGAAAATAGATATGATAATCTTTGAAAAATGTGACTGCACATTGTGTATCATCATTAACACATGACATGTAGTACCTTAGCCATGATAGATAAGCTTTCACCTAAAATTTAATGATGGAATGACATGTAGCTATCCTATACACCATGTACCCATTTCTACAGGTGTATGAGTCATGTGGAGGAGAACACAATAAGGACCCAATGTGGAATGACATGGCTAGGAACACAAACATGTAAAAACAGTACAATGACATTGCTATAGACATGGTAGACATCCCTTGTGAAGAGGCACACAGTGTACCAAAGTACACTAATACGATCGTGGTGCATAGGTAGGGACCTGAGTGGCTCAAATACATTTTGTATACCCTAGATATGCCATGTAACACTATATAGATAGTGATCTGTGTACCACCAGGAATATGACCAGGTGATGGAGCAGGAAAACACACCATGTGGATCCCATCACACGTCATTTTTCCATTGATTCCTTTTGAGGAAACTTCAATCTCTAATATATCCCTTGTCTGGACTCAAATTTTGAGTTGTGAGTAGCCTATCCAAAGTGTCTTTCTATTTAGAAGGTGATAGTTCTCTCCATGGTGGTTTTTTAGGTATGATGAGATATTTTTCGGGCATGGTGCTTATTTAGGTGATGCTCAATGATGATAATGATCATGAAAGATCACCAGAGGCTTTTAGAGTGGAACCCTCCACCTGGGCTAGTTATGGGTCCATAACCATCAGAGTATAATCCTCATGCTGGGAGATGGCATGGGTCGACCAAGTATTAGATTAAAACCATTCTATAGAGACATGGCATGGGTCATCTAGCACCAGAGTGGAACCCTCATGTAGAGATGTGGCATGGAACCTCTAGCTTCAGAGAGTGGAACCCTCCTAATATTATAGAGAATGGGTCCTCCATATTTCAGAGTGGAACCCTTCAGTTGGGATAGCCATGGGTCCTTTATCGGCCATCCGAGTAGAACCCTCCTACGGAGATAGGGCATTGGTTCTCTAGCATCAGAGTGGAACCCTCCTTTGAAGTCAGGGAATAGGTCCTCTAGAATCAAAGTGGAACCCTCCTTATGGGCTTGTCATGGGTACCATATCAACCTTTCATAGTGGAACCCTCCTAAAGACTAAGGAATGAGTCCTCTATCAACTATTAGAGTGGAATCCTATTATTAGAATAGAATATTGGTACTCTAGCTATCTATTGGATAGAACCCTCATATTTTACCAAGGCATGGATCCTCTATATAGATATTATTTCCCCTTGTCCATGGAACACAATATTAAGGTGAGGTTTGAATTGGATATTTTATACTAGGTATACACATGAGATTCTAATCATCATTGATGGACTTTTGGAACTATTAGCAACACCTTTTTTGGGTTGGGATATGAGATGGAGGACCCCTTTATTCCTTTCTTGGGAATATTTTTCTAAGCATATATATTTATATCTATATCCATCCTTGGGATTTGGTTACTCTCCTTCCATGGGTTATGAAGATTCATGGGGTATTCCACGTACATTCCATGTTTACCTTATCATGGTTGGATGAGGTTACTCTCCTTCTATATGTGGAAAACACTCAACATTTATTCCATATACATAATGTGATGATCCCCTTGTGTTTGTATGAGGATACTCTTACTCTCTTGGTTTGGGTTGAGCTACTTTCTGTCCACTGTTTCCCTTTTACTATCTATTCCCATTGCATCTCTTACTTATCACCATTTAACTTTCATGGAATCTTACTGGGTATGTATAAAATCACCCTTAAGTAATATTTATCCACATGTTTCGTGTCATACATAGATAAAGGATATGTCAACGATGATTATAGATGAGTTTAGGGATACTTGGTGCCTTGGACCGCGTATGGTGGTCATATCCTGGAGATCTGGAGATGGGAAATATCATCACTTTTAGTTTTCTTTCCTGTTTTTTCAGATTAGTACAAATTTATGGTTGGGAATATATTTTTTACACTTTTAGGTTCATTATTAGACTACCATACTCTTTTACTGTGTAGAGGTTTTTACATTCATGGTTGTTCCCCTAGTATTTTACATCTTTTACTATTATTCCTCTATACTTATACATTGAGATGGCTATGTGTGTACATAAAAGTACTTAAGAGATTTGCTCCCCATGTTATTTATTTCTTTTTCATTGGTATCCAACCCCAAACCTATGTAGGTGGGCTTGAGGTAGTTGCGGTTTGAGCACTGGTCAGGGTTAGGTCATGATAGTGAATGTCGATGTGCATGTATGTGTGTTGTTTTATGGTTATGTGTATTTTTATTTATGTATGTATGAGTATATATTTGTATGTATGTGTATGTGAATGTAAATTTAGGTGTGTGAATGATATATTTTCAAAAATACTTATTCATTTATAGAAAAATTAATTTTTTTAATGATAATTAAATTTTTTAATATAGTTAAGAATTTATTATTTTTGATTTAAGATTTCTATAATATAAACATATATATATTTAATTAGTAATAAATATATATATATTGACAAATAATTTTAAATATATTTAAATATAATTATTAAAACCCCATATAGTGTAGATGAGTTGGTTATTTCCCTACGGAGTCTCAGAGAGGTCTCAAGTTCAAGTCTCCCAGAGTATTTCTACCTTTGTGTGTTTTTGGATAAAACCACAATAGAATGCTCTGAGGCCACAATGTAGGTTAGATGCCATAACATAGGAATAAGGACCATAATTCAAGTAATGGATGGTATAAGGCATATAATAGGACTACCATGATGTCACATTTAGAGTGGCGATGCTTGGGGGAGAAATATTTCAAAGTGATTGAGCAATAAAATGTGGAGTAGGGGCTCCATGATTCATGAATATGAGCCTCGATACAGGAAGGGAACAATAGGTGAAATGTGTAGGGAACTGTGGTGTATCATAGGATCAATACACTATGGTGTTGTGGTCCACCACAATGTGATGAGTTCAATACCCATGTATTTTCTCTTGGGGCCGCTGAGCCTATGAGTTATGTAATGGGTTCCCCTTTAACCAAGTTAAAAAGGGGTTTCCATTGTTTAATAAAAGCGGATTGCCCACATCTTTTTTTGGATTAATAAATTTATTATTCATAATATTAATAAATTTATTATTCATAATATTAATAAATTTAGTAATCTTAATATTAATAATTTTATTATTCATAATATTAATACATTTATTATTCATAATATTACAATTTATCACACATAATATAATTTGTTAATTATTAAAAATAAAATCAATATTAATACATTTTTTAGTAATTTTTTCAAGAAAAAGTCTGTGTGTAGGGATGTTCTTGGTTAGGGGAAAGTTCAAATCATCTTTTACAAGGCGGTGAATAAGGATTCAATGGATAAATGTGTTGGGGATCAAGTCTTATGGATGGGGAAAGAAAAGTAGTAATTTTTTTTGGTTTGGGTGTTGGTCATGTGGCTTAAAGATCAAATTTTTTTCTATCCCTAAAAATGGGATAGGTTACTTAGTAGAAGTAGTAAAAACTGTTGGTATGGGTGTTCAGAATTAAAATCTTGGAGCTGTGGAAAAGGAGGGGTTGAGTAATGTCCCATCTTCTATGGAAAATTCATCATCTCTATCTATAGGTTCAACTGTTATTTCTTTTGAACCCCCTAGGAGGAATTATGAGGTTCATTTAAAAATAAGAATCAACTCCAGTATAATTTAGGTTTCTAATTTTGGGTAGTTTGGAGCTAGAATGGGGGATCAATACACTAAGTCTTCATTGGTAAAGGGTTTGAAGAAGACAGTAGATGATGAGGGTTTCCAAATAGTTCTCCCAATGAAATTTAGATTGGATTTGGGTTCCTCTTCACCTGTTAAAAATACCAAGTGTGTAGCTCCCCTTCAAGTGGAGTTTCTAATGAGTAACCCTCCATACATGATATGGTCTAGTGATGGGTCTTGTGTGTATGGTGAAACAAGGGCATCAATGGACACACTTTCTTAGTCCAAGAGCTTCCTTGGATTGGATGTTTAAATAGGGATGGTTTTTATGGATAAGGGATACAATAATGAGCATCTTACCATCATTTTTATGATGAAATTAATATCATTTATGATATTTTTGGAAAATCCATGTATGTGAATATGATGAGGAAAGGGTTAAATATTCCATCCTCAAACCACTAATGGAGCTAGAGCAAGAGATGTTGCCTCTGGGCCTAAGTGAAGATTTTGCTGATTGGTTTGAGACACAAGTTGATTATATTTATTAAAAAAATGGAACATTAATCCTTTGTAAATAAATACTAACTCACCATAATGTAATTCATATCCTCTAAAATTGATCAAATTATCTAATATAAACTAGAGTTTAACATTAAGTATTTATCATGGAAATACAGTGTCCAACACATTCTGAGGGACAATTATGATAAGTCATTTGGCAATGTTTCTTAACCTCATTTTTAATCTATGACATAGAGAATATGATGTTATCTGAAAGGTAGAGGGAAACCTAAGCATATGGATTCTAGAGGGAAAAATAGGAAATGACATCTTGTCCATGATTTATAACTATGTGAACTTTCTATTGTTTTAATTTCTTAATAAGGGTAGTGTTTGCAATGTATGACCCCATATTCTTCTTCTTTTTATATATTTTAATATTTTCTAATACATGGGTTATGTCCTTTTGGATCCATATATGAATTTATCTTACTATAATTTAATATTAATAATCTTAATTATAATTAATATTAATATATTTATTATTCATAATATTAATACAATTATTATCATTGGTAATAATAATAAATTAATTAATAATACATTTATTGTTATAATAATAAATTTTTATATTATTAATACATTAATTATTATATTATTATATCAACCCATTAATAAATTTGTTTAATATAACATTAATAATAAATTTACAATAATATCAATACATTTATTATAAATCATTTATCATGATATTAATACATTTATTAATACTTTCATTATAATATTATTAAATTTATTCCAAATATTTACCATTCATAATATTATTACATATATTAATCTTTTATTAACACATTTACTAATTCTTTAATAGTTTTGGGATAAGGCACAAAGGTCCCATCCAATTTATTAAAATTGAATGATACAAATAGGAGAAGAGGGTCATACATGGTAGAAGATCCCATGACCAAGAAACTTAAATGTGTCAAAAGTTACAATCATAAAAAACCCTAAATAGGCACTAAAACTAAAAATAAAAAACATGTGTTAGGGAAGGACCCTGCCTACCCCTTCCATAAGGGCCTCTTCCATATGGATTTTGACTATGATTCTAAGTCTTTGCTCTCTACCAAGGCTCATTTCCTTCATTAGATTCCAGTTCAGTGGAGTCTGATGCACCCATATCACTAGAAAGAGTCCCATAAAGATTCCCCAACATCTGTTGACCTGTAGAATCTCCATAAACTCACTCCAATAATCGAATGTTAAATATTATCTCAACAACAAAGAAATATTATTTCAAGACACATTCTATAAAAAATGAACTTGATCATGGTATTATATTTATAATCTTGACCAATCATCTTTAATCATCCCATTGTAAGGATTTTGTTAAAAAACAACCCCAAAAAACCATTTTCATAGTATAACACGTTGGAACCACTATGAAACCACATTGGTTTTTCATTTCTATTTCAATATTCACTTTGAAAATCCCTAATAAAGCTTGAGTTTTAAGGATTTATCAAGCTCCTCTTATTCTTGATAAATACCCCAACATGAATCCTTCCCAAAAATTCCACAAATATTAAACTTTATTGACACATTAAACAATGTAAGTAAACAACTAAAAATAATAACTAGAAAATTTAACATATGTATTATATAAACTATAATTAAAATATATTAATATTTATAAATAATAAATAATATGTCTTATATGTATGTTAATATATTATAATTACATAAATTAAATTAATAAAAAACAATATTCTAATATTTAAAAGTGAATATAATAATAATCCTACAATAGTAATTATCTATACATGGTTAATAATTATGACTATCCTTTTCCTTTGTCCTTGGGATTGTTTCTGTTGAATTTGAGTCTTTTTTAACACTTTCATTTCCTTTTTGATAAGACAATTCATTGAGATTAATGATATGGAATTTTGAAAATAATGATCATTTCACTGCAAAATTTTCAAAATGTGAAATTTTTTAATTTTAATAATAGGAAACAATGTTTAACAGAAGCCATAATTTTACTACTATTATAAATTAATTCAAATTTGAACATTTTTACCCTTTACATTAATTTAAAATAATTGATAAAAGTTGAGGAAGGATCCAAGGTCTGCCCCGTTAATTTTCTTAAAAAGGAAACATATCACAAGGCAAAACAATCCAAAATATAGAGAACATTAACCATTAAAATAAATAATTCCATTTGCATAGTCAAATTAATCAAAAGAGTGATAATAATAACAAGAATATCTTTATAAACTGGTGATCATGGTTCTTTGCATATATGAATTATTCTTTCTAGGTCTTGAATTATTTATTGGAAAAAATTGAAACCCCTCTTCTTTAACCAAGACATTCTTTACTTTAGATACTATTATTTTGAAAGAATAATTTTTTGGGAATTCATCCTGTAAATTTGAAAATTTTCAAAATCTTAGGAACTCACTAAATAAAATTGTACCTAGAAACAAAAAAATCTATCATGTTATCTTAAAAATAATTCGTAGAGTTTTTAGAAAATATTTTTTACTTAATTATCAACACTTAATTTATAAAATTTTAGGTTATATTAGATCACATGCATCATTTAGTTGGAGATTTTAAAGCATATACATGATCACACACTCCTCATGACCGAAGACCTTAGGATTTGAAAATTACTTATATTTATACTCAATTGGAAAATTGATCCTCCTTCTTTTCTTTGATAGAATCATTATTCTTCTTTGAGGTGATAACGATAATTTGAAATGTTTTAATGAATCTAGAGTTTACTCATTAAAAATTGTTCATCAAAATGCATTATTTATATATTAGTCTCATTATCTACTTTATGCTATTAAATGATATATTCTAGTTCAAACTCTATATTCATCAGTGATAAATCATTGTGTGCGAGAATTTATTCTTTATCATTAATCATGAAATCAGTGGATGTAATAAACTTTTTCAAAGTTTATTTCTATGAAAAAAATTGTTGTTATTATTTGGTATTCTCATTATATTATTGAAAACCGAAATATCATTTATATGGCTTATAATGTATATGTATGTGATGTCCATTATAATTTTGTTTTCCAATAAACAACTTTATTGTTGTAAATTTTTTATCTTCTGACCCCTCTTGAGTTTAGTGATATTTTATACAACCTCATTTAGAGAATGTCTTCCCATATTATCTTTAACCAAATAGCTATGCATTAGATGCCACAAAACATTTTCCTTTCATTCAAAACAATCTAGAATTATTTTTATCCACTATTTTAAATATATAAACATTTTTTCACTGCCATATCAATAAGAAAACAAAATCTTTAAATATTATAAAAACATTTTTATTATTTATAAATATGGATTAATTTCCATTAAATAGGTAATATATATATATATATATTTTCAATGAATTATAAAAAAATAGTATTTAAATATATTATTTCATTTACTTTATATAAAAATTTATTATAATTTATAATTATATTTTTATAGTTATGATTTATATTATTTTTGTATGTAATAAATGGTTCATTATATGCATAAAGTATGTGTATTTATTTGTTTTTTATTAAATATGAATATTTTAAAACCAATTAATTTGAATATAAATCCAATATGGATAGATTCCAATCACATGAAATTTTTTTAAGAGGACGGTTTTAAAGAGTTCATCAAGATTACAATAGATCCTAGAAATGAACCTTTGCAAATCATTTGTTCATGCTTACATTGTATTTATTTAAGATGAATTTATCCATTGGAGTTAGAAGAACATTTGATCTATCAAGGGATATATTAAAGTTACAAATGTTTAAATAAACATGGGTAATAATAATATTTATCTAGTGATAGGTTTAACACTATGGTTTATAGATCATATGATGTGAGTACAACTAAAAATGATGATGGAGATCACATTGAGGAAAATAAAACTACTTTTTATGATGGAATTCATGATTTTCCAAATCTTTTTGATAAGTTAAAGAGATGTGTAAATATTCCTTTGTTTGGCGATTATACTAAATATACAACCTTGTATTCCATAATGGAGCTATATAATTTAAAAATTGGAAATGGATGGAGTGACACCAACTTTAGAGTACTAATCTATTTTTTGAATGATATGTCACTAGAAGACAATTAGATTACTTATTGATTAGACGATGCTAAATGAATTTTATGTTCGATGTGTATGATCTCTAAAATAATACATTCCTATCTAAATTATTGTATATTGTTTCACAAGAACTAGAAATTGCTTAAAAATTCCATACGTGTTGAGTGGCTCGGAAAAATAAAGATGAATAATGTACTTCAAAATTTTTATTTTACTTTCAAATCAATCCAATATTTAGATGATTATATAGACTTGAGTTAAGACTATAAAGAAATTGATGTTTCACATAGACACAAGAATTTAATATGGGAAACTTCATCAACTTGTAAACTCTCCCTAGTGTACTAAAAATGATTACAAGTATTCTTAATTTGGAAACAAGTTGATAAAACTCCACCATACACTATTTAAAGATGTAGTGAATAATTTTGGTAAAAAAATTAACACTTATGGTACATAGTTGGTTAGGTAGGTAAATTATAACTTACCACCATGGTTATGCATGACACATAAAAAAATTATGTTAGCTCTACATATATTAGAAAAAAAACAACCTATTAATGATATTGTTGTTTATTTTTATGTATTGATTTATTATTTGTAATTAATATGATATTTATGTGTTACAATGTTTAGTGATCATAAAAATGAAAATTTTATATTCAGAGTCATGTTCATCAGGATGATAAACAAACTTCTTACTTTTGGAAATTTTCTAGGATATAGAGTTAAAGGAATGTTAGGATATCCCATTGGGGATGAAGGTACACACTCAGTTAGGTTGAATCATTCCCTGAATATGGAATTTCCTAGAAATAAAATATTTTTACCCCGATGACATAAATATTGATCTTAGATAACATCATTTTATAGGAATCCCGAATATGTTACAACACCATATCCAAATATAAGTGATGAAAATTTTGAAAACGTGATGGATATTTTCCCTATTTTTGTTATAAATTTTTTGAATAACATTTCCAAAATGTCTCATAAAAATGATAAGATTTTTTTTTGAATTATAGTATTGTAATTGTTTGTATAACAAATTTTTCTTGATGTCATGAACATAGAAAAAATGTGTGTGAAAGTGTCATTGTAATATTACTAAATTCACCTAAAAATGTAATTAAAGGTATTTTAAAAATGACTAATATAGGGATAAGGGGATAATTAATATTGGTGAAGGTTGAATGATAATATTTTCTTCCTCTAGAATATTACACTCTTTCATAGAAAGATAAATTTTAGTTGTAAGATTCTTGAATGGTGCAAAGGTTCTAGAGGGTTATTCATTAATTATAAACAAAATAATGTTGAAGATTTATTAAAAGTTAAATAGACTAAAATAACATAAATTCTATGTTTTTATGTAATATTTAGTTCCCATGGATTTACATTTCATTCTACCTAAAAATGACCAGTATATAATGATAACTTTAGTTCGTGCATTGATATTTATTATTAGATTAATTTATTATGCCTTATATTTATTCATTTTATGTTAATAATGATGGAAACGGTTTTAAATTACTTTAGGAAAAAGAATAAGAATAAGTCTTTAAAGGAAGAATTTATAATAGGATGAAATATTATAAGGGAATACATATGTCATGATGAGTAGAGTAAAAAATGTGGCAAACCCTATCTTGTGAAAATTGGATCAAGTAAATACCTATGGTGGAAAAAAGACCTATGGCAGGGATAGTATGGGGATACATGGAGGAGAATACCTAGAACATAGTGGCACTAGGAAGAGACAAATAAATATAACTCAATGAAATAGAACATAATTGAGGATGAATATGTGGGAGAGAAACATGTATAGAAATTTTTTATGGATGGTTCTATAGCTAACATATTTTTAGGTTGAGATAGATAAACCATTAAATATTTTTTGGGACAATCGTAGTGCAATAAATATGTTATAGAACCCTATAAAAAACATTAGATCCAAATATATGTACATATAGAATCATTTCATTAAATAAAAATTGACCAATGGAGATATTATTCTTGGATACATTTCTAATCAGAACCAAATTTTAAATATATCCAAAAAATCCATTCCAAGAGAGTGGTTTTATACATTGAGGCTAGAACTCTATGTTCATCCTTCTATACTCACTTGATGAAGTTTAGAACAATATCTCCACATTGGATTTGTATCATGTTGAAAAAGGTAGATAAATAATGTCACAACTCTATGTCATAGGGAGAGTGATCACTATTCTCTCATCAAGAGCTATGTTTAATGTTGAATGGGGAATTTTTTTGTAAGTTATTATTATTGTATGATTTGAGGGAATCATTTCTTTAGGGGGAATTTAAAATCTGATTTTGTTGTGAAAGACACTTCTTATATGAGATATACTATGATATGGTGATTTTCGTGTTGAAGCCTAGGAAGGTGTCACTAGATCTGAGATTCTTTAAAAGTGTCTAAGGATGTTTCCAAATAAATATAAAAGGGGAATATTGAAGTATCATTGCATTTTTTGATGAGTTGATTATTGGTTTTCATTTTTTTCATCATTATTGAATGATAAGATCAAGGTTTTGGACACTTTTAATATGTTTTTGAGTTGTTTGAAATGTTTTTAATAATGGTTAAATGAATTTTAAATAATTATAAGTTGTTTTAAAAAGGATAAGATTCATTCATTCCCAATAAATTGATAAAATAGTGAAAATAAGGCTTTGATACTTGAATATATGGCTTAAAAATATGAACATAAGGCTTTATTTCTAAGTGTAAATCTTTAATCTTTAATGTAATGCTTCATCGTAAGACCTTGATTCATTTGATGACATGAGCATAAGTATTTGAGGGCACAAGACTTTTCTATGATCAGAATAGTTCTTATATTGAATATTATACTTTTCTAAGAATATGAATTTGATATCCACATCATATAATACCTCCATATATTGATAAATTTTGAGTTTTTCATTGGTGAAAATTTGAGAATCCAGAATTTGAATATTATGAAGAAATCAAACTCAATGGTGAAAAACAATCTTAAACGTGAAGAACATCACATATAAAATTTTATTCAAGCTGATTCATATGATATTTAAAAAATTACTATTGTTGTTTCTATTATTTAAATATCTATGATTAAATATATAAAAATATATGGATTTTCTAAAAGTTGGACTTGTTCGATAAGAATCCCCAAATATTACATATGGAATGTTTTTGTGGTGATATTGTTCTCATCTTAAGATTCTAAATTACATGCTACTATAATAGTGATGAAAATTTAGTTGTTTAATTGATTTTTAGAAGGAAATATGAATTTCATCATTATGAGATGTATAAAAGAGAAAATAATTTTGATACTTATCTAGTTTAGTCAAGATGTGTCAACTAAAGAATATAATCTTGTTTGCTAGTGTTGTTGCATGAGAAGTGGGAAGAATAAGTTTTTTGTAATAGATATATATATGTAATTGAATTTTTTTCATCTAATTTAAATAAACATGAAGTGATATTTCATGTGAATAAATTTACCATGAAGTGAAAATAAAGTAGTTGGAATCCGAAATGGGAATTATGTAATATCCCAGACACGGATACCACTGATGGTGATATGAGCCCAATTTTCTACATAGCCTCAAACACATCTCCCAAAATGCCAGAGGCTTCCACCTAGAAGTTAAGGCCTTGGGTGTCTCTATGGGGAGAATATGACCTCTTATGGGAGTGTAACACAATGGAAGCAATCATAAAGATCAAGAGAGAAAGTGGGATAACAAAGAATGAGTAGAAAGAATAGACACTATGACTACTAGACCGATAAACCACCATAGAAGAAGAAAAATAATAACCAAATAATAGATAATATCTAGGAATAGATATATATAATAATTCTGTGAGTAATATCATACACAAAATAATATTTCATTTCATGTGTCTACAAAGCATCCAAAATAGCTACACAGGAAGCTGTACAATACATGTCTCAAAATACCAAAAAGCATAAAAATAAACTATCACAGTTATCATCTCGATCCTCTCTTTAGTCATATTTTATCATGCTTCTATTTATGGCACAATTTCAAGCATAGAACAGTGGGTTCATTCCCCAGTCCCTACCTGCATCCATATAGTCTATTCGATTACCCAACAGTGGCCCGAATAGGGTGTGAGATACAATCCCAGTAAGCCACCACCCACAATATCTATAACAAATCCTAGATGTGTAATAAAAGATAAAAGTGTTCAAGGAATATAATAGATATAAAAGTAATACAGGGAAAATTTCAATGTAAAATTTACCAAACATGTTATACTATATATCCATACAAGGCACCCTACAAAACAATTGTTAATCTCCTATAACTATGCAATGATGAAGTAAAAGGAAGTAAACACCATGACCATGCCATACACACAAAATATCATATCAACCATAACCATGACTTATAATTAGAAGTGTCACATTTACCATGACCATGACGTATAATCAAGCATATCACATTTACCACAACCAAGCCATATAATGAGAAATGTCAAACCTCTCAAAGTTGGATCCAAGGTGTAATGAACCCAGCCATCATCATCGAGTCCTAGGAGAATCTCGATGGAAACTCAGTTAGACTTGAATTATAGTATAAGGAGCATGTCAATAGACCATATCCACTACGAGCCCAAACAATACAGATCTAATGGGTAGCAAGGCTAAAGGCATCCCACCGAATCAAGACACAAAGAGGATTCTAATCCTAGGTGTCCACTACCATCTTCCTGACCCATGGTATAACACACCATGGCATCCTAGGAAATCATTCATCATTCATTCTATTCATCAATTCATTATCATTTAGTTTCCATGAGTTTACCCACTCATATTACAAATCTATATAAACCATTTAATCAAAAGCCTCAACTTGCAAAGAGATCCAAACCATATTATAATAAATCAATTTAATTAAATTCATTTATAACTCAGATCCTGTTAACTAGGAATGCTCATTCACACATCCCTTGGGTGGTTCAACAAAGGAATAGGACTGGGAAATCACAAGGCACACCCCATGGGTGTCTTAGGTTAGGGAAACAACCACGAACCTGTCACAACCCGAACCATTTTGAGGCTTGAGCCGCAACTATCTTAATCTGGCCTCCATAGGCCAGGGGTGGCGACAAGAACTAAAGGCACGCAAAACATGAGGAAGACTTTGCCTAAGTACCCTTACACACGCACATAGGAATCTCAATGAAAAATTGCATAGGGAAAGGAAAACAAGATACACCACTTCTATATATAAACCAAAAACATGCATTGACCTCTAATCAGTTCAAGTATAGAAAATTAAACTAAAAGGAAAAAGGGGAAAAATACATGCCCAACCAAAAAAGTTCCACAACCTTATAGTAAATGAAATGTAAAATGGATTTGAGATCCCTAATTCTAGATCCCAAGCTATGAACATTGTACATGGTCCAAGCACCCATATCTCTATGCTCATCTGAAGTTATGATCAACTTGTCCATCATCTATATAAGGAATGATACATATAGTAAAATCCCATGTAGGGGTGAGTATAAAAATACTCAGTAGGACGTCCCAAAAAGGTTAAGGGGGAGCAGTAAGAGATACAACTTAAGAGGAAAGAAGTAGGTAGAAAAAGGTACAGTAAAAGAGTAAAACTCAACCCAACAAGAGAGTGAAGTAAGCTCATCCAAACAAAAAGAGATATAAATTGTGAGAAGATGAAATTATTGTCAAGTCTTTTCTACCTATAGTAGGAGAGTAGACTCTTCCAACCATGAGAAGCTAGAAATGGAAAGTACATGGATTACCCTATGTGTCTTGGCCTCTCTTAGAAGGAGAGTAACCAAAACCAAAGGAGTGGGCACTGAAATAGGATATATATATATATGCCCAGTCAAATAAATCCATATGAGAGTGTAAGGGGATCTCCATCTCATAGATCAACCTAATAAAATAGTCCCCAACAATCTTAAAATTAACCACCATCGATACCCAATATTGCACATGTCTTCCCTGAACCGCAAGTAAAAGGGGATCCAACACCACACCTCAATTATATCTGCTTTGAGAGGGTCTATCTCACCCACACGGTTTTAGGTCATGTAACAAAGATGCATCTCAGGGGGATGTTTCCCTATTACTCATGATTCGAAAGTAACATTAAAGTACATATCATCACTAATCCATAACTGAGAAAATTAAACCCAAAGTAGAGGACCCACACCTTAGTGTGTCAAGGGTATTCCACTCTAATGGTTTTTATAGAGGACCCACACCCTGATGCATCATGGGGATTCCACTCTTGGTCATTGAGTACCCTTTCCCTAGTGCATCAGGGGAATTCCACTCATATTTAGCTGATAGAGGACCCCCGCCCATGCCGATGGGGGATTCCACTCTTATTGTCATCGTAAAGGACTCACACCCTAATGCGTTAGTGGGATTCCACTCTCATTGTAGTTATAGAGGACCCAAACCCTATTGCGTTAAGGGGATTCCACACTCATAGTACTCTTAGAGGACCCAAACACATTCTGACAGGGGATTCCACTCTAGGTCATTGAGGACACATGCCCTACTCGGTAGGGGGATTCCACTCGGAAGGTATTGAGGAACTACATTGGCCATCCATGCTGGATGTTACCTCTCAGAAATCACTTTTATACTACCTATTGATCACTACCGTCTTCATACATCGCACGAATAGGCGTCACATCTAGAACATTACACATTGTATCTCGAAAGCCACTACGGAGGGCACCATCACATTCTACATGGAAAAAATCTAAAGATAGGCTGCCCGTGGAAAAAATACGAGTCCAAAATAAGAAATACGAAAGATAGAAGATTCATAAAGTGGTACATGACACATGTGGGGCCTACATGATGTGTGACCCTGCCTCATTGCCTGGCCATGTACCTAGCCACACTCAGGTACTAAACTGCAATAAAGTAACCCTAGACATCCCAATGTACTTCATAGTATAGTACACATCTGGACAAAAGGATGATGAGCACACATTGCTTGTTGTTAGTCCAAATGTAGAAAACATAATTTTACTAGAATGCCTCCGAAAAAGGCCCCAGATGACCAAATGGATCGCACCATTGCGATCCGGGTGGTAAAGTGCACAAGATCAACAATTCATTCGCCTGAAATAGACTCCTGGTGAAGAAGCTGAATCACTAAGCATCATACATGAGTAGTGCTTTGTGGAACCCATGCCTCGATCCCTGTAAAAATCATATAAATCACATAATTGTAATCCCCATGGAATGAAACATGACATCATCTATTCATTCGTCCAAAACAGACACCCGGTGAAAAATTCACATTTTTCCGCAAACGCCCAAACCGGGCCTCATGGGGAACACACCTCAATTTTAGTTTTAAGCACCCAAAATTGGTCTTGAAACATCCCCCTCAACATTTGGATCACCACCCTGCTGATGGCACGTCGATTAGATGTAGAATGCAAAAGTTATTGCAGGTGAAAGTTTTAATAATAATAAAATATTATTATTATTGGAACATTTCGTGCAACCGAGCCACAAATCCAAAAACATAAAATTTATGAACATTCTTCAATAGGTATTTCTTGATAAGAGGAATTCATGGAAATAGATGAGGTGTCAATCATATGCCCAATTTAGAAGATGTAGGGGTTTAACTCTACCCCAGATCAAAGGCCTGCCTAACCTGACCCAATCTGGCCAGTCCGGCCCGCTCCGGTTGGCCCAACTGTTAGGGCCCAGCCGGCTATGCCACGACCTGACCCACTTTGTTGTGGCCCACTAACCGCACCGGCTTCAAGCTGCCTCAAGCCGATTCCATCCTGCGCGCCTACCTACACCTCCCCATATGCCTTCTTGCACCGCCCCACATTCTGACCGCCTTCATTGGCACCACCGTGGCCACCTGCGCACTTAGCCACCCCAGCACACTGTTGCTTGGACACACCCTGTGGTTCGCTAACTTTGGATACCGGTACCAGACCCGTGCCACAACCTCCTTCCGCAGACCATTGGGACCACTATGGTGGTTGGGAAATCAAACTGGGACTAGATATGTGATTTTTGGATCACGATCTACACAATGGTAAGCTCCGCTCAAAGATCCGTCACTGTTTCGTTGTGATGAAAAGTATCTGCACATCTTCTCACTGCCAATCCTCCTCTAGTACCCAAAACTAAAAACTAAGTATAAATCTGGACTCCTCGAATCGAGGGCTTCATAGGTCTATGCTTCCCCCATGTTTCGTCGACGTTTCGACCAAGTGAAAAGTTAACGATTAAGAATGGACTAAGAACATGAAGAACAGGTGATCCAAAAATTAAATTGTCGATGGTTGTTGTTAGTTTGGACATAAATAAAGGATATCATGGTAGAAAAATTGATTAGAATTCAAAATTGACAACAATTTTTTCAATCGGGGAGACGCAAAATTTGAAATAGAAATCCTACATAGATTTTGGATTTGTTGTTGCGTTCACTGTGCTCTGATATGCTCGGATCTAATGTATTATCGTGATCTTCTAAATATCCAATGTCGATTTTCCATCTAATGAAGAGGAGAGAGCTTCAACTATGTCCTTTGGAGAAATGAGCCAACCCTTACTCATTTCCCCTAAACACATATTTATAGAAAAATGACAAAACACTCGCCAACAGTCGTGGGATCTGAACCTCCCGCTCCCTCTCATTTTATGTCACACTTAGGTAAAACACCCCATTACGAACTTAACTATAGTCTCATATTTCCAATTTGAGACTCTGTTCAAAAGTTATTTGAAATGACTTCTGAGATAAAATAATGTAATTCAATTATTTTGTTATGGCTATATCCTTAGTGGTGTTTTCTACAAAAATCCCACATAGACAAAAGTTATGTCCCGCATAGGCTAAACACCACGCTCTAGACTCAACCGTACCCTCAAATTTCTAATCTGAGCCTCTTTTTAATAAATTTCCCATTTCCATTGCATGAATATTATAAAAATACTTAATATTTTTATAAAATTAATTATGGGCATACCAAGCCTCAAAATCACACGCCGTTTGGTCACCTAGCTCTTGAAATATATGTAGAAATATTCTAAAGTTTTACAAGGAAGAAACTACATCTCTACATAACCAAACTCAATGAACTAAAGGGAGTCCCTAACATGTTCTAATTAAATCAATTGAATATTTTATTTCATTTTAGGGGAAATGCCAGAATGTCCAACATGTGACACTATTATAACTTTCTCTATTAAGCACCAAACTATGCATGAAAAGTTTAGAACAACTACTATAGGTAGGCAATTGAGTCCTCATCTAGTATCGACTTCTAATTTGGTCTAGATGGAGAGAAAAATAAATAAAAATGAAAATCCTAAAAATAGGTCATATTAGATCACATATAAATAGTGAAACTAATACTAAGGAAAAAAAGTAACCGAACAAGAGGATTGTAGAACTTACCACCATGAATCCAATGAGACCAACAATGTTAAATTCTAAGTTCATACAGAGGAATGAGATTAAAATGTTTCCAAAGGCCTTAAAAGGGATCTCCCATGCTTTGTTTTTTGTCCACAGGAGGAGAAGTGAATTAGATTTAGGTTATAACACATTTTAAGGTAAAATTGGTGATTTCTCCAAAAATTACTAGGACGCATGATTAGGATAAATGGTTGGCCAAACCATATTCCAACCATGCACCCTCTACTGCACTAAGGTTAGACTACTTGGTTACTATTCAAAGTTGGCCAAACTGTGTGAAAACTATGTGATTTGGATCTTCTAAAAATTGTTGGTGCCTCACATAGTCTTTCACCTCCATTTAAAAAGTTTCTTAAAACTATGTGGGCTAGTCTTTCCCTCTGCCTAGGTCTTGCATTGTTAGACTGACCGTGCAACCTATCCCACATGGTTTCTACTAACCGTGAGAACTACCTTGTTTTTCCAAAAGTCCTGGATTTGGGCTCCAAAAAGCCCCAAACACCTCTTATACACCCTTGATCACATTGGCTACTCACATTAGGCCATAAAAAACCATTTAAACCTCAAAATTAATGATTAATACCTTGTATGAAAACTTGAAATCTTAAAAATTCTATAATGGTTCCTTTTTTGGAAACCTTAATGTTTTCATAGTTTTTGTCATGATAAGTTAGTTTTATGGAAGAAATTTAATTTTATTAAATGGAATGAATTTTTAGAATATTGATGCTGTGAAGTTTAAAATATAGTGAAGTAAAAAAATTGAGGCTTTACAAAGTTTTTTTTGAAAATAAATAAGTGGTAGTAGAAGTGAGTTGAGAAGATAAGAGGAGTGTTTGATGCTCAAATATTGGTTCCAATACTCTTCGTAATTTTGATATCAAGTATTTAGTGGGGGAATAACCTAGCACAACAAATATTAGGTTACCAGATAAGGGGATGAACCTTGTAAAAACCCTCATGTTCATTTTCACTTTATTTTATAAATATATGAGCGTGGTTGAGACTCTCTACTTGAGTGAATCAAAACCTAAAAGGTCATATGGGTTGATTTAAAATTATAAAAACTTGTCTTCACTAATTCATCCCCACTTATCAATGGAATGCTTCATTTCTTGTAACTTCCCATGGTTATCTCTTGAGATTACCTACCCTTATAATACATAATGGAGAAAAACATAGAGATGGACCCACAACTCTCCCCCCTTCAACAAACTAGATCAAGTATTTAAAATTATCATCATCAGAACCAGGCCTAACTTGGTAAAATTGACCTTAATTTCCCTTTGAACCATTTTCTCAGGAAAATTCATATTAAATGACATGGTTTACCAAAATTATAACACTTAGGAGTCTTAGTCTGACTCTTACCCTTCTTATTATATTTTCAGTATTTTTCCATTGATCCTTATAATATATTTCACCAATAAAACTAACACACTATCCATTTCATTTAATCCCATTATTGGTTTACTATTATATTTATAGAAGAGATTAATTACCTTATTTTAACATCATAGAATCTTTACTATACATTTTGGAATCAAAAATATTTTTAAATAAACTATCCAGTATAGCAAAATGTTTCATGTCCCGATCATCATCTATAATATTAACATCTATTTTGCCTTTCTCTAGAAATATTCTGTTAAAGTTCAATATATGATCTCAGAGGGATACCCCAGGTTGCATCTACCAGTAAAAAGTCTCAATTTTTTATAGTTCCTTCTGACAAGAAATTTTTTCAAATAAAGGAAATCATGATTATGTCATATAATAGCTGAATTTGTCTCATAAGCCATCTGACATAATATAATTTTCCCTAATAAAAATTAAAGAAAACAATGGCCCTTGATTAAAACATGAGGGGGAACATTTTCGGAGGAAACAAAATAATTCCCAAAGATTGATAACATTTTCACTTTATTCTTGATAAAACATAAGGGATCAATTAAACTATGCTAAATTAATAAGGAAAAAAGTTTAAGTCACCATAAAATAAAATTATTTTAACCATTGAATTTATTTATTCCAAAATTTGATGATTTCATAAATAATATCAATTAGGAATTGTACCATTTTTTGTGAGATACATTGAGAGGTGGACCTCCTTTAATGGAGAGAGAAGATTATTGATTTAGATATGGGATGATAAAACTAAAATTCAAAATGTTCAAACGTACAAACCAAGGTAGAAATATGAAAATAATTAAAATGAAATGGAACCAATAAGAACATGATAACAGATTCAAGAATGTTACAAATGATTAAACAATATAAAAGGTTCAAGGAAAAAAAATGTAAAAAGAAAACCCTTAAGAATCAACAAAGCAGTATCTTACTGAATGGGAAAAATCTCATCATGCAGTATTCATACAAACTAGTCTAGATTAGAGGTAATCACAACCATGTTCCAAAGAAGTATATGGAAGTGATTTATATTGTTTCGTATAAAAGTATTAATGGACAACCAAGTGGGACTCATAGCAAGTTTAGTTGAGAAATGACGATTAATAATAGATTTAGGGAAAATGATAGGGAAACAAAACCAACCATAGGACCAGAAAGGATCAACAACTCTAGATGCATAGGACAAGAGCATGGGAATAACGGGGAAATAGGGTCTACCAAATATGAAGTCCCAATGAAAACAACCATAAAATAAATGAAAATAAAAAAAATGAATAGAAAAGAAGAATTTATATTATAATCTAAAATGAATTGAAAATTCACTTCAAAATTTGCATCTTCCAATGTCAGTTGCCCAACTTTTTTATTTTTTAAAACTCGTGCATCCCTCCAACTTCTCCCAATTATACTCTTGAACTTTGACATGTTAGTCATTCCCTATCGATGTATCTCACCTCAATACCATGGATTAGAGCTTATAAAATGCTAGCTTTTATCAGCACTAAATTGAAAGAGCTGATAAAAGGACTAACTTCATTAGTGCTAGAAAAAAGCTCTGATAAATGTATCTTTTATCAGTGCTAAAATATGTCCTGATAAAGGTGAAACCTTTATCAATGGTTTTTTAGTGCTGATAAAGTAGGATATTTATCAGTTCTATTTTTAGTTCTATTTTTTTAATAAAAACTATTTTTAATATATATAATTTTTTTAGATTTACATTAAAAAATAATGTTTGTTCATTTACATTAATTATAAAAAACATGTTTATAATTAATATTAATATTACATATTAATATATATTTTTAAAAATTCAAATATATATATATATATATAGATTTTAAAAAATTATTTATAAGATTATAAATAAATAAATAAATATTAAAATAATTATAAAAATATAATATTTTTTTTAAAATAAATATTTTTATTATACTTATAATTATATATATTTATATATTGCAGATGGGGTGTCAGCCGAGTGATATTGTACACCCTGCCAAAACTGCATCTAGGCAGTTGGGGTTCAAATATCAGTTGCCACATATTCTTTCCCCCCGATTAAATTGGGGGTAGATCTTTGAAGAGGGTGGCTTGCCATAGTGTATGCTATGCCCACATTCCACCTGAAGGGATTGAGTCCCCCCTGCTTGAAGTTGGGGTTAATACAGGATCGATACGTGCAGGAGGAGAGGGCTGGGCTCTGACCAACGGTAGCTTCACGGGTGGTGATCGACAACATACGATGGTCTCTGAGGCTGTATGGGGGACATCGATCCCTGATGCGGCTTGCATGACTAACAATTAAGTATTCAACCGGGGTAGGTTAGAGGATAAAATGGTTTCTCATGTATGCATTGACGGGATAGCGTTCTTTTAGCCGCAACATGTGCTATGTGGTCTCCAAGGGTGAGTTGCGATACTCACATTGATATAGGGAAGTTGATGGGAATGCACGATGAGGATGTGCCCCAACAGTGGGGCCAGTGATGGAAGACAACGACATGTGATCGTAGATTGTGGATGATGATGCCCCTCTTGATGGCTGGGACTTTGATGATGGAAGGTTCTCCAACTATTATAGGTTTGGCCTACATGCATAATATATATATACATACACACATAAATATAATATAAATATGATCGAGGTCTAAATCTCAACTATCCCGAGCAGGGGGGATATAGGCTGGATTAAACCTTGAGGCCATGTGTGTGGTGTTTCCTTGCAATTGTACTCCCAACACCTATATATATATATATTTATAAATTAAGAAATATATATTTAATTATATACATATATATAATTATATAAATATATTTAGAATTATAAATGAATATTTATAAATATTTTATTTTCAATTAGAATTATAAATAAATAATTATATAATTATAAGAAATATATGTAAATAATATATATTTATTATATTTATAATTATATATACTTATATATTAATTCATATATATAATTATATATATAGTTATATAACTATATGTAATTATATAAATATATTTATAATTATATAAAAATAAATAAATTTATAAATATAATTATTAATAAATAAATAAATAAATATATTTATATTTATATATTTTTAAATAATTTTATATATAAAAATTATCAAAGTTATATTTTTCAAATATTTAATAATATATTTATATACATTAATCACCAAATGTGTATATAATTAAATTAAATATAATATATTAATATTTTATTTAAATAATTATATAATATATAAATGAAGATATTTATTTTGATATATATTTTTATTGATATTAAATAATTTAAAATACATGTACATGTATACCTACATGTATGCATGTGTATATGTGTACATACATGTGTGTAGATGTGTATGTGAACATATGGATGTTTTTAATTAACCTAAATGATATGAATTAATTTTTTATATATTTTCAACTTATTTAATTTAATTTATCTATTAATTATTATTAATTAATTAATAATGTTAAAAATATGTTTAATCATTTTATAAAATTTATTTACATATATGTTTATTTACTATAAATACATGTAATATTTTCAATACAATTTATATGAATAATATTTATTTATTAATTTTTAACATTTAAAATATGTTTGAAATTTATATAATTTACCTATTTAAATTATTTTTTAAATAATTTTGTAAATTAAATATTTAATTATTCAATTATAAATAAATAATTATATATTTTTAAAAAGTATTTATGAAATTTTAAATATATAAATATATATTTAAATAATTATAAAATTTTAAAAATTAAATTTAAATAATAAATATATTTAAATAATAAATATATTTAAATAATAAATATATTTAAATAATAAATATATTTATTATATTTATTATTTTAATAATTATATATTAATATATATATATATATATATATATATATTAATATATTTATAATTGTATGTGAATACTTTTCAAATATATTTATTTATAATTATAAATATAAATAAATAAATGCATATTTAAATAATTATGAAATTATAATAAATATATTTATTATAATTTTATAAATATATAAATTTATATAATTATATATATATATAATTATATAAATATATAAATAAATAAATATATAAATAAATAAATATATAAATATATGAATATATGAATATATGAATATATGAATATATGAATATATGAATATATGAATATATGAATATATGAATATATGAATATATGAATATATGAATATATGAATATATGAATATATGAATATATGAATATATGAATATATGAATATATGAATATATGAATATATGAATATTTGAATATATAAATATATGAATATAAAAATATAAAAATATAAAAATATATAAATATATAAATATATAAATATATAAATATATAAATATATTTATAATTATATAAAAATATTTGTAAAAATATTTATTTATAACTATAATTAAAAATATATATATTGAGGCTGGAGCCTCTGTTTATTCTTGGAAAGGGGCTACATTATATATAAAATGAGACAACACACAATGCAAGGATGTACTCAGCGAGACTCGAACTCGAGATCTCACCAAGACCAACATGGGTAGATACTACTACTTGAAACTGTGTGAACCTTGAACAAACCCATGGTCCCCAAACTTATTGCAAAAAAGATAAAGTACATGAAGGAAAGATGAAGAGAAAAATAAAAAAATGCCCAATCTTAGAAAGCACAAGCAGAAATTACTTACCCTTCTTCCGCTACCTCCCCTTCACCAGGGATGTCATACACTTTTCCACTTTAGTGTGATCTATGGATCTGGATCCACCATCTATGCCTCAATTAGTGGTTCTTTTTTAGTTGCCTCTGAATCAGTATCTATTTTATCCAACACAACCACTTTGCATCCTCCAAGTTCAACTTAAACTGCCACTTTATCAATCTCAAAGTGATCAGTTTACAACACTAGTTGGATTACTCCTTGACTCTCTATGCAAGAAGTGATCAAGGTACCTTTTTGGGTTTGAGGTATATTAAAAATCTCCTGGTATTTTCCCAATTCATGTAGATAGGGCTCCCAACTAGCAGTGGAATTAAGTTGATCAAGTATATTAAAAAAAATCACAGTAGATTCATTAGACCCAACCTGTCAAGGAGAGAAGGGAGCAGTAGCTTCCACTTCATTGAGATGTTATCCGTGCACAATGTCTAGATCATGTTGCACGCCACAAGAGGACTCAGCAGTCTAGGGGCCATAGACTGCCACCCCAACCTAATTCACATCCTCCATAATATCCCCTTTTACCAGTAATGTATCATCACTAACCTTGCCTGTTGGGAAGACTTATTATTCTAACAAGACATAAGAATCACCATCAAATTCATTAGATAGTTCCAGATTCTCAGGACACTTATAAATATCACCCCATTTATAAATATATATAAATATATTTCCAATGGGGTAAAGTTCAAGTGGTGACAACCACCAACCTATGGTATCTATAAGTCGGGGTCCCATGTTCAACCCCCCCAACGACCTCATTTGTTGGGATTTTCTTAGCAGGGAAGCAATGTTAAATGACATAGGGTGGGGGAATCCAGCAATGGTGACCTATTGTTGTGTGCGGTGAAGGAATTAACTTCTACTGTGGGTGACATCTAAATGCGATGAATAGATTGGCGGGTTATGGCAGTGTAATTCATACGAGGTTCCTTTCTAGATTGATGACCAAGGTGAGGTCCCACTTTGGTGAGATGATGATGATGTCAGAATGGATGGCAGCTAGGATCATCTGGATGGTGTAGCAGCTACGATAATTTGATGGGTAGACACTAATTAATAGAGGCCAGGAGATGATGGTGGTGGACCACGTAACAAATAGATGTCTGGGATGACGGGTGTCCTATGGGCTTCCCAATAAACGAGGGGGGTGGTAAAATCCAATAAATAATAAATATCTAGTAGTGAGAAGTGTAGGGTGTGGAGTAGTGGCATCAACATCGGCAAAGTAACGATGCAAATTCAGGCGAGGGTCCCTCATCTAGATTTGAGAGGCTGCTATGTAGCTATCATCCATCGATACAAGCCTTTTAGGGGAAGGCTTATGCAACGGAGGGCCACCTCAGTTTTAATGAGGGGAGATGACACCCTGATGGTGGAGGTTTGTCACGATGGGGGCTGCATCTAAAGGGTTTGTTATGATGATCATGGGCCTTTAGGCCATATATATGTGATGGATTTTGGGTCCTGTAATTGTACGGGTCTACATGGGCCACACACACACACACAGATATATATATATATGAATAAATAAAAAGGTCTGTATAGGGTGAGTTACCCCATGGGGGGCTATGACCTACTCTTTCAGCCTATTGGTGGGAGGTGTGTGTGTGTGTTTGTTTGTAATTGAACCCCCAAAATCTATTATATATATATATTATATAATTTTATAAATATATATAAAAATATAAATAAATTATTAAGATTATATATTTATAGGTGTTTTCTATTTTAGCACAGATAAAACCATTCTTTGAAAGCACTGATAAAAGCCTTACTCGATCCTATAAAATAACCATAACCAGATGCCTTCTCTCTCTCACAAAACTTCAAGCTCTCAAAAAACCCCACTACTGCCGAACTGCTGCTCTTCCAAATCCTTCTCTCACCTTCGTTGCTACTCTCATCAAACCCTGATATCACCGCATCGCCGCTCTCACCAAACCCTACTCCCACGGCCGCTGATGCTCTCTCCGAACTCCACTGTCGATGCACCACCACTCTTTCCAAGCACCACTCCCTCCACCGTTACCACTATCATTCCAAATATAAGGTATGTGAAGAATCCTCACACGCTTTCACCACATAGATCCACCCCTGCACCACACAAATCCCTATACCTCATCTCACCCTTGAACCACATTTCACCACCCCTACACCAATCACACCACCCCTACTTGACTATTTCCAGCATGAAAACCATACCATGAGAGAAAGCATGTTTTCTATGTGAGTTCAAGTGACTGTGGTAGGGCCCCATCATTGATAACATTATTGGAGTGTCAATATGAATGATTACAGCTAGGAGATCATGTAACTATGTTAGAATATCACATGATTAAGATGCAATCAGACGATCTCAAAAGTATAGGTTTTTCCTATGACTGAATGAATGGAATGAGATCAGGAAATCACAAAACTAAGGAAGGTAGTCAACGATTCCTAATTCCCATTGTCCCTTAGCCCATATAAGTTTTCCAAATATATATTTATTCTTTTATATTATTTAATTTTATGAAATTAAGCATTATATTTAAATTTTAGTATTGATGGGTTTAATTGAATTTACAATTAAATAATTTTTTAATTAAATAAAATAATTCTAGTGAAGTGAAAATTAGTTTGATCCTACAAAATATGTTCGATATAAAGCATTGAAATGAGAAAAATAACCAATGTATCAAAATATATATCTTTTTTTATACATGTATATTTATTTTTAATTAGAATTTAATAAGCCATGTTTAAATTCTAAATTATATATTCTTGACATATATTTTATACATACTTCAAAAACTTTATAAAAAACATTATTATTGAATCCTTATATTAATAAATTTTATATATTTTCAAAATATTAAATATATGAATAAAATTAAAGAAATTTTAACTAACATAAAATACCAATAAGTGTTATAAAATATGTTATTTAATATAACTCTTAAATAAATTTCGAAATCTTTTAGAACATTATATGTTTTAATAAAATGTATATTTTGAATTATCAGAAAATTTGGTTATATATTTCTAAACTCTATATAATGAATATTATTATATAATTACATGTAAAAGGATTGGAAGATAATTTTAGTAACATAAAATTCAATTAAACGTTAATTTATTTTACATAAAAAGTAAATTGAAAATGAAATATCTTAATAAATTTCCAAAACAAGAATTATTATTGATTCCTAAATTCAAGTCAATATTTCTTAATATATGAAAATAATCAATAAAATCAAATACAATTAGAGCCACCATGATCTTTTTTTTCTGAAATATAAATCACATTTTAGGATTTATAAACCTTTATGTTTTTCCATCACAGTATGACAATCAATCCAAGGTGTGGCTGACTCTTCCCCTCAAATAGAAAAAGGAATGAACCGTATGCATCTCCCTTGAGTCATGAAAATAAATCTTACATGTAATCCCTTATTATTGGAAATGAATCTTACGTACCATCCTATGACCATTATGTAATCTCCATATTCACACTTACATATCCTTGTGTGGTTATATACTTTTCTAATTTTATTCATTTAGTAATTTATGTACTTTAATAAATTTTATATAATATCATATTAAAATATATAGTTTAAATATAAAAGTTCACTAATAATTTATAATTTTATAGTTTTCTATATTTATAAATTATTATACAATTATAGTTTTATTCTTTATAAATTATCATACTTTTATAATTTCATAAAATTTATATTTATATTTTATAATATTATACTTTTATAAACTTGTAAAAGTATATAATTCTATAAATTATGGATAATTTTATAACATATAAGTACTCTTATATAGTCTTATAAATTTATATATATTTATAAATTTTGTATATTTTTTTTAAAAATATATTATTTTTTTAAATTATATAAAATTTTATACTTATATATATGTTTATAATTTTATATATTGATATAAATATATATGTATTTTTAATTTATAATTTTATACTTGTATACTTTTTTCAATTTATAAATTGTTTAATACTTTTATAATTTCATAAATTTTATTTCTATAAATTACACTTTTATATTTTTAATATTTTGTAATATGACTATTTTTTTTTCAGAAAAATTAATGTAGCTAATTAGGATTTATTTTATTATATGAAATATTTTATGTTTTAAATCCTAATAGATAGAATTTGGATGTATGCTTTTAATTGAGTGTTGAATGAGTTTCAAAATTGGTTTTTTTTGGATTTCATGTTGAACAATGTATCTAAGGGGGAACTTATTTGATCCCTTTTTATAATTGTATCGATAGATCATGGTTTACTCATAAAGGGTGCTATCTATATTTCTATGATCATATTAACTTTCAAATACCTCCTAGATACATAGAATCTCACCTCATACACAATATAGATTGATAATAACACCATAAAATGGAAATGACAGTAGCTCTATCCAAACCATAATATATCTATCATGACCTCACTCCCACAAAAGTTGAATTAATGTTTAACCCCATTATAAATCTTAAACCTACTTTACATCCAACATCACCTACATGGTTTAAATTAGGAAAGTCCTCCAAAACTACATTTTCTTTCTCATTTTGTGTTATCTTCTAAGGGGATGAGTCTCGGGAAATAAAATTCAATAATAAATATCATACTCATAAAATCCATCTCCTGAGTAGTTATTATTGCATTTTATTGCGTTATATTCATCCCCATTCTATTTTGGACATGAACCTATGTTTCTCGAACTACTCTAAGTAGTATTCAGCCCAAAATAGGTACTGAAGAACATTTTGGATGAATTTAGAGGACAGAACCTACCACCAATGAAGTAATTATTTTCTTAAATTTAATTACCTGTTATTTAAAATCATGATAAAATTATTTGAAACATTCAAATGTTGGATTCAACTTATATGAAGGTCCCCTTTGTGTATTTTTTTTTCATTTTTTAAATATTAATATTTCCTAATCAAATATGATGGATATGAATAGAGAATGTATGTAAGTCAATTGTATGACAAAAGAGAATAAAGATGGGGTGAAAGAGTTTCTCATGTTTGAAAGATATCATGCTTATGATCCTTCTCAAATCCTTTGTCCATGTTTACAATATTTTTATTCATGACTAATTAGTCCAAAGAAGTTGGAAGAGTATATGATATTCCATGGAATTTATCTAAGTTATAAATGTTTTAAAAATATTACAGAAAAATTGAATATATCTAGTGACTGGGATAACACTATGTTTTATGGATCATCTGATATGACTAAAAGTATGGAAAATAATGAACACCATATCAAGGATGTGATTATAGGTGTGAATGATGATGAAGATCATATAGAGGAAATGATAATGGAAGTTAAAGATGAAATTTGTGATTATCCATTTTTTTTAGAAGGTAAAGAGTTGTGAGAAGATTCTATTGTATACTGGTTTCACTAAATATACAACATTATCAACCACACTAAAATTTTAAAATTTAAAAGATGTAAATTTATTGAGTGACACTAGTTTAATTTAACTACTTCATCTATTTAAAGATATTCTCCTAGAAGACAATGAGCTCCCTATATGACCTTATGATTTTAAATAAAGGCTATGTTTGATGGGTATGATCTCTGAAAGAATACATGCTTGTACAAATGACTATATACTATTTTTAAAGGACCAATAATCTCTTAATGAATGCCTAAAGTGTGGTGATTCTTGATACAAGAAATATGAATGGGGTAATATAAATATTGTATGGTACTTTATAATCATTCCATGGTTTATGTGCTTATATGGAAGTGAAGAGACTTCAAGAAAACTAGCATGGCACATTGGTTCAATAAATAATAATGGGAAACTTCATCACTCAGCAGAATCACCTAAGATGAAGAGAATTGATCATGAGTATCCTGAATTTGGAAACAATATGAGAAAACTTCATCTTGCGTTATTTATAGATGGAGTGAATCCTTTTGTTTTTCAAAGAAGAACTCATAGTACAAGTCCAATTATGTTAGTATATAATAAATTTCCATTATGGTTACGCTTGAAATGAAAATACATGTTGTTATCGATGCTTATATTAGGACCAAAACAACATGGTAATGATATTGACGTTTATTTGGATCCATTGATTGAACATTTGAAATTATTGTGGGATTCAGGTGTTACATTGTATAATGCTTATATAAATGAATAATTCCCATTGAGATCCATATTGTATGAGATGATAAATTACTTTCCTACTACTGAAAATTTTTGAGGATATAGAATTAAAGGAACTTAAGGGTGTCCAATTTTTGAAAAAGGTAACTAGTAAATTTGGTTGAAACATTCATCAAAGACTATGTTTCTCAGACATCACATATTTATATCCCAATGAAATAAGTACCAATCTTAGAGGACATCATTCTATGAAAGTTCATAATAACACACAACACCATCTCCACGAATAGGTGATCAAATATTTTATAAATTAAAAGATATGGGCACTTATTTTGGTAAATCTTTTTTAAAAAACCTTATGAAAATAGGCTTGAAAAAGAGATCAATTGTTTTTGAATTACCATACTTAAATTATTTTTACATCAGATATTTTCTTGATGTTAGGGATTCTGAAAAAAATATTGGTTATAGTTTCATTAACATGTTACTAAATTAACCTGAAAAAACAAAGGATAGAATAAAGGCTTAGTTGGACATGATTGACATGGGAATACAGGAAGTGTTGGTTCTAGTGAAGGGTGAAAAACCAAATTTTCTTTCTCCTTCTTCTTACAATCTTTCCAGAAAGGAGAGATTTTAGTTTTTAAAATTCACGAATGATATAAATTTTCAAGAGGGTATTCATAAAATATTAACAATATCATGTCAATGACTAATTTATAGTTAATGAGTTTAAAATCACATTACTGTCATGTTTTGATACAAGATATAATGACTATCTCTTTACTTTGCATTTTTTCAAAGAATAACAGTTATACATTACCCAATATTTGTCTATTTTTCACATCTATATGTAGTAAAGTTATAGACCAATAGGTATTTACAACTATGGAAATTGAAATTTAAGTCAATATTATGTGAAATGGAAATTTTATTCCCATTAGCATTATTTTATATAACAGTTCACTTTATGGTTGACTTGGTGAGAGATATTCAGTTATGTTTTCCTGTATATTATAGATGGATGTACCCTATTGAACGATATATGAAGATTTGGAAAGGGTATGTCAAAAATTGATTTTGTCCTAGAGGGTTGTATTGAAGAATGATATATTGTTGAGTAAGTCATTGAATATTGTACCAACTACCTATATGGTTTATAAATAATTGTTCTACCAAAATCTCATCACACTTGGTGGCTTGTGGGTGAATAAATTTATCGAATATGTGTTTTTATAATCAATATTACAGATCAAGAGTAGTCCCACATTTACATTTTTCATGAAAGTTGAAATGTTACCCCATACATTGAAACCCATAAAAAAATTATTAGGCATTTGAATACATCAAGGGATGAAATATAGATATCATATATATATAATCAATAATTTATAAGATGGTTTTGAGACCAAATTTTTTAGAAGTTAGAAGTAAATATGGATTCAATTTCATAAAAACATCGATGGATAGCTAGAGGACCAGATGTGAATCTATTATCTTACAATGGTTATACAATTAAGGGTTATATGTTCTATACAAATGAACATGATGACAGAAGTGCCATGGAAAATAGTGGAGTTACTCTCATAAAAGGAGTGATGCATGTTTCTTGTACTAAGGATAGAAATTCAATTTATATGAATATTACATTATTTGGAATCATTAAACAAATACGAGAGTTGGATTATACATTATTCCAAGTTCCAATTTTTCAATTAAAGTGGGTTGATAACAAGAGTGATTTTAAAATAGATGAATTTTGATTCATGAAAATGGATTTCTGTAATTAAGGGTACAAAGAAGAACCATTTATAATGGAATCACTAGTAGTCCATGTATTTTATGCTCCAGATCCCATAAAATGAAAATGGTAAATTATTCTATTATCGACTAAAACCACTAGATGGTGAGATGAAAATTCAATTGAGGATGAACCTTTCATTGGGAAGTGCCAATAATTTCATTGCAGTCCCAATGTGGAATGGGTTTTTATGTTATAAGAGACCACAATGAAAAGATTTAAATACTCGATAGAGAGGTCAAATCCCTTAAACCTTTAAAAAAAGAGAGTTTAATAATAAGGTTATTTTTTTTATAATATACATTATGTTACCTCATGTTATTATCTATTCATTGATGCATCTATGTAATATAAATTAAACAGTGAACCACTTATATAAATAATAACTTATGTACGTGCTAATGCACCCAATCATGAGGAATAATAGGTTTTTCAACCTACTGCTACTCCAAACTTATAGGAACAATGAACTTCTACATGTGATGATGCTCCTAATCCTAAGGAACAATAAGTTTTACAAACTTATAATACTCCCAGTGTAGATGAAAAATGACCTTCTACACACGTTAATGCTTCCAATCCTGAGGAACAACATATTTACAATGTTGAACTTGAAGAAATGGTATATGGTGAATAACTGAAGTGGTAAAAAAGGAGAATCATAGCCTGATGGTGTTAACAAAAATTATCAAGGCCATAAGATAAGGGATTAAATTCAAGGTCATATGGAATGTGTGTGGCCAACCTATTGACCCAAAAAATTCAATGCTCAAAATATTCATTGTGATTTCAACTCGACAATGCATGCTATTTGATGTATATTCATGGAACCATGTTTTTTCCATGCTGAAGACACTGATTTGGGAAGAGATTAAGCTAAAATTATGATATCCTTTCATTATTTTACTAAGAAATAAAATAATGAAACATCTAATTACACTTCATTATCCCTTAGAGAGTTTATTTATAGTAGAAGAATCATATAAGAAATGTGTATTAGTGCTTATTATAAAGGATCAAAAAGGTTTCATACAATTCTATTGAAATTTCATCTTAATTATGCTGAAGGGAAAATAAACCCATAGACACGTCATATATATGCACACCTAATAATCCAAGTAGCGTGGGATGCGTTTACTAACAGTCATGGGGAGATATCTTTTCAGGTACATTATGTCTAGTAATATATTATTTGAAAATACGTTATGTAAACACACTTTTTGAGAAGTTTTAATTTATGAAATAGAAAATGAGTGATGAAAATAAGTAATGGGAAACAAAACCAACATACCCCTACTATAAGTTAAGGATGGGGTATGATTCACTTGAGAAAAATTTATATATATTTTAAATCTACCATAATAATTTTATGTGACAAAAAAAAATATGTTCCTCTATTTATATACAAATTGATGAATATAAATCCAAATCCACTTCCATACCACATCATTTGATATGGAAGGAGGAACATGTAAATAAGGATGGGATACTAATAAATGAAAACCCACAAAAATTATGGAAATCATGTATAAGTATCACATAACAAAAAATTGTTTTGATTTAAATCACTATTACATAAAAATGACTACTTATTAACTATATTTTATATCATAATTAAACATAGGAATCATTATCACCTATACCCAATGAACACCTATTATTGGTGGCCTTGAAGTGGAAAGAACAGTATAGCCATGTCAGAGGTGTGGGTTTTGGGTTGACACCCAGAAAATATTTTGAGAAAAAAAAGAACATGGGGATAAAGATAAAGAAATTGAAGAGATGAAAGCAATATTAGATTCCCATGAAGAAAACTTTCATTGGAACTATGATTTTCTAGAAAATATTATTGGGGGAAGAAAAGAGAAGAAAGAACATAAGAACAAAAACTATATGAATATCCCGCCCCACCCTCACCATCATTGACTGAAAATTAATTTTTATTTGATTTTTGAAAAATGCTTTTTGGGTGAGTTGGAACCGAACCATACATGAGAATACCAAATCACGAATTAAAAAAACAACGTAGATGAAATTAAAAATTGATTCAACATTCAAAATCATTATCAACGAACCACCTCGGGACATAGATACTCAATCAGTGAATCCTCGATTTGCACCCCCGGCACCATCATCACCATCGTACCATCAATAAAACAATATAGTCAACATCACCTTGGAAACTATTGTCATATTCACCCATCACTGCCCCTCAAAGATTTTTCTAGATGAGGTAATCAATATTATGCAAATTGTTTCTGTGAAATGTGAATCATATATAAACTGATGTCTTTTCTATATTTATATTGTATAGTGTGAAAATGAAAATGATTTATATCAATAAAAAACCACCCAATTCATTATTACAAGGGTTACTATGTTCAATATCCAATAAGACAATCTATACAATAGAACAATTCCCACAGGTCATGTGAGATAGGGGATTACCACAACTCCTGAGTAGAGTAACGATCTACCTTTTCCACAAGATGACTAGATATTCATGTGGTCCACCAAGCTGTTGGAACATTTATAGTATAAAAATTAGATATTTTATGTAAACATTTCGAAAATGAGGTATTCATTTTCAATTTATTTTTCATGATAAACCTTTAACAATTAATAAAAAAGGTCTAAATTGATGAATGTTATTACAAATATATAAAGGGAATGGGGTGGAATGAAAGGTTGAATAAAAAACATCTAAAGTATCTACCAACTAGTAAAAAATATATTCATAAAGAACCTTTACCCCACCCATTCAATATACACATTTAATAACATTGAAGGTTCATGAAGATACAAAGTTACAAAGTGGTAGTACTGACATTATTTATTTTTAAGACCAAATGTACAAAGGGGCATTAAAAACAATATTTCTATTGAGAATTTAAATGAATTCCTAAAGATTTAATGTCTAGGTGTCTTATTTGTAAATTTATACATGAGGTGTGTTTTTGTGATTTGTTTTTCAAATAAATAATATACCATGCCAATTATGACTAAATACATTTCATATTTTTTATAGGTAAATATTTGAATAGAAATTGAAAGGATTATCCCATGAAAATAATTATGGAATCATTATTCCCCAAATAACCTCTTCATAAAAAAAATTAGTATAAAAAAAGGATAAAATAGTTGAAAAACTAGCCAAATCATTTGAAAGAAAACATATGGATGATAAAATCTTCTTAATACCAACTACATAGAGGTAAACTATACAATTTAATCATATCAAATATATTTTCATTCCATTTATTAATTATTCCTTTATGTGTTTTTAAGAAACATTGGGTACTCATTGTTTTCATTTTGGATACTATAAATTTTTATTTTTTTGATTCACTGCATGGATACCCAACAAACTAACCACACGTGACAACAATTCTCAATTTGTAATACACTACATGTAATATTTTAAAACTAAACTTAAAGTTATTTTTTATATTATGTTTTAAGGATAACTCTTTTCTAATAGGGATATGTTCAAATATTGTGAAAATCATGGCATGAGGATAGTCCATGCACACAAGGAGACTGTTGAATTCTACATGGGGACATGAATTAGGGTATATATAATAAGATTTCACTATCAAAAAGCAAATAAAAAAATTTACTTATTTTTCTCAATGTTTCTATAGTGTACGAAAAAACAAATGGAATCGATTGTTGTTATTATGTTTGTAAATTAATGAGAGATATCATATACCATAAAAAACTAGCATCCCTAAAGAGGTATTTTCAAAGATAATACTATTTAATTTAAAATATTTATTAATCCTTTGTGTATTTATATTTTTCAAATACTATTATGAATGTATAAAATCCTTATATTCACAAGACAAAATATATTTTTTTAAAAACTAATGGTAAGCATCCATGATGTTTGAATTCACACATATATCATGAATATGCGACTTCATACTTCTTATTTAGTTGATTTTACCATCATTTTATGTACTTTTTTAGGTAATTTACTCAAAATTTCTATCTGATACTTATTTTTTTTTTATTTTCACTAAGATCATGAAGAAATAACTTCATTAAATAAGAAAGATTTTCTCTTATAATTTATCATGCACTCAATTCGATACACCACATACCCGGTATTACTCATATTATGTAGTTTTAGTTAAAAATTGATATTGAATTAATGCATTATTTCATATTTATGTTTAATTTATTTCTTTATAGTATTAATAAAAAAAGTATTGTTTTATTATAAAGGTATATTATTTTTCATGGGTTGTGGTGGTTCATTCAAATATACTCATTCTTATGTATGATTGGACTTTTAGACAGCAATTGATATAATGGAAATGAGGAAATGGGTCAACAATGTATATAACCATCATGAAAAGGCTAATTCTTAAAACTTATTTAAATAATTTTATCACCATTTTTTCTTATATTTATATGTTAAGTTCCTTATAATTTTATTATTATTTTATTATTTTTTTTCAAATTTTTTTTGGGAATTCATATTTTTATTTCAATTATCTACAAAAGCCAAAAAAGATAGAACGTGTTCCTTTTTGATTAAAGAGAAAACAACATGATACCTGAAATGTAAGTGTTTCATGGATCATGTGGTTCTCTTTCATCATAATTGAACATGCTCTCTCTTTTCTAACATTTTTAAGATAGTTAAAATAAAAATATAAATCAAATACTCAATCAACCACACATTAATCTGATACACAGTGTGCTCAGTATGACTCAAACTGTATGTTTTTTAGTTTATAATTTATATTTTAGTTCAAAACACATATCACATACTGAAAACCGATAAAATTCATTATGATTATTCTGATACTTTAAGAAATCAATCCATAAGTCATTTTTAACATGTATAACTCAACCACACCTCAATCCGACACATGGTGTGTCATGTATGAATCAAAGTGTGTCTTTTAATTTACAATTGACATTAATGTCATTAGAGAGAACAAGTGACCTAATGAAAACAAAGGAAACACATTCATATTATTTTTATACTTTAGGAAAATGATCCATAATTAATTTTTGATTTGTACAAATCAACCTTACCTAATTCTAAATCAAATCATGTCTGATATGATTCTAAGTGTGTCTTTTTATTTAATATTGACATTAAATTCAGTAAAAAGAAAAATTGAAATACTTAAAAATGTGAAAACACAATTACATTTTTTGATAATTTAGAAATATTATCCATAAGTCATTTTTATATTTAAGAATCAGATGCTTCCCAATCTAATGAAAATATGATCGATATGACTCCATGTGTGTCTTTTTTTTTAAATTGATATTATGTTTTGTAAAAAGAACAAGTGACATTCTTAAAACCAACAAAACACACTTTTATTGTCTTAATAATTTAGGAAAATTATTCATAAGTCATTTTTTATGTGTAGGAAGCAATATCATGTCATTTAAACACATGATATGACTAGTATGACTCAAAGTGCATGTTTCCAGTTTAAAATGTCATTTTAGTAAAAAACACTGGTGACGTACTGAAAATGGATAAAATGCATTAAGAATGTTTTAATACTTTATTAAAATGATCCATATGTCATTTGTGAGGTGTAGGAATCAACCACACCTCAATCCAATGAACAGGGTGAGCAATATGATTATAAGTGTGGATTTCAATTTCAAATTGACATTAGTTTTAATAAAAAGAACAAGTGACATTCTAAAAACCAAGAAAATTCATTCATATTGTTTTGATACTTTAGTAAAAAAATCTATAAGCAATTTTTCATATATAGGAATCAGCCGCACTACAATATGATGCATGGTGTGACCGGTATAACTTTAAGTGCATCATTTTATTTAAATTTAACATTAATTTTCCTAAAACGAACAAGTGAAATATAAAAAACTAAGAAAGCACCTTCATATTGTTTTTATACTTTTGTAAAAGGATACATATGTTATTTTTGATATGTAGGAATCAACGCCACCTCAATCCATTGTATAATGTGACTGGTATGACTCTAAGAGTGTCCTTTTTTTAAATTTGTCATGAATTTTAGTATAAATGAAAAGTAACAAACTAAAGACTGATAAAAAACATCTATATTGTTTTAATAATTTAATAAAATTATACATATGTTATTTTTTATGAGTTGTAATCAACCATACCACAATACAATACGTAGTGTGACCAGTAGGTCTCAAGGTTTTTGTTATTTGTTTTAATTGATATTTTAGTTCAAAAGGTTTAATAATCACTAAAAAGAAAACATTCTTCTATTAAATTAATAATTTCTGAAAATTATTTATAATTCAATTTTTATTTTTATGAAGAAATATCATGTCAAACTTAGACAATATGTGACTGGTATGACTCAATGTGTGTGTTTCCTATTTAAAATTACATTTTTGTAAAAAAAGTGACATACTCAGAATCAATAAAATGAATTCATATTGATTTGATAATTTAGTGAAATAATACATAAGTCATTTATGACATGTAGGAATCAACCACACCTCAATCTGATTCATGGTGCGACCTATATGGCTCTAAGTGTGTCTTTTTATTTTAAATTGACATTAATTTTAGGAAAAAGAACAAGTGACATGGCAAAAAACAAGAAAAAGCATTAATATTATTTTGATACTATAGGAAGATGATCCATATGTCATTTTTGATGTGTATGAATCAAATCCACCTCAATCCGATGCACGTTGTGACTAGTATAAGTCCTAGTATATCTTTTTATTTTAAATTGACATTAATTTTAGTAAAAAGAAAAAGTGACATTGTAAAAACTGAGAAAAAAAATTCAGATCATTTTGATACTTTATTAAAAGTATTCACAAGTCATTTGTGATGAATAGGAATCAACCCCACTATAAAAAAATTAATGTTTTGACCGGTATGGCTCTAAATGTGTCGTTTTATTTAAAATTTACATTAATTTTAGTAAAAAGGAAAAGTTGCATACTCAAGATCCAGAAAACAAATTCATATTGGTTTGATACTTTTGTAAAATTAACCATACATAATTTGTGATGTTTATGAATCAACCACACCTCAATCCAACACATGGTGTAACCGACATGACTCAACATATCTCTTATTGGTTTAAAATTGACATTTTAGTTCAAAATATGTGTTACTCACTAAAAAAAATAAAAAACACTTCAATTTTATTTTTAATTTTTGAAAATAATATATAAGTCATTTTTAACATGTAGGAAGTAGTCTCATGTCAAATTGATACACTATGTGATTGGTATGACTCAATGTGTTTGTTTCTAGTTTTAAATGACATTTTAGTAAAAAAAGTGACATAATCAACATTGAGAAATTGCATTTGGATTGTTTTCATTATTTATAAAAATGATACATAAGTAATTTGTGACATGTAGGAATCATAACCACCTCAATACGATGAATGATGTGACTAATATTGACTCCAATAGTGAATTTTTATTAGAAATTGAAATTAATTTTAGTAAATTGAATAAGTGACATACTGAAAACTGATAAAACACATTGATATTATTTTGATACTTTAGGAAAATAATCCATAAGTCATTTTTGATGTGCATGAATCAACTGAACCTCAATCCAATACATGATGTGACCTGTATAACACCAAGTGTGTGTTTTTATTTAAAATTTACATTATATTTAGTAAATAGAATGAGTGACATACTAAAAACTAAGAAAACATATTTGGATTATTTTAATACCTTAGGATAATGATCCATAAGTCATTTCTAATGTTTAAGAATCAACCTCACCTCAATCCAAGACTTGGTGTGACAAATATGACTCTATTAGTGTCTTTTTATTTAAAATTGAAATTAATTTTAGTAAAAAGAACTAGTGACAAAATGAATATAGAGAAAATGAGTTCAGATTATTTTGATACTTCATGAAAATGGTCCATAAGTCATTTTAACATATAGTAATAACCCGCACCCCAATATAACACACAATGTAACTGATATGACTCAAAGAATACATTATCAGTTCAAAATTGACATTTTAGTTCAAAACACATGTCACTCACTAAAAACCAAGAATACACGCTTCAATTGTATTAATAATTTAGTAAAACGATTCATATATAATTTTTGATGTGGAATAAGAAGTATCACATAAAACCAACCCAATATGTGATCGGTATGGCTCAAAGTGTGTGTTTCCAGTTTGAAATGACATTTTAGTAAAAACACAAGTGATATACTCAAAACTAAGAAAATATATTCGGATTTGTTTTTGATACATTATGGAAATGATCCATAAGTAATTTCTAATGTGTAGTTTTCATCAACATCTCAATCTGACTCACATTATTACTGGTATAACTCCAAGCATGTCTTTTTATTTAAAATTGACATTATATTTAGTAAAAAGAACATGTGACATACTGAAAAAAAGAAAAAACATTCAGATTGTTTTTATACTTGATGAAAATGATACATAAGTAACATGTGAAGTGTAAGAATCACTCACACCTCAATATGATGGAAAATGTGACCGGTATAACTCCAAGTGTGTCTTTTTTATTTAAAAATGAAATTTTATTAATGTATTCCTTCATATTTATGTTTAGTTTATTTATTTATATTTTTAATTAAATAATATTTTTTTTCTTATACAGGTGCATTATTTTTCTAAGGTTGGGGTGGTTTTTTCAATAACTCATACAATGGTTGGGTTTTTAGGAGGGGGGGGGGGAGGTTCCAAAGACAATGAAACATTAAGTATTTTAATTTTTTGTGGATATTAATTGAAAATGTAATTATACAAATTAGTTTTTCAAATGTATATAGTATTGTTTTTAAGTTATGATGTAAAATTTATTTCATTTAAATTATATATTTTTGTACAATTATATTTTAATATAGGTTACATGTTTATGTGCTACTGTGTGATGTTTTTCAAACAACACATAGTAGCAGGTTGGCCTTTATTAGTGTTATTTCTAGTGCTGATAGAGGACCCCCTTTATTAGTACTAGTTTATAAAAAATAATATCCCCATTTATCATCTTTAATGAAATAAATAATAAATGGTGGCCTTTATCAGTACTAAAATAGCACTGATAAAGGTGATCCCCCCTTTAACAGTGCTGTGGAAAAAACTGTTATTTTAGCACTGTCAAGTCCCTTTTTGTGTGCGGTTAAAGGGATGATCTATAGTAGTGCATTGACTGCCTTTATTTCCTTTCCCATTGATATATGTTATCCACCTTGAACCACATGCCTTGTCACCACCACCACTTTATTCCATTATCATACCCTTCACATCATCCTACCTCTGTGTGTTTTTACATCCTTTCGTACCATCACCCTACCCCACAATCTAAGTTCTCAACTAAAAATCTAGGAAGACATAAATATAAAATTGAGTAAATACCAAATAGAGGTCATTGGGATTTTTAAAACAAAAACCCTTCACACCTAATTTTACCCAACATGTTAAAGTCCCCATGCCCTAGACTACTCTCCAAATTCCTCCTACCAATGCCCCTCCCCTTATGTGTACTAGGAAACCCCATCCCCTCATGGAAAAAAACCAGTGCACCTAATACAAAAAATTATGTGATTTTAATAGTTGACATTTTTTGGAAATAAAAAAAGCATTTATAAATGTAATAAATTTGTTAGCGCTAAAAAAACCAGTGAAGGATATTTTTATTAGAATTAAAAGAAGAGCTGATAAAATATCAATGCGTATCAATGCTTTTTTTGACACCAAAAAAGTTTAAATTTATCAGTTCATGTTCAGTAATGATAAATGAACACACTTTATCAGTGCTAAAATAGAACTTATATAGGGCACCATGTATGATTTTTTAGATATACATATTTATATATTCTTAAATATGATTTATATAACAATAAATAAATAAATTTATATAAATATTATTTTTATATATTTTTAATCATCTATACTTTTATTATTATTTTATACTTGTGTAATTATATATAAAATTATAATTATATATATATACATATTTACAGACACACATATATATATTTACATATATAACTATAATTACACACAAACATATATATATATATTATAAAATATTGTGACATGAACTATATAAATAAATATATTGATACATTAAATATAGTTCATATTTAAATTTATATATTTATATTCATATTTAAAAATTTATATTAGACATATATATTAACAGTACACACACATATATATAATTATAAGGGTGTGTGTTTACATATATGATTATCAATTGATGGATTATCTTAGTTATAAAGTCCTCTCATAATCCAACATTAGTCTAGGTTTTGAATTATGGAATGCTTTTACGGGCGATTATGTTGGGAATTTATAGAAAAAAATACAAGGTCCAACTATAGACACATGTTTATGGTGGAAAGAGATAGGACGTGGCTCGTGCTGATGTTGCAGTACAGTTGGTGCAGTGTGAGGTGAAGACATACATGCATTGCTAGGGGGCACATGAAAGAGTGCTTGGTGTATTGACCTTTATCTGTTATCCCTCAGCCCACACAGGTTTCTGATATGGGGAATAGGGATTCCATATCATGGTGCAACATAGACAACACATCACGACTCAAGATAGAATCACAGTATATGGGTGCTGTATAGTGATATGGTGCAGTGTGGATAATGGCGGCGCAATGTGATATGCGTGGTGGAACACCATGAATACTTGCATTGTAGTGTGATGCATGCTACTCAAGCTGGGCCTTCAAGTCCTCTCCTACAGGCCTTTATGCCTCTTGATCTTCAAGACATGTAATGCTTGGGTCAACAGGTCATGTAAGGGTTCCCTCTCAATCGAATTAAAAAAGATAATTCTTTTCTTTATAAAGGGGATTAACCCCATATTATTTTGATATATGATTATATATATTATAAACTATATAAATAAATAAATAAATAAATAAATATCCTAAGATATTTTTACATAAATAATGTATTTTTTAAAATATAATTCATATTAAATTAATTTTTCAATATTAATCTTGTTTTCATACTATATATTTATTTATATTTTTAAAACATTTATAAAGAAAAATATTTAATAAGTTTTTAAATACTCAAAAAATGTATATGTAAATATAATATATTAAAACATCATTTAATGAACTATATAAATATATAAATGATCATATATTCATTTAAGTATATTCTTATTAATATAAGTGTATATATATATATATATAAATATATATAAAATCATTAGTGTTGATGTGAATCCTTGATCTGACTTGAAAAATTCATGGCGTGAAAAATGAAAAAAGAAGTTACGAAATTGGGGGTCAATATATGTATGTATATAAAACATGTATGTGTATCTAAGTATATATAAATGTTTTGTGTGTGTGTATGAATATTTGTTTATATATATGTATATGTTTTTGTATATATATGCATGTGTGTATATGTGTATGTGTGTTTGTATGTGTGTTTTTAGGTGGATGCGTGTATATGTGTTTGTTTGTATCTATAAAAATATGTGTATGTGTATATATGTGTATGTATTTATATATATTTATCTATATTTATGTGTTTTTATGTGTATATGTGTATATATATATATTTATTTGAGAGTGTTTGTGTATGTACATGTATATATGTGCATGTATGTATGTGTATGAACATGGGCGTGCATGTATGTTTGTTGTTGTATGTGTATGCTTATGTATGTGCATTTATATTTATGTATGTATGTGTATGCATTTGTAGGTATGTGTATGTGTGTGTGTATATATATATGTATGTGTCTATGTTTGAATGACACAATTTCAAAAATATTTAGTCATTTATAGAAATATTAATTTTTTTAATTATACTGGAAAAATTAAATATATTTCAGAATTTATTATCTTCATATAAAATTTATATAATATATACATACATATAATTAATTAGCTATAATAGTATATATATATACTATTAATTTTAAATCAATTTTAATATAATTATTAAAATCCCTCAGGGTGTATACGAATCTATTACATCCCTACGGTGTCCCAAGGATGTATTGAGTTTGAGTCTCCTCGATTACTTCTACCCAAGTGGGTTTCTGGATAGAAACAAAATAGAAAGTTTGTGGCTACAACATAGGGTAGAGTCCACAATATAGGGCTATAAATCACAATGTAGGGAATAGATGGTAAAAAGAATTGAGGATCACCAACACGACATAACACTGAGAGTAGTGACACTTTGGGTAGCAACATGTCCTAATGATTTATTGATGTGGTGTGAAGTAGGGGCTCCAAGACGCATACATATCCACCACAGTGAAAGAAGGGCACTATAGGTGCAATGTGTAAGGCATTGGGGTTTAAACTAGGATCAACACACCGTGGTGATTTGGGAGACCCCACAGTGATGAGTTTAATTCCAATATATTTTCTCTTGGGGCCACTAGGCCTATGAGTTATATAATGGGTTCCACCTTAACTAAGTTAAAAAGATATTTCATTTGTTTAATAAAAGGGGCTTGGCCCCATACATTTTCAATTAATAATTTTATTATTCACAATATTAATATATTTATTATTCATAATATTAATACATTTATTATTCATAATATTAATATTTTTATTATTAATTATATTAATACATTTATTATTCATAATATTATATTTTTATCATTCATGATATTAATGTGTTTATTATTAATAATATTAATAATATTAATTCATTTTTCAGAAATTTTCATAATAAAAAGTCTACGTGCAAGGATATGCTTGGTTAGGGTAAAGTTTTAATCCCCTTTTTCAAGGAGGTGAATAAAGATTCATTGGCTATATGTGTTGGTCTTGGAGTTATGGGGAAGGAGAAAGAGAAGAAGAAAGTGATTTCTTATTTAGGTGTTGTTCAAGCTGATTAAATATCAATAAGTTTTTCTATCCCTGAAATCTGGATAGGTTCTTTAGTAGAAGTAGCAACAATAGTTGGGTTGGGTGATAAAAATTAGAATTTTATTGTTGTAGAAAATAAGGGGAAAAGTAATATCCCACCTTCTATGGAAATTTAATCATATTTGTCCATAGGTTAAACTCTTATTGATTTTGAACCCCCTAGGGGGGATTATTAGGTTGGTTTAGAAATGGGAGTCAACTCTAGTATAATGTATGTTTTAAATGCTGTGTAGTTTAGAGCTAGAATGGGATCTCAATCCGTTAAGTTTTCATTGGTTAAGGGGTTGAATAAGATACTACAGGACAAGGGTTTCCAAATGATTATCCCAAGGAAAACCCAATCAGATTAGGATGCCTCTTCACCTATTAAAAATACTAAGTGTGAAACTCCTCTTCAAGTAGAGTTTCTAATGAGTGACCCTCTATATAGGATATAGTCTAGTAATGGGTCTAGTGTGTTGGGTGAAACATGGGCATCAAGGGACACACTTTCTTAGTCCAAGAGCTTTCATAGATTGGATGTGTAAAACGAGATGGTTAAAGTGGATGAGTTCTATAAAAAAGAGACTCTACCCATCATTTTCAACACAATTATAGTCATTTATGATATTTTTGGTAAAGCCACATAAGAAGAATGAAATGAGGAGAGGGTTAAATATGCCATCCTCAAACAACCGGTGGATATTGAGTATGAGAGGATTCCTCTAAGCTCCAGTGATGATTTCACTGATTGATTTGACACACAAGTTGATTATAATTATGAAAAAACCAAACATGAATCCTTTGGATATAAAAAGTACCTCATCATCTCGGAATTATTATCCTCCAACATCAATGAAAATATCTGATCTAAACCAGAGTTTAACATTTAGAATTTATCATGGAAATAGAGTGTCCAATACACTCTGAGGGAAAATTTTGATAAGTCATCTGGTGATGTTCCTAAACCTCAGCAGTACACCAAGTAATAAAGAAGTGGAAATTATCACAAGGTAGAGGAAAACCTAAGCATATTGATTTTAGAGGAAAAAATAAGAAATAAAATATTGTCTGTGACCTCTAACTAAGTGCACTTTCTGTTGTTTTTATTTCTTAATGAGGTTAGTGTTTACTATGTTTGACTCCATATTCTTCATCTTTTTCTATAATTTAATTTTTTTATAATAAATGGGTTAGGGCCTTTGGGATTTAGCTATTTATTGTTTTTATTATTATTTATTATTAATAATATTTATTGTATTTAATATTAATACATTTATTATTCAAAATATAAATACAATTATTATTATTTGAAATATTAATACATTAATCAATAACACATTTATTTTGATAATAATAAATTTTTATAATGTTAAAAAATTTATTTTTATATTATTATATCAAAAAATTTATCAATTTATTTAATTTAACATTAATTATAAATTTACCATAACATTAATAAATTTATTATAATTCATTTATCATAATAATAATACATTTATTAAAACTTTTTTATAATATTAATACAGTTATTCATAATATTTACTATTCATAATATTATTATATATTTTAATAATTTTCTAATACATTTACTATTATTCATAATGTTAATACATTTATTAATGAATTTATTATTCAAAATATTAATAATTATATTTTTACCTTTATCGATGCTAACTATTGTAGTGAGAAATGGACCCATATCCGTGTGAAATTTGGCAACGATATAGGCCTATATGTAAGGGTAAACCCTTATGTATCAGGTTCCCTGATCTATAGATCTTTTGAAATTTAATTATTTATATGTGTTAGTATTTTAGTTTTTAATATTTATTCATTTAATATAAGTTATTACCAAACATGTCCATCTAGAAGAAAACCCTCTAACCATTTTTTAAATATAGAAAAAAGTATTGGAAAAAGATGGTTGGTGTCAAACATTGGGATTTTACCGGATCCAAAAACAAAACAGACTAAAGAGTTAAAGATCATTGTAAGACATGTTATTTCAATAATCAGAATCATTAGTATTTTCCTAATCAGATTGAGACTTACCTTGATTGAAGATCTTGAGGATTTCTGCATTGGCCATCTTTAACACCTTAGAAGAAGATCTGGTATCCACGATCCATGGTTGGTTAAAATAGTCTCTTTGTGGCCTTCTCTTCAAAGGGGAGGGAGTGAAGCCCAAACTATCCATAACATTTTTCATTCAATATAAAATTGAATATGTTAAAGAGGCATGACTACCATGGTCTTATTCCTTCAGGGGGTACTATTCATGCCTTCATCTGTAGAGACATTACCCCACTTCTCAGCAAGCATGGTTAGAGGATTATAAGTCACCAAGTGCATGAATCCTTTATCCTATTGAGACTGTATAGGGATATAATCTAAAACAACTTGAGGAGTTTGAACAATATCAGTATCTTCTATAACCTATTTCAGACCATCACCACCCAATTCGAGCATAGTTGAAAACACCTGCACATTCTCAATGAAGATAATACTAAAATCTGTTTGTCGCACCACCTGACCATTATGAGAGATTCCCTCAGGACTAACATTATTTTGGGAGCCTATTCCAATAGTAATATCAAGACTAATCCACATCATTGATGTTCTGCCACCATGATCCACCTTATTCCGCACCTTCAATTTATTCCTACAAGATGTATCATGATTCCATTTTATAGAGCAACAAGAGAAAACCACATTTTTATGGCATATATCTTTGACATGCCCAATTGTTTGACAGTCCACAAAAAAATATGGAAGGCTTTCATATTCAACCTCAAGATGGATGTCATGGTCCAATATTGAAAGCACTATATGGTTAATTAAGAATGTGATTAAGTCAACCTCCACCAGTACCCTAGAAAAATTCACGAACATGGAAACCTCAATGGCTCTATCCATTTTGATTCGAATACCGAAAGTAGAAGAAATATAAAAAATTATTGGGATGCCATAAAATCCAGTAAAGACAGATAATTTTAATCCAGACTTGGGAGTGGGAATTTTTTAAAGACAATGGGTTAAACCAAAAATCCCATTCTTAGAAGAAGATCACACCTAGATTAATTGATATGTTCCCCCAAGCCCTGTGCTTCTATTCCTCTAATGAAAAAATCATGTGGAAAAGCCCCTACCCATGGGTATAAATTTCTAATCTTAATAATTCCATACACAGGCTAGCTTTTGAAATAATTCCTCAACTTTTCAATGTTTTCCACCAGTTGGGAGCACCATCCTAGAAATAATGGAGAACATTCAAATATAAAATCTAAAAAAATAGCCTATTTGATAGGAACCAAATGAGCTGTATCACCCCTATTAAAAATAAAATATTAAATAACATCCTTTATATGTGTAAAGTGTCTTCTACTAGAATCTTTGTCATCTTCCAGTGAGGATCATCACTCTCTATTCTTTTTCACCACACCCATATCAGCATGCTAATTCCAATCCCATCCATTAGCCCTGGCCATACCAATCATGGAACATCGATCTTAATTCAAGACACTCTCCAATACAGATAGAGTCCTCTCAGCCACCAACATCATAGATCCATACCTATCATCACTGTCAGCCACCATGAAACCAAATCTGATAACCGGTCTGGCCACTGTAGACCGAGGCCCTCCAATGCCTACATTAGAAAATCAAGGAACAACAGAGGTATCACCTCCATTTACGTCTCATACACTCCCCATTCCAAGACAAGTCCTCTTAGCCACCACCACCATAGATCTACACCTGTAATCCCCAACAGTTGCTGTGAAACCTGATTTAACCGGTCTATCCACCTTAGATCGTGCCTTGTAGATGCCGAAAATGGCTAATCAAAGACCACTAGAGGTATCACCTCTTATAACATCTCCCATAACCACTATAAATGAGGCAGCCATCACAGATCTACTAGATATATGTGTTTTAGAATATCCCACCACTTTAGACAAATTCACCACTCGAGGTTGACATCCGTTGAGCCCACTCGAAGAGGACATCTGTGTGTCTTGCCTCTATTAGGATGAGTGAAACCAAATAAATGAGAGAGTACCATGTCTGAAACCCATAATTTGGAAGGAAGCTGAAATAGCATAAAAAACCATCAGACAACTCTCTATCCCCCTCCATCATTTAATACAAGTTATTATTTTTTGATAATTATTCATTTTTAATATTTTTGTGATTTATTCATTTTTTAATATTTAGTTATTTAATATTTTTGTAATGTAATCATTATTAATATTTATTTCAAAAAATTTCTATATTAATTTTTAATATTTTTAATATGCTTTTAATTTATATAATTAAAATATACTCATTTTTAAAATTCTATAATTTATTTATTTTATTAAAATATTAATAGAATTAATATTTATTATTTTTAATTAGTAATTTATTTTAAATATTTTTCTTAGTTTTTTAAATATTTATTCATTTTTATTTTAATATGTATTAAATTTTAATATATATATTTTGAAATTTATATATTTAATTTATATATATATATATTAATTTATTCACATTTAATATTTATTCACTTAATATTATTTACTCATTTTTAATATTTAAGAATTTTTAATATTTTTATAATTTATTTCTTTTTAATATTTTCTAATTTATTTATATTTTGATTTATATATATATATTTATTAATTTTTAACATGTTTTTAATTTATATGATTATAATTTATTTATTTTTATTATATATTCATTACTATCATTATATTTTTATATTTAAGTATTTGTATAAGTTTTTATATATTCAATTTTAATTTGTTATTAATTCATTATCTTTTGTATTAAAATGCAATTTTTAATAATCAATAATTTAAATTTTATTATTTAAGTTCTTTTTATCATTTCTAAAGATAATATTGATATATGCCACTTTTATGTGTGCTTTTTTAGCATCGATAAAATCTATTTTTTCAGTGATTATTGTTTTAACACTAATAAAGGTAGCTTTTATGAAGGTTGTTTGGTTAACGCTAATAAAACCCTTTCTATATTTTAAAAGTTCTCTAATTGACCATGCCACTTTCCATATTCATTCATGTTTTCTTGAAACTCGATCATTTCTTCTACGTCTATAATTTTTTTTGGATGAATAAACCCATAGAACCAAAGGTATGATATTAATAACTTATTTTTAATGATTTTCAACCAATCTTGGATGAGTTTTTGTAATTTTTTTGGTTTTCTTTCTTGTAATGTTTTGTTAAATATGATATGCATAAAAACATATATTATTTCAAGAAACATTCTGTAAAACAGACACTTGATATTGGTATTACATTAATATGATTTTACCAATCCTCATTAATCAACCGAGTCTTATGATTCTATCAAAAGACAGCACCAAAAATCCATTTCACAATATAGAAACCTGGAACCACTATAAAACCATGTTGGTTTAAAATTTATATTTCAATATTTACTCTAAAAATCCATAATCAAGCTTGAGATTGAATATTTTATCAATCTCCTCTTATTCTTGAGAAATACACCAATGTGTCTCCTTCTCTAACAAGCTATAAATACTAAACCTGATTATTAAATTAAATAATATAATGAAATAATTAAAAATAAAAATCAGAAAATTTATCAAATGCATTATATAAACTACAATTATAGTAATTTAATATTTATAAATAATAGATAATATGTTTTATATATATGTTAATATATTAGAAATACTTAAGTTAAATTACCAAAAATAAAACTATTCTTATATTTAAATGATAATATAATAATAATCCTAAAATAGTAATTATCTATATATAGATAATAATTAATACTATACCCTTTCCCTTTAACACTATTTTTGATGAATTTGAGTCGTTTTTCTACACTTGAATTTTCCTTTCAACAAGATAAAGTATTGAGATTAATGGAATGGAATTATGGAAATAATGATCCTTACATTGTAAAATTTTTGAGGAGTGATAAATTTTATCTTTAATAATCATAAAAAATGTTTGACAGAAGCAGTAATTTTATTACTGCTATAAATAAATTAAAATTTTATTTTTTGTCTCTTTTACATTAATTAAAAAATTAGAGAAATCCTAAGGAAGTATCCAAGGTATTGAACATTTATTTTAAAAAAAGTGGAAATAATAGAAAATACATAACTACCCTAATCTTAGAGAACATTAACCATTAAAATAAAATATTTCATTTGCACAGTCAAATCCAGAGATAATATCATTGAGAAAATCTCATGTAAAATAATAGTAACTAAATTCCACGTGAATGAAATGCTTAATTATTTGATGTCATGTCTTAGGAAAATGATACCTCTACCATCAAGATCTATCCTCAAGGGAATTTAGAACTATTGGGTAAACACACATATGATTTGGCCAAATGGTTCATCTCATGAGACTCGTCGATGCATCGAGGGGATATCTATAATCAGGCCCCACCCATGTCTACATATTGAAAACATTCCTCATATATCAAATAATATATTTTATTCCTGAATAATGTTCTATATCATCAAATATCTATATTGAGTAAAGAAGAAATATTTATCAATATTTCCATAGTTAATCAAATAAGTTTTAAAGTAAACACCGTATATAAAAATGGTTTATAGTTTAGGAAATAATCATATATATAATAAAATAATATGAATTTTTAAGAGAAATTTAATTTCCAATTTAAAATTATTACAGGAAAGTGATTTTTTTCAATAGAATGTTAAGAATAATAAAAGAAAGTGAGATTGAAATATAATTTTTACAACTTGGTAAATTTCAAGTAAAATCCCCTTTAATGAAATGATTCAAAGTGAAACTTAAAATACGATTAAGTATGAATGAATAATTACATTGCATTTCAAAGGTGCATTATATACACCATGTAAAAGTGAATTAGTGCATAATAAAAAATAAGTCTCAATGGATAGTAAATTGAGATGAAATCCCTTACCTCACACTTCCTTTTGGTTGAATGTGCTTTAAAATCCTGTATAGTGGTTCTAAACATGTTATTAACTTATACCAGAACCATAATAATATTTATAATATCATGTATGATCATTTTATAACATCTTATCACCCACACTACTGGATTTTTTATTATTTGTGATGGAGTATTAGCGAAAGACTCCTGCTACAAAATTTCATTTGCGACAGGACTCCATTGCTAACACTCCATCACAAAAAACAACCTGTCAATTGTGGTTATTTGTGATGATCCGTCACAAGTAGTCATTATTTGCGATGAACCGATCATTCATCACAAATAAGTTCCATAATATTATTAAATTAGCAATTGTGATGGGACGCCACAATTAATTATTTGCAACAGACTATCCATCCGTCACAAATAACCGTTTTCTTAAAAAATATATTAAAATTTAACATAATTGACAACAAATTTTAAAATTTTAAATTAAGGGAAAATAATTATTTTTTTAAAATGTATATCTTTAAAAATTATTTAAATATTAAAAAAAATTAAATTAATTAAACAAATTGAAAAATAAATATACCTAAAAATAATTAAAATAAATTAAAATAAATTAAAATATTAGAATAAATTAAAAAAAAATATGAATAATTTTAAAAAATTAAACACTTTTTAATATAATAAAAATAATTAGAAAACTAAATATATTTAAAAATAAGTAAAAATCATTAAATTAATTGAAAAAATGAAAATATTTTAAATTAATTAATAAATCAACAAATATTTAAAAATCATTAAAAAAAATTAAAAAAATTTAAAATTAAAAAATTTAAATATACATAAAACAATACATAATTTTAAACCTGATATATTTTTCAAACAAAATTACAAAACAATCATAAAACTATAAAAATTATTTACTCTCATTAGGTGGAGGATGATCACTCAAAGGACCAAGGGGAGGACCACTTGAAGGACCATAGGGGAGGGGGGACTCCATACCAAAGCCACATGCAGGTCACCGCATATACTATAACATCTGCTCATCTCTCAGACGTTACTTCTCACATTACTCCTCCTTCTCATTGTGTATCTGCTTTATCATCTCATCCTGAGTTCTCAAACTCTCCTCATAATGCGTAAGAGATGATGAAATCGACATCGACTATCCATAATCTCCCTTCACGCTCACAGATACCATCAAATAAGTACTATAATAACCCATAGGTTTCAGTCGAGAACCAATACCAATTACCTGACCATTATTGAAACTCTAGAAAGTTGCCTATATATAGCCCCCTCATCAAAACCTGAATCAAAAGAGGAATATTTTTTGCTCTTGCCTTTACTCTATCATGAATAGGAAGTCACAGCCTCATAGATTTCCTTTAAATATAATGAAAAATTAGAATAAAAATAAAAATAATATCAATTTTTTTTTTAAAATTATTAACCACTATATTGTGTTGTCAGTTGCCTACAACTTCTTCTGTAGGGGATCAACATACATCTTCTTATACACTTCATACTTCATAATAAATGGGTTAGTAGCAGCCTGTATAATATTTAAAACATGATATATTTAGATTATATATATATATTAATAAATAATATCACTTACCACATGTCATCTATTTATGAAAAATGTACAACTTCTGGACCTATGTATGACCTCTTTTATCCCCAGGATCTGAAATCTTGATGATGACCTCCTCCTAAAATTCCCACCTATCCAAAAAAAGCACAATCTATCCCATACCTGAACTGAGATACGGTCAGGTCGATGAGAGACATAAGACTGGCTGAAAACTGTAGCACAAGTTTTATCCATAGCTCACTTTCTATGGTTGTGTAGGAACTTATCAAAGTGATAATCTATAAAAATATCCCATGCCTCTCAGATATGACCTCTATGGCTATCAAGAATTAGAGAAAAAAAAATTTGGAAGACAATTAAATAAATATGTTAGTAATTAATTTTTTTAAAAGTATATATTATTTAATAACAAAAATTCCAGTGTTCGAACATATTGTTATGCACAGTGATGTGAACTAGTTCCCATGAGACCCTTGGCACAGAAAAATAATTTTTTATAATCGCACTATCCTTCCCAACAACTAAATGAAAAAAATGTACAAATAAAAACAAATAATCATAAAACTATTACCAAAATTAGTACACCAACTAAATTTAAAATAAACATCGTAAACAAGGATAAAACTCAATATATGGTCATATATATAGAACAAGATCCAGAATCATCAATTGAGAAAGACTACACCCCCTCTTAATTGGCACACTAGCTTGAGGCTCAGCTAAATCAGGCTCATTAACAGGAACTCCGACATTAGTGAGAGAATGAAGTAGATCATCAGTATTATCTCTAGCCATTTGAAAAAAAATATTCTTACCTATAATAAATAATTAATAAATAATTAAAATATAAAAAACTAATATGTAACAGAATGTAATAACATTACCTATAAATTTTTTTTAATACAAATATAAAATATAAAAACTAATAAATATCCGAATATAATAATCAGATGTAACTAAAGACCTGAATATAATAATCAATCACCATCCTATTCATCATTTTCATCAAGATCAATGTCCTTATCCTCATCTTCAATATCATCAAATTCTATATTAATTTTAGTTTAATCATCCCTTATTACTTCATCAACATTATCTACATCATCATCCATTAAATTATGGGTTTCATCATAAATATTTATATCTTGTCGGGTAAGAGATATATTTTGGGATGTTTATTGAAAAATTTCAATATGTTGCATTTCCACAGAACCATTTTAATTTTCAGTAAATTGATTGTCACATGATTTAATATTTATCACACTCCACCAGTCCTTCAAATCTCTCAAAATATCACAGATTGTTTTATTATAAAATTGATGTGTTTGACATACCCACATAAATGGCTCATTTAATGAAAAAAGACTATTATATTTAATGTTAATGACTCCAGTTCATGGATAAAACCTTAACCCTTGATCAACATAAAACTAGTGACATTTAAAAATTGTTACATACTTTATCCCTAGAAAACATAACTCAATTTTTTCATCCAACATACTATAAAAGTCAACTTCACTTTCCTTATGATGGCGTCCTTTTAAAGAAACCAGACTATTCATATATTTATTTGAGTCCCCATATATTCATGTATGTAATGGAAATCCGTTAACCACATACCCATTATAAGATTTTACCAATTTCAATGGATGGTTTTTGAACCCAGATAGTCAAATATCAATTTTATTTTCAATTTGTGTTGCTTGTAAACAAGAAAAATTATTAATAATAGATATCATTGAAAAATTTATTTCTTATTACATCAAATGAAATAAAACATATCCGGCTTTGAAACCAATATGAAATTTTTTTGAAGACATTTTTCAAGAGCATATGATGTAATTTGTATAAATTGTTTTCTGATATGGTCATCATTGAGTCTTCAAAAAAGATAATTTAAATAAAATTAAATTTTATAAATATTTAACAAAATTATAAAAAGTAGTACTTAATGCCAAAATCATTTAATTCGATCATAATTTATAAGAACATATGTACAATATCTATGCAGTTCTTCATCTATAAGCCATCATTCATGACAACCACCAAAACTGATCTTAGTTTGATTAAAAACTGAAAAATGATGGTACATGACATCATCTAAATTTGCTTCATTATGACCCATGAGATTATTTTTTGAAGGATATTTTGACTGAAAATAATAAGAGAATAAATTTGAAATTTCCTCTTGTAAGTACACTTATGAAATCAACCCATCATCTGATTTTTTGCAACATTCGTTCTTGTTTAATTTTTTCATACATCTCTCAAATGGATGAATCCAAAAAATTGTATAGGCCCTCCATAATTATATTCATATGAAAAATAAAATATTAAAATTTCCATGGAATCAAAGAATCCCAGTGGGAATATTTTCTCCAATTTACATAAAATAAAAACAAAAAATTTTCTATAAAACTCAATGCATCATAATTCAATGGTTTCACAAAAATATCTTAGAAAAAATATGATATTTCAGTTAAAACATTCCAGATTTAAGAATTCAATATCCCTTTAAGACCAACAAGAAGTAATATTTCAATTATGACATGACAGTCATGACTATTTAACTTTGTAATATTCCTATTTTTGACCAATGAGAAAAATTAGAAGCATAAAAATAAGTTAACCTCAAATATCTAATCCATTGAAAGAATAATAAATGGTTTTCTTTTGTGAGTGAGTAAGTTTCATTTGGATTCTTTAATTTGTGTGATCTTTCATCTTCAAAACAAATGAAGTTCAGGATATTTGTAAATCTGGAAAGTATCTAACCATGCCTTTACATTATCTTTAGTCTTAACATGTGTTTCCAACATGGTATAAAATATGTTATCAAAGAATTATTCTCAATATGCATTACCTCTAACATGTGATAGAAAAACAAATTAGACAAATATGAAAGATCCCAAAAAATAAACCACATTATCAAATTATGATCTCTCCTAAAACAATTTATTTTTTGCTCTTTTATGGTTAGTCCAACAAGAGGTAATGCAGTGAATTTTTTTTTACCAGATTACCTAAGATCACTGCTTGCTGTTAATCTCTTTCAATTCAACCTTTTTTAAAATTATTTCTGTTCCTTCTAAAAGGGTTATCCCCTGAAAGAAATCTCCAATAACAGTCAAAATAACTAACCTTTCTCCCATTACCCAGAACAAACACTTTTTTCTCATCCATGAAATAAAGACATGATTTTAAACCATGTGTGCTCATTCAAGATAATATACCATATGTTAGAAAGTCAATGATCATCCATAATAATGCAACTTTTAATAGAAAATTCTGATATGCAACTATATCAAATGTAGTCACACCATTGTTTCATAATGAAATTAACTCATCCACTATTGAGTTTAAATAAACATCAATATTATTATTTTTATTTTCTTGAATTAATAACATCAGATATATATATGGTCCCTTAATAAAAATCCAATGAGGTAAGTTGTAAAGAGTAATGAAAATAGGCCAACATGAATATTGTCCACTGTAAGCACCAAATAGACAAAAACCATTAGTATAAAGACATAATTGTATTTTATGAGGTTCTAAAGTAAATGATGGATGTATTTGATCAATGTTTTTCCTTGAATCAACATCACATGGATCATTTTTGATTTTACCAATGGAAATATTTTATTTTTTCCATGTCTTTAATTCATCTATATTACATGATATAAATAAATGGTGTGAACAATGTGTAATTGAAAAATAACCTGAATATTTCATAGAAACTCTATAATTTCCCAATTATGACACTTTATACCTCGATTCTACACATGTTGGATAGTTAACCAAGGATTCATAATCACCATAATATAAGATTCAGTCATTTGATCATGCATGAATTTTATGATTACTAAGACCCAAATGATGAACCATCCTCTTACTTTCATAGAAACTTGTAGGTCATGTATTTTCATTAGGAAAAAAATATTTAAACAAAGATAAAATTTGATAAAAAATACTATTTTACATTCAAAAATATGATTTAATAGACATAAATTTTGTAATAAATTCATGTTTTCTCATCTGACATCCCAGATATAAGGTCTGCTCGACAGATTTCAAAAAAATGTAAAATCGATAATGTTCTATTTTAGAAATTGGAATATAATTCTGAGTTGTTATTTTAGGAATAGATGGACCAATTACCTCAGGTAAAAAATTCTGAAATGATGGATCCAAAACAAATTTTTTTATTTTCTATTTAATTCTTTTCACCATATTGATAATAGAAAATACAATCTTTCTAAATTCTAAAACACAAAAGATAGAGTCCAATATTGTCAAACATTTCAAATATCCTAGGATCACATTTCTAACATGGAAATTTAATTGTTAATTCAGAAAAAAATAATAATTAGACAATGAAAATGATACAAAGGTTTCAATACCATCAATATAGATATGATTTATACCAGATCTGTTTGTATTTTTGCAGTGATTTATCAAATCATGATCACATAATAGAAACTGGTGTTTACTTCGAGAGTCCATATTTATCTAAAAATAAGCAGAAATAACAATAATTACCAATCAATTTTAGTAGTTTTAAATTATTATTTTATTTTAACACATTGAAATATTCTATAGAATATAATAAGAGTGAGGTGATTGGTTAGTAGTGGATTATGGGGCCCGTAGAGGCTCAGTGCATATAGAATAAAGATATTAAATATATTATATAAGACACACACTATGTTTTGGAAACAATAAAACATCCCTCGAATGGTGTCTTATATGATAAATTAGTGACCACTGTTGAGTCCAAGATGTGGGGTTTACCCTATGCACGACATAAAATTTGTGAGCATTGGGTGTTTAGTTACATTGCATGCAAGGGTAAATCATTTAATATTTTTGTTATAATTTAATATTAAAATTAAAATTATCTTTTAAATTATTCGTTGTATGAAAAACCAGTGACCACCGTTGGCTCTAAGATTTGGGGTATACCCTAGGCGAAACATAACATTTATGGGAATCAACTATTTAGTTACATTCCACGCGATAGTAATTCATTTAATATTTTTATTTTTTTATTTTTAAATTCAGTGTATCTTTTAAATTATGAAACATATGAAAAATTAGAGACCACTATTAGGTCCGTCATGTGGGGTTTACCCTAGGAACGACATAACATTTTTGATCGTCCAGTGTTTAGTTACATTGCATGCGAGGGTATCATTTTTAATCTTTTATTAATATTATATATATATTATATATATATAAATATATAATATATTTTTTATAAAAATTACTAATACAAATTATTTTAATTAATTAAAAATTTATATGAAATTATTATTAATTATTTAATAATTAATATATATATATCACAATTTATTATAAATTTCATAATGATTATTATTAATTATTATAAATTATTATAAATTATGTAATTATTATTATGTGACAATTATTAGTAAATATTTAAACTATTATAAATTATTTAATGATTAGATATATATATATATATATATCATAATTTCTTAAATTATTATTACAATTTTATTATGTAAAGATTATTATTATTTAAATTTCATAAATTATTTAAATTATTATTAAATATGTAATGATTATTATTAATTTATTTAAATTATAATTACAATTTTAATAATTAATTAATATATATATATATATATATATCACGATTTCTTAGTTAATATAAATAAATCCAATATATTTAACTCATTTTTTTTAAAAATATAAAAATTTGAAATCTATATAAAAAGATATATATATATATATATATTGTAAATGAACTTACTTATAGTAATTTTTTATTAAAAATAAATTTGATTATCTTGAATTTCTAATTTATAAAAAAATTTATATAAAGAATTTATAGATAAAGTTTAGTTAATATTTTTGAATTAATAATTATTTTGAAATAATAGTTTTTGAATAATTTTTTTACCCTAGACACATTATAATAGTTGTACAAGTCGGGTGTTTCTACAACATTTATACAAAATATTAATTTGAATCATTTTAATTAATAGAATATTTATATTAATTACTCTGAATTTATAATAGTTGCAGTATTTTATTATATTTTTAAAAAATTAATATTAATATTTTTATAATTATCACTAATATTTACAATTTATTAATAATAAAGAATCATTAATTATTACATATTATAAATTATTTAATAATTTGTACTAACTATTTAAATTAATACTAAATTTTTAATAAATAATATTTTCTTATGGATTTCTAATAATTATTTATATTTGTTATATTTTTTTACAAACTATTAAAAAAATGTTTCATAATCATTATTAACTAATTTTTTGATAAAAAATACATATTTTAAATTGTTCTTGTTTTTCATTAAACAAATTTTTAACATTTTTTTAAAAAAAATTCTTATAAATAACATTGTATTAAAATGTTTTCTTTAAATTAATTTTATCATAATTATTAAAAACCAATAATTTTTGTTTATTTAAAATTATATATATATATATTACATAATTTATTAATCAAATATATTAGCATCAAATTTAATATTACACTTTTTTTAAACAAATTAACATGATAAATATTTAAACATACATAGACGCACATGCGCAAAACAATTATGGAACTGGGAAACACCAAAAATGAATAGCGTAACTAAAACAATAATAAGAAATAAAGAATGGAAAAAATTATAATAATATTCCATCCACCGTATGCTAAACACCAAGAAAATTGAAATAAACCTACATGTTAAAAAATATAAAAAAATCCTAAACAATTAAAAACATCCAATAGATTTCAATAATCATTATATTTCAAATAATAATATATAATAATAACATTTTAGAAACCCTAAACATAAAAAATAATCTATTAAATTTAAAAAAACAATGTCAAAAATACTTTAAATCAAATTAAAACAACTCATGTGGAACCATGACACTCAAATTAAAAATCGTAAATTTAGATTTAACCTACATGTCAAATAAATTATCAAAATAGGGTAAATTTAGAAACATATGTTTTTACAAACCAGAATTTATAACATCTAATAAAAATACACAAAAATATGATAGAGGATAGAATAAGAGTCCATACCTAGAAGATCTGAGGTGAAATCAACCAAAAATAAAAAGAAACAAATGTTTTTGGGGATACACGAAGTGGGGCGGCTGGTGGGGTTCCATCGCAAAACAGTTTAGAAGAAGGGAGAAGAGTAGAGAGGAAGAAGAGAAGAGAGAAAAAAGAGAAGAGAGGAAGAATAAAATAGGGGTACACACTGTTAAATCATTAAACTATTTGCAACAAAGTAATTTCAAGAGATTAATTCTACCGTAAATGGTTTTATCAGTCAATATTATTTTCAACGAGCATTAAATTCCATCATAAATTCCCATCATGATTAATTTTTGCACCAGGCAGTGGGAAACCCTACCAAAACTATTTGCGACAGATGTAATATTCTGTCGTAAATAATGAATTTTTGTGATAGAATCCTACATCTATCATAAATAGTCCCTGTGCAACGACTATTTGCATCCTAAAATTTGTTTTTCTCAAATACCTAAATTTTTTGTAGTGTCATTTGTTAATAATCTTTAATTATTTTTATTATTTCAGGTGTTAACTGACTTGTTTTCCCATTTGCGATTTGTTTTGAGGGTTCCAATTCTTATTATATAGTACTATAATCTATAAAATAAATACCATGAAATAATTATCATATTTATAAAACAATTATACTCAATCATGAAATATGAGTTTTAAAAATGAAGTATGTTACGATCATAAAGATGGTAGACCGTACGTATACATGAGAAATATTTCCATTTTCCAATGATCATTATAGAAAGGCAATATGTAATTTTTTATCATTATATAATGATAATAATAACATAAATACTTTATTATTTATTAATATATATATATATATATATCATCAATGTGGTGTGACAATGAAGATAAAATCACATCACTTCATGAAGGCGAGAGTCTACTCGAACACGAACTACATTATTATCTTTTAGTGAGTGAAAAGTTAAAAAATAAAATGATGTATTATAATTTTCGAATGATAAATATGAATTTAATATCATAATTATTTCAAATATATGACATATAATTATTAACATTATCCTTATAACCTTACATGTCAATCATTAGTGAAAGAAGAATTACATCGCTTTGCGAGATGGTAGTCCATTGTACGCATGAATGATGTTATCCTATCTCCTAGGAAATATAAAGTAAAATTTTATATATGATATAATGACTCCATAGGTATAATTATGTTATAAATATCATATATATACTTTATATACATCATCATACCCAACTATGAGAGGTGGTATTGAAAAAATGAATGATATCTATTCACGAGGCGGTAGTCTGATTTACACATGAATACTGTTTTTTAACCCATTTGATTGAAGTGAGGATGGTTTATGGTCATTATATTAATATTAAAACATCTATGTATAATTAGGAAACACAGACTATTATATAATTATTTTTTAAGAAGATTTAATGAGTTTTGAGAAGAAATAAAATAAAAACACTCAATGAAGAATGTTACCTCTTCTTTGGGTAATCTCCTTAGGTTTGCACCAAAATCCTTCCTAGGATGGATTTATTCCTTTACATAGGCTTATATAATAATATTATGGAATTTTTAAATGTATTTTGTTAGGTATTGTCTGAATAAAAAGTTTTTTAAGGGTTGAATAAGAGAGGAGAGAGGGTGACCTTTTATAAGTGATGTGAGTGGAACACTTGTAATCTTTGAAATGAAATAGGTGTATACACATTATTCACATGAAAAAAGGCTCTAATATTAATTATTTTTGAGCCATAGAAATTATGAGGTTAAAATATTTCTAGAAAATAGAATTTAGAAAACTTTTTACATCAAATTAACCCCAATATTTTTTGTTTAACCCACTATAAATACATTTTTACCTTAATCTGAGTAAATAATTTGTACTATTTTCACTATTCATTTTTTTTCAAAAATTAAGTTGAATGTATAATATCATAAATATTATTATTATTCTACATATGGGATCTATTTTTCAAAATTACATTCACATTAGTGGTAAAATTTAATTTAAAATTAATCCCGTTGAGAGGATAAGAAAGGTGGGTTTCAAAGAGAAAATGTTAAAAATTTTACTATGTTTTTATATAAAAATTAAATATAACTACTCTAAAAAAATCCTATTCCAATTGTTTTTAACTATTTTTATAGTCACCCAAAAATTGGTATTGTATATATAATTTGTTTATAGGCTCTTTGTCTTATCTTCCATCAGTATAGACATATACTATAGGTTTAGGGAAATTATTGGTATGGGTGGTCTATTGCAATGGTTCCCAAAATATTGGTATTTTTCCTTTTAAATATCTATAAAAACCATTTTCAAATCTATTGGTATAGGTAATGGAAAAAAAATATTAACTGGATTTGATCCTAACACATCTGACTTATATCTCGATGACCTAACCCCAAAGCTACAACGACTTTTGTGAACATAATATGATATATATATATATATATATATATTAAAAATTAATTTAATTTTTTATATATTCAATGTTATTTGGTAAAATAATTCATTATAAATATGAATACCTATACCAATGGTTTTGGAAATCATTGGTATTGGTCTATACAAACAATTTTCCAAATAGTTGGTATAAGTATTAAGATTTTCGGGACCTCTACCAATAGTTTTTTTAAAAACTAGTGTTATAGGTTCTTTTTATAGAAGCTATACCAATGGTTTTGGATAAATTTTTGGTATTGTTATGACCTATACCAATGGTTTGGCCCGAATTTTTGGAATAAGGTCTTTTTATGGAAGATGTACCAATGCTTTTGGCCAAACCATTGATATAAATATGACATATCAATGGTTTGGGAAAAAACATTGGTATAAGGTCATTATATGGTACCTATACCAACAATTCTACCAAAATTGATGGTATAGATTTCATAAATAACAAAATTTTGGCCAACCCGTTGGGTATAAGTCTGTTATTATAGATCTAATTTCTAGTAGTGTATGAAAATGATTACAATGACCTAAATTTAATTAATGGATATATTTTTAAAGTAATTTTACTTTAAAACAAATTCAAAATATAATTTAAATTTGTAACTAATTGAATTGAAATGGTAGTTTTTAATTTAAATTATGCCTTTCTCACTATTTATCGAAAAATGAAACATTTCAGAAAAATCCCCAAAATATTCACCCTAAGATAAATTTGTTATTATGATTTAAAAAATTAAGTTAATCTTATTTGGTATTTTTTTGAAAATTGGTAAAAATTAATTTTATATTATTTAAATGAATCAAAATTAAACCATCTTTTATGAAAAATACAGTTTTCAAAAAACATTTCATTTTCTTTTAAATGAATCTTATTTTTATTTCTAATCAATAGATAAAAAATGTAAGTGACTAAACTATTTATTTTTCATAATTTATATAGTTATATTCATACCCTCTAATTTATTTGTTATGTAAAAATAATCTTGTTTAATGAATATTTTAATTTAGTATCATATTTTTTTTAAACCTAGTGTTACATACATCAAAAGTTATCAACAAAATTTAATTTACTCTAAAAGAAATATATATTATATTTTTGGGGTATTATATTCTCCCCACCTTAAAAAAATTGTTTCTTCACAATTTAAACTTGATCTTGGTAATTAGTGGTTTGATATTTGAAAATACCTTTTTTAAAAAACCCACATTGTAAAAGGTTTAGTAAAATATCTTTTTAATAAAAGAGAAATGGAAGTACAAAGGTCATATGAAATAATAAAATAACTAGGATTCCAAGTAGAAGAAAAATGGTGGGAAATAAAAGCATATACATGTAATAGAAAAATAATTCCCAAGGATTAATAGATCGTGTTAGAGATCATTTATCAAAAGAATGTGGGTGATCCAAATATGGTTGACGACCACAAAACCATAAATCTGTGATGAGTTAAGGAGATATTTGATTCATCATAAATGAAGGAACTAGTATAATTTTTTTGATATAATTTAATTTTCTTGTGTTGATGAATTAATTTACTATCCATAAAGAGAACATATGAAAAATATACATACTTGATATCTTCTATAAGCACAATTTCATATCTTGGTTATGCTTTGATCATTTTCCACTTAATTTATTACTACATGAAAGGAATATCCGAGATGAATTTTTATCTCTGAAAAACTAAAATCACCTTTTAATGGTTCATAAGATCCATAAAAGAGTAACATGTTATTTCCCAATTAAAATCTAAACAAAAATGGTTATACAAATTATCCAATAACACCCTAAGTTCATCTTATCCCATTCAAAAAATAGTTAACCTTAAAGATCATCCAATGCATGTCTTACCAAATTAAAAGTCTAAAAATCTATAAGGAATGTCACTAAATCAACATTATATTCCCCAAAAAATATAAATTGGATCTTATTATCACATTCCAAATATTTAAATACCTTGAACACTATAAAACCTTAATGAAAATATGCATGCTTCTAAAAATAAATTCCAAAGTTGTAGAATATAATCCTTATATCTAAACATGTAGTAAAATTTAACAATGATACATAAACCATAAAATCACTAACCAATTTCATGGTCACCAATAATATCCCAAAAAAATATCATTGTCCTTATTATCTCAATATAGATCATATATAATGGGTTATCTTCTCATAATCATGTTTTTTCCGGAAAGATCGACTTGACAATGAATCACTTTTCTTGGTACCTTTCAACACATTATTTCAAATCCTTAAATAAATACCATGAAAGTATAATCCTTATATGTTTAATGATTTATATAACCATAAAGTCACCAATAAAAATATTTTAGAACATATTTCTTGGATCCAAATACAGAAGGGCATTAATCATTCAACTTGGGTTGTATCAATAACATAAGCTTGACCTTGATCCCTTAAATCCTTCTAATGTATATTAATTTAAGTCTTAGGGTATTGGTTATAATAGCTCGATATCTATTTATATTCAAATAACTATACTTTTAAGGATTATACCTTACCCTTTCATTCATGATAATGACAACGTTTCTCTCTACACTTGTAGAAAACTGCCTTCCCTTCAAGAAAATACTAGGGTTTTTCTTTCCACAATTATCACATATGGGAAAATATTCTTTTCACTTCTTCCATTTATCTATTTTTTATTTGTATTCATCTTATTCTCTATAATCCCTGAAAATACATATTTCTTGGATAATTATTTATCTATCTTGATAGGTCATGATACTATGTCCTTTCATGATGAGAATGATTAAGAGGCTAGTTACCTTCAAATACATTGCTTAATACCTTCAAATAAATGGTTAATCTTACACTCCATTAAATTTATAAAATCTATATCAGGTTTATATAACCTTGTAAATATAGATTCACACTTCACATCAATTTATTCTTCCTTCTACTTTAAGTTAATAAAATTTCTATTCATTTCAGTTTGATTCTCATGAGGGGAATATTTGTTAAAAATGTATCCTTAAATAATTTCAATTCCACAAGTTCCCATTCTTCTTTTTATCTGGTATTATGGATCAATGACTACCATTGATCACCATCTTCTTTTAGAAAATACACTTCAAGTGTAAACTTTTCCTTTTAGTCACATCCCAAGGCCATAAATATCTTATCCAGATACTTAATCTATTTCTCAACTTCCATTATATTAGTATTCCCACAAAATTATGGGGTATTCTATCACATTAAGTGATCCATCATAGGATAATCTCACTGAGGGTTAAGTTTCTCTATCCAGGAAAGGTTATTTTTCATAAACTGATTATGTTTCCCTAGTATAGTCATAATGTTCTCAATTCCAATACCAGCTATATTGACATTCTTATCATTGAAATAACTATATTTTCCATGAGTATTGATACATTTTTTCCTTTCAAGTTCCATTTCTAAAAAATTAAATACACCTTATTAGCTTATAAAATTATGAATATTAAATTTTAATGTATGATTCCAAACATGGTGTAAGAATTGACATAAATTAATTTTTTTGAATTGTTAATCCTATAATTATAAACTTGTTTTGTTTGGGGATATATTTATTTTAAAATTTTACTAGGTGTGTATTAAGACCCATTTTTATTCACCTAGTGATGATTAGGTCAATGCCAATACACCCTTTCTAGATTTATAAACCATATGCACATCTATACCTGAACCACGTCAATTTAAAGTATCTAGACAAGGATGAATTTCTAGGAACACATCATAATTTCTACCTTAATAAAACATTAGGATGTTATTATATAAATATCTTCAAAGTTTATCATAAGTTTATGATCCCCAACATATTTTATCCTAAATCTAGTTCCCATGGTTTCTACTCAAATTCCTCTAATACCAACTATAACAACCTCAAATCTAGTAACCCATAACCGATGTCTATATTATTACATTAGCATAGATACAAAGGAAAAAATTATAAATGACAAATCATTTTATTAGTTTTGGAGAACTTGGTGTATACATGATAGACATTTTATATTGGAAATATAAAATAAAACATAATTTATAACAAAATAAAATGAACTTCTTCCTTGAAAACTCATTCCAAGAATCCTTCATCATATCCCAGGGAAAGGAAAAAAAAAGGGTGAGCTCAAATTCTAAGTAAGTTTTAACTAAAGAAGAATATATCATGAATCAATAAGAATAATCAACATCAAAATTTAAATAACTGAATATAAATTTCATTTAAATAACTTTAATATCATTATAGGGTATGTAATAATCAATATAAAAAGGTAAATAATAGAAAACACATGTCATTTAATCAATACAATAAGAATGAAATGCATCCAACTATAATATCATATCAAAAATATCACAGATAATAATAATAACTAATTTATAAATAATGGAAATTATTTTTTATTGGAAATCATTTCCTAGGTACATGATACCTCTACTATCAAGATCTACCCCCAAGATTGTTTAAAACTACTCAGTAAAAACCTATCTGATTTGGCCAACTGGTTTGTATGATGAGAACTATCGATGCGTCAAGGGGATGTCTTATAGCTGGCCTACAACCATGTGTACATGTCAAAAAAATACTCATATATCAAATAATCTTTTTAATTCATGAATAATGTTCCACATTTGTAAATATCCTTGTTGAGTAAAGGATATAAATTTACCAATATTTTCCAAGTTAACGAAATAACTTTCAAAGTAAACACCGTATGTAAAAATTGTATATGGTTTAGAAAATAATCATATAAATCATCAAAGAATATGGATATTTAATAAAAATTTAATTTACAATTAACAATGATTACAAGAAAGTGATTGTTTCAAGAGAAAGTTAATAATCCCAAAATAAATTGAGATTGTACAATAAATTTTACCAATTGGTAATTTTCAAGTCAAATCCCCTTAGATGAAATGATTCAATGTGAAAATTAAAATACCATAAAGTATTAATGAATACTGATATTACATTTGAAATTGTATTTATATAACCCACATAAAAGTTAATTGGTGAAAATAACAAATAATACTCGATGGAATGTAAATTGAGATGAAATCCCTTACCCACACTTTCTTTTGGTTAAAAATGTTTTAAACTCTTGTATAGTGGATTAAAACATGTTATTAACTTCTAATAGAACAATAATAATATTTATAATATGATATATGACTCTTTTATGACATATAATCACCTGTTCATTAATATTGCTTCATTATTTTCATTATTTTGGGTGTTAATTTCATTATTTTCTAATTCATTGATTGTTATAAATGTTATGGTTCTTGTGTATATTATATAGTTCCATCATATTAAGAATACATATCATGAAATAATTATAAAATTTATACATAAATTATCCCAAATCATGAAATATTCTTTTGATAAATGATGTATGTTAGGATCACAGAGATGATATACCATACAAATGCATGAGTAACATTTCCATTTTTGAATGATCATTATGGAAAGGTGGTATGTAATATTTGATCATTACAGAATGATCCTAAATAAATAAATAAAATATAATTTACTTTAATATACTTATGTATAAATATAAATATATATCAAACATGTGTAATGGTGATGAAAATAGAGTCACATCGCTTCGTGAAGGCGGTAGTCCACTAGTACACAAACGACGTTATCATATTTTAGTGAGTGAGAAGGAAAAAAAATAAAATGTTGTATTATATTTTCATAATGATAAATATTTCATGAATATAATAATTATTTCATGTATATAAAATATAATTATTAACTTTATCCTCATCACCTTCCATGTTAAGCATTAGTGAAAGATGAATCACATCACTTTATATGAGGTGGTAGTCTATCACACACATAAGGGATGTTATCGTATCCCTTATGCAATGGAAATTAAAAAAGAATTTATGATATGATGATTCCATAGGTATAAATATGTTATAGTTTAATAGACTTAGATTATTATATTAATTTTTTTTAATAATAACTGAAGGAGGTGGATGTAGAAATAAAATAAAAATGCTTGTCGAAGAACATTTTCTCTTCTTCAGGTAAACTCATTATGTTTGCACCAAAATACTTCATAGGTAGGATTTATTCCCAAAATATGGATTCCAGTATGAGATGAGGGATGATTTTAATTGATTTTGGAATATATATTTTTGAATTAAAATGGTTTTACGGTGTGGATAAGAGAGGATAGGGGGTGGCCTTTTATAGGTGAGTAGAGGGGCACACTTGTATTTTTTGGAAAGAAAATGTTGTACCTAGGGTTTTCACATGAAACAAGGGTAAAAAATAGATTATTATAGAGCCTTATAAATGATAAGGCAGAAATATTTCCATAAATATATTTTATACAATTTTTTAGGTCAATGTTACCCTAATTATTTTTAGTTTAAACATTAGTAAATCTATTTTCACCTTTATAGCATTAAACACTTTTCACTGTTTTTATTATTAATTTTTCTAAAAAACTAATTTGAAATTATTAGATAATATTAATTATGATAATTAGAAATATTTAATACATTTTTATGAATTAAATTCATATAAGTTAAAAAATTAAATTTAAAATTAATCTCGAAGACTTGATAAGAATGCGAGTTTACTAAGAGAAAATGTTCTAAAGAAAACATAGTTTTTATATCAAAATTAAATATAAAAATTATTATAATAAAATAAATTGGATTAATATATATATATATATAAAATTTAACTAGTTTTTTATTGGAAACCAATTCAAAATATAATTTAACATTGTAAATAATTTAAATGATAAGGTGATTTTCAATTAAAATTTAGTATTTTTCTCTCTTCATTGAAACTTGAAACACTTCAGAAAAATACCAAAAAATTCACCCTAATATAATTATGATATTATAATTTTAAAAATTATTTTAATTTCATCAAATAAATTTTAAAAAATTGGTAAAAATTAATTTTATATTATGCGTGTGAAGCGTGACTAAACTGTCTTTTAGAAAAAATAATTTTTTTTCTGAAAACATTTGATTTTTATTTTAAATAATTCTTATTTATATTTATAATAAATTTATTAAAAATATAGATGTGTAATATATATCTTCTCCAAAATTTATTTATCTCTATTCATACCTTCTTATTTAATGGCTAGGTTAAAATGGCCGTGTTTAAATAATATTTTAATTGAATATCACGTGTTTTCTAAACCCGATGTTGTGTGCGTTACTTGTTATCGATGAAATTAAATTTATTCAAAAAGAAATATATTATAAATACTTGGGATATTAAATTCATCCTCTAAATTTTACAATTCTAAAAATCTTAGAACCCATGAACTACAACCTATCTAAAAACAAAATAAAAAACTATCATGTTATCTTAAAAATAGTTTTTAGAGTTTTTAGAACATATTTTTATTACTTCATTATTAATTATTTATTTATTAAAATTTAGGTTACATTAACTCTCATGCATCATTTAACAGTATCTTGTAAATACTATACCCGATTACACACTCATCAAGCTCTTAAGCATTAGGATTTGAAAAATACACTGATTTATACTCATATGGAAAGTTGATCCTCCTTCCTTTCTTTGATAGAATCACTATTCTTATTTGAGGTGATAATAAAAATTTGAAATGTTATAGTGAATATGGAGTTTAATCTAAAAATATTTCATCCGAAATCATTATTTATACAATATTCTCATTCTCTACTTTATGATGTTTAATGAAATTTCCTAGTTGAAAGTCTAGATTTTTGAGAGAGTCGTCATTATGTGTGAGAATTTTTTTTATAATTAATCATGGAATCAGTGGATGTAATGAAATTTATCAATGTTTCTTCCAACAAAAAACTTTGTTATTATTGTAAAGTATTATCATTTTATTCATTTAAACCAAAATTACTTATATGTGGTTTATAATATTCATTGTATGTGATGTGCATTGTCAATTTTTTTTCTAATGAACATCTTTATTATTGTAAAAAAATTTGATCTTACCATCCCTATTGAGTTTAGAGATATTATAGACTACCTAATTTAGAGAATGTATTCTCATATTCTCCTTAACCAAATGACTATGTATTTTATTCCACAAAAGTTTTTCTTTTTTTTTTCTTGGGAAATAAGCCAGAATTTTTTTATCCATTATTTTAAATATGGGAAAATATTTTTAAATTAATATAAATAAGAAAATATTATCTTTCAATATTCTAATAACACATTCATTATTTATTAATATATATTTATTTGCATTTAATATATATAAAATCTATATATTTCACAATGCATTATAAAACAAAGTGTTTAAATCTTTTCTTTTATATAATTTATATAAATATGTATTAGAATTTACAATTATATGTTTATTATTATTTTTTATATAATTTATTATTGTAAAAAATTATATTTTATAAGCATACCTTAGGTGTATTTTTTTGTTTTTTTTAAGTATGAATATTTAAAACCATATTTGATGAATATAAATAGAAAATGGATAGATTAAAATCACATGACAAAAGTGTATGAGTATGAGGTTAAAGGGTTCATCATGATTGCAATTGATCATAGAAACAACCCTTTTCAAATAATTTGTTTATGTTTACATTACTGTTATTTAAGTTGAATCTATTTGGAAGATTTATAAGAACACTTGATCTATCAAGGGATATATAAAAGTTTCAAATGTTCAAATAAATATGGTGAATAATTAAATATATCTCGTGATGGGAATAACACTATTGTTTATAGATCATATGATGCGAGTACGACTAAAAATGGTGTTGGAGATCATATTGAGGAAAGGAAAACAAAAATTTAATTTGATACTCACAATTCTCCAAAGCTATTTGAGAAGTTAAAGAGTTATGTAAAGATGAAATTGTATGATGGTTGTGCTAAATATTTAACATTTTTATGCACACTAAAACTATATAATTTCAAAGATAGAAATGGATGGCGTGAAAAAAACATTGTAGAACTACTTTCTATTTTGAAGATAATGAGATTCCTTATTGAATAGATGATACTTAATGAATTCAATTTTTAGTGGGTATGATCTCTACATGAATAAATTCCTCTATAAATTAAAATATATTGTTTTATAGGTACTATGAATCACATAAAGATTCCATAAGAGTTTCATGGATCAAAATAGAAAGGTAAATAAATTCCTTCAAATTTTGTATAGTATATTAAAATTAATATAAGAATTAGATGATTATAGAAGTGAGAGGGATGCAAAGAAATTGATGTGGTACATAGATACAAGAAATCAAGTTGGGAAATTTCATCACCCACTAGAATTTTCTTAGTGTAATAAATATGATCATGAGAATTATTAATATGGAAATTAGTCAAGAAACCTCTACCTTACACTATTTAATGATTTAATGAATATTTTTGTTATAATAATTATTACTCAAGATATATGGTGGGTTATATTGGAAAATTATAAGTTTAAACCATGGTTATGCATGAAACATAAATAATTTATCTTGGATTTAATTATATCTGAACCAAAATAACTTGGAAATGATATTGCTGTTTATTTGGATCTATTTATTGATCATTTTAAATTGATATAGGATTCAAGTGTAATTTTTATTGTGATAATAGAATTCATGATTTCACATTGAGAGTCATACTTACTAGGATGATAAAGGAATTTCATTCTTTTTGAAAGTTTCTACGATAAAGAGTTAGGGGAATGTTAGGGTGCCCTATTTGTGAAGAATGTACACACTCAGTTAAGTTGAAGCATTCCATGAAGATGATGTTTTTTATATATTAAATATTTTTACCCCAATGACATAAATACCCATCCTTGAAAACATCATTAAATGTGAATTTAGAATAAGGTAAAACACCTTCCCCTTTAACAGGTGATGAACAATTTAAGATTGTGAAGAATATTGTAATCATTTTTGTTAAACTATTTTTTAAAAACCTTAAAAAATTGTCTAATAAAAATGTCATTTTTTTTCTTGAAACACCACATTTGAATTTTTTTATGCCTAAAATTTCATGATGTCATGAATAGAGAAAAAATGTATGTGATAGTATCATCAAAATTTTACTAAATTCACCTAAAAAATATGGAATTACGGTTAGCTTAGACATTATTAATTTGGGGATAAGGAAATAGTTAGTGTTAGTGAAGCGTGAAAGAAAATATTTTATTCCTATATCATCTTACACTCTTTTATATAAGGATTAATTTAATTTTTGAAGCTTTCTTAATGTAGGAAAGTTTCTAGAGGGTTATTTATAAAATATAAATAATATCAAGTTGATGATTGATTTAAAGTTAAATGAATTAAAATCACATACATTCCTTATTTTGATGCAAGATTTATTACCCATGGAATTTTATTTCATTCTACTTAGAAATGACTAGCACAAATTTATAGCTATAGTTCATGCACTTTTTTTTTCTTAAATTCATTAATTTTATTATTTATTAATTTTTTATGACTTATATTTATTGGTTTTATGTTATAATTATAGGAAAATGTATTAAATTTATTTTTATAAAAAAGGATAATACGTATTGGATGGAAGAATTTGGAAGATGAATATATATGATAAGGGAATATATATATAGTGATGAGTTGTCACAACCCCCTCCCCATAAGGTGTACCCCTCCTGGGCTAACAATGTGAAAAGGGGGATAGTGACCCCCGATTCCCGTCTCTAGTAGGCCCCGGGTTGGTGACTAGCACTGAGGGTATAGTAAACACACAAATGTTAGGCATTAACCTCTAAGAGAACACATGTGGAAGATAAAGTTAAGAAATAAACCAATCAACTCCAACTCAGGCTACAATATAAAAGAAACCCCAATAACACATATCTAATGTCATCCAAACTACTATGACTGAAAGGGAAAACTACAAGTACCAAAAGAAAGTAAAAACAGCAGCAACCACGATGCCCGAACAGCTCCTGTAACCCCAATCTAGTAATAACCATCCTGATCTCCAACCTACTCCAAGTGATATGAAAAATAGTTATATATACGTAGGGTGAGTATAATAGTATAGTTAGTAGGATCCTCCCCAGAGCCTCTCGTATAAAAGTAAATAAATCATGTTAAAGCACAATGAACAACATGTGAAACTAACTTAACACCGAAACAGGTATACTAAGTTCATAGCCTCACCATGGATACTCTCACCAAGTATTGCACACAAGAGAATATAACATAATAAAGAATTTCAAGGGTACCCTGCTACTACTTCTCCACTAGTTTTCCACTTTTCCCCAACGTCGCAAATCCTAATATATCTCTCTCCAAAAAATGATTGCCTGCGGACACTTGGGAGAAGCACCACAACATGCACCTCATGCAACAAAACCACCACGTCCATGTAACCTAAGTAACCAAGTAGTTTTTGGGAGCCACCATAGCTCGCATAACACGTATCATACATCCGGTATTAAAGCTCAAGCCATTATAGCCCATACACCGAGTAAGTCTCCTCAAGCTATCCCAACCTATACACATTATAACTATAGCAGTCTAAAAGAAACTGCATCTAGAATATATGTGTGTGAATAAGAAAAATCCATTATAGCCCTCTATATACAAATATGGGGAAAACAAACCATTGTGCCTACCAGTATAAGTAACTACCAAGAGAAGAGAGCAGAGCCAAAGGGGGTAGTTAGCCATCCATCCTCCAACCAGAATGTTGGGGAATACACCCCCAGGGCTCAGAATTCTGGGGTTGTCAGTTTCCCTAACTGATGGGGTGGAGTAGTGTATAGAAACATAAAAAGTATAGAATATACTATAACTCACAGCCACACTATGGAAAAAACCTAGTCTTAGACTCAACTACATCTAACGTCTCTCGAACTCCTGACTGCAACATCTAATAAAAGGTATCTTATAAGCCCACAACCATTTAAAGGGTTTTATTACATTACTTCATTCCCTTTTTATCAGATTCACTTTATATTAATTAATTCTTTAAACATTAATTAACCATTAATAATTCCACATTATATTTCATTAGAATCACATCCAAAGTCCAATTTTCCTTTAAATTGAAACCTTAGTATTTCATCCCAGTAAGCTCCAACCCCATGGGTTAACATCATGTATACAATCATTCATTAATAACATTATTACTTTCCCCTATTCTATGGCATTCTAGAAAAACATTCTATTATACTAAAAACAAGGGGGATCAACATGTTGGGTATTTGAAATACTCTTCAAGTATTTTCCTCCTATTGCATGAGCATAGACCCATCATCTCTTGAGAAGCTAAACACCGAAAGCACATGGCATACCCCATGCATCTTCGTGCATTTTTGGATGGAGAGTAAGAAAAACTAGCTGCCTTGAGTAGTGTGGAAAGTAAAGTAGATAAACAACCAACGAGATTCATCAAGCATCCAAACATTCACATCTAACCCGTTTCATTATCTTCGGTGTCCTCCCAAACACCCACATGAATAAAACGATGCATCTATCCATTCTAGGAATCAACTATTGCCATAACCAATGGGCCTCCCTACCCACACATTTTACAACAGCCGTCCAGGTTCACACCACCACACAAACAGTAGGAAAAATACATCATATCAAGTGGGCTCTTGTCCCTTAAACAAGGAATTATTCCTTCACATGAAATGAGCTCTCACAACTCTAAGTATAAGTCTCTCGGTCTTTATAAGCAAGACGGTAAATCATAACCCTATGAGAAATTATATTTTATCAAACAACCCGTTCTTTCATTCATCTTGAATTAACCTGTTCATTAATAGTAGGTTCCAAATATAGACAACCTAAACAGAAACCTATCATAAATACCAAAAATTAATTAAATAATTAATTTGACATGACTTCAAACAACAAGAACCAACATGCTTTATGTATAACTACCAACTGAATTAAACATGAACATCAGAATAAATTTAATTGACATCAAATTACAAAAACAACAAGATTCATTTACATTCCTCTTTGTCATTATCCAATTAGTTATCAATTAATTATAGCTTTACGTTCTTTACCAATTTTATCAAGAATAACATGATAACAATCAAATCATGGACGTCACACTACCAAGAAAATCAAGAGGAAAACCGTTATCATGGTGTAAAGAAAAACCATGCGATCAAACCAATTCTTTTAATCTGGTTCAAGTATTTAATTAGGTCAATTCCATTTTGATAAAAAGGACTAAATCATGCTGACTCTACGATTTCACATAAATAATTAAAGAAGCAATGAATCCCCTACCTTAAAATCTTTTTGAGGTTCTTTTCTTGAGAACGAATAAAATTAGCGGATCAAGATCGGATTCCCCACAAACACTGCATCCACCCGAGGATGTTGTGGAACAACCACATTGACAACAACCAAAAGTAACTCCCTTATAATTAATGAAATCCAGCACCATTGCATGGAATTGAGAAATGGGAGAAAACAGATCGAAGAAAACGAAATAATGGAGGTACATCTTACCTTGGATCAAAGACGGATCGAAGAAGGATGCCCAAGATTGATTTTAGAAAAAGAGATCTCTAAAACACCATAGAGTGGTCTAATGGGTCACCTGGGTTGATAGGGAAGGAAGCCTCAACCATAGGGTTTGAAAAGCAAGAGTGGATGATTAGTTTTTAAAACATACAAGGCTAGGTTAGTACATGACATGTACTTCTTCGTCACATTGTGTACAACCTTGGGTTCGACTTTAACCGAAAAACCCACTGTATAAGCATTTTTTTATTTTTTAAAACAAAAAACAGTACATGTCATGTACCCCTTGTTCACATTGTGTATCCCCTCTGATTCTAGATTCTAATGACCAAACTCCTCCATACTTCCTCTGAGCATTATTTGAGCACCTTGGTCTTCAAAAAAATGAAAAGGGCCATTCCACATGGATCCTATCCCTTAATTCAGATACCTATCAAAACATTCTCATTCTCAAGAATCCAAAACCAACCCATAGAGAAAACAAAAAAGGGGTTGTCCGAACAACCACCCTGTGAGATACCTCTCAAAGAATTCGCCACCACAGGAGCTCAACCACTTACAAAGAACAACACCAATACTCATGACAACTTAAACCAGATCCTAAAAACTCTCCTAGAGGAGATACCTATGAAAGAGGGAATTCTACAACAATCAAAAAAAGGAATCCATCTCATAAACAAAAAATGTATAAAACCAAAAAGTGAACATCATTACATGAAATGTGTTAAACATGAAACAACTCTGGGTACTAATCACATATCTGTGACTCACATTCCCAGGTAATCTCCTCCAAGACACCATTCCACCACAAGACATGAACCAAGGGGATAGAATGGACGTGCAACCCCTTCACCTTGTGCTCCTGGATCTCAATAGGCCACTCCTCGAAGGTTGCATCACCGTCAACATCAATCTCACTCCAATCGATGACATGAGAGTCAACATAAAGATAAAGAAGAAGTTGTGACACATGAAAAGCATTGTGTATACAGCTCATCTACATGGGATGTTCTACTTGATATTCCCTAGCTCCAACACAAGTCAACACCTTAAAAGGCCAAAAAAACTGGGGAGATAGCTTACTTACATGACCAAACTATTGATACCCATGACGGGGAGTCAAATTAAGAAACACATGATCCCCAACCCCAAACTCCAATGGTATCCTCCTTTTTTTGACATATGATTTATGATGATCATGAGCTATCTTCATCCTCTCTCGAATCACCAAAACCATCTCTATCGTATTCTACACTAGTTTTGGTCTGAGAATTTATGACTCTTTGACCCTAGTCCAAAACAATGGAGAATGGTAAGGTTAGAAATATAAGGCTTCAAATGACGCCATACAAATTGTGGAGTGAAAGCTATTATTGCAAGAGTACTCCACCAAGGGTAAGTGCCTCATCCATGAACCTCCAAAATCCATGACACAAGAGCGCAACATGTCTTCAAGAGTCTGGATGGACCGCTCACTCTTACCATTCATATGTGGATGAAAAGAAGTTATAAGGAATTACTGAGAACCAAAAACATGCTAGATACCTCTCCACACCATAGAGGTAAAAAAAGGATCTTTGTCAAAAATGATCATCCTCAGGACCCCGTGGAGTCTCACCACCTCCTCCAGATACTTCCTTGAAAAAATTCCACTGAGCTCGACTACTTAATCATTATAAAGTGGGATGATTTTTTTAAAAAATTCACTACCACCAAAATAGAATAATGTCCTCCCAAAGATTGAGGTAATCAAGTAACAAAGTCCACTGAGATATCCTCCCACTTCCACTGAGGAATATCTAATGGCTGGAGAAAACCACCGGGGACACGATGCTTGACCTTCACCTTCTGGAAACCCAAACAACGAGACTAAAACTCCACAACTGCATGCTTCAACCCAAGCCACCAAAGTTGACTCCTCAAATCTCGGTATGTCTATTTCCCACCAGGATGCATCAGTAAAGGTTAACTATGAAACACTCTAAGAACCATCTCACACATAACCAATGGAACACAAATCCTTCCTTGATACAACATTCAATGTTTTTCATCATCAGCCAAACCATTAGGGGCCTCTCCACAAACAACTCGGTCGCTCCAAACCTCCACCTCGAGATCTCCCAACTGGGACTCTTCCACCTGCTACACTAGATATGACTGCACGGTCATCTGAAAAAGACAACATTCCCCCCCCCCAACATATCCTATATCGAGATGTAATGCTGAAATTTCTTCAATTACTCTCCACCAATCTCTAGATTCAAGAACTACATCACTATATGACTTCTTACTCAGCACATCAGCTACAACATTCCCGTTTCTAGGTGTATACGAGATTTCAAAGTCGTATTCCTATAAGAACGCCATCCACTGACGATGATGCAAGTTCAAGTCACACTAGGAGAAAACATACCTCGGGATCTTATGATCGGTAAAAACCACAAAGTGATCACCAATGAGGTAATGTCTCTACAACTTCATAGAAAAAACCACTACTGATAACTCAATATCATGGGTGGCATAGTTACGTTCATGGGGATACAACTTCCAAAACCCATAAAAAATAACTGATTTCTACTTCATCTGAACATAACCTAACCCCATATGCGAAGCATCATAGAAAAACTCAAAATGAACTCTCTTTACTGGAAGAAAAAGAACTAGAGAACTTATCAAATTCTCCTTAAAATACTCAAAAGCTTCCTAACACTGATCAATCTACACGAATTCCTGATTCATCCTAGTCAATTCTATTAGAGGAGTCGCAACCTGAGAGAAATCAACTATGAACCTCCAGTGGTAGCCTGTGAGACCAAGGAAACTTAACAGCTCTGCCACTGTCTTGGGGGCTTCCCAAGACACAACTGATTCTATCTTCGATGGATCCATAGCTACTCCATGCTGGGACACTGCAAGCCCCATGAAACGAACTTCTTGAGCACAAAACTCACACTTCGAGAACTTCCCAAATAGATTTTTTTGATGAAGAACTCCCAAAACGGCGTGTAGATGCTCTACATGCTCCTCATCAGACAAGGAGTACACAAGGATGTCGTCAAAAAAGCCACCAAAAACTTATCCAGAAACTCATGCAACACAACATTCACCAACACCATGAACACAACTGGAGCATTCATCACACCAAAGGGCATTACAATGAACTCATAATTCCTATGACAACAACAGAAAGTAGTCTTCATAAAATCCTCATCCTTTACACACATCTGAAAATATCTTGACTGCAAGTCGATTGTTGAGAACCAACTTTCTCCCTTCAACTAGTTGATTAAAACATCAATCCACGTAAGAGAATAGGGATTCTTCACCATCACTTTGTTTAAGCAATGATAATCGATACACAATCCCAAACTGCCATCAGCCTTATTCGTGAACAAAACCGGTGTTCCCCATGGCGACACACTCAACCGAAAAAAACTACATTGTAATAGAACATCAAGATTTATATTCATATCTCGTAACTCAGAATGGTCCATCCTATACGAAGACATATATATAGGAGACACTCTATATTGTATCTCGATCCCAAACTCGATCTCTCATCGAGGGGGCAATGCGACAACCTCTTTTATAAATACATTAGGGTAATATTCTATGACCCTGGGAAACTCCAACTTATAAACCTATGAATAACTCAATAACAAATAATACATAAAGGATGATAAGGATGGAACACACCTCTGACCCATCTGAGGGTCTCTCTCTCCAGGAAACACCACCGACTCTCCATCAGCATTAAATAACACCACCTACCTCATAAATAAATCCATGATATCATACACCAAATACAACCAATCCATTATGATTATGACATCATATGGTTTTATCTATAAACATAGGAAATCTCCCAAAGAGTGGTGTTTCCCCAATAGTAGCTCACATTCTCTACATACATCAAACAAGTTAGCTTGACCTAAAACTGGTGTAGTCAATGCCAAGGGCACTGGAAGCCTCTCTACCTCAAGTACCAAATAATGGAAAAGGTCAGGTGATATGAAAGAGTTCATCACTCCTGAATCAAAAAAGCCATACACCCAAGTAGAAAACAAGCAAAGGGTACCTCGAATGACATCTGGCTCACCTAGAATTGACAACACAAAATAATGAAGCTGACCACGATCTCCTCCACGAACACATTGACCCTAATGAAGACCATCACCATAGTCACACTCTTTTTTATGAGGACGAGGAGCATCACGGGGTTGTAATCTACCTCCCCTATCTACTCTCTACTGATCCAAAGATGGTGCAACCTGCTGCTACTACCTCAGATGGAACAACCTCAATAGAGGAACATGGAGCAGAACAAAAGGTGTATGATGAATGCTCTGAAATGATGGTAACTCTCACTGCTGATGATGTCATCCTCCATAAGAAAAAGAATTTCATGATCCCTTGGCATAGGATTGAGAGCCGGTTCCCCCAGATAAACTAGATGTTAAGGGATGGGACCTACCCTCAGCCAAACAAAAACTCTTCTTCCCTGAAAACTGGGAACCTCGAACCCGAAATGTGTTTTGTAAAAAATCATGATGAATCCCCTCTCGTGACGATCCGGTTCTAGACAACGTCCTCTTAGTGAACTCTTCCCTCGCAAACTCCTCATGATATGTCTTAAGCATAAATGAGGTGACCTGGCGCTGTATCTCTAGATGCAAAGCCTCTTCAAAATGACTCACCCTAGCCACTTAATTTGAAAATAGATCCGAATCATATCGTAAAAGGTTCTTGAAATGGATTCCAAAACTCACACACTATAGATCCCCTATAAAAGGGTAAGAAGCTCCTGGTGACTATTTACCTTCATGGTCAAAGAAAGAAACTTGACTTGAAACTTGTCTCGAAACACCTCCCATGAGATCGCTAACTTCCCATGATCTCGGTGGAACATGAACCACCACTACCTCACTGATCCACATAGCATCATCACAACCAAATACACCCAGTGCTCCTTCTGAGCACGGATCAAACTGAAGGCTATCTCAACCTCCTCCAACAAGTCCTCTGTGACTGCATCTGAAATAGATCCCTCAAACATCTGTAGAATCCGACACTGAAACTCACAGAGTGTCCCCTCCAAGTGTCATCATCTTCAACCTCTACCCTACAGTGATCTATTAGCACAACCTTCTAGACATCTTTTATTCGAACCTAATGAGGAAGTCGACCTAGAGCCATACCTACAAAATAAAAAATAGTTAGAGCTCCTAAACCTGGAATATAGAAGGCTTGATATTAATTAATTAATTGTTTTCTTTTATTCATGTTAGGTTAACCTATCCCAAGGTCTAGCCATTAAAACAAAGGCACAAAGAATAGCGATGCATGATCCTTTCATAGTTCTCTACCCTACAACTAGTATCACATCCTTTAGTAGCAACTGAAGACATAAAGGTCCGTGCATCAGATCATAGGGATCCCTAAATGCCTATGCCTTAGTTAGTTTTCGGTATTTACATCACTTTATAAACTTGAATTACACCATTTCTCTACTAACCCATGAAACCTCACCTGTGTGTGACACCAAATTCCATCCTATCCCTCAACCAGAGGCTTTTATACCACTCTATAAAAACCCCCTCCCCAAATGGTGTACCACTCCTTGGTCGAAAAAGTTATAAGGGGGATAATAACCCCCCGAGTCTAGCCTCCTTTAGGCCCTGGGTTGGTGACTAGCACTGAGGGTTTAGTAAACACACAAATGAGAGGAATTACCCTCTAAGAGAACACATGCGGAAGAGAGAGACAAGATAGACACCAATAAACTCCAACTCAGACTTTAATATTAAAGAAAACCTAAGTACACATATGTAATTTCATGCAAAACTACTACGACTAAAAGGGAAAACAACAATTAGAAAAAGAATGTGAAAACATCAGCAACCATGAAGCCCGAATAGCTCCTGCAACCCTAAGTTAGTAGTAACCAGTTTGATATCCAACTTGCTCCAAGTGAAATGAAAAATAGTTATACATACGTAGGGTGAGTATAGTAGTATAACCAGTTGGATCCCCTCTAGAGCCTCTCATGCAAATGTAAAGAAAGCGTGCTAAAGCACAATGAACAACAAGTGGAACTAACTCATCACCTAAACTAGTATACTATGTTTCCAAAAATCACCACTGATATTGCCACCAATTATCACATACAAGAGTATATAACACAATAAAGAGTATCAAGGGTACCACACCAATACTTCCCCACTACATTTCTGCTTTTCCCCAACGTCGCACATCCTAAGCCATCTCCCTTAAAAAAGGATTTCCCGAAAACACTTGGGAGAAGCACCACAACATGAACCTCGTACAACACAACTACCACATCCTCATAACCAAAGCAACCAGGTAGTTTTTGAGAGACACCAACACTTTCATAACATGTATCATTTGTTGGGTATTAAATCTCAAGACATTATAACCCATACACCGAGTAAGGATCATCATGTTATCACAACCTATACACATTACACATATAGTAGTCCATAGGAAACTATATCCAGAATATATGTGTGTGAATAACCACAAGCCATTACAGTTCTATACACACATATATAGGAAAGACTAACCTTTGTGCCTACCAGCACAAGTAACTACCAAGAGAAGAGAGTGGGGAAAAAGGGGGTAGTCAGCCATCCGTCCTCTCATCAGTATGTTGGGGAAAACACCCCCAGGGATCAAAATTCCAAGGGTGTTAGTTGCTTCAAATGAAGGGGTGGAGTAGCATATAGAATCCCAAAAAGTTTAGAATATACTATAGCTCACAAACACAATATGGGAATAACCTATTCTCAGACTCAACTGCAGCTAATGTCTCTCAGACTCCGAGATTCCACTTTTAAGACTAGGTATCCTATAAGTAGACAACCATATAAAGAGATTTATTAAATAAATTCATTCAATTTTTATCAGTTGCACTTTACATTAATTAATTCTTTTGACAATAATTAACGATTAACCATTCCACATTTTATTTCATTAGCATTACATCCAAAGTCCACAGTTCCTTTAAATTGAAAGCTTAGTATTGGGTCGCATCCAGCTCTAACCCCATGGGTTAACATCATTTATTCAATAATTTATTAACATCATTATTAATTTCACTTATTCCCAAGAATTCTAGAAAAACATTATAAGATACAAGACACAAGGGGGCTCAACATAGTCGGTAGTTGAACTACCCATCAAGTCTTTTCCACCTATAACAAGAGTTTAGAACCATCCTCCCTAAAGAATCTAAACATAGAAAGAACATGGTATACCCCAAATGTCTTCACCCCTTTTTGGAAGGAGGGTAAGAAAAATCGGCTACCTTGAGCAGTGTGTAAATTAAAACAGATAAACAGCCAAAAAGATTCAGTAAGCATCCAAACTTTCTCATCTAACCCATTTCATCATCTCTGGTGTCCTCCCTGAAACCCACATACATAAACCGATTAATCTCTCCATTATAGGAGTAAACAACTACTACAACCAATGAGCCTCCTACCCCCACATTTCACAATTTCTATCCAAGCTCACATCACAACACAAACAGTAGGAAAAAAATCATATCAACTGGGTTCTTGGCCCTTAAACAAGGCATTATTCCTTTACATGAAATGAGCACTCATAGCTCCAAGTATAAGGCTCTAGTATTTTACAAGAAAGAGGGTAACTCATAACCATACGAGGAATTATATTTTATCAAACAACCGATTATTTCATCCATATTGAATTAATCGGTTCATTAATAGTAGGTTCCAACTATAGACAACCAAAATAGAAATCTATCATAGCTACCAAAAATTCATTAAACAATTAATTTGACATTACTGCAAACAACAAGAACCAACATGCTTCAGGTTTAACAACTAATTGAATTGAACATACACATCGACATCAATTTGATTGAAATAAAATTACAACAACAATAACCATATTCATTTACATACCTCTTTACCTTTATCCAATTAATTATCATTTAATTCCAGCTTTATCTTCTTTACCAATTTCATCAATAATAACATGCTAACAAGAAAATAATGGATATCACCCTACCTAGAAAATCAACAGGAAAACCATTATCACGGTGTAAAGAAAAAAATACAATCAAACCAATTCCTTTAATCTGGTTCATGTATTTAATTAGGTCAATTCAATTGTAATCCAAAGGGATAAATATTTCCAACTCTACAATTGCACATAAATAATTAGAGAATCACAAAATCCCAAAACTCAAAAGGTTTCTGAAGTTCTTCACTCAAGAAAGGATCAAAGCAGCATATCACAATCACCTTCTCTAAAACAAATGCATCCACCCGATGATGTTGCAACAAAACTACATTGAAAACAACCAAATAAAACTCCCATAAAACCATGGAGATCAAGTGAAATAGCATTGAAAAGAGGAATGGGAGAAAATTGATAGAATAAAACCAAATAATGGAGGTATATATTACCTTGGATCAAAGAAGGATTGAAGAAGGAATCCCAAGATCGATCCTAGATGAAGAGATCTCTAAAATTCCACAGAGTGGTCTGCTGGGTCACCTAGGATGAGAGGGAAGGAAACCTTAGTCGTAGGGTTTGAAAAACCTGAGCGACTGATATGTTTTTAAAACATACATCGGTGGGCCAGTACACGACATGTACTTCTCCACCACATCGTGTACTGCCTTGGGTTCAACTTTCATAGAAAACACATCGCCTCAACATTTATTTTATTTTTCAAAACCCAAAACTATGAACGTCATGTACCCCTTGGTAACATAGTGTAACCTCAATGTTTACAAATTCTTGTGAACAAACTCCTCCAAACTTCCTCCTAGCCTTCTCCGATTACCTTGGTCTTGGAAAAAACATAAAGGGTCGATCCAGACAGACCTGCACCCTTATATGAGTAAAGAGTAAAAAATGTGCAAAACCCTAGCTAACCAAAACTAGAACAAGTGTATACCTAAGGTGGGAAAATATCTATGAAAGGGAAAGTATGAGCAGACACGGAGGAGCATATATATCATGGTGGGGAACTAAGAAAAGGAAAATCAAGGATAGAGTGAGGTGACACTAACAAGGAGGACCATGGAAGTATTGCAAGGAGACATCAATAGAGTTAATGATTAGGTGTGGAGAATCCTATATAATATAGAATATACTAAAACATTTAGGAAATTTATAAGGGATTTGATGTAATAAGAACACTATTCATCTTAAGTGAAATGTGTGTGGAAATGTAATAATATAATGCCTTCGATCTCATTATCTTCATCGCCGCTAGGGATAGCATAGATTTTGTGCGTCACCTGTTTTTAACATTCCATGTAACACTATTTACATGGAGGAGGGATCTTGATAAGGACCAAAAAACCTCTATAAAGTGTCATTGATATCATAAACACCAGGGGATCCATGCAAGGAGATCTAATAAACCTACAACCACTGTGATGAAGTTACATATCATGCCTACCGAGTCGCACCACATTGACTATTGTTAATGATTTAAAAATAATTTTTGAACGGTGTTAGTGAGTTTTTAATATTAGTTTTTACAGGGAACAATAATAAGTAAGATAGTTTCCTTTATTTAATTTTGGAAGAAATTATTATATCGTGAGTGAATGAAGTGGTGTCATGTTGTCTATCTATATGAAAACTACATGCATCATGGGTTTTCAATAATGCTATCATGTCACATGGTTTGTTTTAACAACTATGAGGATGAAGGTAAATCTTATGTAGTTGGGCTTCAAATTTCTTGATGGATAAATGGTACCTATCATAGAATAGATGAACGAGTTTGTGCTATGCATATATAGAAATATAATTGAGAATGTAAAGTCCCCGACCCTTATATCCCAGGGTTGGTGGTTACTTTATTACATTGGTACATGATATAGGGAATCACATCTCGAAGGACTAAATAATTTTTTAGTGTTGGTAAACTTGATTCATAATTGAATATAATATTACATTTGAAAACAAAAAATGTAACATAGTATTTTCTATGAGGACGCCATTATTTCCTCTAGCACATCCATGTATATCAATCATAGTACACTTCCTAGAATCCCAAGGAATTGAAAAAAACTAAATGGTGGGATTATATTCTTATTACGGGCTATGTACAATGAATTCTATCTTGAATAAATAATACACTATCAATATAGAAAGATAAATAACTAAAAAAATCAATTTATTCTATAACTGGAGCATGAAGAATAATATGGCATGAATATATAATGATCAAATAAATATATAGAAATAATTAAATGAGATTAAAAATTACACATGGATATAATAATTATTAAAATAATCACATGGAAATGAATAAATTATTTTATAATAATGGAATGCATAATTTCAGACATTTGAAAATTATCTTTGAAGCATTGTATCAAGTCATAAACAAATATAGTCAAGGCCTAATGTTGAGAGATCTACATAATGGGTAAGGCCTAGAAAAAATATCCAATCTATTTTGTCTCATGATACTTAATTAAACATCAAGGGGATTTATAATTTTGGGTTCCCCTAATCACTAAATAAGTCTAATGCAGTCATCATTTGAATAAATAATACAACCTAATAAATATTCCTTAAAAATAAGTAAATGTCCATATTGGATAAACTAGAATAGATAATTTTAATACTTTACAAAGTAATAATAATCCTAAACCATCCATAAAAATATATTGGGCATTATCTTTGGATTATATATTCATTAATTAATAATATTCAATAAATGATACTGACCTAAATGAAATTACTCTTAAAATATATCATCAAAATTTATTTAGGGAAATACCTGAGTTCAATTTGAAATCACTTATTTAAAATCTAAAAATTTACAAAATATTTAAGAAAAAATATTCAACTCTGGGTAATTCTATTCATGTCATGTAAGCTATAAAACATTCATTTCACACTTTTGTAAGAAAAGTAAAAAAGTACCTCATTAAAAAAAATAAGAATATTACTTTTAAAACATTTGTATAATTAAAAAATTATTAAAATTTATTTAATGAATCATTTTATATTATTAAAATACTCTTTAAAAAATTTTATGGAAAATATTGAAATATAGGAAAAGGATTCCCAATTTGGTAGAAAAACATATTTATTTTTCCATAAAAACAGGATTTTGGTGTATTGAGTAAATGAAGAGTAAAAAGTAAAATGAAAACTTTTAATTTATATTAATTTATATAGGATAATAGAATATATTGTTTTTAAGGGATCAAGATAAAATAATTCCCTTAGTTGATACTTAAACACAAACAATCCCAAATAATGATGAGATTTTGAAATAAACCCTTACCGCTTTGGTATCATTTGAATCATAGAACCCATGAAATAAATAACATAAAATTAAACATTAAATAAAATTAATATAAATATATTTATTATATACCATTAAAAAGGGGTAGTAGATACACCTTATAAAATAATATAGGTGTAAAATATAACATATATCCTAAATAAGATAATTTGAGATGAAGAACCCTTAGCTCAGGTATGACTTACATTGTTTGTATTTAACCTTAATTTATAATAAATATAGATTTATTTTACATATATTACATAAAAATAACCATATATCATACAATATATGATTTAATTCTAATGTTTTGTATCCCATTTATTAATAATTATTTATTAAAATCACTGTTTTGGGTGATAACTGCTTCATTTTTCATGTATATTATGGTTCGGTAGTTTAGGTCCTTATAATTTTATCATCATTCCATCATATACATAATTTTAATCATGATATAAATATAATATATATTCATTATATATATATAGATTTGTCCATAAAATGTAGAGATAGAAAAATGAATTGCACCATTTATGGAGATTGTAGGACATACCTACTCATGAATGTTGTTTTTAATTTTCTATGGATGGAAAAAAGAAAGGTAAATAATAATTAAAACTTATATAACAATTATTATTTCATATATATCTTATATATTAATTAAATATATCATTATTACCATCTATTTAAAGCATAAATGGAAAATGAATCACATCACTTCATGGAAGTGGTAGTCTACATTTATACATGAGCGATGTTATCATTTTCCAATAGATTGGAAGGTAATAAGGTATATTTGATATTTTAATTCCAGAACAATAACTATTTCATTTATATAAAATATAAATATTAAAACCATGATAATACCCATAAATAAAATATGGGGATAAAAATTGAATTATATCGCTATGTTGAGACTATAATTCATGCGTACATAAAAGAGATACTTTCACATCACATTTGATGAAAAAGAGGGTGGGTAATGGTGGTTTCAAAATCATAGTAAAATTTAAGTATATTTAAAATAATTAATTTGTTATTTTATGATCAATACTAAATATTTATAGGAGGTATAAGAATAAATAAATTAAAATCTGTTTGGTATGACGATTACCTATTTTTCGGGATACATCCATTAAATATTTTCTTATAGAACCTAGGGTTGGTATTTTGGGAATTAAATAACCGATTAACTTGTATAAATATTTTCATAATATAAATTATCATTTATTGGTGAATATAAATTGATTAATGTGGTGTAAAGAAAAGTGGGAAGGGGTGTCCTTTTATAAGTGAGGGGAGGGGCACTCTTGAAATTTATTAAAATATTATAATATAAAAACTTCATTTTCATGAAACATTACTCAAAATTGAAATATATTCAAAGATAAGGTATTATATGATATAACTATCATCATAAAATAAAATTTGGATAGGTTTATGTGATATTTTAAACCTTATCATTAGGTTTAACCTCTTAGTTAACCAATTTAATCTTTTTAAGGCGATAACCCCCTTTTCAATCTTAAAGGGTTAAAATTTTAATTATAATATAAACTTTTTTATATAAATAGATAAGTTATTTAATTACTGACCATGTATTATCATCATTCTACTATTTATATTTTTATGATTTTTAAATAATTTAATAATGTTTTGTTTCATAAAATATCATTAATGTCATTTTTAACGCTATTCAATAATTTGACTTTAAATAAATAAAGAATAATATATAATTTGAATATAAACCATTGAAACATATATTATTTTTCATATTTATCTAAAAATTTTATGGATAATAATAATTCATCCAAATTTTATTACCTTTATTATTTTTAATATCATTTATATCATTTTTCTATTAATTGAATAAATACTATATCGGTGTTACATAAGCATTTGAGGTAATTATTTAATCACTAAGTATTATTAATAAAAAAATGATAAAAAATTAATTAATATTTAAAATAAACATATATAACCAAATAAAAGTGGTTTTTATCCCAATAAAAAATTATTATTGATATTAAAAGCAAGAGAGTGACATTTTGGAATTTATCTTTTACATTAATATTATGAAGGTAAAAATCAAATAAATATGGAACCAAGTTGAAATATTTTCTAATTTTTGATATAAATGGTATAAATACACTCATTAACTTGGGTAAATAAAAGTTTTAGAGTAAATTCTTAGTCCCTATCATAATATTTTTAACCTTAATTACACGATTTAACCATACATTGGTGATAACTATTTACTATGGTTACTATACATAATGAACAAAAATGTAAGGGAAATATTTAAAAAATTTCTGTCTAATTATTCTAAATATTTAACCACTTTTTAATTACTTAATTATATAAGATTTATATATTTATTTAATATTAGAACACAAAATGCAATGAAAAACAGTTTTTCTGAAAAATAGCTTTTCAAGTGTAGAAATATTTAAAAAAAAATTATACCATAAAATTGATTCTAATGAACATAATTAGATTATAAATAATATAATAGAACTAATTTTATTTTTATACTATTTTAAAATAAAATGGTACTCTTCAAATTCTTGAAACAAAATACAGTATTTAATAAAAAGATGTTTTTTTCACTATTCACTGGGAAATCAATATTTTCATAAAAATATGAAAAATTAAACATAATATAATTTTTATATTAGGATTAAAAAATGATATTATTTTTAATAAATAAAATTTCTAAAAGTTACAAAACTTAATTTTAATACTTATAAAAATCAATAAAAAATATTTTTTAAGAAAACATGTTTTTAAAGAATAAAATGACTTTACTAAAAATTGAGTTATCAATTCATAAGAACAAATCAATATATTCTTATTGAGAAATAATTTTATATATTTTTATTAATGAGGTTAATCCTATTCATACCCACCAATTTAATGGATACATTTTAGCTGTTACAGTTAAATAATTATATTATTTGGTTAGCTTAAGCTCGATGTTGTGTGCCGTATACACTATAGAAACAAGTGTTCTTTTTTAAAATAAATGGGAGTTAAATTTTACATATTTTAATAAATATATTTCTCTGAATTTGAAATTTATCTTGATAATAAAGGGTTTCACATTGGAAAATTATTATTTTTTAAAACCCCCAATGTAAAAATCATTAATAAAACATCCTATTAAAAAGATAGAAAGGGAAATATAAAGGCTATATACAAAAAAACAAAACTAGGTTTAAAAATAGGATAACATTAGTGGGATTTGGAAATATTAATATATAATTGAAAAATAATTTATAAGTAATAATAGAGAGTGATAGTAAACATGATTAGGAGAAAGTTAACAACCAAAAATCCATAAATTTGTGATTGGTGAAAAGACCATTGATTTATCTAAAATAAAGGTAAGAGTATAATTTTTTTCAAGATACTTTAATAAATATGTGGGATTATTATACTATTAAGATAAATAATTCAATAAAATATTATTACTTGATATTATTCTATTTTGTAAACATAATTTCATCCTATGTTTATGCTTCGATTAATTTCCACATTAAATATTACTCAAAAAATGAATATTCAAGATGAATTTTTCATTATTGAAGTACTAAAATTAACATTTAATAGAACATAAGGTACATATGATAATAACAAGTATTTCTATTTATCTCTAAATATATAACAAAGCCAAAATGTTTTGAATATGTTATACAATATAAAACATTAATTTCTAAAACATCAACTGCAATACACATAGTTTAACATAATCCTTTATATAAATACATATCTTTAATACCATTTCAAAATATGTATAACAAAATTAAAAATAAAAAAAGTAGAAGGAAGTTCTATGAATTTCTAAAATATACTTAATATTTATTCCCCAACCAATATATAATATCTCTTAATGTCACATACTAAATATGTGAATACCTTGATCATATATTCTCTTAAGACATGATCATAACATAAATCACCAAAAAAACATAATGATAGAATGAATGATTCCAAAAATAAACTATATTCTTATTTCTTAAATAAAATATCAGATTATTTATTATAATCTAAAAATCCAAATGTCTGTTAAAATTCAATAAAGATAGCATCAAATTACTAATAAATTGTAGGGTCACCAATATTATCCAATATACCCTGTCAATATCACTCATCTCTTTATCACAATTATACATTATTATCTTAGCATAAAGTACATATTATGTGTTTTATTTCCCCAAATCATGTGTTTTTCTACAAAATAACACCTTACTATTAAATCACTTTTCTTGTTCATCATTACCATTCAAAAAATTCTTTCAAATACTTAAGGTAGACTTACTATATATATCAATCATTAGATCATTAATGATTCTTATAAATAAAATATTATTGATGTAACACTACCAAAACATAATTATTAAATATAAATACATAGAAACTTCAGTGCTTCTAATTCAATGATTGACATGGAATTTTTCCTTACATGGGGTAGGATTTAATACTTGGATTAAATAATTGAATCAGAAAACTACCATATTCCTCCCACATAATACATTGAAATACTTTTAAATCCCTTGCTTTAGGACTATTATTTTCACCCAGAAAACATATTCCTCTTTATTTGAGACATTAATTAGTGCGTATCTTTCTCCATTTCTAACATGATAGAAATTAAGAATTCTTTCCTCCAATGTCTCCACCACCTGATATCTTAGTAAACTATATCATTATCTTCTTTGGTGATTCCAAGAGTTGGTTAAGGTGAATGTTTTTAATCATATATCACTTCAACTAATTTTTAATTTTCACAATATCATTCACTCTATACACTATCCTATTTATTCCCATAATCTCTACATTTTCATAAATATTCAACATTAACATGGATACTTTTGGTTCCAACAGTCAATTAGAAAAAAAAAACCATAGTATGAGAAAAAATAATAACCGTGGGAAACTGCACAATCATGAAACAAATTATTAGGATGTCTAAATAATGTCACTTTCCTATCAATCTAATACACCTTAGTTTTAACTTAGTTTAATCATGGTCATAATCTATTAAATTCTCTTATAATGGTTCCCAAATAAAAATGTGAATTAACCCAAGCATATCCCCTATGATTGTAAAACTAGGTGAGTAGTAAGGGGACACTAACAATGAATTAGAATGATAAATGTGATATAGTTGATCAAATCTTTTCAGGGTTATCACCCCCAGATGCATCTTTACCAAAACCATATCCTCTTATAGTATCTAGAAAGGGATTTATTTATAGGAAAACCACATAATATATACCTTACCAAAATTTTAGGATTCTATACTATACTTAGACTTATCCTCAAAGTAATTCATTGAGTAATGTTCCTTATTATATGTTTTCCTAAATCTAGTCCCCAAGGTTTCTACTAAACTTCCTACAATACCAAATAAAACGACCTCAACCCTAGTAGCCCATATTCGGTGGTTATTTTATTATATTGGTTATAAGATACAAGGAAACTGTAATCAACCAAACCTCACCGATCCATTATTTTGTAAAAATACAGTCTTTGAAGTGTTTTGGGAGCTCAAGGTGACTCATCTCAAGAGTTTACTAAATTTATAGTTTTTCCAACAGTAACTCACAACGGTTATTTATAGCGGTGAGTTTCAATGGTTAGTCTCAGCAGTGAGTCACAATGGTGAGTCGTAGTAGTGAGTCACAAAAGTAGATCATAGTAGTGAATTTTACTGGTAGCTCACATGGGTGACTCGCACTGGTGACTCACACTAGTATCTCATGAATGGTATCTCGTACTAATGAATCATCCACCGATGACTCACACCGGTGTCTTGCACCAGTAGCTCACACTGATGACTCATTCACTAGTTAATCACACCGGTAGTTCACATAGGTGACTCATCCACCAATGAATTAAATCGATCACTCATATCGGTAGCTCGCACTAGTGACTCATTTCAATCAATTTTTCAAAATTCCAAAATTTACCCATTTTTTCCAGTATCTCCCCTTTTAGTTTTTCTTGACATAAAATGAATTTAATTCCATATTTAATAGTTTATGGATCCATTTTGAATCATATCTATCTTCTAAGAACCTGAAGCATACTTTGAATTTTAAATTGTGTGGTCTTGGTCTAAATCCACCTTTAATGGATTTTAAAAACCATTTCTCCCATTGATTTTGGATATGGAATTTCTAAAGATGAGATCTTATCTTCCTTTTGTGTTCTAATTTTCAATTGATACGAAACATCCCCAGAACCCTTCTTCCCCAAGGAGTCATGTGTTTGTGCTTTTTCCTTTGGACAGAGTTTTCCCGCTAGAGTTTTTCTACAGCATATGGGCCCTTTCTTTGTCACATTAAAGAAGTGATGATCGATTCTTCTTCTAGGTTGGATTCCCTTAATCTTTATTAATTTTGTATCATGTGTAGTGGGTATATGAATAAATCCTTGTGAACATAGTTGAACCCAAATTCAATAAAGATAATCAAATCAGTTTAAAATCAACAAACAAGGGATAAGGAAAGTGATGTATGGTCATACTTCTTTTTTGATATTTCTTATCAATGTTGTGAATTGTATGGGATATAAATCCAATGAAAATCATTTCCATTGGGTGTCTTTATTTTCACATGAGATAGTTACTGAATACATATATTTTTTTCCTTGAAAACATTTATATAAAAAAATTTAGCCATGTATACATGGAAAATAAATGGACTCCCATGGATCAAACTGTTTCTATGGAAACCCCTGAAATAAAAAAGTGAAATTAATGAATGGATGACTTATTAAATATGAATATGAATTTCATTGGTTCGTGTGGTGGTGTGTTGTGTGTGGAATTATTCTAACTTATGTTATAGTAGGGTTGTGGGTAGGGATGTGTGGTGTGGGGTGGTTTGGGTGGTTAAATGGAATCTCAAGTTGAGAGATTGTTTAATTGTGTAATGAATGGGAAGTGTAGTACTATAGGGATATGATCAAGTTGTGTGGTTATCTGTTGTTGTATACCTCTATGATTTCGGGGTTCCCTCTATTAAGGGGATGGATTAGGTGGAATGACATTAAATAATGATGATAGTTTTGGTTGGTATCATTATTTTACCCCAATTTCCTCTATGAGTAGCATGCAAAAAGATTCATCTCATGTTTCAAGATCGAAATATGTTTTAGCATGGATGGGTGTTAACAAAGTGTGAATATGAAGTGTGTTAAACTAGTAGGACCTTCAACTTCTGAAATGACTATGGTGGTATTGACTATTTTGTTCTTATTTCATGTTGTTCTTAATAGTTTCCCGAGTTATTGATGGAATGATTAAAAAAATTTCTAAATAAATAATGGGATTTTTTTATTTGACTTCGATGGGGTATGGATTGAGTTTGTGGCTGGTCGTGTCATTGTGAATTTAGAGGTAGAAAAAAAGGTGATGCGTGGTGATTAAGTTGTTTCTTGAAAACTGCTAGGTTAGGTTGAGTGGATGGTATTATATTTGTATATAATTATATTTTTCTTGTGATTTCTATATGCACTCCACCCTAGTTGATAACTATGTGCTAAAAACCCTCATTATCATGGGAGAGGGTGTCTTTACCAAACATCTCAGTGGGAGGATGGATGGATAACCACTTCCTCTTCTCTGCTCCCACTTCCATGTGGTGATAGCCCAAGATTCTTCACGACGGTTGTGGTTCAAGAGGCCCAGGTGGGTGTGGTCGAGTTGTGTTTCCCATGTGTCTTCGGGATGAGAAATGTTGTGGTTGTGGACTAGGTTTCTGCGAGTGGGATGTGTTGTGTTTATGGCCGAAGTGTCTACAAGAAAGTTGTGTTGTGGTTTTGAGGCCTAGGTGTGTGCAGGCGGGATGTTTTTGATATGTTCAGAAGATGTGGGAATCTATGACATTTTCTATTAGGGGGTGAGAGTGGAAAATTAGTGGGAAAGTGGTGCTGGGTACCTTATCATCAATGCACATAATATATTACTTTACTTGATGTGAGTTATTTGGTGATAATTCCTTGGTGTGGTGGGGATGGTTAGTATACCATGTTAGGTGTTGTTGGCAGTTCATTTTTGGCACCGAGGAATTAGTATGATTCTCTCACTTTTTCATGAGAGATTTTGGTTTTCCTAATGAGTATACTTGTTTGATAACACTATGTATATAACCCTCTTTCATGTTTCTAGAAGGATTACGTGGACCGTGCCTGGAATTAATAGCTCATACTTTGGGATAGTTTCCATGTCACTGCTTAGCTTTACTTGTGATATTTACTTTGGAGTTTTATTGCATTTTAATAGTTTTATTTTAAACTTTCATGTGGGATGGATTTTAGATTTATTTATATATATACATATATCTTGGAGTTATTTTGGGGTGGGACATCTTATATTCTGATATTGTTTCTTTAAAAAGGGAAATTCCTTCCATTTTATGAGATTGTATACCCTTGGTTATGGTCACCACCCTCGGGCCTACTAGAGGTGGAAGTTGGGGGCGATTATCTCTCTTTTTCCATTTCCATCTCAGGAGGGGCATATTTGGTGGGATAAGATCGTGATATAATGGTATCAAAGGATATTTTAGGGATATATGATGGAGTTTGGGGTAAGGCATAAAGACGATTTCATGGGTTGGTAGGGAAATAGTGTACAGTGATCTTGGTGTGTGACATAGGGTAGGTAAGACTGGATAGGACACATGATTTTAGGGGCCCCCATGATCAGATGTAGGATATCTGAGCCTACCAAATGACCAAGTGAGGCTACACCGTTTGTAGTGTAGAGACCTAAGAAAGGTAAATGCATCATAATGACCTATGTTCTTGTTTAAATTGGGTTTTGGGAAATTTTAAATGAATAATGAGTTAAGGAAGTTAAAATGAATTTTAATAAAGTTCCATAATATCCAGGCTTACAGATTAAATTTTACCATTTAAGCTATGGAACCTGGTCATCATCTATGTGTGGATCTAGTAGTTGAGGCTCAACAGGCTGACCGATTGATCGGTGGAGGGGTTATCCATTGGAGGAGGAAGACTAGTGGTATAGAAAGTTATGTGTTGTACAGTGATAGGCCTTTGGAAATTATGAGTGTAGTATTTTAGATATAGAGATAGAGAGATGTCTCTAGGATCTTCAGATCCCCTTCAGTTTGATCTGGGCTCCGACAGAGTACTGGTTTCCTTTGGTAGTGAGCTAGATGTAGGGAGAAATGCATTAGTGGTTGACACTGTACATGGAGGGAGGAAGGAGGTTGATGTTCTATGGGATGATTCTGAGATGGACTAATGAGATAAAGTCCTTTCATTGACCATGGAGGCTGAGAAGAGGTAGGAATTACTCTCCCTCCATTAAGGGAGTATGTTAGTATGAGAGATGGGGATTAGCTTCAAGGATCTCCCCAATTTTCCCCGATTCTCTCTCCTGGTTAGGAGTCTCATGAGAGACACCTAGAAAAGTCACTTCGTCCTCCTATCAAGTATGAAGTTACTCAATTTACATTTCTTATTTACTTGAAGGTTCATAAGAAATCATAAGTGATTAAGAATATTCACTCGTTAGGAGGTCTACCATGAGTGGGGATCCAATAGGGTTCTTTGAGAGGCAAGGCAGACAGTAGTAAATCTCATGTTCCAGAGCCTTCAAGGTTTTGCCTAGTGGGGAGTCTACCTTAGTAGTTTCCATTTAATCTATATCGTCCTTGTCAATTTTCTATAATATTGAGGTAGATGTGTTTTCTTTGTGGGGTTCACAACTATCTCTAGAATCACGGTCCAGTTGCCATTCGAGATCAGTATGGTGGAGGTGGAAAGGCTCTATTCCAACCACAACATTAGATTCCAACAAGGTCATTTCTGAAGTAGGGACACCATGGTAAAGATCCACCAAGTAGAGATAGAGCAGGTAGAGGCCAACCTTAGGGTGTTCCTCAGGGACCTCGACCCAAGAGTGGTCATGGTGGAAATTAGTAGTAGAGGGGTAGAGGAGATGGGCATGGTCAATTGCACACAATGGTGGTAGAAGTTCTGGCTGGACCATAGATCGTTATGGGTACGATCAGCTTGTTTAGTACCCTTGCTTGTGCTTTTTTTGATTCAGTAGCTTTTCACTCCTTTTTTTCACCCTATCTAGACCATTTTTTAGGAATAGACATTGAGATGATTCTTGTACCTCTGGTGTTGAGTACGCCAATATTATGTCAAACTAGCTTGTTTGATGTGTATCAGGGATGTATAATGATGATGTAATCTCATCAGTATCATGTGGATATTTTCATGCTATAGATGCAGCTATACGATGTCAGTCTCAACATCTAATTATGGTATTTCGTGCCTACTATTATCAACTTATTATAGAGAAGAGTCATTTTTTCATATGTGTATGGACAACATGTAGCTTTTGTTGCCGAGTAGAGTTGTCAAGTGGGTAGTTGGAATATAGAGCCTCTTCTTTCCATGTTAGATAATCTGTTAGTGGAATCAAAAGATGTTGGGATAGTGGGGGTTCCCAAAGTTTAAGGGGGGGGGGGGGGGGGGTTCCTCGATGTTTTTTCCAAGGAGGTTATGACTCTACACCCTTGACGTAACATTCTTGTCAGAATATACTTACAACTCGATGCTTCTCCAATATTTATGTATACTTATCAAATGAAACCCTATAAGTTGCGAGAGAAAAGGATTCAGATTGATGACCAGATTAAGAAGGGATTTATATGGCCTAGTCTGTTGCCATGGGGTGCTCTCATATTGTTTTTAAAGAAAGTGGATGATGGTCTGAGGTAGTGCATAGGCTAACAGAGGTTGAACTGGGTAACTATCAAGAACCTTTACCCCCTTCTAAGGATATACAATCTTTTGGACTAGATGAGTGGGGAAAATTGGTTTTCATAGATCAATATGTGGTCTGGATATCATCAGTTGAAGGTGAAGGAGGGTGATATCCTGAAGACTACTTTTAGATGCAGGTATGGGAGCTTCAAGTTCTTAGTCATGCCGTTTGGTGTTATTAATGAAGAAGTTGTGTTCATGGAACTTGTTAAATCCATATTTCATGAGTTCCTAGACCAGATCATTGTCATATTCATCAATGATATCCCGATCTTCTTAAAGTCATAGGAGGATCATACTAAGAATCCCAAGACTATATTGTAGGTTCTTAAACACCACCAACTCTATAAAAAGTTATACAAGAGAAAATTTAGGACATGGGATTGGAATTTACTTGGGAACGTGATGACTCAACAGGGTGTAGTAGCAAACCCATAAAAGGTTAAGGCAATTGTTTCATGGGAAGTTCCCATGAATGTGGTATAAGTTCACAGTTTCTTGGGTCTCACAGGCTATTACCCGAGGTTTGTACCAAATTTCTCTTGATTTGAAGCTTCATTGAATTCTATGAATAGAAAGGACCAATATTTTGTGTGGATTGAGTAGTTCCAGACAACATTCATCTAATTGAAGGGGAAGTTGGTCAGTGCCCCAGTGTTCTAGTTCCTTGAGGAAGGAGTGATGTTCGAAGTGTTTTGTGATGCATCCCACCTAGGATTGGGATGTGTCTTAATTTAGTAATGGTTAGTTATATCATATGGTTCTAGGGAGTTACATCCCCATGAATTTAACTATTCCACCAATGATCTAGAGCTAGTAGTGGTAATGTTTTCACCGATGTTGTTAGAGTGTTTTGTGGTCTTCACGGATGATAAGAGTTTTAGGTATATTTTTTTGAAGTTAGATCTAGACTTGTGATAATGGAGATGGATGGGGTTTCTTCAGGACTATGATTTTGATATCTCCAACACCTCATGAAAGGGGAATGTTTTGGATTATTATTTTAGTAGGAATTCTCAAAGGAGGTTGTTTGGGAATCTACGGATTCTTGAAAGGAAATAGAGTAGCTGGAAACCTTTCTCCTAGACGTGGGAATGGATGGTGGTAGAGGATATATTTTATAGATGACAATGAAGTCTTTTTATGATGCAGTAGGTGGAGGAGTCTCAGTGGGGAGACTCAGAGGTAGAGGTGATGCACGATCACATTAACTATGTTAATTCTCTAGAGGGATGGTCAAAGGATGATCAGAATTGGGTGATGTTCCATGGAAGACTATTTTTTCCTTTGGAGATGCATGAGGGAGTCCTCAGTGAGTTTCATAGGTCACCCTTAGGGGAACAACCAAGAGTTTCAAGATGTACCATGGCTTGAGGATGTAGTTTTGGTGACCTATGATAAAATGGGTAGTAGAGACATTTTTGGGAAAATTCTTAGTATTCCAATAGGTGAAGGATGAGAACAATGTTCCTGGTGGTTTGTTGCAGCAATTAGATGTCCATTAGTTGAAGTGGGATGATATCTCAATATATTTCATCACAGGGCTACCTATGTCTTAGGAAGTCTATGATACTATCTAGGTAATAGTGGATCGACTGATGAAATCATACCAATTCATAGCGATCAAGGAGTTTGATGTAGTTGATGCCTTGGAAAATAGGTATGTGGACGAGGTGTTGTGAATGCATGGAGTTCTAAGATCCATTGTCTCGGATCAAGATACACACTTTACCTCAAGATTCTGGAAGGGATTGTAGAATGCATTTGGCACTCAGTTACATCTCAACACTGCCTTCCACCCTCAGATAAATGGGCAGACTGAACATACTATCCAGACGATGGAGGAGATGTTGCAATCATGGTTCTTGGACTTTGACGGATCTTGGGTACGACAATTTCCCTTATTAGTGTAACTTATAATAATAACTATCACTATTCTATTGGCATGACTCCATTTGAGGAGTTGTACGAGATAATATTTCATTCACCGTTGTGCAGAACAATGGTTTTAGAGATATCTATTCTTGGTCCTGAGGTAGTGCAGAGCATGACAGAGAAGGTTTAGCTCATTTTTGAAAGGTTGAAGGTATCAAAATACTAGAAAAAGTCATATTCCAATCACAGGAGGAGGCCCTTGGAGTTTGAGGTTGGGGACCACATGTTCTTGATGGTTTCCCCTCGTCAAGGGCAGTGGAGGTTTGGAAGAGGGAGCAAGCTTTCCCCAAGGTTTATCGGACCCTTTGAGGTGTTGGGGCGAGTTGGCGAGGTGGAATACCAATTAGCACTGACAACATAGTTGGAGATGATCTATGATGTCTTCCATGCCTCCCAACCCCATCAGTATCTTCATGATGACTCCCATGTCATTGAATGTGGATTTTTGGATACCGAAGATGACATGACGTACATAGAGAGGCTTGTAGAGTTCTAAGATCACTGAGAGAAGGTGCTGCATGGGTGGACCATTCCTTTGGTTCATGTGTTGTGGATTGATGGTGGACATGATGAGTGTACCTGGGAGTGGGAATCATAGATTCTTGTGTAGTGCCCGAAGTTGTTTTTAGTTTTTCCTTAATCTATTTATTTTGGAAATGTAGTGTTTAAAATTTGTTAACTACAATATGGGTTTTTTCCTTGTTCCATAATGTGTGATGAAGTCCTGGCATGTGGAATAGGGAGGAAAAAATTCCTAATCGAGATGCATTTACTAAAATGCGATTAAACCAATGTGGAAAAGTTAGTGCCTCCCAAAGTAGATTGTATGTTGACAAAAAAAAACAGAATTCCATGATTCGTGTGTTTGGTATGAAATAGTTGTTATTCTTGTATAGTGTGTATTGTTTTCATTTGGGTTAGCATATATCATAGGAGGTGTTCTTGGATGGGGGGTTTTCCCCTCCATATTTCCAAAAACATAGGGTGGTATAATCATTGGACATTGATGTGTTTGGTTGTCAGTAGTGTTTCAAGTGTAGCGGGATACTTGAGAGATATCTCGTAGGGTGTTTTTTTAGAACCCTCTATCATCTGGGTTTTGTTTTAGCTTCTTGGGGGAGAGAATAGTTTGTTATGTATCTGATGTAATGTCCCGAACCTATCTGGTTCATTAATTTTTGAAAACACAGTCTTTGAAGAGTCATGGGGGGTTAAGGTAACTCATTTAAAGAGTTTAACAAATTTCCAATTTTTCCAATAGTAGATCTCAATGGTGGGTCACAATGGTGAGTCACAATGGTGTGTTGTAGTGGTGAGTCATAGTAGTGAGTTGCAACAGTAGGCCGCATCAATGAATCACATTAGTTTCTTGCACCGAAGTCTCATGCATTGGTGACTTGCACCGGTAGCTCATTAATGACAGCTCACACCGGTGACTCATCCACTGGTGAATCATACTGGTGACTCATACCAGTATCTCACACTGGTGACTCATCTACTGGTGACTCGCACAGGTAGCTCACACTAGTGAATGATCGACTGTTGACTCATTTCCAATAGTTTGTCAAGATTCTATAATTTCTCTAGTTTTTCCAATTTCACCCCATTAACATTTTCTTTGATGTAAAATGAATTTAATTCCATATTTAATGGTTTTTGGAGATGTTTTGAATCACATCTATCTTCTAAAGACCTAAATCTTCCTTTGACTTCCAAAACATGTGGTATTGGTCTAGATTTTCCTTCCATGGATTTTAAAAACCATTTATCTTGTTGATTTAGGATCCAAACATTCTAAAACTGAGATCTTCTCTTCCTTATGCATTATCCTTTTCTCCCGATACAAGAAATCCCTAGAACCCATCTTCCCCAAAGATTAATGTGTTTTTTCTATGGCTTTTGGACTGAGTTTTCCACTAGTGTTTTTTTGGTACATGTGTGCCCCTTCTATGTTGCATTAAGGATGTCCTGATTTCTTCCTCTTCTAGATATGATTCCCTTTGTCTTTCTTATTTGTTTATCATGTAGTGTCGGTATAAGAATATCTCCTTGTGAGTGTACTTGAAAAAAGATTCAATGAAGATAATCAAATTGGTTTAAAATTAAGAAATAGTGGCTGGGGAAAGTGATGTATGATCATACTACTTTATTGATATTTTTTTATAAATTTTGTGAATTATAAGGGATATACACGTACTGAAAATAGTTTCCATTTGGGATTTTTTGGCACATGAGATTGTTACTGAATGCATGTTGTTTTTTTTCCTTTACAAAATTTATCAGAAAAATTGTTTACCATGTATATCTACATAATAAATGGATGACCCTGGATAATACTGTTTCTGTTCTAACCCTTGAAATAACAAATTACAATTAAATAATGGATGACTTGTTAAATCTGAATATTCCTTGCCTTGGTTCTTATGGTGTTGTGCTATGTATGGGATTGTTTTGACTTCTTTTGTAGTATGGTTTTAGGTAGGGCTGTGTGATATGGTGTGGTTTTTGTTGTTAAATAGAATATTTGGTTGAGAGATTGATTGTGGAATGAATGGAAAGTGTTGCACAACAAGGCTGTGATTAGGTTTTGTAGTTATGTGTTGTTGTGTGCAGTTGTGAGTTGGGGGTTTACCCTACTGAGGGGATGGATTGGGTAGAATGAATTTGAATAATGTTGATGGTTGTGGTTGGTATGGGTATTTAACCTAGAGTTTATCCCTAAGTATAATGTAGAAAGAATCACCCAATTTTTCAGGATTGGTATATGTTTTAGTATGGATGGGTGTTAATGGAGCATAAATGAAAAGTGTTTCAAACTAGTAGATTATTCGCCTTATAAAATGACTATGGTGGTATAGAACATTTCAATATATTGCATGTTTCTGGATGTTCATAATAGTTTCCCAAGGTAGTGATAGAATGAATAAACAATTTTATAAATAAAGAATGGTTTTTGGTTATTTGAATTGGCTGGGGGTATGGATTGAGTTTGTGGCTTGTTGCGTGGTTGTGTATTTAGAGGCAGCAGCAAAGGTGAATCATGGTGACTTAGTCATTCGTTGAAAACCCCTAGGTTAGGCTGATTTATTGGTACTATATATATATATATATAGATATATAATTTTATTTTTCCTATGATTTCTATATACACCCCACCCTAGTTGATCACTATGTGCCGAATACCCCCATTGTCATGGGGGAGTGTGCCTTTCCCAAATATCCCATTGGGAGGATGGATGGATGGCCACCTTCTCTTCCTTACTCACTATTCCCAGTAGAGATAGCCTAAGATTATTCAGGGAGGTTATGGTTTGTGAGGCCAAGGTGTGTTTGGGAGATTTTGTTTCCCATGTGTCTTCGGGATGAGATGTGTTGTAGTTGTGGCCCAAGTGTCTATGAGTGGGATTTGTTGTGGTTGGGGCCCAAGTGTCTACAATAAGGATTTATTGTGGCCGTGAGGACCAGGTGTGTGCAGGCGGGATGTGGTTTGATATGTTTGAAAGAGGTATGAGAGCCAGGATATTAGCTATTAGATGTGAGAGTGGCTAATCAATGGGAAAATGGTGCAGGGTACTCTATCATCAATTTTCTTATTATATTAATTTACGTGACTTGTTTTATTTGGTGAGAGTGCCTTGGTGAGGTGGGGATGGTTAGTATGTCTTGTTAGGTCTAGTTGGTTCTACTTTTTTCTCACGGGAGAATTATTATGATTCTCTCACTTATGCATGTGAGACTTTGGTTTTCCTACTGAGTATACTTGTGTTGTCACCCTTTGTATATAAATAGCTTTCAAATTTATAAGAGTATTACATGGAACATGTTGGGGTTGAGTCAATAAGGTTTCCTTATGAATTTTCCATTCCTTTGTATTTTGAAAATCACAAACACTCTATCTCAAGGAAAATTTTATTTTCCCTATGTTTTTTATAAGGAAATTTTAACCTCACCCTGATTTTCCTTAATAAGGAAAATTTTCCTTCTCCAAGGAAAATTTATCCTGACCTGTATTTCATTATTCATGTATAAGTTTCTCTAAATCGAACTCTTTTTATTCCTAAGTGAAATATTCAGTTTCACATCTAAAAAATCAGAATTATATAAATACTTAGATATAGAGTATTCTGTTTTCTGGGTCATAATTAAGGTTCTGAATTCCTTAGAATTCGGACTCCAAATTCCACAAAATTCAGACTCTGAATTCTTTGAAATTCAGAATCCAAATTCTATGAAATTCAAATTTAAATTCTCTGAAATTTAGTATTCAAATTCTCTGAAATTCAGTTTCTGAATTCTATGAAATTCAGGTTCCAATCTGAAATTTAGAATCTGAATTCTCTGAAATTCATAATCCTAATTCTCTGAAATTAAGACTCCGGATTCCTTAGAATTTAGACTCCGAATTCCTTAGAATTCAGAATCTGAATTCATTATAATTGATACTATGAATTCCTTAGAATTTAAGTTATGAATTCCTTAGAATTCAGACTCTAAATTCATTAGAATTCAGACTCCAAATTCCTTATAATTCAGACTCCGAATTCCTTATAATTCAGACTCCAAATTCCTCAGAATTCAGACTCTAAAGTCTACAAAATTCTAATTCTAAATTCCTTGGAAACCAAAATCCGAATATCAATGTAATATAGACTCTGAATGTTTTCCACTTAGACTCTGAACTTTATTTTCCCTTAGAATACGAAAAATGAATTTTTTTGAGCAACATTATTTTACTTACTGTTGTTATAGTTATAAAATTATGTCATGCATTCTGTTTCTAACTAACTGTTGTTTGAGTGACACTTGTATAGGTCCCTTCGAGATTCAAGGAAATATATGGCCATTGGAGGAGGGAGCTGACCCTAGGGAAAATTCCTCTAAATAGGAGCTCCTTTGAACGAGCCCAAGATACAATTCTATAAATCTAAAGATTACATACTACTGACGTGATTTCTATAGAGAGAGACTCGCATGCTTTGTGCATACTAAACATCTTGTTCAGATTCCTTTGTGTGACTCTGATTGTTTCTTTGTACAATCAAGGGCTTCCGGGGATAAGAAGATAGAGGTTCTGACTACATTTAAGTTTGAGGACTTCTTTGGTATGGATAAAAAAGGTGCTGACTACCTTGAAGCTCGAGGGCTTGTGGGGATAACAAGACAGACTCTAATAATCTTATAGAGGGCTTACCCTGGTGCGGATAAGACATACTTTCTCGAAAGTATAAATCAAGGGACCTTTATCCAAGTTTGTTGGATACCCTAATCTTTGGGTTAAAAGATTTTATACCTATTACTTGTATTGTTTCAAGTTTGTTGTGTGCTGAATTTTGATTAATAAAGAAAGTATAACAATCTTTTACTTTATGGTACTTGTTTACTCTAATTTGTAAGATTCTATACGCTTTAAGGTAGAATATTTTTACTTACTTTTCATAAGTTTCATTTACAGAACCATTTTTCTAGAATCTAGCAAGTTTGTAGAACTAAGAGGTCTTGTGAATTTACCTTGTTTAACTTTGTTAAAAAATAGAAAGTTTTAACCAAATTTAAAAGTTATAAAGGAATTTCTTAAATGATACAATTTACCCCCTCTTGTATATTGAGAATCTACATCATATTTTGATCCTACAATTGGTTTCAGAGAAGGTCTATGAAATTATTGTATTCACATATAAGTTTTCTTTGTTCTATCTTTCCTTGCATAGGAATTTTATCCTTGTTTACAAACTTTTATTACTAATAATATTCTGTAGAATGTTATTTTGTTTAAGATGGTAGGAATGAATGTTGGTTTGACTGACAATCTTAATCCTACTAGACCACCTATATTTGAATGGGATGATTATGAATATTGGAGAGATCATATAAAGACTGTTGTTATTAATACTGGAGTGGAAAACTTTGTAATACTTACTAGAGATTAGAAGATTCCTAATAAGGAAGTCATAACTTTAACTAATTAAGAAAAGTCATAATATCAACTTAACTATAAGGTATGCAATACTTTGTTGTATTCCATGACTATAAATATATATAGCCATATTTCTTCTTGCAAAGCTGCAAATAGTATTTGAAAGAAATTAGAGGTTACTCATTATGGAACTTCCAATGTTATCGAAACTAGAAGAGCTATGCTTAGAGAAGAATATCATGGATTTCCATTTCTATATGGAGAACCAGTGTGTAAGGTACAACAGAGGTTTATGACTATTTTTAATAGTTTAATGTCTATGGGTAAAAAAGGTTTAGATGATGAGGCACTTGTGGACAAGATTGTAGATATCATGCCTAATGAGTGGGAGTCAAAGAGAACATCAATTGATGAGAATAGGAAAGTCTCACAGATTACTCTTGATGAGAATTTTGGAACTCTTATTCAACATATGACAATAATGAATAGAGATGCTGATCTAAATAAGAAGAATAATGGAAATGGAATAGTTGATTTTACAATTACTTCAAATCATATGAAAGCCAAGACTCTTGAGAGGGTTACAAGATCTAAATCTAAGATGGTAAACATTTTATCTGAATCAAGAGAAAGGGAACATTTTGAGAATGAACTAGCTAATCATGATCGAAAGATGAAAAAGATAGTTGTGAAGAAAGACTTTTAGTATAGATATAAGAAGAAGGAAAGAAAGGACAAGAAAGACTCTGAAGTTGCTTGTTATGAATGCAAAAGATCAGGTCATATAAGGCGATATTTTCTTATGCTTAAGAGAAATGATAGAAAGGAGAATCATTATAAATGGAATAGAAAGAAATACTACATAGCTAAGGATAAGAATGTTTTGAAAGATAATGAGACCTGGAGTTCCAGTGGTGGAGACTCTTCTGATGAATCCTCAGAGTGTGAATCTTCTAGTCAGAAGAATCTTCATTTACTTTCCAGATTACCTGTTGAAAATCATTGTTTAATGGACAAGGTACACAATACTGAATCTGTAACCAATGTATCCTTGAATTATAATTATAGTAATAGTAAATATTATGAATCTTCAGATAAATAATTTTCTTCTGATGAAGATAATACTTTACCTACTTATAAATAAGTTACTAGGTTTTCTAAGCTTCTTTGAGAATAAAAATTCTAAAGTCAAGAAAAATATTGATAAGGAAAATTCCAAAATTTCTATTCTTACTAAGGAAGTATAAGATATTTCTAAATATCTTGATAAGAAAATTTATTATTTTGAAAGTATAGAAAAAACACTTAAGGAAGTTAATTCTGAGAAGGATAAACTTTATAAGGATTTAGAAAATTTAATTTCTAAGAAAAATGTTTTCAAGACTAACTCTAGTGCTAAAACTAATGTTTTTGAGGATAAACAATTTGTTATTAAAATGAAGTCAAAAATATTTTCCTTGAGGATGTTTTTTTCAAACTTTACCATAGGTAAAGAACACTTTGATAAGATGTATTCCCAAATTTTACCTCTAAGGAATAATTCTAGATTTGGTTATACTCATTCAAAACCGATATTTAGTAACAATTATTTTGTACCTCAAAGTGCTCCATTATTCACTAAGTGTCTGTGTGGAGGGCATTGGGAAATTTTTTTTCCTTAAATAAAACTTAGTCATTAGGTTTTCATAAAGCTTATTTTTCAATGAAAATGTGGATTCCTAAAATTTTTCTTTCTGAATTTTCTAGATCCAAGAATGTTTGTGTCCCGAAAGTCTAAAACTCTTATTTTCAGAAAAATAAAGATAGTACCAATAAAAATACATGGTACATGGATAGTGGATGTTCTTGGCATATGAATGGTAACAAAAACTTCTTTGAAAATATTATCAGGAAGAAATGATGAAAAATAAATTTCAGAGATAATGCTCAGGGAGGAATTATTGGTATATGTAACATTGTTCTTCTTGAAAAAGATTTGATTTCAAATGTTATATTTGTAATGGGCATTAAGCACAACCTTATTAGCATAAGTCAATTATGTGATGGAGGTTACCTTGTGAATTTTAGGAATTACAAGTGTTTATCATACAATTCCATGGAAGAGTTTATTCTTTGTTCCCATAGGAAAGAGAATGTTTACACACTAAACATAGAAGACTGTAGGATCCAATATCTACCTTGTCTTAGTACAATGGAAGATCATTTTTGGTTATGACATAGAAGGTCAAGACACTCTAACCTTAGGAACCTATGAAAAATCTCCATGAAAAGACTAGTTTAGGATCAACCAGAGTTTAGATTTGATTCTTTAAAAGTTTGTGATCCTTGTCAATATGGAAAGCAACATAAATAAAGTTTTAAATCAGTCAGTGAAGTCTCAAACACTGATGCAAAAGTGTTGGTGCATATGGATCTTTTCATTCAAACATAAACTGGAAGCATTGGAGAAAAATATTATGTATTTGTCTTATTTTATGATTACACTAGATTTACATGAGTCTATTTTCTAGCAAAGAAATCTGAAGCTTTTTCTTATTTAAAAATTTTTAGAGCCCAAGTTAAAAATGAGAAAAACCTTCCATTTATAACTATTCATAATGATCATGGGGGATAATTTCAAAATTCTGATTTTGAAACTTTTGTAGTAGAAAAGGGATTAATCATAACTTCTCATCACCAAGAACACCTCAAAAAATGGTTTTGTTGAAAGAAGAAATATAATTCTAAAATAGATAACAAGAACCATGTTGAGTGAATATTCGGTAGCCAAATTTTTTTGGGCTGAAGCTGTAAGCACTGCTTGCTATACTATTAATAATTTTTTGATTCGACCTTTTCTTAATAAAACTTTTTATGAGTTATCAAGTTGTAGAAATCCTAGAATTTCCTAATTCAAGGTTTTTGGTTGAAAAGTATTCATTCTGAATACCAATGATAATCTACACAAATTTTCACCAAAATATGATGAAGGAATTTTCTTAGGCTAATCTACATGTTCTAAGGTTTATATAGTTTTCAATAAAAATACTGGTACAGTTGGATAAACAGTACATGTTAAATTCAATGAAACTGATCCTTTTGTTTTTAAACATCATTTATCTACATCTTCAGATGTGTTTTCAAAAACTGATTATCAACCCCTGATAGAAGATACTTCTAATATGGAAAATGTTGAAGAAAATGTTTTTGAAGCATTTACCCCAGAATACATCCTATTATACGTTGATGAACAGGTTTTACAAAACCCAAATCATTGGTTTCTTAAGAATCATCCCAGTGATAGTATCATTGTTGATGTAAATCATCCTGTAAGGACTGGAAGTTCCTTAAGAAATGAAATAAAACATATAGGTTTCCATTCCCAATTAGAACAAAAAATAACTGATGAAGCTTTAGGTGATGATGATTGGATAAAAGTTATGCAAGATGTGCTATGAATTCAAAAGGAATAAAGTCTGGACCTTAGTTGAAAGACCTAAGAAAACTTCTTTTATTGCAGTAAAATGGGTCTTCAAAAATAAGTGTGATGAAAATGGAATCATAGTAAGAAATAAAGCTATATTGGTTGCTAAAGGATATAATCAACAATAAGGAATAGACTACGAATAAACCTATGATTCAGTGGTCAGACTTGAATCTATTCATATTATACTTGCCTTTACAACATTCTTTAATTTCAAAATTTTTCAAATTAATGTTAAATGTACTTTCCTTAATTGTTATGTTCAAGAGGATGTTTTTGTTGAATAACCTCTTGGTTTTGAAGATAAAAAACATCATGAACATGTTTTTAAACTTACCAAAGCTTTATATGGACTTAAACAAGACCCAAGAGCCTGGTATGATAGAATTACATGTTTTTTTATTCAAAACAATTATGTTAAGGGAAATGATGATCCAACCCTTTCTATAAATAAAGATAAGAAAAATGTTCTAATTGTTCATATTTATGTTTATGACATTATATTTGGTTCAACTCAGCAATCTTTAACTGATTCTTTTGCAGATCTAATGAAATATGAGTTTGAAATGAGTATAATGGGTGAGTTAACATTTTTCCTTAGTTTTTAAATTTCTCAAAAACTAGAAGGAATCTATATTTCCCAACATAATTATATTAAATATCTTCTTAAAAAGTATGGATATGACAACACTAAGAGTATATATACTCCCATTAGTATCTCAAATTCACTTGATCTTGATGAACCTAGGAAACCAGTAGATCAAACATCTTTTAGAGGTATGATAGGCAGTCTACTTTACTTGGTACCTAGTTATATAGGCTTAATGTTTTCAGTATGCTTATTTGAAAGATACGAATCAAATCCTAAGGAATCTCATTTAAAGGTAGTGAAAAGGATTTTTTGCTATATAAAAAGAACCATAGATCTATGACTCTTTTATACTTCTGCAAATGATTTTGTTCTAAAAAGTTTTTTAGATGATGACTTTGGTTGATGTAGAATGGATAGGAAAAGTACATCCGAAAATTTTCATTTATTAGGAGATTCAGTAGTTTCTTGGTGATAAAAAAAGAAACACTCAGTAGCACTTTCCACTACTAAAGCTGAATATGTTGTAGTTTAAAGTTGTTGTGCTCAAATATTGTGGATGCAACACACACTCACAGACTATGGTATGAGTTTTATCAAAACAAAAATTTTGTGTGATAATTCTAGTGTCATTTCCTTAAGAAAAAGCACTGCACATCACTCTCATGCAAAACACATAGATATTAGGCATCAATTTCTTAGGGATCACACACAAAAAGAAGATATCATTCTTCAATTTATCGAAATGCAAGATCAACTTGCTGATATTTTCCCAAAAGTTTTACCATTCGACATATTTGAATACATAAAACAAATGTTAGGAATGATAACCATAAGGCAATCTTCCATATTAATTTATTGTTTAAAAATATCTCTTTATAGTAAGAAACTCCTTTTCATAGGGGGAGTACATTTTCTTGTTAGTCAAAAATTTTTGCATTAAAAATTTTTTGTAGTCAAATTTTTTGTAATCAAAATTTTCGTAGTCAAAATTTTCAGAGTTAAAATTTTTTGTAATCAAATTTTTGGAATATAATTTTATTCAAAATGAATTTTTCCTCATTGCAAATAATCTTCCTAGCAATCCGAAAGGTTTTTTTACTTTCATAAATTCTCATAATATTCTTTTACTTGTTGGTATTATCTTTTTGTTTTAAATTTTTCAGAATAATGTTTCCTTAAATCCGAATGTTTTTCTTAAAAACACCAAAAGATCAGAATCTATCAAAATCCATCTTCGGCTTCATCTCAACCGTCAGATCTTCTCAAGAAGATTTAAACCGTTGGATCAATTAGAGAAGCTGAACCATCCCTTCAATTTCTTATATAAAGCACCTCTAATGGTCGTCCCACATCGAACCCCAAGCCCTTGCGTGATGTAGCTCTACCCTTCCTACTTAAGACCATTCTGAATTTCTCAAGTCTTCCCTAGTTCCGAATGTCTAAAGAGGCCTCTCCTTTGAACAAAATTTCAACCGTAAAGGAAATATCTTAATGAAAGATTTTTCATGAATGGTTGGTAGACTTGGACTTCTTTAGTAATTATGATTCAATCATCTCAAAGAACATCAAGTTAAATGGATGGGAGAGTATAGCTATATCGAAACCCATGGTAGTGGATCCAGTGATTCTGGAGTTGTTGGTGGAGTTTTATGAATCTATATCTTTTTCCATCAAGGAGGAAAAGACAAATTTTTGTTCAAGAGTTATGGTAAGACTTATTATCTTTCTTATTCTATGGTAGCTAGTTTTATTTTAATACCTTACGAAGGAGAAGTTGAATTTTTTCCCATAAGTTACCTGATGATTTAGAAAATTTTGACAAGGAAAAGGCCATAGAGTGCCTTGATTTGGTTGGAGTTAAGACTCTGAAGATTCTTCAACTTTCTATGAATTTGTGGATTCTAGTACTATGGGTTCAAGGCTTTATCATTCCGAGTAATAGATATAAAGATACTCTGAAGAAAAGAGATATATATTTTTTAGATTTCTTGGTGAACCTGTAGATGCTGAATCTAGTTATGTATATTTTGGTTACGATTGAGAATATCATGAATGGGAATTTGATGTCCTAGATTATCATGTATCTGGAAATTCTATCAAAGATCATTGTTTCTTATTTAGAATCAATGAAAATTTCATGCAAATAGAAGTCGAAAAATTTCAGGGTATTGTTGCTTAGTGATGACACTCTAAGGAGAATGAAAATTGGATTTTATGGTGAATCCGGAGAGTTTTATGATTTATCAAATGAAGAAGTTGAAGATTTATCAAAGAAATATGTTGTAGCTGAAACCTCCAAGAAAGGTAAAAGGAAGAGGAAAGTGAAGGAAATTCAAGATATATAAAAAGTTTCTGTTGCCAAGGAAATTCAGTCTGCACCACCAAAGCCGAAGAAGAAAAAAGCCTATCTTGTTGAAGTAGTGGCTATATAAAGAGAAGAAAAAGAAAAACTAAAAATAAGGGGATCCTAAGCCTGGATTTGATCTTGTTGAGGAAAAATCCCTGAAGTTGAATGCTGCTGAATATCTTGAGAAACAAGAGAAAGGGAAGAAGCAGAAAAAGAAATTTTCTGAAGTTGAAATCATTCAATCTCTTCTTAAGGCTGTTGAGAAAGCCTCTAAGAACATTCCAGTACCAGAATCGTTTTTCAAAGAATTACTTCAAGTGACTCCAGGAAAGAAGTTGGTGATTCCCAAACCACATTAATAAGAAGAAGAAGAAGTAGAAATGGAAGTGGAAGAGGAAGCTGAGGAAGAAGTAGAACAATAGTTGGACAAAGAAAAAGAATAAGGAAGTGGTGAAAATGATGACATGATACGACAAGTGGAATATTATCATGAAAAGGAAAGTCCTTTTGAGAAGTTGTCCATCAAAAATTCTGAAGCTGAATCTTCTAATCTTACTAAATCTAGAAAGGATGACAACAATAGACAATAATTCAATAAGAAATTCGAGGAAGAAAATAGTAATCATGATATTATTTATCAAGGAGAACCTCAGGCTGAAGCTGAAAAGGAAAATTTTGATGAAGATAAAATTGTTGAGCTACCATACATCGAGCATGAATCACCAAAAGATGATCAGATCGTTTCAACAAAAGATAAGGGTAACAAGGTGATGGATGATACTCCTAAAAAGTCTTTGGTTAGTAAGAAAGATATTGGTGATTCATCAAAGAGGAAAGCTGATGTTCTTGGGAAAGAATCCTCATCATCAAATAATTTGATTTTAAAATCATCTTCTCTTGGACAAGACATTGTTTTCAAATGTTTGAAGAAGCTCGTTGGTACTATTCCAATATTTCCAACCAGAGATTCAAGATGTCAAATGCTTCAGCATTCCTTAAATCAGAAAATAGATTTATTATCCATGGTGATGGATAAGTGTGTCAAACTTGAGTCCAATTTCAAAACTTTTTTCATTAATTATGAATCCCATAAAATATCTTTCAAGAAGATTAGAAGCTGTTCAAGGAAAATTGTTGAAGAGATGAGAATTCTTGATGAGTTTCTAGATAATGTCAAAAATTATTTTGAAATCGAGGATGCTAAGTTCAAAGATCTCAGTAAGTCTTTTGAAGAAAATCTATCTCTTGAATAAACTACTCAGAAGCAAGAAGTGAAAGATATGAATGGGAAATTGTATGTAGTTTCTCAGAGTTGGAAGTGGGAAAAGGATCTTAGAATCGAGCTTGAGGAAAATTTTTATAAACAAGAAGAATCCTTGTAGGATCAGGCTCACATGCTTATGGCTCAGGAAGAAAAAATTAAAGCGTCAAAAACGAAAAGATAAGATCAAGATCAGCTTCTCAAGAGAACGGAAGATGATCACAAAGAACTTAAGAAGCTCAAGACTATTGTGAAGAAACTGATGATGAAATACAAAGAGGGATAATTTCATTCCAAATTCGATCTTTTGTTGTATTTTCCTGTCATAAAAATTGTTTCAATCTTAATGAAATTCTTATTGCACTTCATATTTTTGGTTGTTTAGTACTAATATTTTAGGTACCATATTTTTTTCCATTCAATTCATTCCTTTTTGAAAAACAGAAAGGGGGAGAAAGTAATGACAAAAAAAATAATACTACGTAAAGAATAAATTTCCCTAAGTAAGGGGGAGTTCATCTAAGGGAAAGTTTTAATCATGACGATTTTCATATGTAAGAATTATAAAATCTCATTCAGGAATTGTAGAATACGATCCTTAGGGATTTCAAAGCCTAAGGGTGTGTTAGTCATATTCATTTTGATCCATATGTAACGGGAGATAATTTTTATTTTCAAGTTCATAAAAATTTTAAAGTCCTTATGTTCTTTTTAGTAAGGATGTTTGTGATTTTAAAAAATAGGGAGATTGTTGAGTCAAAAAGGTTTCCATATGACTTTTACATTACATTATGTTTTGAAAATCACAAACACTATCTGAAGGAAAATTTTATTTTCCCTAATTTTTTTATAAGAAATTTTTCTCCTTACCCAAATTTTTCTTAATAAGGAAAATTTCCTTCTCCAAGGAATATTTATCCTTACATATTTTTCATTGTTCATATTCTAGTTTCTCTAAATCTAACACTTTTTATTCCTAAGTAAAAAATTTGGTTTCACATATAAAACCTTAAGAATTCTATAAATACTTAGATATAGAGTACTCTATTTTCTGGATCCGAATTTAGGTTCTGAATTCCTTAGAATTCATACTCCAAATTCCTTAGAACTTAGACTCTGAATTCTTTGAAATTCAGACTCAGAATTCCTCTAAATTTAGACACTGAATTCTCTAAAATTTAGACTCTAAATTCTCTGAAATTTAGAGTCCAAATTCTCTTAAATTCATGTTCTGAATTCTCTAAAATTCAGAATCCAAATTCTCTAAAATTCAAAATCCGAATTCTGTGAAATTCATTATCCAAATTACTAAGAATTTGGACTCCGAATTACTTAGAATTCATACCTTTGAATACCTTAGAATTCAGACTCCAAATTCCATAAAGTAAGACTCCAAATTCCTTAGAATTTAGGTTCTGAATTCCTTATAATTTAGACTCTGAATTCCTTATAATTCCGAATTCAAATTCTTTAGAATTAAGACTTTAAATTCCTTAGAATTTAGACTCAGAATTCCTCATAATTCAGACTCCAAAGTCTACAGAATTATGATTCCAAATTCCTTGGAAAACAGAATCTGAATATCCATAAAATATGGACTTCAAATTTTTTCCACATAGAATCCAAAAATTATTGTTCCTTATACCTTGAAAAATGAATTTGGTTGAGAAAACTTATTTTACTTACTCTTTTTATCATTATAAAATGATGTTGTGCATTTTGTTTCTAACTAACCATTGTTTGAGTGACATGTGTACATGTCCCTCTGAGATTCAAGGAAAAATATGACCGTTATAGGAGGGAGCCAACCATTGGGAAAATGCCTATAAGAAAGAGCTCATTTGAACGAGCCCACGATACTGTTGTACAGCTCTAGAGATTACATGCTGCAGAAGAGATTTATAGAGAGAGAGAGACTCTCATGCTTTGTGCGTAATGAAAATCTTTTTCATATTTCTTTGTGTGACTCCGATTCTTGCTGTGTACAATCGAGGGCTTCTGAGGATAAAAAGACAGACATGCCAACTACCTTAATGTTCAAGGACTTCCTTGATAAAGAAGATAGAGGTGTAAACTACATTGAAGTTCGAGGGATTTTGGGGATAGCAAGCCAGACTCCAATATTCTTATCGAGGGCTTACCCTGGTGTGGGTAAGACAGAATCTCTTGAAAGTATAAATCAAGGGACCTTTATCCAAGGTTGTTGGATACCCTACTCTTTGGGTTAAAAGATTTCATAATTGTTACTAGTATTGTTTCAAGTTTGTTTTTCACCACATTTTGATTAATAAGAAATGTATAACAATATTATACTTTCTTTTACTTGTTTACTATGATTAGTAAGATTCTATACGATTTAAGATAAAATATTTTTCCTTGTAAACTTTTCTTAAGATTCATTTCTGGAACCATATTTCTAGAATCTAGAAAGTTTTTTTAACTAAGGGGTCTTGTGAATTTACCTAGTTTAACTTTGTTAAACAATAGAATGTTTTAACAAACCTTAAAGGTTCCAAAGGAATTTTTAAAGAATAAAATTCAACCCCTCTTGTATATTGAGAATCTACATCATATTTCGATCCTAAAGTTGAGAGTTACTTGCTTAAACTTTGGGATAGTTGTTGTGCTGCTGATTTTATTTACTTTTGGTACTTGGGAGTTTTATTTCAAATGTAATAGTTTTTTAAACATGCATGTGGGTTGGATTTTCGATTTCTTTATATATATATATCATGGAGTTTTTTTGGGGTGGAATATCTTACCTCTCGATATTTTTCATTTTAAAAGGGAAATACCTCTCATTTTGTGAGATTTTATACCCTTGGTGCATGTAACCACCACATGGTCTGATGGATGCGGGACTCATGGGTCATTATCTATCTTTTTTCTTTGCCAGCTCAAGAGGGGCATCTTTGGTGTGAGTGGGTCATGATAGAACCACATCATAACAGTTAGAATAATTTATTAGTCTTGGTAAACTAGATACATACTTGAATATCATATTATATGTCAAAACATAAAATGCAATACAGTATTTTCATTGAGGAAATCATTATTTTCTATATCATATATATGAATATATTTCATGGTATACTTTGTTGTATCCTGGGGAAAGGGAAAAAAATAAATTATGGGCTTATACAATCAATAGAGGTTACTTATAGAAAAATATATCTTGAATAACTCAGACATTATCAATATGGGAATATAAATAACTAAAAACAAATTCCATTCAATTAATAACTGGAGAAGAAGGAATAACATGACATGAATAAATAATGATCAAATAATACCATATAAATAATCAAATGAGATTTAAAATTATACATAGATACATTACTATTCAAGTAATAACATTTACATAAAAAATGATTTCATAATGATGTGATGGATAATTATAGATATATGAAACTTACAATTAAGGCCTTGTTCCAAGACACCTACAAATACCTTCAAATCCCCATGTTAAGAAATATAAAAAATGGGAAAGGCCTCAGCCAAATACCAAATCTATTTTTCCTGAAAAGACCTACTGATTTATCATGGGTGTATGTAATTCTATGCCCTACTCATCACTTAATAAGTTCAATGTGCTCATAAATTTAATAAATAGTGAAATTTAATCAATATGCCTTAAAAATTGAAAACTGTATATATTAGAATAAATAGAAAATATATTGTAAAAAAAAATTACTAAGTAAATCTTATAATATACCATCCATAAAAATATGATGGATGGTATCTTTGTAGTTTATCCTTAGTATATAATATGAATCAACAAATTATGTTTACATGGTTGTAAATACTTTAAAAATATAATTATAAAAATTCTTGAGAAAAATACCCCTCATGACTTTGAAATAAAAAATTCTAAATCTTCAAATTTCCAAAATATTAAGTAAAAATTTTATTGGAAAATTACCTTGTAAATTTGTAAGTATGACTCAAGTAATTTTGTGGTTATGATGATGTAATGTTTTTTTCATTCCATATAATTTTAAAAGACATCAATTTTACACATTTGTAAGAAAAGTAATAAACATACCTCATTATAAAAATCAAAAGAATATTTATTTTAAACCATTTTATAAAACTATAAAATTGGTAAAAATTAATTTTATAAATCATTATATAATATGAATAATATTATTTAAATTTTTTTAATGAAAATATAGATATGGAAGGAAAAGATTCCCGATCGAATAGAAAAATAAAACCTGTTTTCCTGAAAAACATGATTTCTGTATCTTAAGAACTTAAAGAGTGAAAAAGAACTGAAAACTATTAATTTAAATAAATAAATTTAGGATATTAAAATATATTTTTGGTTTAATATAGGAAAATTAAATAATTCTCCCAGTTGATACTTAAACATAAAGAATCCCAAAAAATGATGAGATTTTAAATAAACTCGGACCACTTTGGTCTCTTTTGAATCATAACCCCTTGAAAGAAATAAATTGAAATGAAATATTAAATACCACGAATATAAATATTTTAATTATAAAATAAGTAAAAGGGGAATTATATATATCTCATAAAATAATATCCATGTAAAACACAACATATGTCCCAAAGAAAAAATTTTAGATGAAGAACCACTACCTTAGGTCTGACTTCCTTCGTTTGCGTTAGAAATTACTATATGATGAATATAAATTTATTATAAATATATTATAGAAACATAATAATATATTTAATACCATATATTATTTACTTATGACCTTTTAGTACCCATTTCTTTATAATTCTTTATTAAAATCACTTCTTTTGATGAAAAATACTTCACTTTTCACGTATGTTTCAGTTTGAGAGTTTTGGTCTTTATAATTTGATCATGATTTTGTAAAATAATTTTTTTAATAATGATTTAAATATGATATAAATATATATCCATAAAATTTTGAGATATAAAAACTAATTGCACCTTTCATAGAGACTGAATGCCATACGTATGAACGAATGTTGTTTTCACTTTTCGATGGATGGAATGAAAGAAAGGAAAATAACAACTAACCTTAGGTAGATATGATATTATAATTAAAGAATCATAATTATTTTATAAATGTAATATATAAACATTAAAACAATCATAATACCCATCCATTAAATACGGTGATGAAAAATGAATTGCATCGCTTTGTGGAGACGGTAAGATGTACGTACAGATGAGCGATAGTCCCACTTCCCATTTTATATAAAAGAGGTTTAATAATAATAATAACATTAAATTATATTTAAGATAATTTATTTATTATTTTATGATAAATACAAAAGATTTATAGGAGGTATAAGAAGAAATAAATTGAACGAGTTTTGGTAATATGATTACCTCTTCCTCGGGAGAACTCCTTTAGATCCTTTCTTAAGGAAGCTAGGGTTAGTATATTGGGAATAACAGAACCTATAAAACTTGGTTAATTATTTTTAGAAGAGTAATTTTAATGTATTGGTCAATTTAAATTCCTTAATGCGGTTTATTGAAAATTTAAATGGGTGTCCTTTTATAAAGGAGGGATGGGGAACTCTTGGAATTTCATAAAAGATTAAAATACAATAAAATAATTCTCATCACAAAATCTTCAAAATGGTTAGAATATAAGGTAGGATATGGTTGAAATATAATAAAAAAAATAATATTATAAGTGTTTAAGTGGTATTTTTAATTTTAACTTTTGGTTTAACCTCTTTGTTAACATATTTTAACCTCAACCGCGACAATACCTTTTTCACTTTTAAAGGATTATAATTTTACATATAATATAAATTTTTTCCCGTAAATATAAAAGGGGTCCACTTATAGACCATATCTTACCCCCATGTCCAATTTATATTTTTTTTATTTTTATATAATTTAATAAAATATTATTTTCAGAAAAGATCATTAATGTCATTTTGGAAACAATTCATTTAATATGACTATAAAGACATCAAGACAAATATGAAATTAAAATATAAAACATTAATACTTTCCTAATATTTTATATTTATCTAAAAAATTAGTGTAATATAATAATTCATTCAAATTATGTTACTTTTAATATTTTTAATATCATTTATTTTATTTTTCTATTAATTGAATAAATACTATATCTATTTTGTATAATCATTTAAGATTATTATTTAATAAAAAAGTCATAATTAAATTAACAAGATAAAAAAATTAGGTTATATTACAAATAAATATTTATAACTGAACATAGGTTGTTTTTATCTATATGGAAAATATTATAGATAAATAAAATGAAGAAAGTGACATTTTGACTTTATCTTTAACTTACATTCTATAATGGTCAAAATCAAAGAAATATGGCATCGATTTGATATATAATAAAAAAATGGATAGAAATTTCTGAAATAAAATCATAAAATATGGAAAAGGAATGTATTAAGGTCATTTTATTCCTTATAATGTTATTTTTAACATTTATTACCTGATTTACCCTTCTCATGGTGATAATTATGTACTAATGTTACTATTCATAACAACAAAAAATAAATGGGACATATTTAAAAAATTTAAACCACTTCATTATAAATATAGAATCCATTTTTCAAGATTAAATTTCAAGAAATTTTAAAATTTAATTTATGATTAAAACACCATACACAAATAATTTTTTTTCTATAAAAATGTATTTTTAAGTATAAAAATGTTTATATACCAAATTCAACCATAAAATTTATTACAATGAAATTAATTGTATTATTAATAATAAAAGATAAAAAATTTAATTTTTAAATCATTTTAAAATAAAATATAGGTTTTTAAATTCTTAAAAAATATTGTTTTCAATAAAAAGTAGAATTTTTCATTATTTACTGGAAAATAAATCATTTTAGAAAACCCCCAAAAATTAAACACAAAATGATTTTTATATGATGATTTAAAAAATTATATATTTCTTATTAAATAATTTTTTTATATTTATAAAAAATAATTATAATATTTTTTCACAAAAATAAATAAAATCCTTTCATTGAAGAAACCATGTTTTTGAAGAATAATATGACTTTGCTAAAAATTGAAATCTCTTTTACAAATAATTAACAAATATATTTGTAACGATTAATAAATTTATATATATTTTATAATGTGATTAATCCTATACATGTCTTCCAATTCAATGGCTAGGTTATAATTTCTACATTTAAATAATTATATATTTTTAGTTTTTTTGGGCATGGTGTTGTGTATCATATACACTGTCAAGCATAGATTTCTTTTTAAAATCATAGGGGAATTTAAATTAAGGAAAAATTACTACCATGTTTATTTTTTCATGCTTCATTTATTTATAAATAAAATTGTTAAAATATTTTTTTGATAAATATGGATGTAGATGTCATGATGTGTGTAAATGGGTTTTGTTGCACCCATATAGATGAAGTTTGAGAGGAGTTATGGTATGTGAAGTGAAGTACCCTATCATACTCTGAGGGTTAAAACTAAAAAAATATACAACGTGGCTATCAATTCTCTATAAGATTGTGTTATTTGTATATTTTGTGGAGTTTGATACGTTGTTTCACATGGATATTATAAATTATCTATAGGAAGTGGTGTTCAACTTTAAGTGTCATAGGTATTTAGGATGGATGAGAGATATATGATGATATGGTGAGATATAACGGTAAAGTTCTCTGCCTATAAATAGAGGAGGAAAGATGCCATATTTTTTATTCAACTTTTAGAGGAGGTTCACTATTGGGGTTTGACTAGAGTTTGTTCGCTAGTCATTGAACAATTTTTGTTATATTTTCACCCTTTTATTGCCAGAATACAATGTTAGTTTTGTTTCTAGGATTTATAATCAAAGGGGAATGATTTATTTAAAATATTTTTATTTTTAATGAAAATTAAAGTTTAGTATTTCTATTTACTTGTCCCCCAAAATCTATCATTCTTCAATGATCATGGCTGTTGTCTTTAAGTGATGGGGTGCCATTTTAATGAACTAAATAGTGTACAATATTATTTATGACCATTGGGTGAGTTACATACTATGTTTACATATTATTTTTGTTTACCTAATATCAATGTGATTTGACTTATCTGACCATGAGAAAAGGGGAGCTTATTAGTTGGAGATTAACTACCTAGACCAAGGGAGTAGCTTGGACCACATTCAAATAAATTCATAATTTTATACTATTTTTATTGTGCTTTATTTTTTCATGAACCTCGATTTTAAATTACCTAGTGAATCTTCATCATTGAAAGTTATTCCAATATAGAAGTAGTTTTATTTCATTTTACAATGATTAATATTATTGTTTTAGTTAGAACTAAACACAATATGTTTCCTTTTCATTTTGTATTCAAACTTAGAACTTAAATTTTATATTCTATGCATTCCTAATTTAAATATATTATTTTTCATGATTTTATGAATTATAAAAATTAATAACCCTAATCATTTATGATTCTCTAAGTTTAATATTGAATTTATGGTGACTTATAATTATGAATAAAAATCTTAAAATCCCAGTGAAGACATCCTCACCATACTTAAAGTGAAGGAAAAAAGAATAAAAAGCTTTGGTGGAAGAGGAAAAAAAAAGAGGTGATGCCCAATGAAACAAAGGAAAACATTGAAGAATTTAATAAAAACAACCTAGAATAAGGAAGGAAGAGTATTATTGGGTTTTGATATCCAATTAGTTACTAAAAAAATCCTATAGGCTATCCAATACTTGGTGTTCTTTATCAAAGTATTTATCTATTTTAATTGAGGATAAGTAAAATAATTATTAAAATGGATGAGAAAAAACTTTATTCATGGTGAAATTTGGGATGATTAACTTATTAAAATACATTTATAACAGGAAAAAGACGTATCTTTTTAGCTAAACGAACTTATATGATGTGTTTTATGGGGGTAAAATGAGTTTATGTATTAGTTTTTAGGATCATTATGAATTAGTTTTCAATATTTATTTTATGAATTTGTTTAAGGATATAAATTAACTTCACCTTGTACCTTTTGAGATTTAATAGAATGGGCCTAGAAATTTGAAATGATTGTTTTGATTTTTAGTCACACGATGATTTATGTAGGGAATAAGATTAAATTTTAAGTTGAGAGATGGAAGATGAAACAATTCATAAGCTAGAGTGTATTTCATTAAATTGTTTTGGTTTCCATTACTTCCCAATATTTTCCTAGGTCATTGAAGTGTTTTGAAAGGAATATATAGGCCACAATTAGATTTCAGGATTTATTTTTTATCTATGATGAAAATAATTGTATGTAATCCCATAATTCCATGTTTTATATATTATTATTAATAAAATTGAATATGTAATATTATGTATGGATTAGTAATGATAAGTATGAGAGTCTTAATTTTATGAATCACGATTTAGATAGATTGACTAATTTATGTAGATAAAATTACTCGCATATGTTTTATGATTTGAGTTTATGATGTTTATATAGAATAATTTATTTCTATTATTATTTAATCCATGAATTATTATATGATATTTTATGTTTACAATTTATGAGAGGGTTTTAAGGCATTTTTTTATATTATTTATCATACCCCATTTCATGGGGGATACTTGGGACATATAGACCAATATGAATTTACATTGATACTTTGTTGAAGATATGAAAGAAAAATGTTTCAGTAATGTGGTTAAGGAATTTTTATATTGATACATTTATACCTTTTAGAGAAACCTTTTTAATTTAATCTCTCTTTTAAACTTATATATTCCATGACTGGACATAACAGGGAAACGAAATTACAATCCTATTTTATCCTTCTTACCCTACTCTTAGTTGTTTTTAATGATTTATAATGAAATAAGTGTGGGGGAAGAGGTTATTTCATGATTTAAAGGACATTTTTTTATATTGAAAATGTTAGGATGAGAGGTGTTATAATTAGGTGTGGTGAAAAGTTTCATAAATTTTCTTTCATTATTCTTTGTTTCCTACCAACAAAAATAAATAACCATTATAGATAAAAAAACATCTTTGTTTAAAAATCCATACTGAAAGAAAAATATAATAAAATGATTTGGAGAATGAATTGTTATTGAAAATTGGGTTTAATTCATTGTACTCAATTTGATGATTTTTGGTCCCCTGAGATGTGAAATTAGAGTTTTGGGTTATATCATTTCATTGGTAAGTATTTTTTATAAAACCTTCAATTATTCATCAAACATTGTGCTTTAGAATTTAACCTATATTTTGAGATTTATATTTTTTGATCAATTAGCTATCAATTTTCAAATTTAGAGTTATTTTATAATTTAATGTAGGCCCTCAATATTAATATTGTTCTTTTCTTTATTGGGTGGGGGATTTGTGATGCTTTTCAAGCCTATGGTTACGATGCAAGTATTCAAGGTATGAGCCCAACTCTAGTAAAAAGTGCCCTGACTGCTGAGATAAATTTTTCAAGTGAGTTATATTAAAATAATTAATTAATACTCATAATAAGTTAAAAAATTTAAATGTATTTAACACCCTAATATTTTATAAATGAAAATTATTTTAGATAGAGTACAATATACACATCACTAAACTTAAATGAACAATGAAATATTATTATTTAAATATGACCATTATATCCTAGTCATTAAATTGGTGTGTATGGATTGTATTAAATAATTTAAGAAATATATTTAAAAATATACAACTTAATATATATTTTTTGGTAATTTATTAGTAAACAATTACACAATTTTTATTAAGGTCATTTTATTCATAAAAAATAATGTTTTCTTCACAAAATTTTTTATAGATTTTTGTGAGAAATTACATTAATGATTTCTATAACTTTTAGAAAATGTATTTGATAAATATAACATCATTTTTGAAATCATCATATCAAAATTAAAGTAGGGTGATGTTTTTTGATTTTTTGGAAAATATTATTTTTTTTGAAAATAGTGAAAATACTAACTTTAGTAAAATTGTTAGATCCTTTAAGTAAATTAAGAAAATTAAAATTCCCATTTTTTGAATTTGATTTAAATTAACATAAGTAATATTTTTTTATATTTAATAAAAATAATTACATTTTAATAATCTTTATACATGATATTACAATAACTTTACTTTTAGGCATAAAAACGTAATTTTGTGTGAAAACAGTTTCCAAATACACAACGTTTCACTTTTTTAAATAATTAAAATAAATCCTTATGTGGAGTAATTTAAATTAAATTTTTATATTATATATATATGTAAATATTAATTGAAATTAATATAATTATTATTACAAGCCATATATTTAATTTAAAATAATTTTATGCTGGAAAATACATTTATTGAATTTTTTTTCATCATGCCTGTATGTCTTAAATTTAAATTAAATTCCACCACTTATGTGAATTGAATTTTTTAAAATGGATTCCATATTTGGATTAAAAATAATTTATATTATATAATAATTTTAACTTAATTTTTTTCCTTAATGAATAGTTAAAACATTTAAAATACTTTACCATAATTAAGGTAAAAACAAATTTATGGGAGGTTACACTACAATAATAATCATTAAAATGACCCGAAAACCTATGTAAATTATATCATATGGCTATATTTAGAACTTATATCATCTAATTATCTATAATTGTCCATCTGGATCCTTTTTTTCATTTGAAAAACATGGGTATCACTTTTTCTTTTTAAAAAGTTAAATTGTATCCTCTCCCCAACATATAAAATACCACACCATATCCTCTTATATTCACACCTAAAATTACTTTATTGGAGAATAACTACCAAAATACATTAATTAATTAAATAAAAATGACCTACATCCATTTATTAGATAAAAAATCCATCATAAGAAGGATTTTGGGGCTAACATAAAGAGGTTGCCTGAAAAAGATGTATCATGCTCAAGAAGACATTTTATTTTATTTCTTATTCCACATAATTTAAATATACTTCAATTATGATGATATAAAAATAAAATTATCTACCATATACTTAAATCTTGTTATTTTAATGTAATAATTTTTATTCGAATTTTCTTCCATAAAATGGGAAACAAAACCATCATTCATGCGTATGGCCGACTACGACCTCACGAACCGAAGTAATTTATTTTTCATTAGTTCCTCTAAGGAATTATTTTAATGATGTATTAGGGTATATATGTTAGATTTGTAAAATAATTATACTTATGGTATAATTATATCCCATATAACTTCTTAATTTTCATTCTGCGAGGGATATGATAACATCTCCCTTGTGTATGATGAACTACTACCTCACGAAGTGTTGTGATATGTTTTTCACTAACTCTTTATATGGAAGGTAATAAAGAAAAATTTAATGAATATATGAGATTAAAATGAAACTTTTTTTATATTTATGGAATATTAATCATTATTAAAATATAATATATCATTTTATTTCTTATATTAAAAAATGATAACATTGTTTCGGCATACGCGTGGACTACCGTGTCAATGTAGTGATGTGATTATTTTTACATAAAAAAATATTAATTATATATATAAGTATATTTAAAGAAATAAAATTTTATTTATGATATCAGTGTCATTATATAATAAAAAAATATTACTTACTATCTTTCCATAATGATCATTGAAAACTGGAAATGTTACTCCTGTGTTTGTAAGAACTACCCTCTATGTGATCGCAACATAGTACATTTTTCATATCCATATTTCATGATTTGTTTTAAAAGTATAATTGGGGTATAAATATCATAATTATTAAATTATTATTATTCTTGGTATTTTGAAATAATGACCTCTTTGACCATACTCAACCTACTGAAGGCATTTTTACATAGAAGCCAAATACTGTCAAAACATCCGAAGAGAACTTAAATGATTAACTAATTTTGTATAATATGGAAAGAAATAAAACAAACGAAACAATGAAAATGAAAAAGGTCCTTAATAAATTTAATTATTAATATAATTTTATTATTCTATATAATAAATAATGTACAATATGATTTGGACTCGATGTAAGAGACACTTTAACTAAAATCTTTCTTTTTAAAAATTTTAAATATTTTTTTCTAAATATTTCACTTTTATGTCCATGTTCTTATAACTGTTTTAATAAAATTCATATTTATTATTAAATGGAATATAAATTTAATTTTACTATATTTCACTTTTCTAACAATGTTTACAAAAAAAATCTTTATATGGTTTTATTTAGGGGACTTTTTTAAAGAAAACACTCTATTAAATATTTATTTTTCAAATATATTTATTACAAGTAGATATTTTTACATTTTTTTATTGATGTATTATATGGAGAAAATTATTTAGAATTTTTTATGTCTATTTTAATGTTATTTAAATAGGTTTTAAATGGAAATTTTTACATGTTTGATATAGAATGTTTTGAAAAAAAAGACAAAAGGAATGTTCTATTTTAAGGTATACGTGGATAAATAATTTTACCACTACCATAACCATTATTTGAAGTTTGGATTCCATTACAAAACATCATGATTTATTAAAAAAAAACCACTTTCCATTTTTATTTGTATTTGGGTATTTAAAATGATTTTTTAAAAGAAAATGGCATTTTGATATCGAAAATAACTGTGTATACATGTTTAAAAGAGTTTCCAATGATTTTATAATGAAAAGTTGAATGATTAAATTTTCAAATTCATTAAGTGGTCCTTATAAATTCTTTGTGAATGGTTGAGACCCATTATATGTCATAGGTGAGCCTGATAAGGCTTATAAGATGAGTATTCTTAGATTTCACTCCAATGCACTTGGAAATGATTATGTTATATGGGGAATTATATTGGAATTTGACTCTATGGTTATTCCAATTTGTTTGGGTTCTAGTACGATTTCTATGAAGATGATGTCCTAAGGAACCTATATTAATTTTATATATTTTATAATGAGTTTTCATGTAAATCATTTTTTTAAAATGAAACATAAATGATATATTGAAGAACGATGATTTCCTTTGGGCTAAAAAGGTATGTTTTGATGAAATGGTTTTTAATGGTTCATAATGAATTTCTTCTTTTATGTACCTTATCAAGATTTTTGAACTCATACCATGTTTTAAAAATGTTTTTCAAAAGGTAGAAGGATTGGTAAAGGAAAATAAGAAATCAAGTTAAAATTCATGAAGATTTTTTATAAAAAGAAAACATGTTTTTCTAAATGTTTTATATTATGGAATAAATGGATACTGGTAGAAAGTGTCAATTTTTAATTTATGGTTTTGTTATATATGGGTTATGAATTTGTTCTCTAAAACTCTAAACCTAAAAGATATTTATGAATGTAATAAATTTAATTATAGTTTAAAGTCACTAGAATATGTATTGTTTTAGGCCAGGTCCATATATTTGGTATTACAGGAAATTTTTATATAACAATAGAGTTTAGGATCTTATTTGAAAATAATTTGAAAATACCCTATAACTAAAAAGAATATAAATATTTGGAGAATTGTAGTTATTTGGGTTGAATGTAATGATTTTAAAAGATTATCACCTGGTTAAAGATATATTAGCATCTACCCACCACATGAGATGGTTTATTATGGTTTATTTGATATAATAATACAAAGTATTTTTTAGTAAATTGATGTATCTTATAAGATAAATGTTAATAATTGATGCAAAGGAAAATTTTGTTATTTTCCGAATGAGAAACTAAACACAATGATAACTTTTGTGAAAACTATTGTGGTTATTCTTAACTAGCTATCAAGAGTTATGATTAAAAACATGGACCAAGGTGAGTTTCCCAACAAACCAAAGAAGATAAAAATGGACTTACTAGAATGTTAAGTGATTAATATTGTAGAGATAAAAAGATTCAATGATATTTGTGTCAAGAATTTGGGAAGAAGAGCACATAAAAATTTCTCATAAGAACTAGAAGATGTTTTATATTTAGAAAAGGGGGCATAAATCAAAAATATTCTATAGAAAAGGAAGTATTAAGTTAGTGACAAGAAGGGGTGGAAAATTATTCCCATGGAATAAATTTAATTTTTTAAATTTAGAGAGTTTTGTATTTATGAAAAATAAATTTCCAAGGGGAAAATTTCAAGAATTGGATCAATAAGAATGTAAAGATAAATGCATAGCAATGTCTAATTCAATTACAATTTAAGAAGAGGAAATTATATATAACATATGAAAGGTACGTATTATATACTAGATTTTGTTTTAATTTTTTTTAATATTAGAGAATCATTAATATTTTTTTGTAAAAATTATTAATAAAAAAGGACGGAAAATGAAGGCTAATTTATTATAAAGAATGTCGAGTTATTAAGGATTCTATATCAATGGATTAAAGAGTTATGGTATAGTGGTTAATTAATGTATGATCGTAAACATTAAACTAATTAATACTATATTGATGTTTGATGTGATGGGAGTAATTTTGGAGACATTTATTTAGTTTTGATATATGTTTAAGGTATATGTAACCAAAATCTTAACATGTGGAGATGATATCTAAGAGATAATGCTCTTTTCATTTTGTGGAAATAGGTTTAAATATATTGAAACCATTAGGGTTTATATGATATTTGATGATTAATATCATTTTTGAGGATATTAACCATAATTATAGGAATATTATAAGAATTATATTATTTACATTTTGAAAAAGGAAAACATTTTAAATTAGGTAAGGCTGTGGGGATTGAACCCACAAACTAAGGGAGACAAGGGTGAAATGTCAACCATTTGCCGATGAGATGTCATGGTTAGCATGAAATCAATTTTTTTCTCACTCAAACTGTTTGATAGATAATTATTAACTTGGTTTTTTTGTGAATATGTTTTATTGTATAATTAACTAGGGGATTTAAACGAGATTGTTTTAGTTGATTTAGGTTATTTTGGAATAATTTCATGATTTTTGAACCATATAAGATTATGTTAAATATAAAATTATGGAATTTTGTTTGGGTAATAAAGGTTGAAATGTCCATTAACTGTGTCTTTATGGTAATTCAAGTTATATATATAGAAATTATTATTATATCTTGGAGATTATATGATTAAGAAATATAAATTTTTGGAATGAGACTTTAAAAGTGATCTGTGTAATTTAGAGATAAATGTTAAATAAATATTAGAATAAAATGGGATCAACCTGTTAAAGTTTCCAGGTTTCTATCTTAGTTTGGAATAATTTAGATAATTTTAAAGATAGTTATTTATCAAATGATCTAAGTTTAACATTTTGTGTTATTATTGAGGCATGGGAGGTTAATTTTCATTTAATCATTTGAAGGTTTATTAATTTTGGGAATTAAATTACCTTATGATAAATATTTTGGTTTTGCTTAATGTCTAAATATATGATTAATATATTTTTATCCTTTTATGGTTTTTTGATCCATTAGAAATTTATTTTAGTTCTTCATGCATGAAAAATTCACCTTGAAGACTCATAATTTAGAGAAAAATATGAAATTATGATTAAAATTGAGAAAAACATGAAATTATACTTATCATGTATAAATATTTCCTTATGTTCTTAGACTATATATTAAAATAATTCCTCAAATTTGGGACAAGGATATTGATATAAACATGTTATCCATTTTTGATAAACTAATGGTATGTTGTCTCTCTTATAAAAAAACTATAATGTTTTTTTTCTAATGAATATTATTTCAAAATCCATATTTTCAATTCCCACAAAATTGTTTCCAACTTGGAAACATAGTTTTCTTATTCTATGTGATCTTCATATTTCCATTTATCTTTTATCAATATGAAGTTTCATTAACCCATTTAATGATGTGGAATTTCAAAAAGGTAATTTCAAATGTAAAAAATCTGATTACCAAGGTCATGTTAAAATTGAGAGGATGAAATTTATTGGGGGTATGTAGAACCTAGAGATTTAATAAATGAAAACAATGTTAGATATTGTACATGATACGCAACACCAAACATAAAAGAACCATTAAATATTATTATTTAAAAATGACCGATATGACCTAGCTAGTAAATTAATGAGTATGAATAGTACTAACTAATATTTTAAATATAAATATAAAATAAATAATCAACAGAAATGTTTTTATAAATTATTTTTTAATAATTACACAATTTTTTAGTAAATTTATTTTATTCGTCAAAAATATGTTTTCTTCAAAATAATTTTATTGATTTTTCCGAGAGAATGTTATAATTAATTATTTTAAATTTTATAAATTGAATTTTATAAAATTAAATTATTTTTTGAAATAAATATATAAAAATTAACTTACGGTGAAATTTTGGGACATTTCAAAAAATATTTATTTTTCATCAAATATTGAAAAAAACAGTTTTTTTTGTAAAATTATCATTTCTTTTCAATAAATTAAGTTATCTAAAATAAATACTATGATTTGCATTTTATTTCAATTAAAATAAAAATTATTTAGTTATAATTAATATAACTAATTACATTTTTATAATTTTATACTGGATTTTAATGTAAGTTTCATGTTTCCCATAAAAACAAATTAATTAGAAAAATATTTAAAAATGTATAATGTTTCTCATTTTTAATAAACTAAAATAAACACTATCAATGAATGATTTTAAATATATATATTATATATAAGTATTAATTTAAATTAATATAATAATTATTATTAGGTATTGAGTTAATATAAAATCACATTATGCTTGAAAAATATTTTTTTTGAAAAACTTATTTTTCATTGCGTTTGCGGGTTTCAATTTTATGTTGAATTATAAAAATTATATGAATTTAATTTGGTAGAATGGATTAAATATTTTGAATAATAATAATTTATTTAACAAAATAATTTCAACATCTTTTTTTTCCTAATGAATAGTGAAAATAGTAATGATCTTTTATAACAGTTAAGGTAAAAAGATATTTTCCGGGGGGTTAAACTAAAATGATAAGGGTTAAAATTAAATAATAACTTGAAAAAATATATTTTATAGGAATATATAGACATTATATCATATAAGTCACTATAATGGTATATTTTGGAGCATTTTGGTGTGTAAAAAATATGGGCATCAGATTTTCTTTTCAAAAATACTAATTGTGTCTTTTCCCCCATTCATAAAAGGAAACGCCCTATCCTCTCCTCTTCACACCATCCAATATTTTTTGTTTTTCCTTGAACAACCCATATAACTTCTTCAATTACATACCCATAACCTATGTTCCCTCTTTTGATCAAAAACTCAAAATATGATGGCTTTTTACGCTAACGAAATGAGGTTTTCTAGAGAAGAGGTATCATATTTAACCGATCGTTTTTATTTTATTTATTATTCCAACTCCTTAAAAATATTATTCAATTATTATGATATAATAATACTAGTATATAAAAAATAATTATATTTTATTATTTTAATTTCATAAATTAATCCATATCCACTTCCATAATATATGAAATGAATTGATCATTCATGTGTACAGTGGACAACCACCTCACGAACCGATGCAACTCCTTTTCATTTTTTCCTCTAAAAAATTGTTATAATGATATATTTAAAGTATATATATGATATTTGAAATAATATTATACTTTTTGAATTATTATATTTCATATAACTTCTTACTTTCTATTCTGTGGGGGATAAAATAATATCACTCATGTGTATGACAGATTACCACCTTTCGAAACAATGTGATTCATTTTTCAATAATGATTTACAAGGATGATAATAAAGATAAATTCAATGAAAATAGGTGATAAAAATGAAATAATTATTATATTCATGATATATTTATCATTTTGAAAATATAATATATAATTTTATTTCTGACACTTAAAAATGACAACGTCGTTAAAGCGTACCTGTGGACCACCACCTCCACGAAGCGATGTGATTATTTTTTCATCAAAAAATCACATGGATGATATATATAAGTATTACTAACTAAATTATATTTTATTTATGATATTATTATCATTTATTAAAGATACAACATTTCTTACCTTCGTTTTATAATGATCATTGAAAAATGGAAATGTTACTCATGCGTACGTACGACCTACCATCCCCATGACTATAAAATAGTTCATTTTTCATAAGAATATGATATGATTGATTTTAAAAGTTTAAAATATTTATAAAAATGATAATTATTTCATGATTATTATTATTTATATGTTGAAATAACAACCAGTTTTACCATATTCAACCCATCGATTCCATTTTTGTCATATAAGATGAATATCGTCAAAACTTTCGATGTGAACTTAAATGAATCACTTATTTTGTATATAATGGTAAGAGATAAAAAAATGAATCATAAACTTGTAAAATATTCTTAATAAATTAAATAATTAACATAATATTATTATTCAGGCTGATAAATAATGTATGAGAGGATTTGGACTCATTTTAGGGACACTTTAACTTAAAAATTCGATTTAAATGTTTTTAGGATTTATTTTCTAAGAATTTAACTTTTATGTCCATGTTCTAATAAATGTTTAAACAATATTATTTCTTATTCTTAAATGGATACTAATGGTAAAGTTTTTCTATATTTTAATTCTTTACTTTTTTCTTACAAAAAAGGAATCTTTTTAGGGTTTTATATAAAGAACTTTATTTTAGAAAAAATATTATTCTAAAGATTTATTTTTCAACTCCTTTTCTTCTATATATTAAAATTATTTTATTGATATTTTATGTGGACATAAAATATTTAAAATTTAAAATTTTCATCTCTTTTTACATTATTTCAATGGTTTTCAAAATGAATGTTTTTTCATATTTTATAAGAATGTTTTTGACAAAATGACAAATGGAATGTTCTATTTTTATGTATATGGTGACAATTATTTTTGACAATATTGTAACCATTATTGGAATTTTGTATTAATTTATAGGTTTTCATGTTATAGTCAAAGGAAAACCCTCTTTCTCATTTTCTTGTAATTTTGGTAGTTAAAATTATGTTTTAAAAGAAAATGGTATTTTGAAATTTGAAATAATTTTTCATACATGTTTAGACTAATTTTTCAATGGTGTTATAATGATAAGTTGAAATATTAAATTTTTTTATTCATGATATAGTCATTTGAAATTATTTATTATCAGTTGATCCTCATATAAATTATATGATGGGTGCGCCCTGATAGCGCTTAAATGCATTAGGTAATGATAATTTTCTCTAGAGAGTAATAATATAAGTTATATGTATAGTAATTTAAATTTATAAGGGTTCTATGGAGATGATTTACAAAAGAACCTACATGAATTTTCTATGTTTTTTAATGAGATTTCATTAAAATAATTTACTTTCAGAAGGTAAGATAAATTATATTTTAAAAAGAAATATTATTTCCATTATGGGTAAAAAAATATGTTTTTAAGAGAAGGGTTTTCATGGGTTTTCATGTTTTTATCTGACTAACTAATTTCTTTTTTTATACCCCTTACTAATATATTTATGCTCATACAAGGATTTCTAAATGATTCTCATATGGTTTAAGGAGAGATATAGGAAAAGAATAAGTCAAGTTGAAAGTAATGATGATTTTTCATGGAAAGAAAATGTGTTTTATTTTTAAATGTTTTATATTATTGTAAAAATGGATACTGATCAGACGTTTCCATTTTTTAGTATATCGTTTTGTAATGAATGAGTTATAAACTAATTCTATAAGACTATAAACAGAAAATATATTTGGGAATGTAATAAAGTTAATTCTAGTTTATAGTTACAAGAAAATGTAATTTTTAAGGCCGGGTTATTACAATTGAAGATGATAATAGTTTCATCATTTCAATTTGAAATTTAAAATAAATGATTGATTGGTTTTAGTTAAAAAATAATGTGTTTAATAAAAATTAATTCAATGTTACTTAATAATTTATTTTCTACTGATAATTATTTTATTTTTGTGATCATGATGTTTAAACTGAGATAGAATGGTCATCTTTTGTGATATGTAATGGTTTTATAATTGAGGTTAAAAAAGAGTTAAAGTGTGTGTGTTAGTGGGGGGGGGGGGGATTTGATCTATCTAATTCATGTAGTAATTTTCACAACAAAAAAACACACCTATGGCCATATGGCTTTAGACATAGTCAGGATGTTGATGGCCATTGACCATCCTATAGCCATATGTAAAAAATTCATAGGTTCGTAGGGGACATATGAACATAGGAACATGTTCCCATGACAATATGTTTTTGTGAAAATTATATTCTTCACAAAAAATATGAAGGAAAATATTTGTATCATGGGAAGGGAAAAAGAAATACCGTAAAACCACAAACATATATTTTAATGGCTATAACATTCGTATCATGAACCTATCACCCCATGTTTAAATACTTATAGCTAAAACCTTTTAACTAGGAACCTATAGATTTTATATTACAAACCTAAATCCATATGCCTAAATTCGTATAGCTATAGGCTTCATATTATGAAACAATTTACATGGGAATAAATTCCCATTGTAGTAGCATTATAAGGGTATCCTATAGTTGTGGGCATATATTTCCATGGTTATAAGAATCATAGCGGGACCTTATAGACACATAAAGAAATTCCTATAGCAATAACCTTTATAAAGAAAACTTTTAGGCACATACCTATATTCCCATGGATATAGTTCTTTATAGTTTTACCCTATAATAATTGAAATATATGCATGTGGCTATAGAGATTCATACCTGTGTACATGATAATTAATTCATAAACAATAAAAAATATATTAATGAAGTCCTACAAACACTCATATAAGAAAATAATATGTGTCATAGTGGAGTGTAAGAGTATGTTGAAATATAATTTTTATATTTGAGTTTGAAAAAAATTGATGAATGTTTCTTACACATCTTACACCCATGGGAACACCACCCATGGAAACATGGTCCATGTAGACTAAGTTCAATGTTGACCTACCTATTTCCACATGAATTTTTTTCATTGAAATAATTTCCTTGTTGAACCACCTATATAAACATGAATTCACCCATAGAAATAGAGTTATTTTATTGACTAGGTTCAACATTGAATCACCTCTTTCAACTGGGTATATCAATGGACCATTTATGAAGATTTAGACCTAGGGATATTTCTACTGCTCGACCGACCTTGAGTTCCCTACCTATGTTTATAACCTATAGCCATGGGTATGGTATATAGATATAAAACTCTTTTATTGTTATGATTAGTTTCCCATAGTGGTTTTCAATTATGGATAATGAAACTATTTTCATATTATTTGAATTTGAAATATTCTTTCAACCACCATTTTTTGATATAATGGTTTACCTTATGGTTCACTTGGATTGAGAGATTCGACTATATGGTCTTATATATTAAATATTGATGTACCCAATTTAAATGTATATGAATATGTTGAAAGGTTACATAAAAAATAATTATAGGAAAGTAGGTTTTATTGTAGAGAAATATATTTTTGTGGAAGACATTGAGTTTTATACCATCTACCCATTCAATGTGGACAACATTGGTCTCCCAAAACCTCATCATAGCCAGTTCCTTGTTGATCAATTAATTTATGTAAGAGTTTTTGTCACAATTATTATTATAGAGTTGGATAAGGTTACACTTAGTGTTTTACATAATGGTATAAAGGTTTCACTATAGGTTGAAACACAAAACGTAATTCTAAGGGATTTGAATCCATCAATGGATCCAACCAGGATAGAAAGTACACATAATAAACAACTTATATGATAGATTAGATACTAGAATTTTAAATAGTTATTTAAAAAAATAAATTCAATTTCAAAATGACTATTATGGATAGTTATATGAAAAATTTCTCATGTATTATCTGTATATGTTCATATAATTAATTATTACATGTTCTATACAAAGGAACATGATGGAAAAAGTATGAAGATACACAATTCAACTACTATTGTGGAGGGAGTAATTCATATATTTAAAACTAAGGAAAAAATCCAATTTACATGAATATTTCATAAGTTTTTTGTCATATTTGAGAAATGGGTATTGGATTATATAATATTCCAAGTGCTATGTTTTAGATTAAAATGAGTTAATAATAGGAGCACCGTTGAAATTGATAAATTAGGATTCATCAAAGTGAATTTCAGTAATAAATATTAAAATTACGAACTATTCATAATGGAATCATTGGTATTAAAATTATTTATACCCTAATACTACGAAAAATATCATTAATTACTATGGGGTTGACTAAGACAACTATAAGGAAAAATGAAAATTATATCAAGGATGGCCCTTTCATTAGGTTTTCATAATCATTTGACATGGGTCCCGATCTATATGGTATCATTCATGTCATAGGGGACCACAAAGAGAGTATTTGGATAATCGATGGAGGGTCCAAATACATTTACCCTAAAAGGGAAAAAGAGTTCAATGACTATTTTAAATTTATATTAATAGTTATTTTATATACAATGTGTTTCCTAATAAAATATTATTTTCACTATTATATTTATGTAATTTAAATTAACTATTTAACTACATGTGTAGATAATAGATTCTTCCTCTATCGATGTTGGCATTATTGAGGAGCAATAAATTGGCTATGCTAAAATTTAGAAAATATTATAAGGTGAGGAAAGTATGGTTGAAAAGTGGCAGAAACAATGTAGCATAATAATATTAGTAAGAATTATTAAGGTGAGAAGTTAAGGTCTAAAATTTAAGGTTGGATAGAATGTAGAAAACCAATATTTTTTTAAAAATTTATTTTTTTATTAGTTACATTAAGAATAAAACTCAAATGAACATGACATTTGATATAAATATATGGCCCAATGTTGCACCTACATTGAAGAAAACAATTTTTGCAGAAATTAGGGTAAAATTATGATATGATTTCTCTATTTTATAGAAATCCAAAATAATGATATGTTTATTTACTCATAATTATTCCATGTATATTATATTTATATTAGATAATTGTCTGATGAAATATATAATTAATGTCACTAGATATGATTTTAGATCATTTAAAACACATCTTATGAAATAAGTGTTAGTATTTAAAATTGTTTTTAAATAATAAAATAGTTTTATTTATTTTCTTAAATAAAACTATCAACATTTTATTAAGGTTAAATTATTTGTTTTGATAAATCACTCCAACATTTTATTAAACTATCAAGTTTAGTAAACTTATAAAGTGTTTCAATTAACATATTATTATATTCTAAATTGTTTTAATTAACTTCTTATAATATTATTAGGTGTTTTAATTATCTAATTATATTTATTAACTTGTTTAAAAAATGATAAATGATACACATTTTAAATTTTTACTTCATGTTATTATTTTTTGTTACTTAAGTTTATTATTTTTAAAATATATGGGCCATCCTTAGTGATGAACCTTGGCTATCCCATAACCACATATGGGACCCATTGTGTCAATCCCATGGGAAGGACCACCAGTGGATCCCTATTAATAGGTTGGAGAAAATGTGCATAGTGCATGCTATACACATGATATACCCTTTATAAGGCCCAAAATAGAATGATAGTAGGCAAATGTGTTGTTATAGGTCTCTAAATGTGTGTGCAAGTTATAAACCGATGCTAATCCCAAATGTAAATATTAAACTGTGGATTTGTACAAGATCTTTTATACACCATTCACCCTATGCCTTTTGTTTTCAATTTGATCCATATTATTATTTAGAATGTTCATCCAGGAATTATGAATTGTATATATGAAAATCCATTATATTTGTTATCTATGATCCGTCCTATCTCTCTACTTATCCTACATTTTTGTTTTTGAACTCTCTCACTTCTTTTGTTTATTCCACACTAATTTATCTTTTTGTTTTCTAGTCAAATTCTTATACGTTACTTTGTTCTCCAATTTGTTAACATCTTTTCACCATTGTATATATTACCTAAAATATCAACTTTGATTTATTCTATTTTTGATCATCTTGAACATGTGTTACTGGTTCATTGTTTATTCAAACCTATAGTTCTATCTCACATGGTCTTGTCTAATAATTTTGAATCTTCTATCATTTTTCAATATTAAATTTTCATCATCTTCTTATTATTATTTGATATTATTATTTGGATAGAATTATTCCCATTTATTGGTTGCTCAACGGTGATTCATGAGTCATCGTTGGAACCCATGGTGAGTCGATTCACTGTTTGACTCCAACGATGAGTTGAGTCACTATTAGAACCCAAAGACGAGTCAGTGAGTCAATTTTGGAAATTTGAAATGGTGAGTCATGAGAAAATTATAGATTACAGTATTGATTCATTTTAGTCATCGTTGGACATCATAAATGGGTTGTATTTTCCCACTAGTTGTTTTTTATCTTCTTTATAGAGAGTTGACTAAATTTTCTTCAAGATCTAATAAGATCATTTAATTTTTTGATAGGGTATAGTAGAATTATTTTCTTTCTGTTTTAAGTTATTATTGTTAATTTATGAAGTAGCTGTTTTATTTATATTTAAGGTTATTATTGACTTCCTGATAGAAGCTTCATTAAGATCCCATTGGGTCTTTTCGTTATTTGATCAGTTGTTGTAGACATTTAAATTTTTTAAAATTTGTCTAATTTTGTTTTGTTTTTCTATCAAAATATTATTATTCTCTTATTCACTTATTTTTAATCCTCTTGTATAGAAATGAGTTTGATAAATAACCATTATACTTCCTAAAATGGCGATCCATCATTCATAATTAGATACCCAATGGTATAATTTTTTATTACTTCTCATGAAGCCTTTGGTTATTTAGTAACTTGAAATTTCTTTTATTTTGGTTGGATATCATTATTTTTGTTTTTAATACAGAAGGTAACATATTATTTATTCTAGCAGTATATTATGAGTCAGTACTATCTATATTTAATAGTGAGTCATGAGTTACCACTATCTATTTATAGTGGTCAATCATGATCCATTACTCTCTATTTTCAATGGCGGGTCATGATTCACCACCAACAAAAATAAGCCACCATTTGTTAAATTTTTTCCCAAAAAATATTTCTTCTTACAATGGATTTTTTAAAAATAAATTATCTTGTTAAATGATCTATTATCTTATATGGAAATATATATTTAGAGTATGTAAAAATATTTATAATAGTATTTCATGTCCATTTATTCATGCAGTTTAATATTTTTGTCGGGCTTTGTTTTACTATACTTTTGCAGTATATATAATTTACAAGAGTATATTTTTATTTCAATAATTTTAAAATTAGAATTTTTTAGAATTTATTTAATTAATATTTTAATTTATTTATATTAATATTTCATGAACAAAATATAAATCTTATTGTTAAATATGTTATTTAAGCTTGAATTTTAAAAACAAGGTAACAAATATATTATTTCTTTATTACACACTAACAAGTGTTGTGCATATATTGGACATGAAGATGACCCTAGATGATATATATTTAAATGATTTAGGAGATATATTCAAGTAATAAAAAGAATAATAGTTCTAATAATTCTATAGAGATTACTTTTGATACATATTTTATATTATTTCTCCTCTCAAATGTTCATGAACATCTGTGAGTTCTATGATCTAGCTGTGATCACACAAGGACTTCATCTTTGACATTTGTTTCTTATAAGTGATAAACGAACATTTAGATTAGAAATATTTTATAATTCCATGGATATTATTTTTCCCTTTTATTTATTTCACTTGTGTAATATATTTCCTTATGTTTCTATTTCTTGTGTCTCGTGTATGATTTTCCCCATCAAAAAAGGTATTTCTTTCTCTTGTTATTCGACCACCTAAAAGGAATTTTGGGTTGTGAATCTCAATAAAAATTATGGTAAATAGAAAAATTTGTCTTCTTGTATCATGTCAGGGTTGTGGCTCCATGTTTTTTAAAATATAATTTCAATAAACTAGATTCTAACACCTTTAAAATTGAGTTTCTTAGTGGGTACAAGTCTCTGCATAAAGTAGAGGAAATTTTGTAGTGGACTAGGATCTTTATGATCTGAACTACTATAAAGACTTGTATTCCTTCAATTTATTTTCATAGAAACTAAAATCAAGAACTATACACTAACAATAGATTAATATTTTATAAACTCTAATTGTTTTTATTGTTATTTTTTAAAATGATTATTCACCCCACCACTAGTACTAATTTTCATAAATAATGATCCTAAAATTTGTATATGATCCTTGTCTCTGATAATTTATTTTTTATATTTTCTCTAAATAGAATCCAAACAACTAGTATCAAAGTTAGAATCCCTCATAGTTTAGTCTTATTTTTATTTTAATTTGATACAAAACAATTGTCATCAATGCTAGGTTAATAGATTTGTAGTTATGATATAAAAATATTGGTATCAAAACACTGTGTCTGAAAGGATTATCTTTATTTTTCTTATTTTGTTTAACTCAGTGGTAACCTATATCCTATACATAATAGTTTATGGAAAAAGAAGATATTTCTATTAATATGGATGGTTTCAATGCCAATGATGGATGGATTCCATAAATACCCCCATTATTTGATGGGAATGAGTACAATTTATGTAAATAAATAATAGAAGGATACTTAATGAAACTTAGAGTGGATCACTGGACTATAATTAATACGAATTTTGAGCTACCTTTGGTTGATCCAGATACTCTGGTAGGTACTGAAAAAGTGACATATGTTTTAAATTACAAAGTTAAAAATATTTTTACTATGCTATAAGTATAAGTGTCTATATCCATGTCTTAGCTTATAATAAAATTAATGACATATGGAGGATATTGTAAGTAACCCATTATGGGATTGAAAATCTCAAGATAACCAATATAGGAAGGATTAATGTTGGATACCAACACATCAATATGGTTGATGAAGAATTTTTAAACCAGATGTTCCATCAGTTCACAGGTATAAGAAATAGTATGAGTTATCTTAAACAAGTCTTGTACATAAGAACTCAAGTGGAAAGAGTTTTGAGAAAATCTTCCAAATATATTTCATACAAAGAAGGTATATAATGATGGAAGTAAGAATTTTAAGCTGTATAATTTAGATGAAATTATAGGCTCTCTACTATAGTATGAGTTAAAGATGCACAATATTACACATGAGAATTATACTAAAAGAAAATTTATTGTATTTAAATCTATCATTACTGATATCACTAATTAATTTGATTATAAGTTACATGAATGTGATGAGAAGATGGAACTTTTTTGTATGAAAATTTTCAAATTTGTGAAAAATATGGTGGAAAGAGATAGTTCGGAAGAAATAATAAAAATGGTTTTAAGAATGTAAATTAATGGAAGAATAATTATGTTTTAGATCTAACATCCTATGAGTGAATAAATACAGGTTTCATCAGACCTGATTTCCCAAAACTCAAACATTCAAAAAAGTACAATGAAAAAAGCTGGAATGAAAAACAAAATCTATTTGGTGGATGGTACTACTAAGATAGTTCTGACTTAATCAGTGACCTTGGACGTGAAATGAAAAAAGGTAACATTTCCTTGATTGGTATACAATGCAAGGTTAATGATTCATTTGTTTACACAGTTAATAAAACCTGAAAATGTTGATCATAATGAAATATTTTAAAATAAAAATAACACTGATTATGATTCTAATTTTTATTTTGAGTCTATTAATTATAGTATTAAACCATTTATTAATGATAATGAATAATTGAGAAATGGTAATTTCACAATGATTCAAAAATATATGTAATTTAAATGTAATAATAATAATTTTTTTGAAATAAAATGTAATATGTAAAAGGTAACATTAAAATGTGAATATCATTGTTTCCCAAATTGAATAATGTAAAAGGAATCATGATTCTGATATTTTGAAACTGAAATATGAATGAAAGTTTTAAATTCTTGTTGGATGTAAATGGTAAAGACAAGGATATAAGATTTAGTTTAGTTTTGTATAATCTAACAATCATAGAAAATGAATGTAAGAAATTAAAATAAGAGGATAAAAAATTAAGAAACATATATTTTGGATCCAATTTAACAATTTATACAAATTTAAAATAACTTCAAAAAGAGAGTATGTTTATGAAAAATGATGTTTTTAATATTAAATATGATTTATCTATTTTTGTAAAAGGTAAAAAATGATAAGATTACATATTTAACGAAACTAAACACCATTAATATTGGTTTTGGATATAAAAGTTTTACATAAAGTTTAAATAAGACTCATTTTGTTAGATGTTTAAAATGAAGTATCTCTATTATAACTTTATATAAATATAGAATTTAAAGGAATTATTCTAATGAATTCTCTATAATATTCTCTCAATATTTTATTTTTAATATAACTATTTTATCTAAATTATTTTTTCATATTCACCAAGAAAAAAAAGTTTGAAATATTTTTGGGTGGTCAAAAGACCTTCTGTGAATTTTACTGAACCTATGACCACATGTTTACCAGAAGGATGTTACTCAAATGCTATTGGACCTAAGATGCTCACCATGCCTAGAAAATTATTAATTTTTTTAACTATCATGAATACTATCTAATATAATATAATCAAATATTCTAGGACATAAGATATCGAATATATTGTTATTAATCATTTTATTTAATATTTTAGGAATGTACATTAGTTTCTATCTATTTTTTTCTTTAGAAAGTAAATTTTTTATGGTTTACATAGTTAAAGTTTCAATTCTGAATTTTCTTAATATTTGTTTAATTTTCTATAAAGTGTTTTAGCTGGGTGGATTTATCTATCTTTAATGATTCAATAATTGAGGGGGAGTTATCCCTTCTTTTAGCTGAAATTATATACTACAAAGTAAGTTTTATATAAGTGTTTCAAAAATTATCTTAAGTGAGCTTAAAAATCCTTAGATTGTTTGAAATAAATTTTCAACAACTGTACTAGGGAATTTTGTTATACTATTCCAAATAAGGTATGTGATTTTAATAATTCTTAATTAAAACACATTTGGATTTTTGAATTTATTTAAATAATATATTTATTCTAAAATTGATTTAAAATTTTAAAGTTATATTTAGTCTTAGTTCTTAAATTAAGATAATTTTTTTAGTCTAAATGTTTTATTTAATCATTTTTTTTTCAAATCTATTAAATCTATGTTATTTCACTAATTTGTTTCCAATATTTTTTCCAATAAAATATTGATTTTATGATATGTTTTATTATAATATTTTTATTCTTAAACCCATGGGGTTTTTGGTTTTTAAAACCCTTAAATAAAAGAAACATTTCATTTATTTTGGAAGCATATTTTTCTCTTAATATGTTCATGAAATTCACTTTTATTTACACATTGAATATAACAATATTTTTTTTAACTTTATTGTGTTTGAACTTAACATGTCATATTCCTAATTGTTTTTGTTTTATGTAAATGTTCTTTTTTGATGATATTGTGCCTTACTAAATGATTATTAGATCATATGATTTAAAATACCTTAATATTATTATCATTATTTTAATTTGTTATTTACTCTGTTTAATATACTCAATGTTTACTGTTATGATAATATAATACATTTTTACATTTATAGTTGTTGATTTTTATTAAAAATTGAGTCTATTTTATATAATAAATGTTAATTTAATTTATGATAAATTTAAAAAAGGGGGATATTTTTATTTAAAAGTTAATACATTTTTTGTTTTGTAATTTATGAAAGGTAGAGTTTGTTAGTATTTTATTTTATTTAAATATATTAATGATCTATTTGTTTTTTTAATTACCCTATTAACATTTTATTAAATTATTATTATATTTTTTGATAAATTACTCTAAATTTTTATTAAATTATAGTGTTTAATAAACTTCTAAAGTTTTTTAATTAAAATGTTATTATATTATAAATGGTTTTTAATTAACATCATATTATATTATGAGGAGTTAAAATTAATTTATACTATTTATTTACATGTTTTAAATTGTTAGTTCGTGGTTTATATTTTTTTACTTAATTGTTTTTGTTTTTTTGATGATATGAGTCATCCTTATAGAAGAACCATGGCTAGCCCTCAACCACATAGGGGGCCGATTTGGCCAAACCCATGGGAAGGCCCACTAGTGGCACCCTAGTAGGTGGCTGTAGAAAGATGTACATAGTTCATGATATAAGCATGGGGACCCATGTATAAGGCCTATATGACCACTCTAGTAGGAAAATTAGTTGGGCAAGGTCATCTCATGTGTGTACAAGGTGTAAACCCGTATTCATCCCTGGTAGAAAAATAGAACTAAGGATCATCACATGATCATTGATTTACCATTGACCTCCAGTTTTTATTTTTGATGTGGTTAGTGTTATTTAATATTCATCTGAGCATTAAAACATAGAAATAAAATCATCAGTTAGATATTTTCTCAACGAGGTGTCTGATCTCTCTACATATCCCACCCATTTGTTTTTGAACTCCCACACTTCTTTTGTTTATACCAACCAACTTTATATTTTTTTAGTCAAATATTAAACCGCCCACTAATTATCTTGTTATATGGAATTTGTGACTTACTACATCTCTTAAATTAAATTTCAACTATGTTTTCTTCTATTTTATGATCATCTGGAACTCATATTACAGGTTCATTTTTTCTTCATGACCACCGGTTTATCTCACTTGGTCTCGACTAACATATCTATTTGTTCTTTATTTCATCAAAAGTAATATTTTCATCACCATATTATTCTTATTGATGTGTTTTATTTCCAAATCTTCCCCATATTGATTTCTCTATGCTGAATCATGAGTCACCATTGGATAGCAATGTTGAGTCGATTCAATATTGGAGACCAACAATATGTCAGTGAGTCACCGTTGAGAATTTCCAATGGTGGGTCATGATACACCACTAGATTAAAATGGTGAGTCATTTCACTCACATTTGGACATTAATGGTTGGTCATCCCTTCCCATTGGTTGTTTTTCTTTGATATATAGAGATTTGGCAGAACATTATTCAGGGTATAATATGATATTTTCCTTTTTTCAATGGTAGAAATGTTTTTATTGCATCTTATTAATCCTTTAATTGTTTAATAGGATGAAATTATTTTTTTTATTGGATATCACTTTTTTTTTGTTTTAAGAACAATGGTAGAATCGTTTATATTCCAAAGGTATGTTATGAGTCACCAATCTCTATTTTTAGTGGTGAGTCACAAGCAACTACTCTCTATTTTTAGTGGTGAGTCAAGAGATATCACTATTTGTTTTCAGTGATGGTTCCTGAGTCTCCACCAACCAGAATAAGACACCTTTAGTTGAAGTTTATTTCCAATATTTTTATTTATTTTTTAAATTAATGTTTTAATAATTATTTTGTTAGTTAAAAGTTCTATTATATTATGTGAAATATATTTTTTGAGTATGAAAAAATAATTGTAACAATATTTAATTTTCATTTATTCATGTAGTTTGATGTTTTTGTCATGCTCTATTTTAATGATTTTTTATATATGTATAATATATAATGTTATATATATTTTTCAATTTTTTATAATTATAATTCTTTTATAATTGATTCAATTAAAATTAAAATTTATTTTTATTAATATTTCATGATGAAATATAAAGCCTGTTTGTAACTATGTTATTCAAGGGAGACTTTAACAAATAAAGTAAAAGTCATATTATTTATTTGTTATTCAATAACAAGTTTCATAAAGATATTGAACATTAAAACAATCATAGGGGATATTTTTTTTAATTATATGGGAGATATATTAAATGAATAAAAAAGAATACTAGTGCAAATCATTCGATAGAGGTTACTTCTAATACATCTTCTACATTCTTGCTGCTCTCAATTGTTCATGACCTTTTATGAGTTTTGTAATTTGGATGTTATCACAGAAGGACTTCATATTTCACAATTTTTTCTTCCAAGTGATTAATGATCATTGAGCTTTAGAATTTTTTACATTTATGATCATCTTCTATTTTCCCTATATTTGTTTTATTGTGTAATATGTTTCCTTATGTTTTTATTTCTTGAGTTGGTTTTATGTTTTTTCGCATAAAAGGAAGATGTTCCTTTCTATGTTTATTATAACACATAAAAATATGTTTGGTTTGTGAATCTTCATAAAAATTAAGGTAAAAAGACAATGTTATCCACCTGTATTAAGACAACATTGTGCCTTCGAGTTATTTAAAATTCAATATCTATAAACAAGGTTCTAACAACTTTAAAAGTGAGGTTCTTAGTGTATACCAGTCTCCTAAAGGAGTAGAAGAGATTGAAGAGTGGATTAGGATCTTTGTGATCTAAACCACTATAAATCCTTATTTTATTTTAATTTATTTCCACTTCAATTCTACTCAAGAACACTTCAATCACTACAAATTAATATTTTATAAACTATGATTTATTTTGACATTATTTTTTTTAAAAATATTCATCCCCACTCTAGTATTAATTTCAATCAATAATGATCCCACGACCCTATATTAAGGATGCTTAGGGGAAAGTATAACCCCACCCTCCAGTTATATAAAATAATTTGAAAAACATATAAACATGAGATTATTTCACTAACCAACATGAGGGGGAAGATTTTAAGGTACATTGTACCTGGTAAAATTTTATTTTACATTAATAATATTAATCACATTGATTTAGAATTTTTAATTTATGAAATAGAAATTGTGTATAAAAAATAAGAGGTATTCAAAATATCCAATTCACCACTACCATAAATCATGGATGTGTTACATATCATGTAAAAAAATGGTATGTATTTTTACTCTATAATAAAACATTAATGTGATATGAAATAGAAACGTATCTATGTTTCATTATTTATATGAAAATTGATGAATTATTATCTAAAGTTACTTCTATCCTACAACATGCACTATGGAAGGAGGCTGGGATACTAGTAAAGAAAAAAATAATCGATTAAAACAGACAAAAAATGGGAATCATGTGAAAAATGATATAATAGAGTTTTTTTATTTAGAATAGTATGAAATATATATTATGATTTTTTTCACATATTTTTGTTCTATTTTGAAAAATAGAATCATCACGAACTCTACTTGATGAAAAATAATTTTATTTTCTTTAAACTAGATATAATAGTATGAATATATTAGAGGTGTCTGTTTTGGAGTATAATCTCGAGCGTAGTTTGAGAAAGAAATGACATAGTGGGAAATGGATGAGAAAATGAAATATATGTAGGCATTTATTGATTCTAAAAGAGAAAATTTTAATATTAATTTTAATTTTGGTGTGAAAAAGTAGCTTCTTCAAATGAATCAGTGAAAAAAAACAACACCATAACAACCAAAACATAGAGATCCATAACCTCAGTCTTAAGGCTAGTAATTACCCTTAATGTCCTGACTTATCTGAGATAAATGATTTTTTCATAACTATTTTTGATAAATGTACACCAAAAAACTACAGATACCTTTCTTATACTAAAATTTTATAGGTTTAAATTGATTGTTATTTATATATTTTATTACCCACTCATGGAACTGTTTTGAGAGGTAAAGTATAAAAATCCAATGGAATACGATACATAATAAAAAGAATTTCAAAAGATCAGGTGAGAGTTAGGATTTATGTTTCTCACAAGCTGAGTACTGACCTATATATTCTCCTTGATGATCATAATGTTCGCATAGTCTAAATTGAAATTATAAATTTTATAGTAAGGTTGTTTAATCATATAAAGATACATAAAGATAACAGGGTATGTTATTTCTAATAAATTTTGTATGAAAACCCTTTTACACTAAATAAAAATGCTCTGAACTAATATTTTTTATTATATAAGCAGAAAAAAATATGAAAAAAAGTTTGAATCAATAAAAAAAATGGATTCAATAATAGATCTAAAGGACATTCTAAGTGTACCTTTATGCCATTAATTCTACAACCTCATTTATTAACATTTCATTCTAATTAAAATACAATGTTCCAAATTAAAAATATGACCTATATTGAATTTGATGATCAAATTTATAGAGATGAATTTACCAACATTATTGGTCAAATAATTTTCAATTATATTTTGAAGAATAATTGTTTTGGATAAGAAATTGTGAAAGTATACATGAAGGAAATTTTCATAATATGTTTTCTTATAATTTTTACACTATGTTAAGAACAATTTAATTCTATTCATATTTCTTTGTGGTATATATCACTACATTATAAAAAGAAAACTTAACATGGATTGTTTTTGATTCATTAGTCCACATTACACTTATACAAAAATATTTTCATTGAATAGAATTGAAATTTTAGTAAATACACACTATGTAGCCGTAGTGTTTGAAAAGAAGATAACAGATGACATGATCTTATAATAACTATAAAACATGGAGCCAACATTACATTCAAATCAAATAAAATATATTTTTAATTTATTCAATAAAGTATAATTTTTTTTATATTTTAGAACTCACTTGATACACATTTAGATCAATTTCTATATTTAGGAGATATTTTTTTGTTTGTTAACAATTGATATCCAAAAAATTAACAACAAAATATATCCCTTATGAACTTTTAACAGACTATATTCAAAATTTTAAAGATATAAATTACATTTTATGTCTTATGTTATGTTTTAATAATAATTTTTCAATTATAGGGAAGTGATTATTTATTGTCAAAACCATGGAATCAAGATGAACAATGAACATAATAATCCAATGGATCATTTCAAATTGATAAGTATTAGGGTATATATAATAATATTTAAGTATCAACATATAAACCAATAAATATCAGAGCAGGTGAGTGGAGTTAGATTTTTGGACATCAAAATATGTTTTTATATGCCAAGGATTTAAGAAGTACCCCCTCTGAGAAAATGAGGTGAATGATGATAGATCATTTGCATCGATAAAAAATGTTTCATCCTAAAAAATCATTATAAAAGGGAATATCAAACCTGTTTTTTCAAACCAGAATGCTATTATGTGAAGAAATGATTTTTTAAGGCACTTTATTATTGTATGGGGTGTCATTCCAAATGTTTAGAATCATTGAGATATCATTGATTTATCAAGGATAATCTTGGGGGTGTGGAGTTTCTGAAAATGGAATATGACATCAATAAGATACGACTTCATTCATATCATTTTTCCATCTAGAGAACTAAAAAAGAGTGTGGTGATATGACATAGTTATAAATGAACTGGATATTCTAATTATCCAAGAATGTGATCCATCCTTTAAACCCTTTTAATTATAGAACTCGTTTTTGTTGGAACCAAGGATGTTCCTTGCTAAATGGAGTATGGTTTGTGTTTTTTGTTAATACACCAATGAATTATCAGGGAGATTTCAAGGAAAGGGATCATACAGTTTAATCCTTAAACAGTATTGAAGGTGGCATAGTTTCCCAGTGTTTGCCAAATTTTTGTGCCTCAAAATCGGGTGTTTGATGTTGGAAAATAAAGGTTTTCCACATAGAAGTGAATGGTATAAAAAAAAGAAAATCCGAAAAATTAGACAACCACATACCTTGAAACATGGACCGCGTACCATGTTCTGGGAATGGGTTGAGGCCACATACATAGCAGAGGGAATGATACATGGAGCATTGCACAAAACCAAAAAGATTGTGTGGTGATGGTTTGCAGTGTAGTTGTGCGGTACGTGAAATGTTGATGGTTGGTGGGATTCCTACGATTCAAAAAATAGGAGCGGTACGAGGTGGAGGATAACAGTACACAAATGGAGTTTAGTATATAGTGAAGATTGTCCTATATTGAAAATTTGGGTAAATCGGATTAACGATATTTTTGGAGGTTTGTGACTATATAAGGAGCAATAATACCCATCGTTAAGGTATGGAATTAGAGATTAAAATTTTAGGATGAAATCTGGTAATGTCCAAAGTGGTTCATAGAGGAGAAGATGGTATGTTGAGAGAACCATCCACATAAGGAAAACAGTCTACGGAAGGTAGTGTTGTTTGTAGAGGAAGCTCTCACAATACGTAGTGGATTAAGGCAGTACACAGAGCAGGGTGGTATGTGGATAAGATGAGTAGTACACGGATTAAGGCAATACACTGAGTAGGGAAGTTCATATAGGCTCAGGATGATATGTGGAAACAATAGTAGTATGTGGAGGAAGTGGTTGCAAACCAAAACTGGAACACAGTATGTGGAACACCCAAAGGATTATAAAAATTGACCAAATCAGTTTGTGAAATTAATTTCCATAACCTATTAGTGTACAAGAAAGAAATTATATATGTGGGTTAATACGAGACTTCAATAGATCATCCATTTATATTGAGGATGCATGATTTAACTCTAAACCATTGAAGCAACCTTCAAGTCGATAAATTGAGTGAAGATTCTACCAATGTAATGAGTAAGGGGAGTCAACAGAAGTGATTCAAGGGACGCAGTGTGCTATCCTTAAATACTTATAAAGGAAGTGTGCCTAAGATAGAGTGACTATTCCCCAAATTTTGTAATCCACAACATGAGAATATTAGTGGATTTTGGCATGACCGACACACTGTCAGCGTATGATCCTTGGATGTAGACCTTTATTTTGAACCATGTAATATTATTACAACCTTTCTTTGCATGTGATAGAGTTTTTTCCGCACTTCCTCTTTAGATAGGTTTAACAAGATACTACTAATGTGGGAACACGATCCATCAAGTTTAAGAGAAAACTTTAACACCCCGATTCACCCTCCCCTCTCAGGGTGTTCTAGGGTCCTTCAGGTTTCATATGTATGGTTTAAATGTTGTAGACTTATTTAGTTTTACTATAATCTTGTAATCCCCAGGAACATTTCCTTACCTACTGGAACATCAATAAGAATGGATACGGAGACTATTAAAGATATATTCATAAAATACAATCTTATTTTAGTGAATTCTTATTTATTATAAACCCTTATTTATCAAGTTTCATTATCATTTTTTGATGAAAATATTTATTTGAATGTGGAATATGAAAAAATTAATACCTTTTGTGATTTTTGAAAAATTGTTGGGCATTCTACTGAAATGTTTTGAAAGAATAGTTACAATATGTTTTATTTTTAACACATTGAAGGTGATGATTAAGATAACTATAGAATGAGAATACATATTCCACGAAATAAATGAAGTTTTATTCTTGAGAAGGATGATGACATTGGAATGAAATTTAGATTGGATGGGAGAAGTATAGCTAAGGGATTTGATGTTGGCCTCTACAATGGTTAGGCTCTATAGATGTAGAGTTTCCCATAATATATAGTTTAAAATGAGAAAAGAAACCCTATGGTCCACATTTATAGCTTTGGAAATCTATTAGAGGCTAAAGAAAAGGACATTTCAACCTAGGTGTGGGTGATCCAATAAAACACTAGCTAGAAGATCTTTATAATGTTACAAAATGTGGTGATGAAAAACAAAAATATAATTCTCATTTGAATCATATAGTTGAACCTAATTGTAATTATGACGAGTTAGAAAAATTGAATCAGTCTAACTGTAATGATAAGGAGGATAAATATTTTCTCCAAAGTTCAAAAAGGATTAAGAATTAATTATTGGATGTGGGAGAATCATAGTTTTTGTAACCAAATAAATATAATACACATAAGTATTATTTTGAAATTTGAAAAATAAGATTGTCATAAGGTCTTCTAACGATGGAGAAAGACTATTTAGAATGTTATCTATGGAGGATTTGTTAGAGAAAATGAAGTGTTATGTTTAGTTATAAGCTGATATCCCTAAGGATTTTGATCATTTATTTGATGAATAGAACACTATCTGTTTAAAATAAATATTAATATGGTTTAATAATATTTGATAACCATCATCAAACATGGGATAATATGGTATCCTTAAATAATTAATTAGTATAATCTAACCTAAATTTCTATTTCCAAGCCCTTATTTGGGAATGTTAATGATTTTGGATGGAATGGGTGTCTTAAAAATTTCTATAATGATCTATGTTTGGTAAATGACCTATTACACTTTTTATAATCTAATAATTTCATATATTTATGTTATTTATATTTTTCAGTTTCTAATCAGTTTTTTTGGCAACACAATCCACCTTTTGGCTATGGAAGATAAATTGAGGAATATTGTCCTAGAATGTTTTTAATACGGATATAGTTTTATTTTGGAATTATATACATTTTATTTTCCATTTAATTTTATATATAGGATATTGGTGTTCAATTATAGATGATGAATAAAATAATCTTAGGGGATCCCGATGAATAATTTTGCTGGTGTAGTTCGTATAATGGTGTTTAATACCAGATAATATTATAATTGGATTTGGTATGATGGTTCAAGTATACTTGGGTGAAAACTTTTTCATTAGGTATACAATTGAATCAGAATAATATATTTACTTGAGGGTGAAATTTTAGTTAAAACCTATTAAGGTTCTAATAATTGATTCCCTACACATTGGTTGTATATGAAATTTTCATTTTCATGCTTGGATTAAATTTCAAATGATCTACATAATTTTTTGGGTATGATGGGTTTTGTAACCCTAATTTAGTTTTCTTCTATTTATGTTTTGGGATTTGGCCATGTAACCACTTACTTTAACAACCCTTGTCTTTATTACACACTTAAACATGATTTATTACATAAACTTGCACTCAAGAAAACACTGAGGATCAAGATGTCTGGTGTCTTGGGAAATTTGGAACATTACATAACAATATAGAACATAAAATACAACAACTTTATTGATATATTATTTTAGATGACCACAACATTTCTCCGTACTTACCAATTCATGGGAAAACCTAAGGAGATGCATAAGAAAAGGGTGAGCTATAATGCCTAGTAAGGGGTTAAACAAGGCATAAAATTAATTATATAGTACATGTTATGAAATAGGAATATTAATCAATCACAAGAGAAACATGAACCTAAAATCTTGATATAGCATGATTATCATAACTTGAAAATGTGGAAACAACATTTAACATGATATTAGCATGATCCAAGGCTCATTGCACATGGAGAATGAGTAAACCCTAATTTTAATTGAATTATCATGAGTAAATCCTCATTTCAATTGACGCCTCATGATACTAATCTTTACCCAATGCATTATAGTGCTATAGGGTGAACCCTTCTTAATCATTTCATTTCATGCATAAGTGTACCACATGGATCATACAACATGGAATCATTAAATATCATCATTTATTACATGATAAAGGAATATTGAATACATACATGAAACTGTATAATCAATATATAAATGTGTGTAATGGGGGATACCCTTAATAGAGAAATGAGTATGGTATTCACTACATAGTGACTTTGGCTTGGAAAATTATTGTGCAACTTCAGCAGCTTAACGACGTGACATAAGAATTCATAATAATGGTTGATGAGAGATAAAGGGGGGCCTCATAATATTTTCATGAAATGGATAGTAATGGGTTCATATAGATACATTTCCCAACATATGTAATGAAATTTATATTCATAATACATAATAATTTCTTGAATGTAAATGAGGAGAGAGAAACCCCTTTCGGAATTTCGGCTTGGTAATAGGTGTAAATGAGAGGAATTAATGAGAGAGAAATGGGTCAATAATCATTCAAACATTATGAGCGATGTATAGGTGAGGTGAGAAATCAAACCCCAACATTGTTAATTGAAATGAAAAGGGTATAGAAACCTAAAGAAACTTGGAAAAAAGTGAGAGAGGAAGAAATCCCTTACTTGGAAGTGTGATCCCAAAGGAATAAGACATGCTTCTTGGAAGCTTGGGGTGATATGGGAGGATTCTAGAGAGAGGAGGTCAGGGGTTGGTCTAGATCCAAATATTTTTAGAGTAGAGGAACTAAAGATTGTGTGGGTTTATATAGGAATGGAGATGGAATTTCTTATTATTTAGGTTTTGGACAATACATATTAAACTAATCAAAACCACTAACCATTCCATGGTTTTCCCATAGGCTTTTTCAAAGGGGAGTGGAAAAATTATTTTATAATTCCAAAGGCCGAAATTATTAAAATATTAGGCTTGCTTATGTGGAGTTTATTCACACTCTCAAGGAAATCATTTTGAAAATGTTAAAAAGTATTATATGTCTTCGAGGGTTCACTAAAGCTTTGTAAAATAAATCAAATAAATATAAAATTACATTTTTAAAGGTAAACCATATATTGGAAGAATATAAATTTAATAGTATTTTATTACATCACTATTGGGTCATTATGATGTCATAAAACACATTATATATTTAAACGGTTTTTAATTTTTAATCAAAATAATTGGGTGTTTTGGAAAATTATGAAAAATTAACTATTGGATAATTTTGACATCTGGATTCAAAAAATAACATTAATATTATCTAAACAATTTTATAAATATGTGAATATTTACTTTTAAATTAAAAATCAATATTTATTGAAAAGTCTTGGGTTTTGACCAAAACAAAAATCAAACTTTAATAAAAATTTCAATTGTATTCATAAAAATTATACGATCATTTATATTTAATAAAAAGAAATTTTATAATAATATTTTATTAAAATATTATTTAATTAAAAAATCAATCAATTCATCAAAATAGATTTCTTAATTTAATATGAACTAAAAATACTATTTGTACTTTAAAAACTATTTACAACATAATAATAATAAAATGAATATATATTCTTTATTAAATACAAAAATAATGAACATAAGCATAGTGATAGGGTATTATTATATAAACCCTTATAACACCCACATAATACATATGGATAAGGTGTGCGATGGTGAAATACTCTTGGGGAGGCTCAGATGACATCAATTGGGTGGTAATCTCTTTTAACTTCCACTTCTCCTGTAGGCGGTTCTGTTCAAGCTTAACATGTTAAAGATCGGTTTGGGATTGGTCAAAAGAAAAGCACAGTGATGATAACTCCTTTCTGAGCTCTGATAAATAGGCTTCTTATGAAGCGATTCTACTAGATGAGGCCATCACTTTCTTTGTCTGAGTAAATTGGATTTGTTATAACCTTATATTTATACTAAACATGCGGTCACTATTCAACGACTATATTAGCAATGGTAACAATTCTTAATGGTATTTTGAAATACAATAACATAAATCTAAGTAAGTATATATTTCATATAACCATTTTATATAATAATAAATTTAGTTATATCAAGAGGAATTTTCATTAATAAAAGTTTGGGTCATTACAATCTTCCCCCCTTAAGAAATTTCACCCTCGAAATTTCCTTTTCCCACACTAAAACAGATTTGGGTTACTCTGCTTCATCACTTATTCCAATTACCACAATGACTCTTGAAACTTGTGGTTTCACCACAACACCTTGACGATGAGAATTGCCTTATTTTGTAGATATTTTTCCCTATGATATAAGATCTTCAATGACTTCTCTTCATAGAAGAGGTCATTCTCCAATGGTACCACCTCTAGATTCAGTACAAGCGATGGGTCAGGTATGTACTTCATTAAGAGTGATACATAGAATACATCATGCACTTGAGATATGTTTGGTGGGAGTGCAATTTTATTGGACACTACTCCAATGAGATCAACGATATCAAAAGGGCTGATGTACCCTGGAATAAGCTTTCCATTCTTCTCAAATCTCATAACTCTCTTCCATGGTGATATTCAAAGGAATACCATGTCTTAGACATCGAACTCTAGTTCTCATTGACGATTATGAAGATAGCTCTTTTTTCAACTCTGAGCTATTTAATGTGCTACTTGATTCTATTAACCTTATCCGCCATTTCTTTAACCATTTTTGGACCTAGGAGTTTTCACTCCCCAAATTCAACCCAACATGCTAGTGATCTGCACCTCTTCCCATAAAAGGTTTTATAAGGATTCATTTGGATGCTTGAGTGGAAAATTTTATTATAGTTGAGATCAACCAGAGGAAGATGTTGATCCCATACTCCTTTGAAGTCCATTAAGCATGCTCTAAACATTTCATCAAAGTGTTTGGATATCCCACTCAGATTGGCCATTAGTTTGGGGATGATGAGTTGTACTAAAGTTCATCTCACTATTTAAAGCATGTTTAAGACTCTTCCAGAACTCAGAGGTGAATCTTGAATCTCGATCGGATGCAATAGATACTGGTAATCCATGTAGCCTTAAAACATCTCTAATATATATCCGTTCCAGTTGATCTAATGATAAATCCTCTCGAATTGTAATGAAGTATGCATTCTTTTTAAGATGATCCATAACAACCCAGATAACATTGTTTCCTTTGGATGTATTTGGCGGTGAGTCAATAAGGATATATTATGACTTATCAATTCCTTATGGTTTTTGGTTTTAAAAACAACCAACACTTTTTCTTAAGTTCTGATTTTTTTTAAGTTCTGTATTTTTTTAAGATCCAGAATTTTTATTCCGTTACGCTTACAGATATATCACGACATTTTTCTCTTCAGTTATACTTACAAATCTGTCATTATGATTTTCCATTCAGTTATTTTTTACAAGATCTGTCATTCTGATTTTTTCATTCTATTTTACAATTCCAAATCTGGGATATATATGATGCTGATTTTTAATTCTGATTCCGTTGTATATATGATGCCGATTGTCAATTCTGATTTCAGTGTATATATGATATTGATCATCAATTCTGAATCTGTGGTATATATGATGCTGTTTGTAAATTCCGATTCGGGTGTATATATGATACCGACTGTCAATTCCGATTATGGTGTATATGTGATGCCGATTTTCAATAACGATTCCTATGTAGATGTGATGTCGATATTCATGATACCGAATTCGGTGTATTTGTAACTCTGATTTTATGATTCCATTTTCTTGAGAATGCTATTTCTAAGAATCCGTTTACTTGATTTGTTAAGATTACGTTTTCTTGATAATGTTAGAGTTGCCTAATGTATCATTCCAATGATATTAGATTCCAATTTTTCTTATACATAACATTTATCTTTAACTTAACATCAGTTCTGTTGCTTGAAACGATGTCATAAAATTTGTTACAACCTAACCGTTGTATGTTTTCCACGTGTCCAGGTCCCTCCAAAATTTAAGGAAAATATGACTGTAGGAGAGTATCATGCCATTGGGAAAGTTTGCCTATAAATACAAGCTCATTAGAATGAGAAACATAAATTGTATAGAGTGGATGAAATTAATACATGTGAAATAGATGTGAAGTGATTTTTAGAGAGAGAGGCTCTTACAACTCTTAGTACTTTGTGTGGATGCTGTGAACAACTTTTTCAGGCATGAAAAACTTGTTCGAACTTTCTTAGTGCAGAATTTGATCGTGCTTATCGTGGGCTTTCAGGATTGGAAGACAGAGGTTCTGATTTCCTTCAAAATTGAGGTCTTGTAGGGATAGCAAGACAGATACCGATATTTAGATTGAGGGCTTACCTGGGTTTGGGTAAGACAGACTTTCTTGAAAGTATAAATCAAGGAACCTTTATCCAAGGTTGTTGGATACCCATCTATTTGGGTTAAATGAATCCTATTGTTAATTGTTTTCTTTTACAAGTTGTTTTAATTCCTCTTCTGTATCTTAACTTTGTTAAATTTAGAAAGTATATCTTTCTTATATTTTGTAATTCTGTTACGCTGATTATATTTCATATTCTATACGCTTTAAGGTAGAATCTTTCTTTTAAGAAAAATATAAAAGGTTTCATTAAGAGGTCATGTGAATGTTTGTTTAACCTTGTTAAACTTAACTTTAAAGGTTCAAAAATAATTTTTAAAGAATATAATTCACCCCCCTCTTGTATATTGAGCATCTAAATTCTTATTTCTATCCTACAATTGGTATTAGAGGAGGTCTCTGAAATACATATATCCACATATAAGTTTTCTTTCTCAAGTTTTTCTTTTCTTAAGTTCTTCATATTTCTTCTAAAACTTTCACTACTAATATGTTTTGTGGGAAGAAATATCTTTTTACTATGTCAAGAATTCATGTTGAATCTTTAGATAATCTCAATCATACTAGACCACCAATATTTTATGGGAATGACTATGAGTATTGGAGAGATAGAATGAAGACCATTGTGATCAACACAGGTGTTGAAAACTACATTATGATAACTAGAGATTATAAGATTCCTTATAAGGAACTTATAATCTTTACTAATCCAGAAAAGGTGGAATATCATCTCAACTTTAAGGTACGAAATACTTTTCTATGTTCCATGAATAGAAATATATATAGCCAAATTTCATCTTGTGAAGCTGCAAATAGTATTTGGAAGAAGCTTGAAGTAACAAACTTTTGAACTTCTAAAGTTATTGAAACTAGAAGAGACATGCTTAGAGGTGAGTATCATGGTTTCTTCTTTCTTTATGGAGAACCTATATGTAAGTTACAACAAAGATTTATGACTATTTTCAACAGCCTACAATCCATGGGTGAGAAAGGTTTAGATGATGAAGCTCTTGCAGACAAGATTATTGACATCATGCCTAATGAATGTGAATCCAAGAGAACTACTATTGATGAGAATAGGAAAGTTACTCAAATTTCTCATGATGAACTATTTTGAACTCTTCTTCATCATGAAACCAAAATGAAGAGAGATGCTGATAATATTTAGAAGAAGAATGAAAATGGAAGTGATGGTTTTACTACTACTTCAAATCATATGAAAGCCAAGAATCCTGAGAGAATTGCAAGATCAAAATCTAAGAAGGTTAGTATTTAATCAAAATCCAATGAAAGTGAAGCCTCAGAAAATGAGTTAGAAAATCTTTCTCGTAGGATGAAAAAGATTGTTGGACAAAATAACTTTCAATATAGGTACAATAAGAATGATGGAAAAGATAGTAAAGGAAGAGAAGTAATTTTCTATGAATGTAGAAGAACTAGTCATATCAGACCTAATTTTCCATTACTCAAGAAAAGAGACAAGAAAGAAAGTAATTTTGAAAGAAACAAGAAGAAGTTATACAGATCAAAGTATAAGAAAGGATTCGAATCCAATGACACTTGGAGTTCCAGTGGTGGAGATTCTTCTGACGATTTCTCAGAATATGAATCTTCTGGGAAAAATATTACGGGTCTAATAGACAGAGCTCCATTTCAAAATCATTTTCTTATGGCTAAGGTACGAACTGCTAAAACCTTAATCAATATGTCTTTAGGTGAACATTTTCCAGATAAAGGTTTTTCTTCAGATGAAGAAACTTCTTCATCAGACAATGATAATGATTTCCATTCCTATGAGAAGGTTTCTAGATTTTCCAAGTTTCTTGAGAAAAGAAATTTTAAAGTTTCTAAGAAACTTGATAAAGAAAATACTAGAGAATCTATTTTAATTGATGAAATGTTAGAAAATTCCAAATATCTTGATGAGAAAGATGTTGTTTTAGAAAATCTTTCTAAAAAACATGAGGAAGTTAATTCTAAGAAGAATAAACATTCCGAGGATCTTAAAAATCTGTTTTTAGAAAAAGATGTTTTATAGGATAAAATTAACTCTAAATCTATTATTCTTGAGGATAAGAATTTAGTCCTGAGACTAAAATCTGAAATATTTTCTTTGAAGAAACTTCTTTCAAAATTCACTTCTGGTAATGAAAATTTTGACAAGATGTATTCTTAGATCTGACCACATGGTAATAATCAAGGTTTAGGTTATTCTTATAAAAAACCTATTTTTCGAAATAATTATTTTGTTCCTTATAGAGCCCCTTTTTGTACTAAATGTCAAAGTGGGGGGCATTGGATGAAAAAATGTTCTTTAAATAGAGTTCAATCTCTTGGGTTTCATAAAGCTTATTTTTTCAAACAAATCGGGTTAGCCAAGCTCTTATTATATACTAATTCTGTATCCAAGCAGGTTTGGATTCTAAAGACCTAACTCTTTCTTTTGTAGGAAAATGAAGGAAGTAACAACAATATATGCTACATGGATAGTGGATGTTCCCGACACATGACTGGTAACAAAGACTATTTCAAAAATATTTTAAAGACTAAAGGTGGAAAGGTAACTTTTGGTGATAACTCTCAAGGAGAAATTGTCGGTGTAGGTAACATTTTTCTTCTTGGAAAAGATATTATTTAAAATGTTCTTTTCATAAAAGGCCTTAGGAACAACCTCATTAGCATAAGCCAATTATGTGATGAAGGTTACCTTGTGAATTTTAGAAATGATAAATATTTAGTTCACAATTCAAAGGATGAGTTTTTTCTCTCTACCCTTCAGCATGAGAATGTGTACAACCTAAACCAAGAATACCTTAGAAGTCAAGATCAACCTTGCCTTAGTTCATTTTGAGACCAATCATTGATTTGGCATTGGAGACTAGGACACTGTAACTTAAGAAATATTAGTAAGCTTTCTAAGAAAGAACTTGTTCAGGATCTACTGGAACTTAAGTTTGATTCTTCAAAAGTCTGTGATCCTTGTCAATATGGCTAGAACATAAATCTAGCTTTAAATCTATAAGTTAAGTTACGACTTCTAATGCCTTATAGTTAGTGCACATGGATTTATTTAGTCCAACACAAACTGGAAGTATTGGAGGAAAATACTATGTGATTGTCCTAGTGGATGACTACACTAGATTTACTTGGGTCTATTTTCTCACAATGAAATATGAAGCTTTTTATTATTTCAAAATATTTAGAGCTAAAGTTAAAAATGAGAAAAAACTACCGTTGATGACTATTCATAGTGATCATGGTGGATAATTTGAAAATTATGATTTTGAAAATTGTAGTAAAAAAGGTATTACTCACAACTTCTCAGCTCTAAGAACACCTCAACAAAATGGTGTTATCGAAAGAGGAATTCGTATTCTTTAAGAGATAACTAGAACCATGTTGAGTGAATATTCTATAGCCAAACATTTTTGGGCTGAATCTGTAAGTACTACTTGTTATACTATATATCGAGTTTTAAAAAGACCATTTCTTAATAAAACACATTATGAGTTGTGGACTGGACCAAAACCAAAAGTTTCTTACTTCAAAGTTTTTGGTTGCAAAGTATTTATCTTGAATACCAAGGATAACTTACATAAATTTTCACCCAAATCTGATGAAGGAATTTTCTTAGGTTATTCTACTAACTCTAAGGCATATAGAGTTTTTAATAAAAACAATTTCACTATGGAAGAAACAATACATGTTAATTTTGATGAAAATGATCCTTTTTTTTTCAAACAACCTGAAACTTTTCCTGATATATTTTCTAAAACTGATCACCAACCTTTGATAGAATATTTTTCAGACAAGGTTAATAGTAAAGAAAATGTTTCTGAAACATTTACTCCTAATGATTTTTTACCTTATGTTGATAAACATGTATTTCCAAATCCAAGTCAGTTGTTAATTAGAAATTATACCAGTGATAATATCATAGGAAATGTTAATCAACCAGTAAGAACTAAAAGTTATTTAAGGAATGGACTTTAATATGTTGCATTTATTTCTCAATTTAAACCAAAGACTCCTGAAGAATCCTTGGGTGATGAAGATTGGATTAAGGCTATGCAAGATGAACTCAATGAATTCGTAAGGAATCAAGTTTGGACCTTTGTTGAAAAACCTAAGGAAACATCTATTATTGGAGTAAAATGGGTTTTTAGAAACAAATGTGATGAAAATGGAGTCATTGTTAGAAATAAATCAAGATTGGTTGCAAAAGTCTATAATCAACAAGAAGGAATAGACTATGAAGAAACTTATGAACCTGTAGTAATACTTGAGTCTATTCAAATTATTCTATCCTTTGCAGCATTCTTTAATTTTAAACTTTATCAAATGGATGTGAAGTGTGATTTTCATAACAGTTATGTATAAGAGGAAGTTTATGTAGATTAAACCCATATCTTTGAAGATACTAAATATCCTAATCATGTTTATAAACTTACCAAAGCTCTGTATGGAATCAAACAATCCCCTAGAGCAAGGTATGATAGACTTTTATGATTTTTTCTTCAAAATAACTATGTTAAGGGAATGGATGATCCAACCCTTTTCATTAAGAAAAATCATAAAGATGTTTTGATTGTTCAAATTTATGTTGATGACATCATCTTTGGATCAACTCATCAATCCTTAACTGATTCCTTCATGAATCTCATGAAATCTGAGTTTGTGATGAGTATGATGGGGGAGTTAACAATTTTTTTGGTTTTTGGGTTTCTCAAAAACTAGAGAGAACTTACATATCTCAACATAAGTATATCAAAGAGCTTCTAAGGATGTTTGGGTATGAAAAAAATAAGAGTATAACTACTCCTATTGGAACCTCTAATACTCTTGATATTGACAAATCAGGGAAACCTATAGATCAAACATCTTATAGAGGGATGATAGGAAGCTTACTATACTTAACAGCTAGTCGACATGACATAATGTTTTTTGTATGCCTATGTGTAAGATTTCAAGCAAATCCTAAAGAATCCAATTTAAAATCTTTAAAAAGAATTTTTCGGTATTTAAAGGGAACTTTAGATTTGGGACTATTTTATTCCTCTGAAAATGTTTTTGAACTTAAAATTTTTTCGGATGCTGACTTTGGTAGATGTAAATTGGATAGAAAAAGTACATCCAGAACATGTTATTTCTTAGGAGATTACTTGGTTTCTTTGTCATGTAAGAAACAACACTATGTGGGAATTTACACTACTAAAGTTGAATATGTAGCAGCTGGAAGTTGTTGTGCTCAAGTGTTGTGGATGCAACACATACTCACAGACTATGGTATGAGTTTTAAGAAAACTAAAATTATCTGTGATAACACAAGTGCCATTTCCATAAGTAAAAACCCTGCACATCACTCTCGTGAAAAGGACATAGATATTAGACATCACTTTCTCAGGGATCACACACTTAAATGAGATATTATTCTTCAATTAATTGGAAAGCATGAGAAACTTGATGATATTTTCACAAAGCGTCTACCTTCCGATAGATTTGAATATATTAAACAGAAACTCAAAATGATTTCTGTAAGGTAATCATTCATATCTACTTCTTGATTAAATCATCTTCTAAAATTAAGTTACTCCTTGTTTCAGGGGGATTACATATGTTTGTCTATTTTTCCTTTAAAATATTTTTCTTTTATTTGAAAATTTCGGATTTGAAAATTTCGGATTTGAAAATTTCGGATCTGAAAATTTCAGATTTGAAATGTTTGGATTTGAAAAGTTCGGATTTAAAAAGTTCGGATTTGAAATGTTCAGATTTGAAAAGTTTGGATTTGAAAATGTTAGATTTGAAAATTTCCAAGAAAAATCTTATAATACTGATAAATATCTCAGAGTATTCCCAAAGGGAATATTTCTTACCCTTTATTTTCTTATCCTAAGTTTTTAGTTGTTGGTATTTAAAAATTTCTTAAATTATGGTTCACATTAGTACAAAAGACCAGAATTCATTTTTCAAACATCCATTCTCAACCGTCAGATCAGATCAGATTATCCTCAGCCATTTTATTATCTTATGGAAGTTGAAAAGTCTTATCTATGTCTATATAAGGGGTTTCTTTTTCACAAGTATCAAACCATCATTACTGTTCTCAGTGATGAAGCTTTGCTGCCATCAAAGCATTCGTTTCGAAGTTCTCTTTCTCCAAATGACTCCAGAATCCTCAGTAGATCAGACGCCGGCTAGCAAGGAGATAAAGGATTGGTCAATATTTAGAGAAATGTTGGTATGTCCTAATTTCTTTTAAAAATATGACTACCTTATCTCTAAGGTGATAATATGTAATGGATGGGAAAACATCTGTGTAGCTAAGGAGAAATATCAGGATCCGGTTTATCCTGATATCCTAATTCAATTCTATGAATCTGTTTATTTCTTTCAAAAGCATGGTAAGGATCTGTTTAAGTTAAAATATTATGATAAGTCATATATATTTTCTTACTAGAAGGCAGAAAATGTTCTTAATATACCGTATGAAGGAGAAGCTCTTCTATGCTCTTGAAAACTTCCTGATAAAGAATTTTCTTTTCAGAAAGCTAACTCTTTGGATTTTCGTGGTCTCAAATTTGTTATGAATATGAAGATCATGAATCTCTCAAAAAATCAAAAGATAGTAGCCCTTTTGATGCAAGGGTCTATTATTCCAAGGAAGGGAGATAAGGATTCTTTGAATATTTGTGATATCTTTCTCTTAGACTTCCTTGTCAACATAAGGATGATCAACTTAGTTAAATACATCTTTCTTACCATCCAATCAATAAAAATTGGAACCATCAGATCTTAGATCCTTATATATCTGGCAACTATCTCAAGGATAATAGTTATGTGTCTTCAATAAATAAATGTTTCATGCTGATCAGTCTCGAAGCCGTTCAAGATTTTGTTGCTAAGTGACAACACTCTAAGGATGATGAAGGTAGAGTTTGTTCCAAAATCGAAAATCATTGAAGAAATAGTTGTTCAGGACAAGGGTGATGTTTCAGAATCTTCAAAGCTGATATCTAAGAAGAGAAAACATGAAAAACCAGGCATACCAGTACCAGTTCTTGATTTACCGGTATCAACAACTCCTTCTGCAAAGAAACCTAAAGCTTATTCAGATGCAAATTTTTCAAAGTGGAGAGAAATGGAAGCCACCAGAAAGGAAAGAGATCCTTCTTTTGGTTTGAATCCCATAGAGGCTAAGGCCTTGAAAATCAGGCAATCTGAAAATCGTGAAATAGAAAAGAAGGAGATAAAGTCAAAGAAGAAATCCACAGAAGATCTAGTGTGCCAGTCTTTATTGAAATCCACGGAAAAAAAGTCTCAACATGTTAAGGAATCTGAAGTTCCTCATAAAAAACTAGTAGCCACTCTTGAAATCCAGAAAGCTAAGAATGTTCTAGATTTATCAGAACCTCTTCAAGAAGTAGAAGATCAAATAGTCCAAGAAGATGATGATGATGTTTTAAGGGAAGTTGAAGATTATGATGGAACTCCTTCGAGTTCAGTTTCTAAATCTATTTCAAAAGAACAAGTTGAAGAAGAGGTAAAAGTTTAAGAAGAGGTAGAAGTTGAAGAAGAGGAAGAAGGTGGAGAAGTGGTAAAAGTTGAGGAATAGGTTGAAATGGAAACAGAAGAGAAAGAAGAGGATGAACATCAAAGTGGTGAAGAAGAAGAGTTTCAATAAAAAGAAGATGAACATGATGATCTTAATGTGATAAAAGTATCTGATGATAAAACCCCAATCCTAAATCCTGACAAAGGAAAAAGTGTTTTGGTTGCCTCACTTGATAAGGAAACGCCTCAGATGTCTTCCAAGATATTAGATAGACAAGCTTCCTTAATTCCAAGAGGAGTTGAGAAAGGAAAAGATGCTTCAGGAAACGGGTCCTCTTCATCTGTTGAAAATTATTTTGTTAAGCTATATTTTAGGAAGTTGGTCAGTACCATTCTGGTTCTTGAAAACATAGATGCCCGGAGTCAAATGATGCAAGAAACCTTGAACCAAAAGACGAAATCGACCAATATTCTTATGGAAATGGTTGTCAATCAAGAAGCAGACATCAATAATCTTTTGATTGATTAAAAAGCTCAGAAGGTGACTTGTAAGAAAGTCTTTAACCGCACCAAAAACATCAATGAATATCTCAAAATTTTTGATGATTTCAGGGATTCAACAAAGGGATATTTTAATACCTCAGAATCTGATCTCAACAAGGTTAAGGCATTAATATATGAGAAGGGTAGTCAACTCAATTCTGTTTCCCGGTTTGTTAGCAGTGAAAATGAAGTTAGAGTTGAATTAGAGAAACGTTTGCTGCTCAAGAAGAAAGGATCTTGGCTTTATAAAAGAAGAACCAGGATCAGGAGATCTTGCTAAAGAAGTTTCAAGATGATCATAAGTAAGTCAAGAAGCTCAAATCCTTGATAAAGGAGATGTTGTCTGACCAGAAGAAGAGTGGATTATTTTTTTAACATTCTGATATTTTGTTGTAATGTATACCTTATTTCTAAATTTTTTGTACTGAAATTACTAGGATATCATTCTCTTATTTTCGAATGTATGCTTGTTTAACCTTTCAGGTACATCTTATAATTCTCCATTCCTTTCCCTCCTTTTGAAAATCACAAAGGGGGAGAAATTATTTAAAGGAATAATTTAATCTCTGAGTGGGAGAATCTATTAAGGGGGAGTTTGGAAAGAAATAAAAATGTCCAAGTAAGGGGGATTTTTCTTTTAAGAAGAGATTTTTATCTAAGGGGTGTTATTTCCTTAAGAAAACCCAGACATTATAGATCAAGAATATGATACTTGGGAAACATGACCTAAGGGGGAGTTAGTCATATTTATAATATCATTAAAAGGGGGAGATAAATGTTTCTTACCTGTTTATCTAGTACATTATATTCTTCCTTAAGAAATGTTGTTTGGGATTTCCAAAAAGTGGGAGATTGTTGAGTCAATAAGGATATCTTATGGCTTCTCCATTCCTTATGGTTTTATGTTTTGAAAACCACAAACACTTTTTCTTATGTTCTGAATTTTTTTATGTTATGTATTTTTTGTAAGATCCTGAATTGTCATTCCGTTATGCTTACAGATATATCACTACGTTTTTCCATTCTGTTAGACTTACAGATCCGTCATTCTGATTTTCCATTCAGTTATTTTTTACAAGATCTGTCATTTTGATTTTGTCATTCAGTTTTACAATTCTGAATCCGGGGTTTATATGATGTTGATTGTCAATTATGATTTCAGTGTATATATGATGCAGATTTTCAATTTCGATTCCGGTGTATATATGATGCCGATTGTCAATTCTGAATCCGGGGTATATATGATGTTGTTTGTTAATTCCGATTCCAGTGTATATATGATGCTGACTGTCAATTCAGATTCCGTTGTATTTGTGATGCCGATTTTCAATACCGATTCTGGTGTAGATGTGATACCGATATTCATGATACCAAATCTGGTGTATTTTTGACTTCGATTTTATGATTCCATTTTCTTGAGAATTCTATTTATAAGAATCCGTTTTCCTGATTTCTTAAGATTACGTTTTCTTGATAATGTTAGATTTTCCTAATGTATCATTCCAATGATATCATATTCCATGTATTCTTATACTTAACATTTATCTTTAACGTAACATCATTTTTGTTACTTGAACCGACGTCGTACAATTTGTTACAACCTAACCATTGTATGTTTTCCACATGTCCATGTCCCTCCGAAATTTAAGGAAAATTTTACCATTGGAGAGGAGCTGACCATTGGGAAAGTTTTCCTATAAATACTAGCCCATTTGAACGAGCAGCATACATTGTAGACAGTGGATGAACTTAATGCATGTGAAATAGATGTGAAGTGATTTATAGAGAGAGGGGCCCTTAAAACACTCAGTGCTTCGTGCAGATTCTATGAACAACTTGTTCAGGTGTGAACAACTTGTTTAGACTCACTTAGTGTTGACTCCGATCGTGCTGATCAGGGGATTCCGGGATTGGAAGACAGAGGTTCCGATTTCCTTCTAAATTGAGGGCTTGTGGGGATAGCAAGACAGATACCGATTTTCAAATTGAGGGCTTACCTGGGTTTGTGAAAGATAGACTTTCTTGAAAGTATAAATTAAGGAACCATTATCCAAAGTTGTTGGATACCCTTCTCTTTGGGTTAAATGAATCCTATTGTTACTTGTTTTCTTTTACAAGTTGTTTTAATTCTGTTGCTGTATCTTAACTTTGTTAAAGTTATAAAGTATAACTTTCTTATAATTTGTAATTCTATTAATCTGATTATATTTCAGATTCTATATGCTTTAAGGTAGAATCTTTTTTTTAAGAAAAATAGAAAAGGTTTCTATAAGAGTTCTTGTGAATGTTTGTTTAACCTTATTAAACTTAACATTAAAGGTTCCAAATGAATTTTCAAAGTATACAATTCATCCCCCCTCTTGTATATTGAGCATCTATATTATTATTTTTATCCTACATTCGGAAGTCTAGTTAAAAAGTATATGATGATATTCTCTCATTTCCATATGGTATGGGTAATGGTTTCATCATCCTCTTATACTTCTTCCTCTTATCCTTAACTTGCTGACATACCCATCACTTCGGTGTATACTCAGCGATCTCCTTCTTCATGTTATCCCACCAATAATTCTCTTTGATATCTGGACACATCTTTGTGTTTTCTGGGAGAATAGAGAAATTAAAACTATGTGCATCATCCAAAAGATCATTCTTTAACTCTGGATATGATGGAACACATAGTCTTTTCCCAAATATCACAATTCTTTCTTCATTAACATTGAAATTTTAGGATTTCACTTTTCTGATAGTTTCCACATTCATTTAAATTCCCACATTATCTTCTTGAGAATCCTTTAAACTTTCCAAAAGATATGGTTAAGTAATCATTTTTTAAAGGATTGATGATATTCCCTTATTTATGATTCCCATGTCCATCTTCATCAAATATAAGAAGATTGGATCTTTATTAATTATCATCAATGATAGAATCGGCGGGTCCTTTCTGCTTAGAGCATTCTCCACCTTGTTCGTTTTCCTAGGGGGGTAATGGATTTAGTAGTCATTGTATATGATCATCTCTAGCCATCTTATTTGGAGCATATTCAACTATTTTTGTGTTAATATATACTTGAGTCTTTTTTGATTTGTGTATATTTCACACTTCTCCCCAAAGAGGTAATGTCGCCAAATTTTTAAATAGAATATTACTGCAGCCAACTCCAGATCATGTGTTGGATAATATTTCTCATGAACATTCAATCACTTTGAAGCATAGGTAATTAATTTGTGATTTTTCATCAAGACGCAACCTAGGTATATCTTTTAAGAATCACTAAATACAACAAAATGTTATCCACACGTGGGTAGTGTGATCACATGCATACTTATTAGCCTCCTTTAAACTCCTTAAAAAATCTCTTTGCATTCATGATTCCAAGAAAACATGACTCCCTTCCGAGTTATCTTGGTAAGAGGGTTTGAAAATCATGAAAACTTTCTCACAAATCAGCGATAATATCCCGCTAACCCCAAGAAGCTATGGATATCTGTTACCGATGTTGGCCTCATCCATCCCTCAATTGCATCTATCCTGGAGGGATCCACAAATATCCCATTGATTGTGATGATATGACCCAAGAATGAGACCTACTTAAACCAAAAATCACACTTGTTTAACTTTGCGTAGAGCTTCTCATTTCTCAAGGTCTCTACTACAATGCTTAGATTCTCCTCATGCTCCTCCTTGGTTTTGGAGTAGATTAGAATATCACCTATAAAGACTACCAAATATTTGTCTAGGTAATCCCAAAATACTATATTCATCCAGTCCATGAAGATTTATAGAGCATTAGTGAGTCTGAAAGTCATTACTATGAATTCATATTGCCCGTAACTTTTACGAAAAGGAGCCTTGGGGATATCATATTTCATCACCCTTACTTAGTAATATCCAAACCACAAATCCACCTTGGAGAAGTATTGAGCTCCACATAGCTGATTGAACAAGTCATAAATTCATTCCATAGGATAATTTTTCTTTATTGTGATTTTTTTGAGCTCATGATAGTCAATAAAAAAGAGAATTGACCCATCCTTCTTCATAATGAAGAGGACTGGTGCACCCCATGGTGAAAAACTTGGGTGTATAAACCCCTTATCCAGATTCTCCTGTAGAAGTTTCTTCAGCTTCTCATGCTCCCCAACAGCCATTCTACATAAGGTATTAGATATTGGCAATGACCCAAGTATAAGAGAAATCAATAATTCAACATCACTTCTAGGAGGAATAGAAGGAAATTCCTCAGGAAACACTTCAGCAAATTCCATCACAATAGGAATGTCATCAAGGATAGTTTCTTCCTTAGACTCAATCATCTGAGCAAGATACACATGCTCATAGGGTGGTAATATCCACACTTGAGATGATGGTTCTAAAGATGATTCATCCTCCTCCTTGCACATGTACAGAATCGATGGTCGATTCTCCATATGGAGAGTGATTTCCCTCTCATGAAAATTTACGTTGGCTCTATATAAGGAAAGCCAATCCATTGCAATAATTTCATTAAATTACACCAAAGGGAGTATGGTGAGGTTCCCTCAGAAGTTCAAACCAAAAATTGTGACATCAGAGGAGTTATATTCATGGGTTGCAATGATTTTCCCATTTTCCATTCTCACCGATATCTTTTCTTCCATAATTTGTGGCGGTGTGGGGATTATTCTACTATACTTTTGGATATAATAGAATGTGTAGAACTAGAATAAAAAATTATGTTTGCTATTCTTGAATGAATTACTAGTGTACCTGTCACCACATAGTTTTCGGGGTACCCTTCAGCTGTAGTGATAGAAAAAGATCTCCCTTACCACCTTGGAGGTTGTTGGTTGCCTCCGAAAACCCTTGGATTAGGGAAATGGTTTTAAAAGTGACCTGATTCTCTATAGTTGAAAAATGAACAACGCATTGAGGGTCAAATGGAGCATTCCTATCCACTGTCACAGCTGTAGGGTTTTCTTTTCAGCAATTAATTTCCAGGTACCCTTCTCTTCCACACCTAAATAATTTTCTCACCCCCTTCAAGAAATTTAATGGGTGATTCTTTCCGAACCTTTGGAAAGTGGGTTGCTATAATTTCTTAGCATCATTTGATTTATATATCAAACTTCCAGAATTAAAGCCTTCCTTATGCTTCTTATCCCCTTGATACCCCTGAGATTCACCAATCTCTATTTTGACTTTGAGGGAACATCAAATAATTTCTTCATAGATATCAAAGTCAAGGATAGCTAGGGATTCCCATAGGCTAGGTTTTATCCCACCAAAGAAGTGTCCAACCTTGTATTTAGGGGTAACGACAAAGCTGCATATGTATCATGCAAGCCTTGTGATATTTTCCTCATACACTCCGATGGATTCGTCGTCTTTTTTCTTGAGGTCAAGGAAGTCCTTTTCCATCTTAAGTAGGAGTGTGTAAGGAAAATATTTGTCAAAAAACATTTTCCAGAAATCCTTCCATTCCAATGCCTCGATATCTTACTCAAGCCTTATATTTTGGATCCATTTCCACCATTGATTAGCTTTGGCCTTCATATGATAAGCATCTAAAAGAACCTTCCCTTGTTCGGAACATTAAAAGATGGAGAATATCTTATCAATGGAGTCGATCCATTTTTCAGCGATTGAGGGATTAGATGACCCATTAAAAGTATGAGGCATTTGTCTTATGAAGCTCTCAATTACGGTTTGTTCTTTCTTGGGGGGGTGAACTTTCATCTTGACCCATGTTTCTATTAAAAACTTGAGTTAATTGAGAGAGCATCATGACGATGTTTGCGATTCCTTCTTCTATCATATTGGGAATCACATTAGAATAGTCATCACATTGATCTTATAATTGGTTGTTAGCCCGAGTCCTCGTATTACCGACCATTGGATAGAATAAAAGGATATTTAGGGTTAAAAAATAAAATGGAATCCAATTACAAAAAGAGATAACGTATAAATTACATTTATTTATTTAACATATGAATTTATAGGCTTTAATCTATGTTATTCATATTCCCTTAAAAATGGTTCATACTAAGCTTATGAATTTTTTAATGTTTATCCTTCAGGAGTGTCGTAACCAAGAGTTCAGTAAGGCCCGTTGTCATACACCAGTTCCCATTAGAGTTTAGTTCAAAGAAATGTTTTCAGGTTTTACCCAAAGATACATCTGTGCCAGAGCTACCTCTAACTGCTTGTACCCAGACAATGATGTATTTTCTAGATAAACCACTTACTAAATACTCACCAAAATTTCAGGATGTTTTTATTATACTTATTCTTATACCTATGGCTTTCACTAGGGTTTTCTAATCCTAATCCAAATGATAACTAAACTTATCCTGTGATAACAACTATAACAAACCTTCTCCTTATTACACACTTAATCATGATTTATTACACAAAAATGCACTTAATACAACATTTAGGATTGATAGGTCTTGTGTCTTGGTAAATTAGGAAAATTATATAACAACTTATAACATAAAACACAACATCTTTATTGAAATTTTTTTCATGACCAAAAAAATTATTCGTACTTAACGATGCATGGGATAATCTGAGGTCATGCATAAGAAAAGGGTGATATATAAATCCTAGTAAGGGATTAATCAATGCATAAAATGAATAATATAGTACATGTTAGGAAATAGGCATATCAATGGATCAAAAGAGAAACATGAACATTAAGGCATGATATAGCATGATTATCATAACATGGAAATGTGGCAACAAAATTTAACATGATATTAGCATGAGCCAAGGATCATTTCACATAGAGAATGATTAAACCCTCAGTGCACTTGAATTATAATGAGCAAACACTCATTTCACTTGATATATCATGATACTAATCTTTACCCAACGCATTGGAGATCAATTAGGGAACACCCTTCTTAATCATTTCTTTTCATGTATAAGTGTGCCACATGGATCATACAACATGGAATCATCCGACATCATCATTTATTACATGATAAAAAATGTGGAATAAATACATGAAACTCTATAATAAATTATTAAATATGCGTAAAGGTGAATACCATTGATAGGGAAATGGGCATGGTATTCAATACACAATGACTTTGTCTTGAAAAATTGTGGTGCAATTTCGGTAGCATAACAGCGTGAAATAAGAATTCATAAAAATGGTTGATGGGAGAGAAAAGGGTGTATCATCATATTGGAATGACATGGATATTAAGGGGTTCATATAGATACATGTTCCAACATATTTATTGGAATTTATATTCATAATACACAATAATTTATTGAATGTAAATGAGCAGAGAGAAATCCCTTAATGAATTTTGTCTTGGTAACAGGTGTACATGGGAGACATTAATGAGATAGAAATGGGTATCTCATCATTGAAAAGTAAGTAGGGAGTTATAGGTGAGGTGATAAATCATACCCCAAGATTTTTAATTGAAAGGAAACAGGTATATCAATATAAAGAAACTTTGACCAAAATGAGAGAGGAAGAAATCCCTTACTTGGAAGTGTGATCCCAAAGGCTGGGGAGAGGCTTGAGAGTGATTTATTGGGAGACTGGGGGGAATTGGGAAGATTTTAGAGAGATGTGGTCATGGTTTGGTTGAGATCCAAATTTTTTGAGTGAAGAGTAATGGGATATTGAGTGGGTTTATATAGGAAAGGAGAGAGAATTCTTTATTATTTAGGTTTGGGACACAACACATTAAACTAATCCAAAACAGAAACCATACCACGGTTTTTCCCATAGTTTTTGCCAAAAGGGAGTGTAAAACATTATTTTATAAGGAAAATTTCTGAAATTATTAAAATATTAGGCTTGTTTATGTGGACGTGAGTCACACTATAAAGAAAATCATTTTAAAATGTTTTAAAAGACTTAGAGGGTCCACTAAGGCTTTCTAAAATAAATAAATAAAACATAAAATCACATGTTTTTAAAGGAAACACAAATATTGGCAAAAAGAACCTTTTATAATATTTTATTACATCAATATTGGATCATTATGATGTCATAATACACATTATATATTTAAATAGTATTTAATTTTTACCCAAAAATTCGACTGTCTTGGAAAATTATGAAAAATTTACCATTGGATAATTTCGATGTCCGGATTCCAAAAATAACATGAATTTTATCTAAATAATTTTCTAAATATGTGAATTTTTATTTTTTAAATAAAATATGATATTTATTGAAAAGTCATGGGTTTTGTCAAAAACAGATTTCAAACCTTAATAAAAATTACAATTCTATTCCTAAAAATTGTACGATCATTTATATTTAATAAAAATTAATTTAGTAATAATATTTTATTAAAATATTATTTAATTCAAAAATCCATTAATTTATCAAAATATATTTCTTAATTGAATATTAACTAAAAATACTATTTATTCCTTAAAAAATATTTACAACCTAACAATAATGAAATGAATATATATTCGTTATTATATACAAAAATAATGCACATAGTCATAGTGCTAGGGTCCCATTACATAACCCCATAAAACACCTAAAAAATACCTAAGGGTAAGGTGTGTGATGGCGTCACACTCTTACGGAGGCTCAGATAACATCACTCGGGTGGTAATCTCTATCATCTTCCACTTCTTTGGTAGGTGGTTTCGTTCAACCTTAACGTGTTGAAGCTTGGATTGTGCTTGATCAAGAACGAAGCACAGTGACACAAACTCCTTTCCGAGCTCTAAAAAATGGTCCTTGTATGGATCAATTATACTGGTTGAGGCCAACACTTCCTTTTTCTGAGAAAATTGGATTTTTTAAAGACTTATATATATACTAATAATGTAGTCACTGTTCGATGTCCATATTAGCAATGGTAACAATTCTTAAAATTATTTGGATGTCAAAAAACATAATACCAAGGAAGTGCATATTTTGTATAACCATTTTATATAATAAGACATTTAATTAGATCAAGAGGAATTTTTATTGATAAAATTTTGGTTCGTTAAACTTACATTACATGATGTATTTGTTGTTTTTGTTTATAATAAATTTTATTTGGGGCCATGGATTTGGTTTTCCAAATCCATGGTTCAAATTCTCCTAGAAAATAATTGTAGTTATTACATTGGTAAATTTATGAAAGATATCCTATTCTATATAGAAATTAGCATCCCAGGAGATATTATTCCAAAGGTAACTACCAATTAATTAAGAACAAGAAATATAATTTTTTAGGCATGATTTTAAATCTTAAATGGTTTCCAAATGGTTGATGACATCCTGATAATTTGATTTTCTATCACATTTTTAATATTTTTCATTTCACAAAGTTCATGTAAACATGGTTTACCTACTAATTATTTATTTAAATTTCTTATCATTTTAATTTATAATTATAGAGAGATAATTTGAAATAGAATTGTTTTAATTTTATTGGGAATAAGAAATAATATGTGGTGTATCCTTCTAAAAAACAATTTTATAGCTCAAAACAAACACCAAATATTCAAAACCATGAATATATGGTCACATTTTCTTAATACATTATATTTAACATATTGGGTATTTTATCAGGTTAAAATTTCCTATTATATTTGAATTTTTAGTTTGGTGAGAAGAAATTTTTTTTAACATGATCATAGAAATGGGTTTTCAAGAGTTGTGATGCTCTAAAGTTTTGTTTTTGAATTGGGGTTAACACTCAGTAAGATCCTCAAGATATTGGTTTGGTGTTAGAAGAGAATAGTTTTGAGAACAAAAAACTAGCAGACACCACACTGGTTTCTTGGTTGGTTCATGGTTAGTGATTCCCATGTGACCCATTTGAACTAGATCACGATGAGAACACACCATGCGAGTTGGAAAAAACACCATGCATGGTGACTATAATAAATTATGGAGAGTGCAAGAAATCTATGAAATATTTAATGAACCATGCACCTAACCATGTGATAGGGTGATCCCTTTGGACCGTGAGTGTGCACAGTTGGTTCACAGTTAGAAAAACCATGTGGGCTTACCATGAACCTCTTTAATAAGTGATAAATTATTGATTTTACATCCCATATTTTAATCTTATTATCCCAATTTTCTTCACCCATTTCATATTCCTACGTTAGATGTGGAGATCCTTTTCACCCAATCCTTGGTTCCTTTAAAACATCATTATTCAGGCACTGATTGGAGCATTGTCAAGTGCTTTAGATAGTTAGTGATATGCCTATGAATCATCTTTCTTTGATTATTTTTTTCTACCACCCTTTGGTAAGTTAATTATATTCAATATATTTTTCTCTATTTCTTAGTTTTTATTTGAAATATAGATTTATCTCATCTCAACTCGGATTAGAGGACAATATTTTATGAGTGACCACCTACAAGAATTAGGTTGTTGGTTCTAAGAGTACTCCTTGTTTATACACATACAATGGGATGAAAATTTAAATATGCGTGAGTGGGGTGGTTCATATGAGACCTATTAATTAATTTTTTTTGTTTTTATAGTATTATTGGTTGATTTCTATGAGATTTAGCATGGTTAATTATGTGAGTTTAGCCAAGAATAGTATAGTATGTGTTAATTGGGTTTCTAATTTGGTTATAAAGTGGTGATTGTTGATTAAATTAATTCAATTTTGACGTGATCATATGGATTCCATGAGAAAATGATAGTCTTGGATCAGGGTTCTTGGCATGATGATGATCATTAAAATTGAGGTGACATGGGTTTTTTGGGTTATAGACGACAAAAATTATCATATTTATTTTTGATGTTGATGATTACTTAGGGTGATGGAGTTCCACTATATGGTGTGGATTAGGTATGGTCATTTATTTTCACTCACCATGATTGAACAATAGAAATATTTGAGACGCATGTACACAGGAAAGGACTCAGTGAAGTTGTGTTGACCACTCGATTTGGGTGTAGGACTTCATAGATTTAACAGATTAAGGGATGGTGTTTACCATTAGTTATGGGGGAGGTGATCACTATAGAGAGAAATAATTAATGGAGACTGAGACCATGTATTGGGGGATAAGGCTCACTATATAAATTTGGGCTAATGGTCCAGGATTATTGAAAGATAGATCTCGCTATGCTTTGTGACATCGGTCTATTGAGTTGATGGTGGTTCATTATATATGAAAGGATGTACATCATTGTTCCTCAGGATGCCAGGGTGATATGGCATTGGTGATCAGTTTAATGGAATCCGAAGGGACTTGTTACATATTAATTTTTCCTTTTGTTAGGATGTTGGTTCACTCAAAATGTGACACAAGTATTATTGGATGAAATGAGGAGCCATGTGACTTGGATATGGAAATGGTATGGAAAATTTGGGTTCTATTGGTATGAAAGATCGGGGATGCATTGTTACTTTTATGGAATTTTACAATGAAGGTAAATTCTTCCTCATGGATATTGTGCATGAGTAAATTTGTTCATTTCTTTTATGATTAAGTGTATTTTCTATTTATTGAAATTTTCATAGAGTGGTATAAATGTGGATGTCAGACAAGAACACATTGGTGGTGGCCTACTAAGTTCATACTCACACACTAAATGGTTCCCCTGGGACACATATATATGTTACGACTTTGAAATCAGGTAAGGGACCATGATCATGCATTGGACCATAGTAATAAGGGATGTGCATGTGCATGGGATGAATGGAATAATTACCATGGGTGTTCTTTTTCATTGATATAAAGTTAGTTTTGGCCTTTTACATACACACTTATGCGACCAGCCTCTGAGAGACCTTGCATGTTTTTATGACTCATATGGGATGTGTATAATCTATCTAATATTTATGAATTTGTTTCTTTTGGATTGTTATTTCCACTGATTAGTGTTTCTTCTTCTTTGTTTTTCATTGCTTCCTTAGTGTTAGTATTATAACCCGATTATTATTATTTCATCACTAGAGGGTATAGTCTCCACACTATCACCTAATTGGATCCTCAATGATTGTTGGTAGTCTTTTTCATATTGGTACACACTCCTATGGACCAATGGCCTTTTAACCTAGAGCACCAGTTATGTGGATACCGAGTCAGGGTGCTACCAACAGTATAGAGCTTTTTATTTTTCTTTTGACTTACTAACTGGTTTTTGGTAGACCGAAGACCAGGATCCAGTTAGATCTGGGTAATAGGTCATTCTTCCATGCCTCCACCCCCTTACATAGGGGGTAGAATGAGTTTCTATGGGTGGGAAATTGATATTATACTTTTTGAATTTATAGTTTATTGATTCTCAACCTTTAGTGGTGGACCAATGTGTGATGTCATCAGATTATGATATTTTGACCTATGGCCCGGTATGGCATGGGAAGAGCATTCTGCATCATGGTAGACACTTTGGCTCATAATAATAATAATAATTTTTAATGTTTTGTGGGATAAGAAATATGTTAAAATTGTTGGGGTTGTTTAAAGTTTCAATAATAAGATAAAAAATTCTTTCTTGTATAGTCCATTGGAATAATTCTACTCAGAAAATCCATGTAGGTGGTTCCTGGTGAGATTGACATGTGATGATATATGTATGGTTCATATATAACTATATCTGATATGGGTAGGTAGGTATAACGGAAAGGGGTGAGCTATTTAAAATTTCAACAATAAGTTAAAAATGTGTTCCTGTATAAATTCTTGGGGGAATTATACTAATCCACCCCATACTAGGGATTTTTAATATGAATGAAATGTGAAACCTAAATATGATAGGGGTAGGTAGGGGCCATAAGATAGGGTGATGTGTGATGTAGGTGTGGTAGGGATGTGTTAGGGTGTTGAGATGTGTTTCTTGTTACATTTTTCCGAATTTTTTATAAATTATTGTTATTTTTGTTATTGAACTAGATATATAGTCTTTGAAATGATGCTACTTATACTAGATTTGGGGGAGAATCAGGAGGATAGAGATGTGGTGCCGCTACAACATGCATGGGTTGAGTCCTCTAAGGGTTTGGATGATCATGATCATTTGTGAAGACTCCGAGAAAGGAAGGTAAACCATAGAATATGGAAGATTTTGGGCCTTTTCTAGACAAGAATATTAGGGAGAGATTAGTATGAGTCATAAAATGTATTGATAGGGGTGAACAAGGATCTTATCTATCCATGGATTATCTGAAATGAGAGTTCAAGTCTCACCACCAACCATTATTTCAGGGTGAGGGTGGAACACAAACAGATGAGAATTGGATCATGTCTATGCAGACATATTTAATCATCTTGAGACACCCACATGTTAGAGGATGAAGCATGATATGTAAAAGATTAGTGGACTAGAAAAGAACTCGTGGAACGTACATGTATAGGATGGTAGGAATAATGGACTAGAATAGAAGTATTTTGAGACCATGTTGTTCAAGAATTTATTCCTAGAGACATTGAGGGAAGACCAAGATCATGAATTTATAAACCTGAAATAGGTGGATAGATCTGCTATGGTTTATGATATAAGGTTCACATATTTGTATCTATTTGATCCTTCTATGGAAATCAACAATATTTCCTAGGCAAGGCATTTTTAAGATATCTAGTGGAATTCCATCTGGGAGAAGGTAAATATTTTCAGGGTAAGAACATTCTTAGAGGAAGTAAATCATGAATTAATTCCCAAGGGATACTTGATAGACCAAAGTTATTTGATCCCGGTAATGGTACCATGTTTTTTAGGAAGTAGTGAATTGGGTAGCCAGAAGATGGACCTTGAGGTGTCTCAGTGGGGAATCCTGGTTAGGGACTCATGCAGACTACTGAGGAATCAATAATCAATATTTTCCTTATTGTGTGGGTGGTTGATACTTGTTCAGAATTAGTGTGAGTGGCCACTGAATGGGTGTCAATTTTAGTGAAATATGATACATTTGGATAGGTTCTAATGGAATACTTCTCTAGTATTTGGAAGACTGGGACTAGTTGGACTTAGAGATTGGATCAGACTCAATGATACAAGGTAAGACCAAGAGAGATACGAGAAGATAGTACCTTGGATTCTACTATATGAACATTTCATCCAAGATAGAGAGACCCAATAATGGGGTCAGTGGCTAGTAGCTAGTGAAGCTCTGATGGAGTTTAGGCCTCCAAAATATGGGCTTTAGGCCTAGTGCATGCTATTGAGAAGGAAGAGTCAGTGTAGGCTAAGGAGTCGATGATGGTTCTATGTATTCCATGAGTATGGATTTTTTCTCATTTTGTATTTGGATATAATTAATTTTGATGCATGAGGTAAACATTTGTTAGATAAATTAAATTGGTTTGGGTTAATATGTGGGATCATATGTGATGTGTGGATTGTATGGGTTTATAGGAATCTCTTAATTTTTGTTGATGTTATATAAATATGTGATAGGTGATTTTTGGCATCTGATATGGTGTGGGTTTTTTGACCATCAATTATGATGTGTGACCTTGTGGGAATCAATTATGATACTGGAAGGATTTGAGCATCAGATATGATATAGGAACTATTTTTCATTGGTTGCGATGTAGGAATGTGGGTTTCTTGAGTGACACATGGATAAATTGAACATCAGATGAGGTGTAAAAATGTTGGTATGTCAATTAGGGATGGGTTTGTGTAGAGGGTGGTCAGAGAAACCATCATAATGACAAGTTGGGTTAGGAATTGACTTGGGGGGTAATTCCTATGGTGGGGAGTTCTATAAGAGGAATTATCCTACGAGTGGTGACTGTGATTTATTGGGGTGATGTTTATTATATGGGTATGTTCAGAACCATCTTAGCATGAGACCAAATAGATCAAGGATTAACTATTGTATGGTGAGGATATTTATAACATCCCGAGTCCTTGAGAGGGTCATAATTTCTAGATAAATTTGAATTTGTAGTTTTGTGATTGGAGCAACATTGAATTTTAGATTCAAAATCGTTTTTTGAGAGTTAAGACACTCTAATGTGTTATTTTTTTAATGGGTTTTAATTCCCAGTAATTTAATTAGGGGATCCGTTTTTTTTCTAAAGTGGTAGGATTTGAAAACCAAAAACTATTATATGTAAAACTTGGTTCATGGTTAGTGATAACCATGCAGACAGAACCATGTATCCCATTCACATGATATAATAGTTAGAAAGAACCATAAGAAGTGACCAAAAAACCATGTTTGGATTTTGCAATAATTCACAAAGTGTGTTCACATAATTTTCATGTTTTAAAGAACCATATGGTTATCCATGTGAGGGGGTGACACCTTTCGTCATTGAGTGTTCATGATTGATACGTGGTTAGAAAAACAATCCAGAATATCTTTGCACCTATTTAAAAAGTGAGAAATTTTTCATTTCCATTCCCCTTACCTCAGACTTCTTATCCCATTTTTATTCTCCCATTTCATTTGCCTCCTCCATCCATGGAGATCCTCCTCCTCCTCCTCGCCCTCTTTTTCCTAGGTTCCATTGGAACATTTTTATTTAGGTTCAAATTTGAGCACCATAAGGTTTTCTAGATAGCTAGTTGTAAAGATACAAATCCTATTACCTATACTATTTTTATATCTCACCATTTGTAATACTAATTCCATGCGATATTCGTTACCCTATTTTATGGGTGTTTGTTTCAAATCATGATTTATCTTATCTATGATCATATTAGAGGCCAGTATTTGATGATTAAGTATCCAAAAACCTAAGGTAGGTGGTTCCTATAATTCTACCTGTTCATATGCATGATATGGGATGTACATTTAAATAGGCATGAGTAGAGTGGTCCGAGTGTATCCTTTTAATTAAATTATTTATTCTTCAAGTATTATTGGTTGATGTATATGAGATTTATAATGTTTAGTTAAGTGTTTTGAGACGTGAATGGAATGGTATGTATGAATTGGGTTTCCAAATTGGTTATCATGTGGTTCAAATTGATTAAATTAATTGAATTGTGATGTGATCCTATGGGTTTCATGGGAATGTGTTGGTCTTGGCCCGAGTTTCTTGTGGTATTGCTGATCATTGTAATTGAGGTGACATGGTTCATTGGTTTGAGGTGGATAGTGATTACCATGTAGTTTTTGGGTGAAAAAGTTTACCTGGGGATATGGAGTTCTGTCAGATGGTATGGATTAGGTATGGTTGGTGATTGATACTCACTATTATTGGTCAATAGTGTCATTGGAGTCATTCACACACATGAAAGGAATTAGTATGGAGTAATTGAACACTAAATGTGGGTTGCGGACTCCATAGATTTAGTATCTTATGGGATGGTGTTGACCACTAGTTATGGAAGAGGTGATCACTGTATAAATCCACAATTGATGGTGAATGAGAACATTGATTAGAGAACAAGGATCTATGTATATGTTTAGCATGATGGAAAGGGTTTTTGTAGGGTAAATATCACAGCTCCTTGGGATGTAGTGATGTCGAGCCGATAATGGTTCATTATATATGGAAGGATGGAAACTGTTGTGACTTGGGATGTAAGGCTGATATGATGATAATGATTTGTTAAATGGAATTCTAATGGACTTGTGACACATCAATTGGGAATGTCATTGTGAAGTTGGGTGAATCAATACATGACACATGTATTACTGGTTGGAATGAGTTGTTGAGAGAATTTTATATTTAATTGTTTGGGAAATCAAGGGTTCACCTGATATGGCTGATAGTGAATCCATCATTCTTTTTGTAGTGTTAGACGAAGCAGGTAAATAGTTCATTATGGATTCTAAGCATGATTAAAGAGGGTCATGTATTTTGTTCTTGAGTGTATTTTTTATTTATTTATGTTTAAATACCCTGGTATAAATATGAATGTAAGATGGGAATGTATTTTTTGCAACCTTCAAAGTTCATACTCACATCCTACACGACCCTCTTAAGACATAGGTAGACTTTATAGCTTTGAGATCAAGGGACTAAGGTCATGAACTAGAACATATTGAGCAAGGATTCATAAGTGCCAGATTTGGATGTAAGAGGGACTATGGGGGCTCATCTATATCAAGCTGGAGTCACTTTTGGGATTTTGAGTACACACTTATGTGACCGATCTTCGAGTGATATTTTATGTTTTGTATGAAATATTTGTAATTTGTATACTCTATCTCATATGTATAGTTAGGTTGATTTTACCACCATTACCATTATTTAATATTTCTTTCACTAAGTTTCTCCATTGATTCTATGACGTTGGTATTATATGACAATTATTATCATGTCATCACTAGTTGCTATATTTTCCACAATATCACCTAATTAGACCCTCACTAATAGTCGATAGCCTTTGGTGTATGGGGATGCATTCCTATGGCCCTGTGGCCCTCCGACCTAGAGCACATGTTAAGTGGATCCTCAATCAAGGTGTTATATTAAGATAACGATCCTTGATTCATTTCTAACGTGTAAGAATAAACCACTCATTAACCAAACTCACTTTGTGACATGTATATATCAAAGTACATGTATTTAGTGTAAAAGTAATATTTTAACTTGAAACACACATCACATAGTCAAAAATTAGAAAATGTGATTGTATTGTCTCGATGTTATTGGAAAAAAAATTCCAGGATCATTTTTGATGTATATGATTTAACTATGAGTCAATAAGTCATAATATGTGATTGATACGACATGATGTTTGTGTTTTCCATGTCAAAGTTACATTGTTTTTCAAAATGTGTGTCATATATTCAGAACTAATAAAAAAGGCATTGATTTTCTCAATAATTCAGGATAAAGATTGATAATTCATATGTGAAATTTTATAATTTAACTCATGTCAATCTGAAACAAAGTCTTATTGGATTGACTGAATGTGAATATTTTTTGTTTAAAAGAAAAATTTTAGTTCAAAACATACATCACAAAGATTAAAATAATATAAAATTATTATATTACCTTGATAAAAAATAAATATCACTCTTCATTGATTTATGATGTTTAGAAATCAAGATCATGTAACTCCAAGACACAGTGTGGTTAATATGTCTAATTTTGTATGTTTTTTAAATTTAAATTTTAGTTCAGTATACCAACCACATTCTAAATACCGAGTAAACATTCTTTGAATATCTTGATACTTCATGAAAAAGTTCCATAAATCATTTTTTGAGTGTATTCATTAATATAAAATCACTATGAAACATGATATGGTTGATTTCATTAAAAGTGTAGGTTTTTTTTAAATTATCTCTTGGGATCTAAAAATTCACCACACAGTTAAAAAATGTAAACATGATTGTTTTTATTGGTTTTTTATAGATAATGATCTATGTTTCAATTTTGATGTCTAAATATAAAATGTATATCAATATGTAAAATGGTTGGTCTATTATAACTTAAAACACTTATATTTAGTATCAAAGTAAAATTTTATCATAGAACATCTATAAAATTGTCAAAAAAAATACATGATTAGATTGTCTTGATATTTTTGGAAGATGATACGTGATTAATTTATGATATGGAAGAATTAACATCACAAAAGTTTGACACAAAGTGAGTTTCAATTTATTGAATATATATGTTTTGAAATTAAAAGTTTCTTTTTTTTTCTAATATAGGTATCACATACTAAAAATAAATAAAACAAGTTAATATTTTACTGATACTTTAAGATAAAAAACCATCACTCAATTTTGACATAGAGGAACTTAACTCATGGAAATCTGAAACCCAGTGTGTATGAAATGATTGAAAGTGATCGTTTTTAGTTTAATATTGATATTTTAGTCCAAAATGAACATTACATACTCATAATTGTTAAATACTACTCAATTTTTTATCATAATTTAGGAAAATGATCCATGATTTATTTGTGATTTCTAAAAATATACCACTTTTCAATATTACACATAATGTTACTTATAAGACAGAAAATGGGCGCTTTCATTTAAAATTGTAATTTTCGTTTAAAAAATGAATCACATATAGAAAACTGAGAAAATGTTATTATATTTTCTTTATATGAAAGATAGCATGGATGAAAAATCCATTATCTGTATTAGATATTACCATTGATAAAGGAACAATTTATTAATACTTAAAAACCTGTGGATAAAGTAAACATTTCTCACCATTGTTATAAGGTGATATTATTAGTGATGATAAATATTCTTATATTTCTTCAATGGTTGTCACATAAAATCTTTTTTCACAATGGTAAAATCCATTTTTAAGAATTATAATTTTTTTTGTAGCAGTGTCCCCAAGATCTCCTTGTGTGACCCCCGATTTGAACCCCACACTACCCTAGATTCGAGTTCCCTACACACTATATTTTCCCTTAAAACTACTTATCCCCTAGATTAAAGCCACTTTAACTACCCATTATTCGATTCTCTTACCCACTCAACTCACCTCTAGTTGACGTGCATGACTATTGTAGTTTCTATCCCCCGCCCGACAAGTCTCGTCTCCACTGTGTGTCACCTATCTTCCCATGAATATCCATTCTTCCTTGCACCATTTCCTAATTGATTTCTCATTCCCCAACCTATAGTTTTTTATTAAATACTTTAGTAAACAAATTAATTCAATAGATATTTTTTATAGAATGACTATTTTTTAAAACATATTGGTCTGTTGGTTTTTTTTTGGGAATTAAGGATTTATAAAAATATTCCATTTTCAATTCCCTCCCTCAATTCTTAAGATTTTTTATATTTTTATGAAAATTGATTGAAACTATAGTTTGACTACCCAAAATGATATGTTTATTAGAATTTATAATTTATTTATTTTAATATTTAATTGTTTTATTATATGATTATATATATATTATTTTTCGTAACCAAATATATATATATATATATATGTGTGTGTGTGTGTGTTTATGTATTAATTTACAAATGTTAAATAATAAATTATTTTTTAAACTTGTAAAAAATATATTAATACAATTAATATTATTAATAACTTTTGATCATTTTAAATATATATATTTTAATTATTACTTTATTAATTTTAATTTCATTCATACATACAAAAATATGATAAAATAATATATATCTCTTATGTATTGATATATAGTCATATTAATTATATTATTATGAAAATTCTATAAACATATTTACATTGTATCATATATATAATCCATATATATAATTTGAATATATATTTAATAACATTTTTTATAAATTAATTTAATTATATATATTTAATTTTAAATAAAATATATAAGTCATATAATTATTCTTATAAAATAATAATGTTCACTGATTTTAAATTCATTCATATTATGTTTATTGTTTTATTGTTACATAAATATTTTAAATTAATTTTTTACCATCCCTTTTTACTAATATATTTTTAGAAAATATTTATTTAATCACATATCATAATTTATATTACATCTATAACTTTTTTTTATAAAATTCATCATATTAATTTTTTATTTTACTACTGTTATAGTTGTATTATTATGATAAAAATTATTATTATTTTTAAATATATTATAAAATTTTATTTTACGATAATATAAATTTCAATAAAGAATATAAGTAAACTAAACATAAAATATGATATAAATCTCAATTCATATTAACAAATATAACTAACCAAAAGGATATTTTTTAATATTTGATAAGTATTAATAATTTCAGTTTTTATATTTTAATTTTTTTCTATAGATATCGATATGGGTAAAAGAAATATTCATCCACTAAATAGATTTTCTAAAAAATATTTTTAGAGCATTAAATAATTTATTAATTTTTTACTAGATTTAAAAATATTTGACTATTTGTCTATCTATAAAATTTACAAATATATATCTCTTAAAATAATATATAGTTAGAGAATATCTATTTCATAAAACATTTTAGAAAAAAATGTTGATATGAACACCTCATGGGGAAGAGTCTGTTACTTTTCATTGATTAGAAATTATTTCGATGGATTTTGATTTGATAATAGTTGATATGATGACCATACTACTCAATAAAATGATATATTAGTTTCAACTATAATAGAGTAACATTTATAATAATGACATTAGTTGGATTAATCAACATTCTAGTATAGATGGAGAAACACTAAAATTATTTGAAATTCATGATGACATGTTTACTAAATTATACCTCTGATTTTGTAGATTTAATGAGTTGTCATTTATCATTGAACTATTACACTTGAATAACTTCTATAAATTTATAAACACCTCTATGAATATGTTTTTGATACGAATTCATAAGGTATTCTCTATTGTAGTGAAGATTTTAAAATATTACTACCAAGACCATAAGTTGAATGGAAACCATATTTTTTCATATGAGACCATTGATGTGTGTTTCAATAACTGTATATTGTTTAGAAAATAAAATGTGCATCTTAGTGATTTAATTTTTTTTACTTATCTAGGAATCAGACAATGAGATGAATTAAGCTCATTAGATTCTTAGAGGTTGGGTCTTAAACCATAGGAAGTATATCACCCCTAATAAGATATGGTACTTCCAAAAAAAAAATGTTTAAGTGATTCTTTATGTCAGATAAAATTACTAAGAAGATGACATGGAATTTTTTGAGAAAAAAGACAATGATGAGTTGAATCAACTGTTACATTTTTAATTATGGAATTTGTTTAATCAGAAACACTCAGGATTTTCCTAAGGTTGTAGTAGTTTTTTACCAGGTTCAGAAGTAAATGGTTTAAACCCATTTAGTTATATGTATTATATGAGATATAGTGTGTTTAAAGTGGGGTTCATTCAATACAGTATACCCAAGTGGTTATGAATGAAGAAACTATTTCGGTTACATTATACTCTTATTAGTGGACCAAGAGGACCTAATGATAAAATAGATGTCTGTATTCAATAATTTATTGATTAGATGCATGAATTTTAATTTAATATTGTAATTAAATTTGTTTCCTAAAATTATGATTTTTTATTTTACTTTTAGTTTCTATGTTATAGTGTATCAACGACTTCCCAATATATACTAACCTATCAGGATAGAGTAAAAAGTGAGAATTACCCTACTATTTTTAAACAAAATGAGAAACCAACATAGATAAAGAACTATATAAAGTAAGAATACATTGGTTAGTTACACTTTATTCATTCATTACACATGTTTAGAAATATATTTCATCAGTTGATTGAAATAGATTCTATAAAAAACACTTTAAATAATGTTAATGGATCCAATTTCAGCACAAATTTCCCAAGAAAACATTTTCAAAGTGTATGGTTTTAAGGATTTATTGGCCCTAAAATGGAGGTCTATTCCTATTGAATATAAGAAATGTGATTGTAATTGTAAAAAAGTGATGTATTTTCATAAAAATTACTTATTGTAAATATAATATTTTAAGGAAAAAATTTGAGGTGATTCACATTGAAACATATGTATTTCATAACATACTATGTATAATTTTCAGTAACAATTTAAAATTGGGAGTCAATATATTTTATTATATGTTTCCCAATGCTAAGGTGAAATAAAATTAATATTTCAATGCTTAATATGATTTGTAAGAAATATTATTGAGAAAAAAATTAGATATAAATTTTAATGAGGGTAATAAGGAAAAAATAGTCACTGTATAGAACATGATGAGTAAAAAAGAGAAAGGGGATTTTCTATGAATTTTGAATACTGTCAAGGTTGATAATTGTTATTGTTCTAATATTTCAAAGTATGTAAATGTTGTGAGCATGGAATAATAAATCTACAATGGTAATGATAATCATATTATACTTCAACAATTAATCCTCATTGCAATTGGTGATTACTTTACTACCCATGTTATTGAGATGTTAATTGAATTTTCAAAATATTTTAGACACCTATGTTCATCAAAACATTACAGGAGTGATTTTGAAAAGTTGTATAAAAATATTATACATACAATATGTCACTTATAGTAACTATATTATCCTTTTCTTTGGGTCATTATGTACTTTAACATACGTTTATCTTTTGATGCGTGTGATGGTGGTCCAATAAAGTTAATGTGGATGTATCCAGAAGAGAAATACTTGAATACATTGAAATGATATGTGTGAAAAGATCTATTAGGGATTATTTTATTTCCAAGGGTTATTTTTTGGATGAACAAAAAAATTAGTGTTCTGTATATACAGATGTGGTTGAAACAAAATTAGATAAAATATAAATGATTTCTGAAGATCTAATTGGAAAAGGGATTATTTTTTATCTAGATAAAAATTAGGGGGTTTATAAAAATTAATACATGTCGTATAACACTCCATCAGTTGTAACACCCCAATATTTCATATTACGTTATTTCTGTAATGTAATTCAATAACTCGCACTAAACGCAACACCGAGTTCAAGCACACCACGACTAAACAAACTTGCCGTTCAAAAGCGGTTATGAATAGTATTAAATGAATTTTGAACTGTATATAATCCTTATAATTTTAGAATCCATATTATGAGTTTCTTACACATGATGTAAGAACTAATTCAATTTTTTTAGATAAAAAAGCATTTTTCAAAAAAATGCACTTTTACTGCATTTTTATGGAGAACCTTTTTTTAAATCCAATATTTGAAACTTTTATATATTAAATTTGACAAAATAAACTTCTTCTTTGGAATCTGGACATAAGAATTTAGTTTCAATAAATTTTTGGTGTCTCTCTACTAACTTTCACATTTGGGTGAATAGTGAAAAATACAATATTTTAACTCAAGACAACTATTTTAATCAAAATAATTTATAGTACTAAATTATACATTTTAATGGTTTGTATGTATAAATAGATTATATTTTTACCATTTAATCCAACGCATGTTATTTTAAGTAATTTCACTTTGAGATTGGACATAAACAAGTGTCATTCTTTTGATAGATATTGTTTCTTAAAAATACACCTTTTTGTTTTGAAAATAGGAATTAATTTTAAATAAATAAATTCAACTTCTATGTTTGGAATTTGTTAAAATGAACTTCATTTTTGGATTCTGAATATCGAAATTAGCTTAGGGTGAATTTTTGGTATTTTTCTGAAAACATTCAATTTTTGATGAATAGTGTAAAACACTGAGTTAGAGTTTAAAACCGAATTTTTATTTAAATAATTATTTTTTTATTTAAATTTATTTTAGGTAAAAATGGATATATAATACCTATATAAGTTCAATGTAATTAATTTTAGTCAGTTTATAATAATTTTAGATATATTAAAATTTATTGAACTTTTCACTGTCTTTTACCCATCTCCTAAGAGAATTTATAAATTTACATAAAACTTAATTTAACCACATATATGAGTGGAATTTTGAAAATTCGAGAGACACAGTTAATATCAAGGAGTAAAATGTGGTTCAATAAGATAATTTTTTTTGGTGAATAGTAACTTTTTACTTTTATTTACCACGGTTAAAAGTAAATAGGGTATTTAAGGGTAAAAAATGATTTTATTATTACTCTAACACATGTCCTAATACTAATGGCTAAGTATAATCGACCAAAAACAACCTTAGTAATAAAATATGGACATCTTTGGTCCACTTGGATTAGATTAGGACATTTATTATTATTTAATTCAAAGAAGAGTTAAAAGAGTTAAAATCAAAGTTTAATAACTATAACATTTTTAATATAGGGTTATACATATGATAAATTCGGTTATAAATATTAATTATAAAGATAAAAAGATTTACTACATAATGGAATTTCATTTATAATTTTTTGAAATTAAATAATTAAATTTATTTATGACATAATGGTGATGCAGTAATTAACTAATTAATGAAATATTTAAATAATTGATATTATAAATATCCAAATAAATGTAATATGATACTTTTTAGGAATTAATCTAATTTTATATGTTAATATGACATATTAGGGTTTGTTAGATGAATTTTATTTCAAATTAATAATGCTGTTATGAATATAGCAAAAACAAAATACCAAATATTGTCAAAATTGACATAAAAGAGTTTTTAAAACAAATATTATATTATTAATTGATATTCTATTCCTAAAAATACCGGGCTCAGAAAAAAGACTTATATAATGATATATGTATCATTAATGAACCAATTGGGGTTCATTTGGAAGTATATAGTAAGTTTATTAACCATATAATATAAAAATACATAGAGACATGGTAAATGTCAAACTATTTAACTAAGATTTAAATCTAAATGTTAAGGTTAATATAGTGACCTAAACCTATATAAAACCTATTGGTTGGGAGGTTTTCGACCCATCACCACCTTATCCTTTAAATAATCTATTTTGGAGCCATTAGAAACCGAAAATAATTTTATTATAAAATAATATTTCTAGATTTTCCTAAGGTTCCCCTCACCCCTCTTATAAAAGGGCACTCCCACTTCTCTCTAATTCACAACTTCAAAGCCTTTTGTCTTGGCCAAACCCTGACCAAATATCCTCTAAACTCCCCTCACTTCATCATAGAGGCCCTCCTTTGGTTAGAAATCTAACTTACTGAGCCCTTTTGATCAAATCAAAAGGAAGAACCTGAAGAAGAGGTAATAATTTCAGCACCCTCTTCCAAGTTCTATTCTTCTTCCACTTCTTCTTTTTTGTTATTTCCATTATAAAATAATAACTCTACTATCTTATATTTAATGTGATGTTATTATAAATATGGTACAACCATATTCATTATTCTATCCATCCTTGGAATGACATGTCACCATACGTGCGTACGTACGGATTACCGTCTGCACATCGTGGTGTAATTGTTATTCAATACATTATTATTTGGATGGGTATAACAATGATGTTCAATTCATGTAAATAATAAATATAACATTATAATTATTATGTATATATGATATAAAATCCAATTACATATTATTTTAATATCAACATAACGATATTTTCGCTCATGCGTGCGTACGGATTACCGTCTCCACGAACGCGATGAGATCCATTCCCCATCGTATCCATTCAAGAATAATTTTCTTTAGATGATTAAAAATAATTTTTAAATACTTGATATCATTCTGGGTATGAATAAGATACATCCCATACATAACAAATATGACACACATAATAAAAAATATAAATGAAAATGAATCCGTTAACACTCGAAACAACGATAATACTAAGATATTAATAACAAAGCAATGTTAAAAGATCATATATGATATCATATTAATGAATATGATTCTTTTATAATTTAACAAAAATTATTTCACCATTATACATGGTGTTAAACTACCCTCGACCAAGGAAAAGATCAAGGTAAGGGTTTATTTCACAATCTCTTCATTATCTATGGTTGTTTATACATAATTATCTACTGGGACCTCTTTATCATCCACATCAATGTTTCATAAAAATGTATTTCAAAAAATTCTTACTATTTTTTAGACTATATGTTAAAGTCATTTATACCGTTGTTTTAATTTTTATTATATTTTTATAAAGGAATCTTTCTGTTGTTTTCCAAACAAGGTCCTTTTTAACATTTTTGACCAAATTAAGGTAAGAATGTCTTTTTTTACTTATATGGCAGGTGCAGCTATTTTACGCCATTATAAAATCATTGAAGTTTCCCTTACAAGATTATAAAAATATTTCAAAATTAAATGTTTTCTTTTATAATTATGTGATATTTAATTTATTCAAAAGAAGTGACATTTCTTTCAAATACTTTTGATTTAATCTATATCAACATCTTTTAATGGATTTTAAGCTTATTTGAAGTTAATTTATTATGATACAAAACTTCCATATTATATTAAAGTGTTTGTGATATGCTTGACTGTGGATGTGTTATTTTTTTTTCCATTCATGGTTTATGGAGAAATTATTGAAATTTCATATGCTACTTTTAATAAGAATGTTTATGTTATGTTTAAACCTGTTCATATGAGGAATGTATTAGACTTAGTAAGTGACGGGTGGAGCCCACTATAGCTCCTCGATGCATCGATAGGTCTCATGAGACAAACTAGTGTCTAGGCTCAAGGCCTTGACAAAATATTATTTGTAGTCTTGGCACAAGGCCTTGAATATGTGGTTATGATAGTATGACATTATTCATTCCATCGTTATGAAAGTGGTTGTTGATATTAAATGTGATTATTTGGCTAGTAGAATATCCATGTGAATAAGTAAATGGAATTATTTCATTTTATTTTTTATATATTATGCTGAATATAAATTTTAAAAGGCTTTGGTTTTAGTTATACATTTCCTTAAAGGTTCATACATATTTATGAAAGTTTCCGCTATATTGTTATCCTTACCGAGCATCTAAGCTCACCCCTTTCTATGTTTTATTTTTCCCAGGATGTGAAGAAGTATTTTATGACTGGCCTGTAGGGATAGCCTATGTGGATATGAGTGTGGACTATGAAGACTATGTTGTTGTAGTTTTTCACTTTAAGATGTAATGTAAGACTTATGAATGTATCTAGTGTTTCCAAGGCTACTAAACTAATCAGTATTTCGAGACTTGATCTTTTGTTATCATGCCATTGTTATGTAATAATGCACCGACTCTGGGTAATTGGGGTTGGGGAGTTACATCAGTTATGTCATATATACATTAAGTTATATAGTATATTTATTATATATTTTATTTTTATATCTAATTTTTTCTTAATCTTTAGTTGTATTATAATTTAGGATATATATCAATGATTTAAAATGGAAAATCCCCCATTCCATAGATCATATCATCAAAAAACTTCATTTTAACTCATTTATTGTGAGGTTCAAGACTTAATTATGTATATATAATAAATTATATATTTTTGTAGTGTATCTGAGCTACATTTACATAACCCTCTATCCATTAACCTGCGTGAAATTTTTGGATTTACCAGATACATGAATCTGGCACTCACATAGAGGTAGAAGAACTTAACCAAATAACCGATAGAATATTTTTTTAAAGATTATTGTTACATGTATTTGTACAAAAATGGGTTTCAATTTAACATTGGTTATATACATATAAATCAAGGAAAAACAATATTATTTGTTTTCCATCCATCACACTAGGTTACTACTATAGACTATTTAGGGACATTATTGAATTTATTTATAGTTGTGGATTGAAATATAAATTATAGAGGTTTGATTTTAATGATCTGATTCATGGATTGAAAATTGGACCATTTATATTTTTCATTGGAAACATTAAAAAATGTTTTATAGTGATGGATGAGTAAGAAAAAATCCATTTATCTTGGAATCAAAATAGTGAAATTTGTCTTTTTTTACACTGATTCAAAATGGAAAGTTATGTAAAAATATTATAGAAGGAGGTTCTCTAATTTAATGATAATAAGAAATTAATATTGAATTTCTTGAGAAAATACTTGACAGAACCACTAAAAAATTATGAACATAAGATATATAATGATTAAAGTCGAAAACCGAAGGAGATACGGTATATTAGCATGATTAGTAAAATATTTCATGTGATTTTTTCCCAGTTATATATAAAAATGATGAAAATTTATAATATTTTATTTGAAATTATTTATTAAAAATTATCTTTTTACAATTTTTTACCAGAAATCTTAGTCAGAGGAAAAGCCCCTAAATATTTATCTTTTTACTATTTTTTAATAAATTTATATGTGTTACATAAATCTCTAGGTTCTTAATCTCCAATTTATGGTATATATGTTTTCATTTTTTATGTTAATTTACTATAATTGTCCCTAAGTACATTCTCATATTTTTTATTTAATTAACAAATTAGTTAACATTTACTATATTATGATTTTTTTTCATTATCTAGTGTGTATTATTGTTGATTCATTGGTCTTGGTAGAGGGGTTTGAGTTTAAAACTCTTGTACATAAATTGATGTATTATTTAATGAATAATTTTATCAAATTGAAGAGGTTACGAGTACACTAGTTCATAAGCCGAGACATATGATATTAGACCCCTATAGAGTCTCTCTGTTGATTCATGAGTGTATTTTATTCTATCATGATACAATCGATAGATTATGGAGAAATGTTTTTGTAAAATTACTAAATAATTTTTCATTTTTTTATTTTTATTTTTATTATAGCCATTTTTTAAAACATGATAACATGAAATCCTATAAATATTAGTTTAAACCACTCTGCATTTCAAAACTCACAATTGTAAGTAATTATTTAAAGGGTCGGGGGAGGAGAGATTATTGGGAACCATTTTTGGTCATTCCAAATATCATAGAATGATTCATATTAGGAGTTATTCAATCCCAACATTAGGATTTGGTTGTTCTATTATCAATTGTGCCGGTGATGGTAAATATTACTACATTGAATATATAAAAATAATAATATTTTTTTGTGACTATTAATTGAATATATTGAATATAGACCAAGTATGATAATCATTCATGTAATTATCCATCACATGACACATGTTCTAGATATAGAAAACCCGACATGTCACAACATAGATATAATGTATGATTCGAATTTAGTTCTCATTCATATATTTAAAATGGTATAGAATAACATGAACACAAAATTTTAATTGGTTGTAACCTTTATTATAGTTATTCTAGTGATGTGATCCCATCGACCAGATGACGATATGAATGAAGACTCATAATGTGAGTTATCCAAGTTTCTCTAGTGTTATAGTAAGAATATTACTTTTGTTAATAATTATTTATATATATATTATTCATATTTATTAGTTAATTCATTATTTATATTAAACATTCTATGTTGGATGCTATGTTAGGATAACTAATAGAGGAGATTTGATATATTACTATTCAAAAGGAAGATATATTTCTATATCTTTGGGGGTGTGATGATCATGGTTAGTCATTAAAATATTACAAAAGTGTCCCAAGATGTGAAGCACCTTGAGAAATGGTGGTGGGTAAAAAAAGAGATACAATAATACAATCACATGATGGGGTAGATGTTGCAGTGCAGACTATAGAGTACAATATGGATGATTTGTTTTAGAATCTATGGGTAAATTATGAAGGGATATTATCACTAATGCTGGAACATATGGATGAGGTGACTATGTAACATACTATTTATGGTGCATAAATAACTATGTCACAGGTTAAAAATAAAATAAACATTTATTACATTTTTAATATAATTATAATATATAATAATTATATATAATGAGGTTGAGATATATAGATAATGATAATAATTGTGAGTCTATAGTTGATTTTTATATAAATTCACAAGATGCATGAGGTTTTTTTAATTACTTTTTTATTATTTAATGTATCATTTTAGATTTATAGATAAAATTATTTTTGTATTTATTAAGTGGTTATAGTAAATCGAAACACATGCCTCATAATGTAGTGTCACAATCAAAATTTTTGAGATGACCCTAAATTCTCTTAAAATAATATAAAAATGTCTGTATGTTAATTTTGTAAAATATATAATTCTAAAACATGTTAATATAATTGGTTGTTTTCTTGGGATGAAAAATAACACATTTTTGTGTTTCAAAAATCAAAAACATTTGTTTAATTGTTAAATCCTATGAAATGTCATTTTTTTGTAATCATCGGAAAATAGTTATTTAATTATTTGTGATGTGTATGCGAGACCAACATGTTAATATGATGTGTAGTGTGGTCAAAATGACTAAATAAGAAATTATAATGTATATGAAAGTCATTAGAAATGATCATCATGGGGTCGAAACTATGAAAATTGCATAAAATTTCCATGAATAATAGGAAAATAACTATAGATTAATTTGGGAAATGCATGAACTAAATCCATATTAAATTGATTTTTTTCCCTGGTATCATTGAAAAGATATTTCTAGTGTTTTAAAATTCCCAACCATGCATGCAATGGTAAAACAATATCAAAAGGCCTCGAATCAACCAAAAATCACAAGTAAACTATATTTCAATTATTTATGATGTGTATTTGTAGACATCACAACAATCCGATGCATGATGTGGTTAGAAGGAACCAAAATTACATTTCAAAAAAATAAATGTCTTTAAAAATGAATTCCATGTTAGAAAACTAATAAAATGAATTTTTATTTCCATATAAAAATTTCAAAACAAAAATAGATTAATTCATGATACGAATAAACTAAATTAATGTTAATCCTTGTTCTAGTTTTCTGAAGATGGGAAAAAGGGAATTTTTACTATTTCAAATCTCTATGTTGTGGGTGTAATAGTAGAAAACATATAAAATGACCATACATTGAGATGAAAAAATAGAAAAAATATGTCGGAAATATTCATGAAATGGATGTGAAATATACACATCAATTTGATGTGCAGTGAGCTCAAAATTAGTAAATAAGCAGTTTAAAAAATATTAATATCTTTTAAAACATGTGTTAAGGTCTAAAAACAATGAAAATGAACACATATTTCTATGATATAATTTAAAAGCCACTATTTATTTATTTTTTAAATATATGAATTAAATTCTTCTCAATCCTAGTTAAGGTTTACAGGAGGTGAATGAAAACACATTTTTAGTGATTTAAAACTCTAAAACATTCATTTGATAGTTAATAGTTTAAAATATGACTTCAAATTTATGAAAAATTATAGGAAATTGTTATTTGAATTATTTTTATTGCGTTTGAGTAGATTCTATGTGAATATAACATGCTCCATGCTCAAAATAACTCAATAAAAAGTTTTAAAAGATAAGAAACTATTTAAAAATTTGTACTAGGAGGTTAAAACCAAGAAAAATACATTTGGTTAACTTGAAATCATAGGAAAACAACTATATATTCATTTTTAAAATTTAGGAATTATTTACACAAAAATTTAATTTAAGGATTTATCGAGATGAAATAAATTATTTATTTGGTATTCTAAAACTCTAAAATATGCCTTTAACTATAAAAAATAGAGTACTAATTTTGATTGATGTTAAATAATAGTAAAATTTTCATTGATCTTTTTGACATGAAAATGTAGAGAATAAATAAATTTGATGTCCAATGTGCTTGGAATGACTAAATAATTATTTTTAAAAGATATCAAAGTATTTAAAAATGCATGTTAGGGGTTTGAAACCAAGAAAAAACCTCAGGTTGTCATGATATTATATTATTACATATGTGGAAGGATATATAAAATATAATAATTAACTACATGTTAATATGAGTTTCAGTTTTCTTAGGATGACTGAAAATGAAATTTTAGTGTTTTTATTTTTTTAAACAAGCATGTAATGGTTAAAACCATATGAAATTATATCACATTTATGTGAAATCATATAAAATTTTTATATGTATTATATTTTATGTGTAGTATTCAAAGTGACATCAATATAATGTATGTTGAGATTGGAATAACTAAATATGTTGGTTAAAATTCATTAATTCTTTTTAAAACGTTCATCAGCAGGTAATAACCAAGAAAATGATATTTGATTGCTATAAAAAATATGGAATCAATAAATGATTCATTTGATAAATATTGGAATATATAAAATGTCAATATGATTTATAGTTTTCCTAGTATGACTGAAGACATAATTTTAATGTTTTCCAACTATGAAATGTGCGTTTAGTGGTCAAATCCATATAAAATGGACCTCAAATTGATTTAAAATCACAATTAAGCTAACTTTGTATTATTTTTAATGTGCATGAGAAGACAAAACTTCTATTTGACATTGGGTGTTCTTGATATGGTTGAATAAGATGTTTCAAATGATATTAGATTCTTTAGAAATTTGTATTGGGGGGTCAAGTCCAAGAGATTGACCTAAAATGTGAATGAAACCATATGAGAAAAATATATTTATTATTTAAATATACAAGAAGACTCCACATGAATTCAAGTTGATGTTTACTTGGGACGACTATTTTTTTTTCTATTTTAATACACTAAAACCTGTATTTAATTGTAAATACCATAAAAAATGACCTCAAATTGATGTGAAATCATAGGAAATATATCATTGAAGTATTTCTAACATGTATGAGTACATATTTTATATATCTATTATGTGGTATTGTTAGAATAACCAAATAATAAATTTGAAAAGATATAAGTCAATGAACATGTGCTTCATGGGGTCAAAACTAAAAAAAATGACCTCATAAATTTATTAAATCATAGGAAACAACTGTATCTTTAGTTTCAAAATATAGGAAATGAATACATGTTGATCTAAGTAACAATTTTCTCAGGATCACTAAAAAAATCTCATTAGAATTATAAAAATCTAAAATGTGAATGTAATAATAAAAACTACAAGAAAGGATGTTGAAATGACATGAAATAATAGGAAAACTATGTCTGAATTATATATGATTTTTAGTAATATAAAAGAAATTAATATGATATGATATTTTTTGGAATGAATAAAAATTATTTTTAAAAATATCAATGTCTTTAAAAACATATGCTAGAGATTAAAAACCATGAAAATAACAACAAATTATCTTGAAATCACAAAAAATATATATTATTTTTTAAAATATAAGAAATATGGAACCTATAATTTCAATATAGAGGTTAGTTCACTTGGTTTTGTGTGTTTGGGGGTTGTTTCAAATCTCCAGGGAGTTATTTACTGAAAATAAGAACATTTAGGTTCTTCTTATTGTGCACGTTTTGCACATATGGTTTAGAAGAAATTATACAGGACAACTCTGTAGTAGGTTTTTCAGTTCATTTTTATATGAAAATGGTTTTTGAGCTTGGGTTATACATAATTAATTCAAAACTATGTGGATAATATTTTAAACCATTAGAGGCCTTGGGTGAATTTGGGTGATGCTGCACAAGTTATACAAATCTTGATAAACTGTGATAAAAGTATATAAATCAACACTATGTTTTGGTAGTTCCATCTAGCATGGTTTTTCCAATTGTGTATAATCTAAGGGTAAAACATTCAATTTTTTTTTTGGATTGAAATATCACATCACATGGTTTCTACACAGTTTGGAAAACTATGTGGTCAAACTGTACACTATGACGAGTTTCCTTAAAAAGTGAAATTACTCATTTTCTCACTTTGAATTAATGAATACAACCCTAAATTTCTCCTCCACCTCACCCAAATAGACCAGGTTCACCTCTTTTTGGTGCCACCTCTATCACATTTGGTTTCCAATTCCCTTGATTTCAAGTTTATTCATATATAATAAGTCCTTTTAAATCCCTTAATCTTATTTGTTCCTTCTTTCATCCTTTATTTCTATTCTCCCATATAACCTAATATTTATGTGGCCCAATAATAGGGTTATAATTGGTTTGTGTCAATGGTATTTTCTCTTATAGGGGTTGAATAGGGAACATATTACCATTTGAGAGTGTGTTCCATCATAATGGAAATCTTACTGCTTGTTCTCCACTGATCCAAGTTAGGTGTTTCTTGGTTTTCACTTATTATTGAATTAATTTGGGTTCTTGTCAAAGAAAATGGTTCCTTATTAATGTTATGTCCATATGTTTGACTCATTAGGGGTTAATTTCTTTTAAATGAGATTTTAAACTATGTAATAGAATGTGATTCCATGATAAGAATTTGTGAATATTACTAAATTGATTTAAAAGGATTATTTTGGTCTCAAAAGTAGGGTTGAGAACCAAATTGTTGTTTTAAAAAGTGTTCATGAACTGGGTGCATTTAAATTATGTGTTTGGGTGTTTTTAAAGTATTAAAAATGTCTGTATTAGGTTTTGTTTGGTTTTTAAATGGGGGTTTTAAACCTTATGCACATTTTAATTATTTTTTCAACCTCAGTTGATTTCTAAATTGAATTTTTGAGGTTATAAAAAGATTTAATATTTACAATATAGTTGATTGATTTCAAAAGAGAATTATATACCATATTGATTTAATTTTGTAAAACTTTTATTGTTCTAAAAGAATTTTGAGGTTGTTTTGATGAAATTGGTTTCACGAATAGATTAAAATTATTTTAGTAAGTGGTTAATGGTATTATCATTCAAAGTGAATTTTAAAAGAAATAGCATGTGTATAATTTTATAGAAAATTAGTTTTCACAAATGGTTTTAGACCCTCTTGATCCCCTTATGAATATTGTATTCTGGTGGTGTATTATGATCCCATTATGAGATTTTTATCAGTGGTTCATCGTATATGATACTTGTGCTTTGATATTATGGGGAAGGTACTAATGATTGAGTGGGAGGTAGTGCATGAATTATTTTCAAACATTATATATTTTATCTATGTTTTAATTTTTTATGCTACCCTCTTTTGAATTTTAATAGTAGTCCTTGGGGAAACTTATGTAGGTGGATTAGGTGGTTTATTCCTTGTCCTAGGTTAGTGTTTGATTTAGAGTGTTTCCATATAACCACGTGGGTACAAAGTGGGGATGTTCCACCTAAGCTTGAGTATGCTCATGGGAGGTGGGGGATTGAGAAATCCCTAGTGGGGACTAAGAGATCCCAAAGAGGACTATGTTAGATTCATAATCTATTAGTAATGTAGAGTGATATGGGGACCTAAATTCATTATATGTCATTCTATTGACCATTTTAGAGCCCACTTGTTAGATCCATGATAGACAGATTCTTTTTTGGATCATTTAAGGGATTTTCCCTTTTGCTTTGATTGTATCTCCTATTTATCATATTATTGTTTGTTAATTTTTTTGTTTTTAATCCTTATTATTGAATTGAAATAGTTATTCCTAACTATTTGATTTATTCCCTCTTTATGTGGTTTATATTTCAAATGTTTAAAATGGTATTGTGAAAGGATTTTATTGTCGGAAAAAGGAAAGTAAGATTTTATTTTTTTAAAATATTTTAACAACAAGTTTAAAATTTATTAAATGAGATGGGTAAAAAATTTTTAATTTGAAAAATCCAAGTCTGTTTGATCATTAAAAAATAGGGTTTATTCCATTAGTCCTAGTTTTATAAAAAATGTGGTTTTTTGTTGAAAATTTGGAAAACAGCGTGGAACTTGGAATCCACATGAGGTTAGGAATGTGTATTTATAAAAGATATTTTTTTGTGGAATGATTTTGAAATAATAATTTTAAACAATGACTTATCCAAGAGGTATTATCCTAGGGGAATTTTTTTCTAAGTTATTGTTTTGATATAATGAAAATACAAGAAAAAGAGTTTTTACACACATTTGATGTGTAACTATTTCATGTTGTAAAAAATTATATAAAATGTAATATTTGGATTATATTTTCAAAACAAAATTTTAATTATTTTATAAGAAAATTAATTCTTATATTCTATGGGTTCTAGTTACCTATTGGGATTTTATCACACACTTTTATTTTACAGGTTCATGTTCATTCCAATTTGATTCTCTTCTTTGGATCCTTTGGGAGGGATATATGGTTAGTTGTGACCCTAGGATACGTGGTAGCTTATTAGAGTTGATTTGGGTCTTGAGTTTTTAGTTGGTTTGGTTTAGGATATTTGTCCAATTGGGTTTTATGCTATGCATTATGTGTATCCATTTCCAATATTCTTTTATTTATATATCCTATTTGGATATTGAGTTATATTTATCTCCAGCTGCATGTTTATTTATTTTATTTTCAATAATTACTTTTTATTTATTTATACTGCTGAAATTATTCCCAAGGACAATTCAATGATTCTGAAGAACTATTTTCCATCCCATGAGGATAAATAATTACCTTTGGGCAATGTAGATGACCAGGTTAGGTGCTAGGTTTGATGGAACCCTAATTTGGTTCATTAAAAAGTGGTATGAGAGCATTTTCTTCTTAGTGGAACCTAGGATTTGTAATTCCTTATTATTAATTATGGTTGTTTATAGTTTGAAGATAATATTATTGGGACATTAGAGGTAGGTTCCATGATAGTTTCATGATCTCTTTCTTTCCTTGAGCCTCTAGTTTCCATGGGTATTTGGGAGTTTAAATTAAATATGGTTTTCTATTTGATGGAATTGTTAGATTATGGTTTGATTCCAATTTAAGTGGTGTTTTTATCGTCATCTATATAGTATGAGTTTCTTTTGGGGTCTTAAGTCATGTTTTATGATGGTGATGAAGAAGGAAGTCAAGATATGAGGTTGGTAAATAGGGTCTGGAAAACCATGGGAAAACCAAAATCCGGATTCTATAAATGCTTTAAGAACTATATAATTATTGGTATGTGACCATCAACCATGTGGAAAAGTCAGACAGTTCCACATTCATGTAACTTTTTCTTACTTAGGACTGTTGAATCTTGGATTTCCTAGAATTTTATGGAACTAGGAAAAGTTCAATGTTTTGTGTTGTGTTATGTTGGAATAGTTATATTGAGTTTTAGTTGAGTCATGTGTTATGATTTTGTTTATGTAGTTTCTGCATGTGTTGGGAAATTCATGTATGTGTATGAAAATTCATTTCATGAGAAGATTTTTCTGGTTTTAAAATAAGTCCTTATGGAATTTTTGTGAAATGTGTTTTTCCATAATAAGTTTCGAAAATTTTTATTTGGTTTTTAATTTTGGGAAATATTTTACCTATGATTTATTTTTCAAATCAAGTCCACATAGTCTCCAAATGGATGTTTTTAATATTTTAATGGAATTCATTGTGTTTTCTTAATTTTATTTTTTGTAATACTTGGGTTGTTATGTTTCTTAATATTTTAAAAAGTGGTAAAACATTTGAAATTCTTTTTTAAATTGTTTATTTTTTTAATATGATACTAAAGATAGTGTTCGATTTTAAAAAAAGTGGTTTTTTTTAAATTAGTTTTGAAACTTTTTAAATTGACTAAGTTGAGTTAGGGATTTGGGATTGAGTTGTAAAAAGGTATCTTTTCGCTTTTAAATTAAATAAGGCCAAATTTTAATTGTTTATAGGTTTTCAAAATGTTCATTTAAGCCTCTTATTAAGGGTTCATGGTTTAAAAAATGGTTTACACATATTTTGAAAAATATTTTTTTTAATTCACCCATTGTGTGTTTTTAAGAAATAATGGTATGATTTTAGGGTCATGAAAAATAAAGGTCTATGTATTAGGGTTTTTGATTTAATTGTCTCCAAAAGATCTAGTGTAAAAGTATACTGTTCAATTTTTTGGGGGTTTCCTCCCTTTTGGTTTTAAAATTACCCATGATCCAATTAGAGTGGCATGTGTGGTCTTCTTTATAAATTCCATTCCATAGATTTATCTTGGAAAATGTTCCTCTTGTGGATATTTTGCATATTTTTTGGTCCAATGTTTTAAAATCATGATCTTTGGAATGATGGTTGGATTATAAGAACCTGGATCTTTGTTTCAGGTATGTATTTTTTTCTGGTCGTTTTTGAGAAAAAAGAGAAAATTTGGAAATGTTCAAAATACACTCTCTATACTTTATGAGTACACGCCATGTACTTTGAAGCCGCGCAGGCCGTGTGCTGGCCACGTACGGGCTACACACACGGTGTGTAGGGGCGATGTGGATGCCACTTAAATCAGAGTACATAATTGCCAAGTACATGCCATGCACCGTAGAAGTACACTCCTTGTACTTTATTTTTTTTTCATTAAATACACCTAGGTCACGTCTAATCGCCAGAATGACCTTCTTCTAAGTCTCGTTCGGCCGAGAGCTTCCGTACGGTCGAGATCCTTTTTTGATCCCCCGAGCTTCCGTCTGATCTCTGTTTCAGCCGCCTTCGATTACGTTGGGATCGACTCGGTAATCTCTCTCTTCTGATTTAGCCTTGCTCAATGATTTTCCATCTTTCTCAAGATATCGTGGGTTGACCGTTTTAGAAATATTCTCAGATCTTCGACATTCTAAGGAGAATCAATCATCGTGGTTCATGTATATCGATCTCATAGTATCGAGGTAGGTGGTTTGTGCCTTTCTGTAGGAAGTCTTTGAATATTTTGTGCAATTCCACCAATTCCCTTGAATGGGGTATTGTGTGTTTCCTATTTTTTCCCTGGTTGTTTGCTTTCTTTGCTTGATTGCTATAGTAGAGGTCAATTCTTGTGAATAGGGTAATTTTTACTGTGCTTTGGATGTTTTCCCATGTATGATTCATTTTTCCAATTTCCATGCCTAGTTGTAGGATAGTGGAACTATTGTACTATTATGCTGTTGTTCCTTAGAATGATATCCAAGTAGTTCTTGAGGTTTACTTGGGGTGATATGCATGCTATGCATGTTTGTTTTACGTAGGGCTGTGAGAACCTAGTGTGGTCGACCATAAGGAGAATGGACATAAGGGCTTCTCCGGAGTGTCTTATTAATTCTATGAGAGACCAAAGGGAGAATTGAAGATGAGTGATTCCTGAGAGAGTCTGTAGTTCCTCGACAAGGGCCACAGGGGGAATGAGATGTTGAGTGCTTCCCTAGAGAGCCTTTAGTACGATACGAGACTATAGGGGGAATTGATGGTGAGTGCTTCCTCAGAGAGCCTATTCTTCAGCTGAATAAGAGGGGTGAGACTGTGTGTGCCTCCCAGAGGGTTTCTATTACTTGTAGGTTAAACCATAAGGGTTAGGCTATGAGAACCACCCATGGGGTTACCTGTTGTTCTACTTGTTGATAGTCTATTACTTGTATACTTTATATGCTAGACACTGTGGATTTTAGCTGCAGTGTGCTCTCCTGTTTACTGTTTCCTGTACTTTTACTTGCCATGTAACCACTGAGTATTAGGCACAGATCTTTGGGTGGTTTCCTACTGGGACCTTTTCTGAAACCCTGTTTGGGCCATGCCTTTGGGTCCAAATAGACTATATTGTTGCAGGTATAGATAAGGGAAAGCGCCCTTTTACTTCAGGTACTTGACTTGCTGTGGATCTAGAGAGCATGGGACCAAGCTATAGCTTGCGATACTGAGGAGTTTACCTATTTTCTTTTTCACTTTTGTTTAGTATTTTATTCAGCATTGTGGCTTGTTTGGATACTTTCCTAGACATATGTATCATGCATCATTTTACATATATGTGTGTGTGCTCCAGCTGTTTACTGTAAGTCTTCCACGGTTATCATTTACTCTTGGATGGATGGTTATAGTTTCTACTGTTGTCTATTTTTTTCTTCCTCTGTGTACTCTGCCAATGAGGGAATAGATTCCCCACTATCACATCCCAGGCCCTCGTTGCTAGTCGGCAGCCCCTGGCGTTTGGGGAAATGTGCTTGAGGCCATGTGACCAATCGGGTGCGGGGAGCCTCTGGGTGGCTTCTAGAACTTGGACGTTACAAAGTGGTATCAGAGGGTTTCTTTTCTCTTGATTTACTGTTTGGAGTCTTTAGCCAGGGATAGGACGGATTCAGTACTTGGAATTAATATGTGCTCAGGAGTAGCTAACCCGTGTAAAGGGAAAAGCCAATCTACCTCGATTATTACAGTTTTCTAGTTTTTCTATGTTTCAGTTGATCGGATTTCAACTAGAGTGATTCACATGCTTTGTGTTGTTATTTTTGTTGATATCGTGGTACTATTTCTGTCTCAACCTGATGAGATGAGGGTATGCCATCTTATGCATCATATAGGCACTTGTTAGAAATCACATGCCATGCATTCTTTCCATGCCATCTAGGGTGCATTAGAAATTTCATGTTGTTGTGATAGACTTTGTGTAGATTATGCATGCTGTTTTGATAGATGCTTTGATAGAATCCCTGTAGTTTGACAGAGAGGTTGTTTGTATTGTACCTTGCTTAAATGAACTCCAAATTTTGGTTCTTGAGGTGTTATGGGACCTCATGAATCAGAAATTGGTGGGTCATTGACTTGTTTCCATTATATATGATATGTAGGAGATGCCAAGATTTGATTCACAGGGAGTATGGCCCTTCACGGATCGGAATTTGGCACATTCATGATTGTTTTTCAGTGTTTTATGGGCTTCGGTGCAGTTTAAGAGCTACTACCTGAAAAAAACCAGAATACACAGCATGTACTTTATATATACACGCCGTGTAGTTTTTAAACCATGTCACTGACTATGTGAGCAGAAACACGGGTTGTGAAAAATCTCCAGGAACATGCCGTTTACGGTAGGTACACGCCGTGTAGTAGTGAGCCGTGTACCCGGCTGTGTCGCTAACAACAAGGGTGGGGGAAGATCATGTAATACACGTCGTGTTTTGTATGAACACGCCATGTAGCCTTTTTCTAGGTACCTGCCAAGTAATGAACAACACGAGACGGTGTTATCTCCTCATATACACGCCGTGTTTGTTCGGAACATTCCGTGTAAGGGTCATCCATGTACCCAACCGTGTCACCAACAACATGGGTCGTGAAAAATATTCAAGTACACGCCGTGTTTTTTCAGAACATGCCATGTCGTCTCAACCATGTAACCGTCCATGTAAAAAACAACACGGGTCATTGAAACCTTTTCTACTACACTCCGTTTCCATAGGGAACATGCCATGTAGTCTCACTTTAAGAAGACTGTGTGGGTTAGCCCTGCAAGGAGACTCGGGCAGGGGAATAGAGTTATGTACACGCCTTATAGAGTTTATACACACCGTGTAGTCATGTTTTGTAAAACTTGAGTGTTTTCTTCTCCTATTTCCGTTTTGTACTCCTTTGTTCTTTGTCCTTGATATTCCTGATCTAAGGTATGCTTTTGATCTTTCATAGGTATGCCTCCGGGACGTCCTCTCGTTGTACGTTAGTTATAGGATCGTGATCAGATGCCAGATATGGCTGATCAGGGACATCCTATTGATCCTTCAGTCTTGCCAGCCTTGGTACCAGCTGTTATACTAGTCGTAGGTGATGACGCATAGTTTAGGGAAGGCTTTATGAGGATGACACCGACCTTTCAGGGAGTACTGCCTCCAATCACGACTATGGTAGACTTGATGTGGGTTTTCTAGCACCATCATCCACTTACTTTCTCGAGGGAAGGAGGACCATAAGCTGCAAAGTCATTGCTGGAAGCCATGATGAATATCTTTGAGCATCTGGAAATGTATCCAGAGAGGCGGGTCAAGAACACTACCTATAGGTTATGATACTCTGCCAAGAGGTGGTTGGACGAGATCTCACAGGCAGGTCATCAGCAGGTTATGGCTTGGGAGGAGTTCCAGTGCGTGTTTTACGACTACTTCTCTTCGGAGTCCCTGAGGGCCGATCAAGCCTGAGAGTTCGTCAGTCTAGAGCAGGGTACTCATTCTGTTATGGAGTATTCCTCTCGTTTCACCGAGCTGTAGCATTTCACACCCCTCAGGGTGGAGATGGGATGTTCTTAGCAAGGAATTTTGAGGATGGTATCAGGCGGGAGACCTGCTCGCAGGTGAATATCTTCTAGTTGACCTCCATCTCTTCCATCGTCAACCAGAAACTGATTGTGGAGGGAAATCTGAGAGACTCTAGAGCTGCGATCCATGGTGGTTCTACTTCAAGAGCTAGTATTCCTCTAGTTGACAGTAGGAAGCGCCTTAGAGAGTCTACACACGGTGATCCGAGGAGGAGAGATACATCTTTAGGTAGTCAGGTAGTATGCTACTAGTGTGGAAGGGAAGGGCACATAAGGCCGTAGTGCTATAGAGACCCAGTGGAGTTCCGATCTTGCGGAAATATGGGCCACCTTCAGCATTTCTGCCAGGTTTTCTCACCAGTAGCTGGTGACATGGGTTCTTCTATGACTCTTCATTTAGGAGCAGCACCACCAGTTTCTCACCAGTCGAGAAACTGGAGTTTTTCTGGCCGTTCGGGCAGAGGTGGAGGTTGAGGCTATGGTGGTCATTCACTAGTCCTTCAGCGTCAGCAGGGAGGATTAGCTTAGAGTGGTTAGGCAGGGTCACAAGGCTGCGGGGGCATGCAAGACTTTTATGGTGGAGCATACCTATCAAGAGTAGGATCCCGGACCTTCTACAGTTCAAGGTACGATCTTAGTAGCCTCTGGTTTATCTTCAACTCTTTTCGATACTGGTGCTACATATAGCTTTATCTTTGTTGCTGTTGTGGAGAGCCTTGGGCTCTGTATCTTTTCTTCTGCTGACTTTTTGACACTATACACACCTTTGGGGGTGAGGACATCTAGTGTACGTCAGTGCAGAGAGTGCCCTCTCGAGGTTTCAGGGTATCGTTTATTATGGGATCTCTATGTCCTATAGATGATAGGATATGATGTCATTCTCGGGATGTACTGGTGGGTTCCCTTCTAGGAAGTCATTGACTGTTATCGCCACAGGGTCAGTTTCATTTCACCAGAGGGTGAATCTCTTCTTTATAGAGGCGAATGGGATGTTTAGTCAAGTCGAGTAGGACTCAAGAATCATGGGCAAGGAAGGGTTATGGACCAGATTACTAGTCTTTATCTAGATGATCAGGGGACTTCACAGTTATAATTTCTTTTAGTGGTGGATCATTTCAGAGATGTCTTTCCAGAGGATTTTTCAGGTTTTCCTCCAGAGCGTGAGGTAAAATTCTCTATTGAACTCGTGCCAGGAGTGGTACCGGTGTCCATTCCTCCCTATAGGATGGATACACCTGAGTTGTAGGAGCTGAAGAAGCATTTGGAGGAGTTGCATGAAAATGGTTTCATCCAACCTAGTACTTCTCATTGGGGTTCGACTGTCCTATTTGTGAAGAAGGCAGACGGTAACCTTAGGCTCTGTGTGGATTATCGGAAGCTGAACTAGTTGACGGTCAAGAACCGATATCCCTTTCCAAGGATTGATGATCTTTTCGATCAGCTTCGAGGAGACTGGTTGTTCTCGAAGATCAATTTGAGGTCCGGTTATAATCAGTTGCGCATTATACCATCAGACATACCTCTGACAGCCTTCAGGAGCAGGTATGGTCTCTACGAGTATACGGTTATGTCATTCGGTCTCACGAATGCGCCGGCAGTTTTCATGGAACTGATGAACCGAGTGTTCCATACTTACTTGGATTCCTTCATTGTGGTCTTCATGGACGATATCTTGGTGTACTCTCACACTCTACTCAACTATGCTATCCATCTTGAGATCGTTCAGAGAACATTGAGAGAGCTTCATATTTATGCTAAACTCTCAAAGTGCCAGTTTTGGATGGATCAGATTCACTTCTTGGGTCATATCATCTCAGAGGCAGGAGTATCTGTGGTCCCAGAGGAAGTGAGAGCTATAGCTTCCAGGGAGTAGTCGAAGAACGTTTTTGAGGTATGAAGTTTCCTAGGGCTGGCTGGATACTACAGATGCTTCATTCAGGACTTTTAACGCATAGCAACACCATTGAAAGGTCTGACCAAGAAGGGGGTGAAGTTCTTATGGTCATATTCTTGTGAGTCGGCCTTTCAGGATCTAAAGGTAAGGTTGACGTTAGCACCGATACTAGACTTTCTAGAGCCAGGAAAGAGATAGACTGTTTATTGTGATTCTTTAGGTATCGGGTTGGGAAATGTGCTTATAAAAGGAGATGGATTCTTGCGTACAGGTCTCGGCAGTTGAGGCCACATGATAGTAACTACCCGACACATGATCTGGAGTTGGCAGCTGTTGTTCATGCCTTGTGCTGTTGGAGACATTACCTTCTAGGAGGTAACTTTGTGGTTTTCACCAACCACAAGAGTCTCAAGTGCATCTTCACTCGGCGTGATCCGAATCTGAGAGAGTATAGGTGGGTCGAGTATCTTTAGTGTTTTGATTTCGAGATTGCCTATACGCTGAGAAAGGGAAACATAGTGGCAGATGCGTTGAGAAGGAGAAATCAGATTCTGGTAGTTCAGGAGGCCAACAGTGAGTGGAAGCTTATGGCTCTGTTCTATGAGATGCATCTGGAGGTGCATGACAGACAAGGACATACTTACATATCTTCTGTAACTATTACCTCTATACTTCTTGATCGGGTACAGATGAGGCAACAATCAGACTCAAAAGGCTTAGTCCTGTGGGAGAGTGTGTCAGGAGGGGACCCTATTCCAAGATGGACAGTGGGTGAGGATGAGATCTTGTGTCTCCAGGGACGCATATGGATTCCAGCAGACATATGTGAGGAGCTGATGTGAGATTTTCATTCGTCAGTTTGGGAAGTTCATCCTGACATCACCAAGATGTATCGAGATCTTCATCGCCAGTACTGGTGGACAGGTATGAAGAGAGATAATGCTAGTTTTGTCTTTAGGTGTTCTACTTGTCAGTAGGTGAAGGCATAACATCGGCGAACAACATGCCTTTTATAGAAGTTACCCATTACGGAGAGGAAGTGGAATGATGTCGCGATGGACCTCATGACCGGATTGCCGAGGTCGCGTCAAAGGAACAATGCTGTTTGGGTTTTCATCGACAGGCTTACGAAGGTTGCTCACTTCTTACCGATCAAGGAGACCTTTAGTGTTGATGATCTGGGATGACTATTCATCCAAGAGATTGTATGACTGCATGGAGTTCCAAAATCCATTATTTCAGATAGGGATTCACACTTTACTTCTTGGTTCTGGAAGGGGCTTTAGAGGGCTTTGTGTACACAGGTACTTTTGATTACCACATTCCATCCCCAGACAGATGGCCAGTCCGAGCGTACGATCTAGGTGCTTGAGGATATGCTCCAAGCTTGCATTCTAGACTTTAGAGGTTCTTGGGAGAAGCATATCCCTCTTATGGAGTTCACCTACAACAACGGTTTTCAGGTGACTATTCAGATGGCACCTTACGAGGCTTTGTATGGTAGCCATGCTGATAAACTTTATGTTGGCTGGAGACAGGAGAGGAAGCTTTACCGGGATCTCGTCTTGTTCAGGAGACCTCCGAGCAGATAGAGTTGATTCAGAAGAGGATGGCTACAACATAGTCTCGATAGAAGTCTTATGCTGATTAGTGGAGACTACCTCTGGAGTTCGAGGTTAGGGATTAGGTTTTCCTGCATGTCACACTAAAGTTGGGACACAAGAGGATTCAGAGAAAGGGTAAGCTTTCACCGCGGTACGTCAGGCCATTTGAGGTATTGGAGAGAGTTGGGCCAGTTGCCTATCAGTTACAGTTACCTCAGAGGTACCGCTCCATGCACGAAGTATTCCACGTGTCTCAGCTCAGACATTACTTTCCAGTCCCGTCTCATGTCTTTCATCCAATGGAGGTTGAGCTCGAAGAAGATGCATCATTTGAGGAGCATCCTATCCGGATTGTCGATCGCAGCATGAAGGTTCTCCGTGGGAGGTCTGTTCCTCTAGTACGTGTGCTATGGCAGCACGAACGAGTACTGGACGAGACCTGGGAGAGGGCGGCCGATGTACGATCGCAGTGGCCAGAGCTATTCGAGGTTTCTTCTTTTACACCTCAATAGGGAAATTCAGGAACACATTTCTTTAAGCGGGGAAGTTTGTAAGAACCCAGATCTTCGTTTCAGGTTTGTCTTTTCTTTTTTGGTCGTTTTTGAGAAAAAAGGGAAAATTTGGAAATTTTCAAAATACACGTTGTGTACTTTATGAGTACAAGCCGGGTACTTTGAAGCCGTTAAGGCCATGTTTTGGTCGTGTCCGGGCTACACACATGGTGTGTAGGGGCGATGTGGATGCCACTTAAAGCGGAGTACAGAATTTCTTAGTAAACGCCGTGTACCCCAGAAGTACACATCATGTTCTTTTTTTTTCATTAAACGCACCAGGGCCGTGTCTAATCGCCAGAACAACCTTCTTCTAGGTCTCGTTCGGCTGAGAGCTTCCGTACGGCTGTGATCCTTCTCCGAGCCTTCGAGCTTTCGTCTGATCTCCGTTTCAGCCACTGTTGATTGCGCTGGGATCGCCTCGGTAATCTCTCTCTTCTGATTTATCCTTTCTCCATGATTTTTTCTCTTTCTCAAGATATCATGGGTTTAGCGTTTTGGATGTTTTCTCAGATCTTCGACGTTCTAAGGAGAATTAATCATCGTGGTTCGAGTATATTGATCTCCTACCATCGAGGTAGGTGGTTTGTGGCATTATTTATGAAGTCTTTGAATATTTTGTGCAATTCCACCAATCTCCTTGAACGGGGTATTGTGTGTATCCTATTTTTCCCCCTGTTGTTTTCCTGATTTTCTTGATTACTTGAGTAGAGGTCAAGGCTTGTGAATAGGGTAATTTTTACAATGCTCTGGATGTTTTTCCATGCATGTTTTTCCTGTTAGGAATTTTTCCAGTTTCCATGCCTAGTTGTAGGATAATGGAACTATTTTACTATTATGCTATTGTGTCTTAGAATTATATCCAAGTAGTTTTTGAGGTTTGATTGGGGCGATATGCACACTATGCATGTTTGTTTTACACAGGGTTGTGGGAACCTAGTGTATTTGACCATATGGAGAACGGACGTAAGGGCTTCTCCAGAGTGTCTTATTAATTAGATGTGAGACCAAAGGGGGAATTGACGATGAGTGCTTCCTCAGAGAGTCTATAGTTCCTCAACGTGGGCCATAGGTGGAATGAGACATTGAGTGCTTCCCCAGAGAGCCTTTAGTATGATACGAGACTATAGGGGGAATTGGTGGTGAGTGCTTCCTCAGAGAGTCTATTCTTCAGCTGAACCAGAGGGGTGAGACTGTGTGTGCCTCCCAGAGGGTTTCTAGTACTTTTAGGTTGAACCATAAGGATTTGGATGTGAGAACCACCAGGGTTTACCTGTTGTTCTACTTATTGATTGGTTGTTACTTGTGTACTTTATATGCTAGACACTTTGGATTGTAGATGCTGTGTGCTCTTCGGTTTACTGTTTCCTGTACATTTACTTTCCATGTATTCACTGACTATTAGACACAGATCTTTGGGTGGTTTCCTACTGGGACCTTGTCTAACACCTATTTGGGACATGCTTTTGGGCCCAAACAGACTATATTTCTGTAGGTATAGATAAGGGCAAGCGCCCTTCTACTTCAGGTACTTGACTTTCTGTGGAGCTAGAGAGCATGAAACCAAGCTATGGCTTGCGATGCTGAGGAGTTTACCTTTTTTCTTTTGCACTTTGGTTTAGTATTGTATTCAACATTGTGACTTGTTTGGATGATTTCCTAGACATATGTATAATGCATCATTTTATATATATGTGTGTGTGCTCCAATTGTTTACTGTTAGTCTTTCGTAGTTATCGTTTACTCTTGTATGGATGGTTATGGTTTCTGCTATTGTCTATTTGTTTTTCTTCCACTGTGTACTCTGCCAATGAGGGCATAATTTTCCCACTATCACACCCAAGGCCCCTGCTGCAAGTCAGTAGCCTATGGAGTTTGGGGAAATGCGCTTGAGGCCATGTGACCAACCGGGTGCGGGGCACCTCTAGGTGGCTTCTGGAACCGGGACGTTACATGGATTAGTGTGGATTTGTTTATCTTGGTGAAATTTTAGGTTTATGGGTGAGTTCACATCGTTTGGTGAATATTTAGGTGTTTGGTTGTGTATCATATGGATAAAAATCCATTTTGGGATTTATTTTTGTTAACTATAAAGAATTCTTGATTTCAAGAATACATTCCATTTTTTTTATTTGGGAGAAAATTATGAGAATCATTTATTTTGGGGGAGCCATTTGTGTGTCACTAGTTTCCGTTTCTCTTTTGTGATGTAGACTTTGGTCCAATTTTTTTAATTGGAAATGGGAAGGACCATAGTAACATACATCAATAATTAGGGTTTTATTTTTGTTTTTAATCATAATGTGGGTGACACAAGACCATGATTTCCATCCTAATAACCATGGCATGATATTCCAAAAATTTGGATTTATACACCATAATATTCTAGTTGTGACTGTTATGTTAGATATGTGTTGTTTTTGAAAGAGACATTTATTCCATCATTATTCTCCATATTTGGAGTACTCGGACTGGGTGATTAGGTTTTATTATCATTCAATATGTTTGAGGTATAAAAACTTTCCTCTATGGTTTTGATCCTTTCTTTGGGGTTGTCTTTATCTGATGGAGTATTGTGTTTTTTTGAAAATTGCAGGAATTTGAGTTCTCAATGACATAATCTAGTTTTGTGAAAAGAGGTAGTTAGTTGTTCCATAATTTTATATTAACTATAAATTTTTGGGAGACCTCTGTTCAATACCATATTTCTTAAAGACTATCCAAGCTCCATTTTTGATTGGGTTTTTATTAGGTTTCACCTATGTATGTTTCATTTTCTTGAGGATTTAGTTAGTTGTTTGAGGAGTTCACATTCTCAATGATATTTTCTTAGAATTTGTTATATATTGATATCTACATTTAAATGAAACTCTCAGGGATATGAATATTCCATGTTTGAGTGATTTGTGACACCTACAATTTCAATATTGAGTTTCATTCATATGGGTTTGTGTGTTCAAGGATTATTTCAAATTTCCATGTATTTTAGGCCCAAAACATGGAAGTTTGAGGTTTTTCTTTCCATTTATGATTTTCACAAAGTTTTATTAAAAATATTTTAGTTACACCTCCTCAAATATTTTTTTATTTATTTTTTTTGGTGTATAGTTTTTTATAAAACTATTATATAGTTAATTCCAAACCATGAAGTTCATAGGTGAAACAGTGTGGGACCTTCAGTGAATCTGGGTAATAGCGCATGGATTTCACAAAGATTTTATAATATGTAAAACAATAATATGGATTAGATAATTGTTATAGTAGTGTCTTTTTTCATAGTTTGAGCATCATTTTTTCAAACTGTGCGACGTGAAAGGTTAAAACATGCAAGTTGTGTTTTGTATAGGAAGGGTCAAACACATGGTTAGAATAATTTTTGGAAAATCATGCTACCAAAACCATGCGATTAGATCAATTTCATTAAAATGTGAAATTAATCTTTTCCCAAATTTTAATTAAAGTCTCCAAACATCCATTTCCACTTCTTATTGCTGGAACCTACCAGAAACACCACCTTTAATAACATCATCTCTATTCCGTCATTTTTTTAAGAATCATAACTTAATTTCAAGTGGTTTCATCCATAGTAAGTCAATTTAAAACTCATCACTTCCATTTCACCATCTACCCCCATGATTTATCTTCACCCATATACCTTAATCCTTATTTGGGAAGATTTTAAGGTTGCAATTTTTCTGAAAAATGTTTCTATTCTTGAGTGTGTGTTATATAGGGAACCTATTATGTTTTAGAGTGTTCTCTATTATAGGAGATAAATTCCATATTGTTCTCCACTGAACCAAGGTAGGTATTTCCTGGGTGTCACATAATATTTTATTACATTGAGTGATTGTTGTAGGAAATGTTTCTTAAATAATGTTATACCCATATATACGACCCATGAGGAGATAATTTGTTTTAAAAGTTATATTAATCCTTGTTATGGTATGATATTCCATTCCATGTGTCTATAAGGATTTGTAAATGTATTTTTATTGAATGCTTCTTGTTTCAAAATGAGTGGAGAGAACCAAATTGACGTTTTGAAAAGTGTTTTGGATTTTTGGTTTAATGACCCAGGTAATGATAGAACAAATCATTGTTATTTTTATTAATATTAATTAGACAATAATATTCATTAAAAAAATATTATTTAACTTTTAAATAAAAAAGGATGTAGTTTTAGTTAAACAATTTTATTATAAGGTTTTATTTAAAAGAATTATTTTTAAATTATATCATTTTAATTTTAAAAAAACAATTTCAATTTTTAAATTATATTATCTAAGGTAATTTAGGGTGAAATATTGGTATTCTTTTATAAATTATTTATTTTTCGTTGAATAGTGAAAAATATTGAATTTTTAAAAAATATCATTTATTTTTAATAAATTAATTAATTTTAAAGCGAAATTATATTTTTAATATAATTTCAAGTGACATAAGTATAATTAATTTTAATTTAATCCAATTAATTACATTTTAATCATCTTCATATTATATTTTTATATTTGTTTATTTTGGGGTTTAAAAACAGGTTTTTTAAAAACTATTTTAAAGTATATACTGTTTTTTTGTTTTAATTAATTAAAATAACCAACAATTAAAATTTAATTAATAAAATTTATATATAATATATTAATAAATATTAATTAAAATTCATACAATTATTATTACTATACCCATAGTTAATATAAAATCAATTTTTTCATGAAAAATACACTACTTGAAAAATCGATTTGTAGTCACGTTTATGGGTTTAATGTTAAAATAAATTCCACCAATTATATGAATTGAATTCTATAAAATGTATTAAATATTTTGAATATTCCTAATTTATATTATCTAAAATTTTAAACTTAAATGTTTGTCAAAATGATATTGAAAATAGTAAAAAAACATTTACCATGGTTATGGTGAAAAATGGTTTAATGAGGTGTTAAACTAAAAAGATAAGGGTTTGAATGAAATTAAAACTTTTTATCAAATATATCTTAAAGAAATATTTATACCTTATCATGTATAATTATCAATAATGGTACATTTTTTATTCTAGTGACATGTAACGATGTTGGTATACCTTTTTTTTCAAAAATCGAAAATGTGCTACTCACCCAACTAATAAAATGCCACCCCTTTCCACTCTTCATCACACCTTAAATAAATTTTTCCCAAAAATAACTAATAAAATACCTTATTTAATTAACCCAATACCTAGAGACACTATTTTGATCATAAATACAACATAATAAAGATTTTTGGGCTAAATAAGGGAGGTTTTCCCAAGAAGAGGTATCATGCTTAACCAAGAATTTTTATTTTATTTATTATTATATCTCATTAAAACCTTATTAAGTTACTATTAAATAATATATATATATATATATATATATATAATATACTGAGAAACTATTATGTTAATTTCTTAACCTTAATCCATCTCCTCTTCCATAAAATGGGAAGAAATACCATCATTTGTGTGTAATGAGGACTACCACCTCACGAATTTAGGTAATTAATTTTTCATCATACCCTCTCATGGATTGATATAATAATGGATTTAACAAATATATATTATATTTGGAAATAATAATATTTATTTTGATTATTATATAACATTTACCTTATTACTTTCCATTTCATGGGGGAGTCGATAACGTCGCTCGTGTGTATGACAAACTACCACCTTACAAAGGGATGTGATTTGTTTTTCACTATCACTTTACATGGAAGGTAATGAGGATATATTAAATGAATATATGTGATATATATGAAATTATTATTATATTAATTACATGTTTAAAAAACTAAAAATATAATATATCATTTTATTTATTAGATTTTAACTCACTAAAAAATGATAATGTTGTTCATGTGTACATGTGGACTACCGCCTCCATAAACTGATGCGATTATTTTTTCATCATCACATCACATGGATGATATATATAAGTATATTTAAAGAAATAATATTTTATTTATGATATTATTATCATTCTATTAATTTAAAATATTACTTACCATGTTTCCATAACGATCATTGAAAATGAAAACGTTACTCATGCGTACGTATGACCTGCCATCTCTATGATTCTCATATAGTTCATTTTTAATAAAAATATTTCAGTAATGGATTTAAAAGTGTAATTTATGTACAATAATGATAATTAATCCATAAATATTGTTCTATAGTTTTTTAAATAATGACCTTTTTGACCATAGTCATCCTACCAAAGTTATTTTTGACATATAAGATAAATACTGTCAAAACATCTAATGTGAAATTAAATTATTAAATAATTTTGTATACAATTTTAAGGGATAAAATAAAAGAAATTTTAAACTTGAAAACGGTTATTAAGAAATTTACCATTAATATAAGTTTATTATTTATGAATATATAAAACATACATGATGAGTTAGAATCAATGTAGGGGGTATCGTCTCAATTTCCTTTCATTGACGAATATTTGGATCTTGTGGACCAAAATTAATTTTGGAGGTTTATATACATCCCATTTTAGAAGTTATATAATTATTCCCTTTATTATCATGATATTTAAAAGTTTTTTATCATTATTCGTTTGTGTGGATTACGATGGAAATGTTACCAAAGTTGTAAGAAACATTCTTAAAAAAAATACCTTTTAATGTTTTCCTTCCAACTCTTCCTCTTCCATGTACAGGTCTTTAAAAAATTTTATAAATGTTTTTATATAGAAATAAAAAATTTATAAAAGAAATTTTATGTCTCTTTTTAATTTATTTCCAATTTTCTCAAAAGGAACATTTTTACATGTTTCATAAAAAACATTTTAACAAAAAGATAATATAAATGTTCAATTTTAACATTTACAATGACAATGAATTTTCCCTCCATCATAAAAATTATTTTTTTCTACCCACCTTTACCTGATTTCATGATTTATTCAAATAAAAACTACCTTTATGTTTTTTAGTAATTTTCAAATGATAATAAATTTTTAAAAATTAAATGGAATTTATATATCGAAAAATGTTTTTATCTTGTTTCAAAATAGATTTTCAAAGAGTTTTATAATGAATATATGAAATTATAAAATGTTTTATTCTTGATATGTTACATGTGAATTATAATAACAACATGTGATTCTGATACATCTTATACGATGGGTTGAGCCCCCTTATAGCTCACAGGTGATCCGGATATAGCTTATACGAAAAATTGTGCCCCATTATAGATCATAAAAAATTCCTATGGTCGATATAGATTATATGAAGGGAGATTCATGTTATATATTTCCAATGAACTAGTTAATGATTATTTTTTCTATAAATAATTATATTGGAATCTGACCAAATTCTTATTTAAATTTTTAGGGTTTTGAAAGGGTTTCAAATATATGATTATTAAGTTTCTTAAATGCATTTTTATTTCTTAGTATTGGTTTTGAAGGTTTTATGTGAGAGTAAAGTATGTGTGTTTTTATGTGTAATATTTTTATCTCACATAGTCAAATAACATTGAATATAAAGGTAAACATTAAATGCGTTTCCATTTTTTCATAGGACTAAAAGATTTCTACCTCTTATGCCCCTTACTAATATTTTTGTTCTCATTTCATGGTGAAAAATGTTTTCTAAAGGGTTTAGGGGTTGGTAAGAAAAAAAGAGGAATTGAATTTGAATGTCCTGTATATTTTTGATTAAAATAAAACATGTATCGTTTTAAAAGATTTATATTTTGAGAAAAATGGATACTAATTATAACTGTCCACATTGTAAAATATTATTGTGTTATGTATGGGTTATGACCTAACTATCTAAAACTCTAAACTTAAAAGTTATTTGGGAATTAAATATAGTAAATTATAGTCTAAAAACACAAGAACATGTAATGATTAAGTATTTATCTTTATATTGGGTGACTTTTAGACTACGTTTTTGTGTGTTTTAAAAGTTATAAAAATATTTGGATTCATTTTTTAAAATGGGTGTGTTATAACTTATAGGATATTTGATGTTTTTTTAAAACATAAGTTGATTTATAAATAAAACTTTTGTGGTGTTTAAAATATTAGATATCTCAAAATGGGTTGGTTTATTTAAAAAGAGTGTGTTATCCCAGGTGGATAGTTTTTGACTTTGAAGGATTTCAGAGGAGTTTTCATGAAATTAGTCTCAAGAGTAGATTATTATAGTTTTTATAAATGGTGAATGGGATTGAAATTCCTTTTGTTTTTAAAAATAAATGTCCCTTGTGAAATTTTATTGAAATTGAGATTTTATAAGTAGTGTTAGACCCTTTTGATACCCTTGTGAATCTTATATGCTAGTGGTTTCTTCTAATAGTATGAGCGAATATTTATCACTGATGCATAATATAAACTTTTAATGTTTTTATACCATGGGGTTTCTTTTTTATGTTATTGTGGGAGGTGATTCCTATGTTGTTTTAAAATGTTATATATTTTTTCTCTTTGATAATTGTTTGTTCTCGCCTCATTTGACTTGTCACAAACGTTCTTGAAAAAAATGGGGTATGTAGATTAGTTGGTTGATGACACTTCCTAGTATATTGTTTGATTATTATTGTTTCCATTTGACTGAGAGATCCTATAGTGGGGATGTTTTCTCTGAGATGGAGTGTGATTATGGGAGCTAAGGGACTTAGAGAGCCCTAGTGGAAATCGATAAATCCAAGGGAGGAGTCATTGAAGCTATAAAATTGCAGGCATGTCTAGTGATATGAGAATCTAGGGTCTTTCTAAGCAACTAGATCACCTATTTGTTATATACCATTAGTCATATGTGGTACACTAAGATCCTTTTTAGGATCATTTAGGGCATATTTACTTATTTTTAGATTTTCTCCCTTATTTTTCAGAATATTTTTTCAGAACAAATGTTATTGTTTTATCCTTATTGTACGACTTGACATAGTGATTTGTGAATACATTCTTTCTTTCTTATTTTTGGGGTTTACTTTTACATTGTTTTGGAAGGGTAGTTTAAAGGATTTTAAAGAAGGGAAAAAGAAATTTAAGTGCTTAAAACTATTTTAATATTGAGTTTGAACATTTTCTAAATGAGAATAGTGAAAATATGTTGTTTTAAAACATTAAGTGTGTATTTGTTTTTAAAATGGGGTTTTAGGATATTATAACTAGTTTTATAGAAAACTTATATTCTCAAACACATTTAGTAAAATCTTTTGGAACATGGAAACCTATTGAGTTTCAAAATGTGTATTTCTAAATGTAGAGGTTGTGAAATGGGTTTAATGAGGGAAATTAAAACCATGAATTGGGAATGAGGTGTTGGTGGGAGTAATTTTTTTTAATTTAATTCTTTAATTATAAAAAATCATATATTTTTTATCATAGTTTTTATGCGTTCCCATTTGTTTTTGTAAAACATTATAGAAAATGTATATTTTTCAATTGTATTTTCAATCAAGCACTGTAAAAATGTAATATGAAAAACAATTCTTCAATTTCATGGGTTTTCATGACCTAATATTCTTTTAACTACTGATAATAACTTATAGGTTCATGTTCATTCTATTTTTATTTGATTCTTTAGATATTATAGGATTGATTTATGGTTAGATGGTGAGGGTGTGTCATGTGGTGGCTTGTTTGAGCAGGTTTGGCGATTTTTTAGTTGATTTGGTTTAGGTCACTTGACCCATTGTATTTTATGTTCTAGATTTTTTTTCTACTATTATTATATTTTTATATCCCATTTGGATATTAAGTGATGCTTATTTATTGTTTCATTTTAATTAATTTTATTTTTGTTGATTATTTTTTATCTCTATATGTTTGAAAAATCATTCACAATGATAATGAAGTGAGGACAAGGAACTAGTTTCCTACACATGGGGATTTATAATACCTTTAATCCCATGTTGTGGACTAGGTTTGGAGCCCATTTTTGTGTCATCCAAGTTTAGTTCATCATAGGAACTAACACTGCATCAATATGAGTTATTGTTTTCTTAGGATGACTATATAAGAATTTTTAGTGCCTTAAAACTCTAAATATCAGTGTAATTGTAAAAAATATATAAAATGACGATTTAGTGACTTGAAATCATAAGAAAAATATATTTCAATAATTTTTTTAAGTGTGTCTGAAGAAGATATGATAATCCGACTTGTGGGGTGTTCAAAATGGAAGAATAAATAGATTTTAAAGATTTAAAATCTTTTAAAAACATGCACTAAGGGGTTAAAAATAAAGAAAAAAATTTCATATTTCCATGAAATAAAAGGATATAAGCACTATATTGAATTTTGAAATGTGCGAACCAACTCCATGTCAATCCGAGTTATAGTTAGATCCAATTTACAGAAAAAGTATTTTTTTGTGTTTTAAAACTCAAATAGTCAAAATCATATAAATTGACCTTAAAACGATTTTATATCATAATAAAATTGTCTATGAATGAATTATTAATTATAGGATCAGATATCACATCAATATGACAAAAGGTATTCTCTGAATGATTTGATAAATTGTTTTCAAATATTTTGAAGTCTTTAAAAATGTTTATCAGGGGGAAAAACAAAAATAATTTCCTATAATTTTAATGTAATCATAATATAAAACTCATAGAATTAATTTTTAAATGTAATAATTAAGACCAATGTAAATCCAATCATATGTATGCTTGGGATGATCAAAAATACATTCTTGGTGTTTTAAAAATCTAAAACCTTTATTCCATGGTAAAAAAGAATAGAAAATTACCATGTATTGATGTAAAATAAAAGAAAAAATATATATATTTAGGACATGTATTTGAAAAAATGCCAATATGATATAAAGTGTTCGTAGAAAGACTAAAGAAACTGGTTTAAAAGATATAAAAGCTTTAAAACATGTGTTGGCAGTAAAATCCAAAAAATTGATTTCTGAAAACTCCAAAATCATCAGGAAAAAAGTATAGATTTAAAATTTTAATGTAGAAAATGATGAAAAACAAATTCACATTGAAGATAGTTTTGGATGACCGAAAATATATTTTTAGAGTTTTAAAACTCTAAAATATGGTGTAATAAAAAATAAATAAATAAAACAACCCTGGATTGATGTTAAATTTTAGGTAAAAAATATTTGAATTTTTTGTGACATGCATGTGAAGATATAACATTCAGTAAATATGATACATTCTCATAATGGGTAAATAAGTAGTTTTAAATGTTATTAATGGCATTTAAAATTCTTGTCAGGTGTTCAACACTAAGAATATGGGATTTTATTTTCCAGAAATTATTGATTGTCAACCGTAAACTTATTCATGAAATTTATGAATAGATAAAACATCAATATGAGTTGATCTTATATTGACTTGATTTAATACACATTTTTATTGTTTTAAAATGCTAAAATGTATTTTTAATACACAAAGATATATAAATTTTCCTCATATTGATATGAAATTATAAGAAAAATAACATTGAATTATTTTTGATTTTTTATTTAGAAGACATATCAATATAAACTTTTGTGCTAAAATTGAATAAATAACTAATTATAAAATATGTTGAAGTATTTAAAAATATGAGTCAAGTGGTCAAAACCAAGATAATGATCTCACATTTCTATCAAATCATAGGGATGAACTATATATTGATTTTCTAATGTAAGAACTAATACAACATCAATTAGAGTTGATGTTTTCTTAGGATGACTGAAAGCACATTTTACTGTTTTTAAACTCTATTACATTCATGTAATTATCAAAATAAAAAAAACTTTAATTGATGTGAAATAACATAACAAATCTATTTGAATTATTTTTACATATTCCAGTAGATAAAGCATCAATTCTATACATGGTGTGCTTATAATTACTAGATAATTTTTTTAATGATATGAAACATTTAAAAAACATACACTAGGTATTCAAAACCAAGAAGACAACATTAAATTAATGTGAAATCATAAATTATTCTTAAAATATAGGTACTGATTTCACATCAATCTGAGCTGCGGTTTTTTCACGATGACCAAAACAGAATTTATAGGGTTTTAATACTATAAAAAAAATATGTAACAATCATAAAAATATTATATGATGTAAAATTGGCATCAAATCCTATGGAATTAGTCTTTTAATTTTCTTAATGTATGAGTATATGAATGATTAATCTGATGTGAATTATCCTTAAAAAGAAAAAATAATTAGTTTTGAAATATATTGATGTAAATAATTTCTTTTGTGCGGGGGTCAAATCCAAACAAATGATGTTAGATTTCAATTAAATAATAGTTAAAAATATATATATTGATATTTTAAATATATTAACCAAAGAAACATTATTATGAGGTTTAGTATGATCAAGATGATCAAAACTACATTTTTAGTGTTTTAAATCTATAAAACACATGTGTAATAGAAAAAACCATAGAAACTACCCAATATTGATATGGAATCATAGGAAAATTACAATTGAATTACTTTGTATGTGTAAGATTCGAGATAATGAAAACAAAACTCATGATTTTCTATAAATTACTAAAGAATAATTTCTATAATAAAGTAATTTCATTAAAAACCTATGTGTAGGGTGTCCATCCCAGGAAAAGGGCCTCATATTGACTTGAAATCATTAAAAAACAACATTATAATGATTTTTGAAATCTAGGAAGTCATTTGACATTAATATATGCTATGGTTTTCCTAATATCAGTAAATATAACCATTTAGTGTTTTAAAATTCAAAAAAGTGTGTAAAATTGAAAAAACCATAGCCAACAACTTCAATATAATGTGAAATCATAGGAAAACTATATTTGAGTAATTTTTAAAGTTTATTAGTATATTTTAATCCTATATGAAAGGAAATATTCTCATAAGTACTGAATAGAATGTTTTAGACTAGAAAATAAATAAATAATAATAATATGTTGACAAATAACCAACCAAACACTATTTGTTTATTATAATTACTTTTAATTTAAAAAATATAGTGGGATTGGAATATTAATTTTCGGTTATTTTTTTGTACCAACTTTTACTTTTAATTTATATGTCTTTTAGTTTTAATATAATGGGCGTAGAGCCTTTAATATGATTTCATGAGGTTAGTTGTGATATTATTATATTATTTACAGTGTATAAATATATTTAATTTCAGAATTATGGTTGATTTTTGTTTTTGTAAATACAATTTTTAGATGTGTTTTAATTATATATTAAAACCCATTATCTATCAAAAAATCAATATTTTGTCATTGTAAACTCTAATGAAATTTCTTATAGTGACCACCAAATGGCTTCCGCTACAGGATCCCATGGAATGGCCTATGGAAACATCAATATAGTGGTCATTATATCCCCTAGATGATAGCTTTTATAGATTTCTATATTTATGTCACTATTGGATATAGATACTAGAAAAAATAGACCACAATATGATGGTTACAGATTGTCCCCTACAAGCATTTAATAAATGGTTTTGATAGTTTCTAATAACCCTTTTTGTACTAGTGGTTTTATTTTCTACAGTCACTACACCTTACTACCCCTAAAATTCATGTGTTTTGTTTCCCATAATCATCAAACTTTTCTTTTCCAGAAATTTCCACACCTTGACCCACCCTATTCAATTTTTTTTTCACACTACCCTTGAACCTTAATTCCCATTGTATGTTTTCATTTTTAGTTCCCATCAATCGATGCCCACCACTGTTCGATTTCCTACCATCACCGACCCACTCCATTTTTATGTTTCATATTATTTTTTCATTTGTTGATTTTTATTTTTTTCCTACATCCCAACATTTCATTGAACTTAATATCTATATTTATATATAGATATTTTATAAGTTATATATGATACTTTTTTAAAACCAGGAGACTACTTTTTGGTGGTCTCCAATAAGAATTTGTTAACCTATGTAACTGGACCACTATAATATATTATGTGAATCTAACCAATAATTTTTTATACTTGTCTAATTCTTCTATTATTGGTTTAAAAAACTTTATAATGAAAATATTTATTCATTCTATAAAACCAATGAGAATAGGGACCTTTATAATTTCATTTTTTGGATAAAGGATAACTACCTAAATTTTTGCGTTTAGATTCTGCCAAAAGTGGTATCTAAAGAGCTTTACTGGTTGTATAAAGACTTTTTTAGGTAGTCATTTTTTTGAATCACTAATGGAAATAGATACCAAAATATGGTGGTCCCTAAATATTCTTTTATGAAAACATGTAACTTTTATATTTAGTGTACCGATTATAACATCATGGACACCTTACATTTTTTACCCAACTATGGTGGATACATGATGGACATAAGTTTTCAGTTTAATCTTGGGTGATTTGTCAAATATTGGAAAATCATTAGTGTTGAGGTTTTGGGGGAAGGCGTTCGTTGTGTTTGGGCATAAGGTGTTAGTCGGGAAGTAAAGGGTGGGTAGTTTGGGAAGAACTATTGCCTTAGGGAAACAGTTATTCATTGTAACGGGAAGAATAAAGAGTAAGACAAAAAAACCTTTATTTTTTGTATCAGTATTCGTGATCGCCAAATGAAGGTGTTTAATTCCCCCTTTGGTGACATCAATTTTCTGATCACCTCCTTTAGGATATGTGGAATCCAATGTCCATTATAGTGGATCCACAATATTGCTTTTGTAATATCCAATTTTTAAATAACCTAATTAAATGGAATAAATTATAAATATATTATATAATCACTAGTATAATCATAATGGAACATAAAAAAATCAATACCATAAGAAATTAGTGTAATTATTTCACAACATATTATTACACGAAGTCATTGTATCAATTTTTATACATACAATAAAATTCCAAGAAAAGTGTGTTGATGAATCTACAATCTATTGACTTTTAATTAAAATTTTAAATTTACTTGTAATTTAAAAAAGTGATATATATAAGTTATAAAAAACATTAATTTCTTTATATATAACAATTAATGGTTTTAAAAATATATAGAAATGGTAAAAAAATTAATTTTTTTAACCAAACCACATTCTAGAATGATATTACTTTATTAATATATGTCTTAAATAAATCAATGATAATTGTGCTATAGTTTCATGAAAATCCCTGAAACTTTTCTTATTTTTTAGTATACTTTTTTTTTCTGTTGGGTACAAATTGTGCCTATAAAAACATATCCATAGGAATAATTACATATGTAGAAATAATGAATTAAAACTATTAAATTAGAATGAATCTAAATTAAAGATGTATCTATAAATTTAATGATAATATACACTCAATTAATTATACCATAATGCATAAGAACCAACCTGATAAGAAAATATGAAATAAAAATGGAAATAAAATAATGGAAAATAAAAAAACATGTTTTACATGGTTTTATCATTATCCTAGTACATGAGGGGAATACAGAAATACATATATTCAAGAAATAAAATATAATTAAAATGGAAAGCTCTTATCATAATGAAAGTCTCCAGCATTCAAATATACTATAATGTACCTGGTGTAATCGATCAAACCACCATTTTATCTTCACAAAGAGTATTACTAGATGGATCTAATTTTATATGCAACCTTTACATGGTAAAATACATCTACTACCATAACTTCCCCTTCTCGTGAATAATGTGTGCACTTGAAAAGTCCAGAAACTTACTCATATATAACCTTCTAAAGAACCACTACATTTCCCTCATGCATTAGAAGAACATTTTTTTATATCTTTATGTTGACCTCAATATATCCCTAGTTTAACCATTAATCAACTCATTTACATCTATATACTTCATTCTTTCAATCCCGTCAAGAAAAACTATGATATCCATATTTTTAGGCACTTGAAATTTGTCTCTAATGATCCACCATCCCCATCTATTTTTGGAAATTGGAATTATAGAATCACTCCTCCTATAATCTCCAATCACATAAATGGAAAATGTTTTTATCATAGATATTTATAAAAAATTTCCACTTTAGAATCATTTTAAGGATTTACCACTAATTCATTCCTTATAATATGTAGAAATCATTCCACTCTCAAATTTTGTTTTCAAGTACATGGTTCCCGCCACTTGTTTTTGGTCATTTTATGTTAACTAAGGTGAGACAATGACCTAATTCATCCTAAAATACAACATCGGCCAATAGATATATTATATTCAAAACTACACCCACCTTCTATAGTTCCAAGACTTTTTCCTCCAATAGTATTTATATGAATTGATATTTCACCTAAATTTTCTCTATAATAGAATGAAACATCAGCTTGTTTTCCAAGTTGATCATACTTTAAGATTCTTATAACAAAATTCCATTATTCTCCCTTCTTCTAAGATCATCCACCTTCCACATCATCCAAATAAAATCCACTACGTCTTCTGTTAGGGAACAATACTCCTCTTTCATTTTTATAGTGTAAACTTTACTTAAATCATCAAAATTAAACCCAGAGATATTACTCCCTAAATAAACATATAGCCCATAATGTTATTCCATGTTTCCAAAACTCTCTAAATTTCTAAATACGAAATCCCCTATAGTGGGTTGTCTATTTTTAAATGGATATACAAGATTTTTGATCCATTTAGAAACTAGAGGATTGAATTCGCCACTTCCAAATGTTCTTTTCTGTGATTAACTATAAAAATAGAAATAACTCCCATAATATGCATAATTTTATTCCACACAAAAACAAAAAAATTGGTGATGATTATTAATCACTATGTAAAATGATCATTTTCTATGTACTCAATATCAACTTTAATTTTTGGTTCCTCATTTGTTATCTTCAAATATATAGTAATGGTATTGATAACTACGTTCATATTTAACAGTTTGAAATATTCTACCAGATTATTAATATATTCATATTAAGTTAGAAACATAATTTCAGAATTTAATTCCATTATAATCCTATTCAAAAAATTATTTTTATAAGATTAATATCCTTTATCAAAAATCATTTAAAACACTCAACCATTATCTCATTAATACTTTGTTTTACTAGTACAGAAATAATCATGTCATCCACTTAGAGAAGTTAGATGGTAAAACTCCCATCACAAAAAATATTATATTTACGATAATGATTTGTGTTGTTCTACATGAACTTCCATTTTACCATAAACATATTGAACATATGGTACCACTACCCTGGGGATTGATTCAATCTATAATGTTTCCACTTCTGGTTGAACACAATATTTTGGTTTTATTTCTCAAAAAAACGATTTGGATATTCCATTTGGATATCTTCATCTATGTTTCTATGAATAAATATATTATTCACTTATAAATTCTCAATATAAAACACTTCCATAGAAAACATACTTACAAATATATAAATAGTCAAGTTTTTTGAAATTAAATAAAATATATTATAAAATTATGCACTGTTATTTTATTAAAAACCCTTTATAATAATACATTCGATGTAAATAATTCCCCAATATGTTTCCTCTTTTAGATAATAAAACCATTTATTATAAATTAATATCTCTCTTGTTGGTTGTTTTATTAACTCTCATGTCCTAGAAACATGTAAGAAATCCATCTCATCTTTCATGGATAACACTCGCTGAATTAATTCAGTCAGTATTGTATCCACTTCTAGGGGTTTTAGGTTTTCCATCATCCATGAGAAGTAAATAATGAAATTCACTTAAAAATCTATATAAATAGAACCCAATATTATTAGACCTCCTTAATATTATTTTTGGCCATTCTCCTTTCAAATCCATTACTTCTGAAACATCACCTTATGGATATTTTATATGATCTATCAAAGTCCCCAAGATTTTTAGTATTTCTTGCAAAACCCCAACACAACACATTTTCCTGGGATGAACGGATGTTAAACTAACCTTTGGTGACATCCCTTAGACAACAATGTATGGAAATAAATTCTAAGGAAATTAAAAAAATGGGTGATGATTTGACCTTACATACATAAACACCTCTAATTGGAAAACTGAATAAAAATACAATGATATATGGAAATAGAATCATAATAATATTCAAAATAGTAAAAAAGAAACCAACATAAGTAAATCAAAAAATACTCATATATACTTATATGAAAAATATGTACTACCATGGATAAACCTAATAGGAGATAAAAAATCCCTATCTCTAAAATGATAGGGCTACAGCATCATAATTATTCACTAGTAATGTATGGAACCTGTCCTTTAACCATATCACAGTAAACAAAATTTTAAATTTAACTGGGATTCATATTCAATTGATGAGTATATAAAATCAATATAGAATCCCCATGGCTTCCCACACACAACATTAGAACAAGAACAAATGAGAAAACATTTAATATAATACAGAAGAAAAAATGTATAATATTTGTTCCATTCATAAAATACATTAGAAATAATTGAACCCACACCATGAAGGTATCACATATCTTGATTTCATACCCATGAAACTCACAAACAAAATGAAAACTCTATCAAGGAAGTCCCACAAAAAATACCATACTTGTGGGTTGTACTAATCCCTCTAGACCGAATCTTCACTCAATGGTAAATTCCCATGAGTCCAAATTGAACCCTCAACCAAGTATTCCCCAATGAGACCCATTCCTTGTACATCATGAACTCACACCATGTAATCTCAATGTTTACACACCCAAAACTGTTATATAAATCATTCTATCATTTCTATAATTTATCAACCATATTGTGGGATAAACCCATAACCTTTATTTTCTAAATCCATAAAATTATATTTTTTTAAAATTAAATTATATAAAAATCCATTTCTAACAAAATAATTTTATTTATAAAATCCAATCCTTCTATTTGTTGGTAGATATGAGAGGGTGGTAATCTGTTTACCTGTAGTCAGATCAAAAAACATGATCCAAGATGAAGAATGTCTGCTACCTAGGGAGATTTTCTATAATTTCATCAAAGAACACCTCAATAAAGATCCAATTTTGGAAGAGAAAAAGTGATAATTATTTATGGGGATAAATAAGTCAAAAACATCCTTTAAAATACACTAAATTAACTCCCCAAGTTTCCCACAAGAATGTGGATCCCCCATAATTTATCAGGGACCAAATCAGTTATTTCAAAAAAAAAAATATGACATGCACCCCACCTTGGACCATAAAACTGTGCATCTACCCAAAATACTTAGAACAATTTTCACCAAACCAAATTTTACCATCACCATGCCTTGTATCATAGTGAAATTCATTTTTATAAGAAATATTGGATCTTACACTCCCATCCATCTTGGCCACTTTAAATCATTATAGTCTACCTATTTGATATATGTATCATTCCTAACTGCCACACCCATAAAAAAATAGGATCTAGGGAATGGAAATATCCATACAATATGATGAATCCCATTCCTAGAGTTCCAAAATTCTTGAAACCATGGATAGTCGCACGATCTGGGGAAGCTCAAAAATCCCCAACACCACATTCATCATCCACCATCACTTTAACACATCCCAAAACCAAAAGTAACCAACTAATTATATAATAACGTATAATAAAAAGGTCATATGTCAAACCATGGGTGTCACATTCTCCAAACCATTGGGATTTCCATCATTCTAAAGATGTATGATAGTGGTTTGTTTGAAAATTTGCAACCACTACCCTTGAACATGCTTCTCTCATTCCTATGTCTCTTCCATGATATATCCATGCTTTCAGAACACATATTTTATTATACCATACTCTAAAAACCCATATCCTATAGTTATATTACATTATTGGTACAAGATATAAGTGTTACCAGATAACCCAATAGATTATTAGTCTTGGTAGATCATATACATACATATAATACATTTCAAAACATAATATAAAACCTGAACATAAATCAAGAACATAATTATACCTCACATAAATTAATTTAAAACTTTAAGAAGATATGATTTAGGATTCCTGGAAAGAGGAATAAAAATAAGGGTGAGCTCAGATGCTCAGTAAAGAGTAGCATAAAATAAAATCATTCATAATATAAACATGGAATATGTGATATGGTACAAATAAATGAATAACATGAATTATTAATGAATTAAAACCATGTTCTTGATATATATACCATAATAAATTAAAACATGAATAAAAATAACAATTGATATAATATTAATAGAATTAATAATATTGGACTTCAAAAATTTCATTCAAGGATATATTCAAAGACACTATCCTGTTATGTTAAGAGGTATACACCAAAACCTAGGATCTTTTGTTTCTTGATACATATCGATGCATCATGGGGATATATAATTACGAGTCCAGCACATCACCTAATTAAGTCCATTGTATTTCCAATAAGATCCATCAAGACCTTTCACACATTCCCAAAGGAACCACTTACTGATTAAAAATATGACTCTCCATTCAAGGAGAAAATGGAAATAAAATAATTTTTCATTCAATAGAATTTTTTGGATGTAATCATAAGAAAGGGTGAGATCTTATGCTCAGAAAGTGTAAACAAGGGAGATATCAATAATAACTTGAGAATAAAAAGAACATAATGGTATGATAAAATGAACATAACATTTGAATATCATTCCCTAAAAATCCAAGATAATAACCATGAGTAATGGAATAAATCTACGTAGTTTATAAGACATTATTTATAATGGAATCAAATAATAAGTTCCATGAGAGAATAAAATTTGAATAGTACATAATTTTTTTGAATACACATAACTAAATAAAATCTTTTCCATAGTATTCAAGGATCATTTCCAAAACTATCATAGTGTAATTAGTTTACTCCCCAAACAATCATAGTAGTTATGGTTCTCTCTAAAGACTATCTTAGTGGAAAAATACCCATACTGATATAGCTTAACTTCCAATTCTAATCCTATTTATATCATGAGATATTAATCATTACCCAATCCATTAGAGAGATATATAGGCCCCAACCATCCCTAGTTATAATGTAACCACTATTCTTGGTTAGAAGGTAACCACCATCCTTGAAAATAACACAACTAACACCCCTGGTTATAATGTAAATACAAATACATAATGAAAATCATACATATGTGGGTCACAATATCATAAAACATTCATCATATCATCACAAAAAAACCCGAATATAAAACATGTTTCATAAGTATTTCATCTATTAAACATTTCATAACCTATAAAAAATAAAATGGTTTCCTAAAAATAAAATTAAAATATAAAATAAACACTTACAAAAATAATAAGGAAGGTTAAATTGGATAGTATCTCTTGAAAATCATAATTAACATCAAGTGATGTTATCATATTTGAAAATTTCTTTAAATGATAACTATAATATTTCTTGTGGAAAATTGAATTTCCATTTTTAAAATCAATTTCAAATTAAAGATATTTCAAAAGTATCATGGATATAATTTTCTATAAAAATAACATTGGTAACATGTAAAGAAAGATTTAAATTATTGGGTGGTCATGATGATGAGAAATTCTATTCATGCAGTATAAGTTAAAAAAATACTCCTTTCATATTTTTGGAAAAAATTTAAAAAGTACCTCATTCAGAAAATGAAAAGAAGATTCCATTTGATCCATTTTTCAAAAATTAGAAAATGGGTAAAAAATTATTTATAAAACCACATGAGAATAGTAAAAAATTATTGAAGCTATTTTATAATAAAATGGAAATGGAATAAAAATGTTTTTTGACCTAAGAGAAAAATAAAGTTGATTTTTATTAAATTTTTTTGGGTATCTTGAGTTCTTAATATGAATGAAATTAAGTGAAATCAATTATTTTATAGAAATAATAATAGTATATTAAAATTAATGTGTTTATAGAGAAATATATCAAAATATTTCATCATTAAAATATAGTCATAAACAACCCTGATAAATAATGCTATTGTAACATTGAGCCCTTACTGCTTTAGTAACATTTGAATCGTAGTCCCCATAAAATAAATATCCTTACATGAATTTTTAAATCCATATAAAATTCATAATAATCATCATAAAATACATTCATGGGAAGTATATACCCCACATAACAAAAATATTTGGTGAATATGGCATGTATGTTAGAAAAGTAAATGTTTGTTGAAAATACCTAACCTTAGGTATGACTTCATTGATAAAAATTGGAACATCCCATATAAAAAAATTATTAATTATTAATCTATTAAAAAAATATTCATAAATATCCTACCATATATGATTTAATTACAACCATTTTCACCAGTTTCTTAACATTTCTTTAATAAAATCACTGCTACAGGTGATATCTGCACATTTTTTCATGTATGTTCTATTTCAGTAATTTTGGATCTAGTGTTCTGTTTGAGGATCCATAACCTTTGTAATGTTAATAATGATATAAATATAATATATATTTGTCACAAACCCCTTCCCACAAAGTGTACCCCTTCTGGGCCAGCAATGTGAGGAGGGAAATAATGACCCCCGAGTCCCGTCTCTAGTTGGGCCCGGGTTGGCGACTAGCACAGAGGGTATAGTAAACACATAGATGGGAGGCATTTCCCTCTAAGAGAACACATGTTAAAGAGAGATATATTACAGACACTGACCAACACCAAATCAGACGAAAATATAAATGAAATCTAAATAACACATATGTAATGTCATGCAAAACTACTTCAATTGAAATGGGAAAACAGCAAGTACCCAAATGAAAGTAAAAACAAAAGAAAACATGTAGCCCAAAGAGCCCCTTCAACCCCAAGATAGTAGAAAATAGCATGATCTCTAACCTTCTCTATGTGACCTAAAAAACAGTTTATATATACATAGGGTGTGTATAATAGTATACTCTTTATGATCCTCCCCAGAGCCTCTCGTGCAAAAGTAAAGAAATCACGCTAAAGCACAGTGAACAACAAGTGAAACTAACTCATCACCTAAACAGGAGTACTAAGTTCCCAAAATCACCCTAGATACTCTCAACAAGTATCACATACAAGAGTATATAATATAATAAAGAATATCAACTGTACCCTGCTACTACATCCGCACTGGTTTTCCGCTTTGCCCCAACATCGCACATCCTAATCTTATTTCTCTAAAAAGGCTTGCCTACAGACACCTGGGCAATGCACCACAACATGCACCTCTTGAATCAAAACCACCATGTCCACATAATCAAAGTAACCAGGTAGTGTCTAGGATCCACCACAGATCGTATAACATGTATCACATGTCAGGTATTATACCTCAAGCCATTATAGCCCATAAACTGAGTAAGTAACCTCAAGAAATCACAAACTATAAACGTTACACCTATAGTAGTCCATAGGAAACTATATCCAGAATATATGTGTGTGAATAACTACAATCCATTACAACCCTCTACATATATATATGGGGAAAAATAATCGCTCTTCCATCCAACACAAGTAACTACCATGAGAAGAGAGTAGGGCCAAATGGGGTAGTCAACCATCCATCCTTTAACAAAAATGTTGGATAAAACACCACACAAGGCTCAGAATCCTTGGGGTGTCAGTTTCCCTAACTAAAGGGGTGGAGAAGCATATAGAAACACAAAAATTACAAAATATACAATAGCTCACAACTACACTTTGGGCATAAACTAGTTTTAGACTCAACTACAGCTAACATCTCTCAGACTCCCAGCTGCCGCTTCTAAGACTAGGTATCATATAAGCACACAAACATATAAAAATCCATATTACATTAATTAATTTCCTTTTTATCAGTTTCACTTTAGGTTAATTTATTTTTTAAACATTAAATAACCATTTAAAATTCCACATTATATTTCATTAGCATCACACCCAAAGTCCACTATCCCTTTAAAATTGAAACCTTAGCATTGCACCCCAGCAAGCCCCAAACCGCATGGGGTTACATCATTTATTCAATTATTTATTTATAGCATTACTTTCCCATATTCCCAAGCATTCTAGAAAAACATTCTATGCTACTAAACACAAGGGGACTCAATAAGGTGAGTAGCTGAACTACCCATCGAGTCTTTTCCACCTATAGAAAGAGCGTAGACCCTTCCACCCTTGAGAAGATAAAAATGGAAAGAACATGTCATACCCCATGCGTCTTCACCTCTTTAAAGATAAGGGTAAGTAAGAATAACTGCCTTGAGAAGTTCGGAATGTAATGTAGATAAACAACCAATATGAATCAGTAAGAATTCAAACATTCACATCCAACCTATTTCATCATCCCTAGTGTCCTCCATGACACCCACATGCATAAACTGATGCATCTCACCACTCTAGGAATAAAATACTACCACAAATAGTAGGCTTCCCTACCCCCACATATCACAACAACCATCTTGTCACATCACAACACAAGCAGCAGGAAAACAAACATCATACCAATTGGGCTATTGTCCCATAAAAAAGAAAGAGGGTAACTCAGAACCCTACACAGAATTATATTTTATCAAACAACCAGTTCCCAAATCCATCTTAGAATAAACTATTTTTTATTCGTTGCTTCCTAATTCGGGAAACCTAATAGTAAGCTATCAAAAATAATTAAACATGCTTACTGCACTAATTTTATTAACATTACATTACAATGAGAAGAAAAAGATTTATTTAAATGACTCATTATCTTTATCCAAAAAATTATAAATTAATTCCGAATTTATATTAGTTACCACTTTTCATCAAGAAAGAAAAGATAAACAAAGAATGCATATGTATCACACTATCTAGAAAAATATGAGGCAATAACATATGGTCGATATTAATTTATTTACCTTGTTCAAATAATTATTATGTCAATTCCATTATGATACAGTGGGATAAAACATTCTAACTCTACATTTTCACGTAAAATAAAATAGAAGTAATGATTCCCCTACCTCAAATGGTTCTTAACATTCTTTATACAATAACTAGAAACACAATGGGTTATGATCTCCTCCCCCATGACAACTGTATCCACCGGGGGATGCAGAGACACCACCACACTAGTCAACACCCATGAAAACCCTATTAGGAACGTGGAGATATCATTCCATAAAAGGGAAAGGAGAAACAAAAGGAGATAACCCCAAAAGAATGATGATAGATCATACCTTATATCAAACATTGACCGATACTGCTTGGTTGCATCAGAAATAGAGGGGAAATAATACAAGGAGGAAAGCTTGATCACACAACTCCTATGGGAAGGAATGAATGGTTTGAGTGTCTCACTACTGAGAACAAGTATGAAGAATTATAGAGTAATATATCTCTTCCCTTTATAAAATTTAACGGAGCATCGGTTAAAGATATGATGTTTTCCATTGAAGGTGGATCACATTAAACTACATGGTTTGACCAAGTAAAATCATCTCAACCCTTAGGAAAATTAATATTGGAGTTATGGCCTTTGAATCGGCTTTAAATTCCTTTAAACGAGTCTTTAAATGCATTTTATATTAAATGAAATGTTAAAGGGGTGAAACTGTAGAAAGATGGAAACACTGTTCATGAACTCGAAATTTGGAAAAGGAAAAATACTATTCATGAACCTAACTGTTGAATCCTCACCATTGGAACCTCACCGTTCTAGAAAAACTTTTCATGAACCTTACCGTTGAAACTTCACCGTTTGAATCTCACTATTCTGGAAACAATGTTCACGATCCTCACCCTTGAGGCCTCACCATTGGAACCTCACCGTTCTATTAACACTATTTATGAACCTCACTGTTGGAACCTCACCATTATGGAAACACTATTCATGAACCTCACCATTCAAACCTCACCGTTCTCAAAACACTGTTCATGAACATCATCATTGAAACCTCACCATTCAGGAAATAGAGTTCATGAACTCAAAATTTAGCAAAGGAAAGTGGCTACCATTGGAACCTCACCATTCTAGAAACACTATTCATGAACATAAAATTTATAAAAGGAAAGAGGTTACTGTTGGAACCTCACTGTTCTAGAGACACTATTCATGAAATCAAAATTTTATAAAAGAAAGAGAGGTTACCGTTGGTCCTCACTGTTAGCACTATTCACATAAGCCTACAAATGAAACTGTTCACATAAGGATACCGTTGCACTATTCACATAAGGCTACCATTTCACTGTTCACCTAAGGCTATTGCCATACTATTCAAAAAACAATAAATTTGGTAAATTATTGTGGATAAGTCACCTTGACCTCCTGGAACACCTCAGACACCTGGTTTTCACCATAGAATGGACCAAAGATGTCTAAGCAATTAAATCAGATACATCTAAAAACATTCTCATCCTCGAGAATTCAAAAAAAAACCTAAATAGAAAAAGACAAGAATCCCAAACAACCACCCATCGAGATAGATCACAAAACAGAGAAAACCAGAAGAAGAAACCAAAGAAATCCATCGCATAAACACGAATGGTCTACAACCACAAAGCGAATGTCGTTACATGAAAGGAGTTAAACATCAAACAACTCCGGGTACTTAGCATGTATCTGCAACTCACATTCCCAGGTACTATCCTCCATGCCACCATGTCACCCCAATACACAAACTACAAGGATAGAATTCCCATGAAACACCTTCTTCTTGTGGTCTAGGATCTCCACAGGTCGCTCCTCCGAGGTCACATCATCATCAACATCGTTCTCTCCCCTATCGATGATGTGAGAGTCATCATGAAGATAATGATGGAGCTGAGAAACATGAAAAACATCGTGTATCCGGCTCATTTGCAAGGAAAGTGCTACTCGATACACCACATCTCCAACACGAGATACCACCTCGAAAGTCCCACAATCGAGGGAGAAAACTTACTGCCAAGACCAAATCATCGTTGCCCATGATGGGAAGTCACCTTCCAAAACACTTGATCCCCAAAATCAAAACTCTAAGGGTATCCTCCTTTGATTGGCATATGATTACTGATGATCCTTTGCTATCTTCAACCTCTCATGAATCACCTGAACCGTCTCTATAGTATTTTGCACTAGTTTTGGTCCGAGAATTGCTGACTCTCTGACCCCAGTCCAGCACAATGGTGAATGGAAAGGCCGGCCATACAAGGCTTCAAATGACTACATACCAATGGTGGAGTGAAAACTATTTTTGTAAGTGAACTCCACTGGTTAAGTGACTTATCTAAGAACTTCCAAAATCCCGGACACATAAGCGTAACATATCTTCTAGAGTCTAGATGGCCCGCTCTGTCTAATCATCCGTTTGAGGATGAAATATAGTGCTAAGGCATAGCTGAGAACCAAAAGCATGATAGAGAGCTCTCCACACCCTAGAGGTAAAATAAGGATATCGATTGAAAATGAAAACCCTTGGAACTCCATGAAGTCTCACCACCACCTCCAAATACCGCCTCGATAAAACTACCATTGAACTTGACTCCTTGATTGTTATAAAGTGGGATGATTTTATTAAACGATCCACAACCACCAAAATAGCATCATTTTTTCCCTGAGATTAAGGTAAACAAGTAAAAAAGTCCATTAAGATTTACTTCCACTTCCACTGAGGAACATCTAACAGCTAGAGAAGACCACCAGGATCACGGTGTTTGGCCTTCACCTTTTGAAAGACCAAACATCAAGACACAAACTCCACAATTTCATGCTTTATCCCAGACCACGAAAACTGACTCATGAAGGCTTGGTACATCTTTTTCACGCCTGGATGCACCACTAAAGGTGAATTATGGATCTCTCTGAGAACCGTCTCACACTTCATAAAAGGAAAAATATCCTTCCATGATACAACACTCAGTGTTGATCATCTTCAGACCAACCATCAGGGGCCTCACCACTACCAACTTGGTCTCTCCAAACCTCCACCTCTAGATCCCCCAACTGGGACTCTACTATATCAAGATGTAATTCTGAATGTTCTTCCATTACTCACTAAGAGTCACTAGATTCATGTATTTCATCACTACGTGACTTCCAATTCAGTTCATCAGCTAAAAGATCCCCCTTTCTAGGTGTATATGATATTTCAAGGTCGTATTCCTATAATAACACCATCCACAAATGGTGTCGTAAGTTCAAGTAACATTGGGAGAAAACATACCTCAAAATCTTATGATCGATGAAAACCAAAAAGCGCTCGCCAATGAGGTAATGTATCCAAAACTTCAGAGAAAACACCACGGATGCCAACTCAAGATCATGGGGGGCCTAGTTACATTCATGGGGAAAAAACTGCCAAGACCCATAAAGAAACGACTGATCTATGCTTCATCAAAACACAGCCTAACCCCAGATAAGAAGCATTGTAAAAAACATAAAATTGAACTCTTTCTACTGGAGGACAAAGAACTAGAGCACATACTAGCTTCTCTTTTAGATACTCAAAAGATTCATGACCCTGATTAGTCCATATGAACTCCTGATCCTTCCTGGTCAAAGTATTCAGAGGATTTTCAACTTGAGAGAAATTGGCTATGAACCTCCTATAGTAGCTTGTGAGGCCAAGGAAACTTCGAACCTCTAACACTCTCTTGGGGGCTACCCAGACAAAACTGCTTCTATCTTCTATGGATCCATAGATACTCCCTACTAGGACACAACATGCCCCATGAAACGGACTTCTCGAGCCCAAAACTCACACTTCGACAACTTCCAAAATAGATTATGTTGAAGAAGAACTCCCAAAACAGCGTGTAGATGCTCTCCATGCTCCTCCCCAATCATGGATTTCACAAGGATGTCATCAATGAAAACCACCACGAACATATCCAGGTTCTCACAGAACATAGTGTTCATCAATCCCATGAACACATCTAAAGCATTTGTCCCACCGAACAACATTACAATGAACTCATTATAACCATGATGACAACGAAATGTAGTCTTTGGGATATCCTCATCCTTCACATGCATCTATTGATATATTAATTGCAATTCTATCATTGAGAAACAACTTTCACCCTTCAGTTGATTGAATAAATAATCAATACGTGGAAGTGGATGTCGATTCTTCATTGTCACTTAGTTTAAGTGACGAAAATCAACACAAAACCACAAACATCTGTCATCCTTCTTTACGAACACAACTATTTCACCCCACAGTAACACACTCAGCCAAACAAAACCACACTATAACAGAACATCAAGATGTATACGTAACTCTCATAACTCACAAGGGTCCATCTTATATGAATAAATATAGATAAGAGTCACTCATGGTCGTTGCTTGATCCTGAAATTAATCTCTCGTCGAGGGGGTAACGCTACAACCTCTTCTGAAAAGACATCAGGGTGCGCTTCTATGACCCTAGGAAACACCAACTGCTGAACCATTGAAAAACTCAGCATCATCTTAGCCATCATGGATGATAAGGATGGAACATGCCTCTAACCCATTCGAGTGTCTCGCTCGCCAACAAACACAACTGGAAATCGATCCGCATTGTAGAACACACCATGCCTCCTGAAGCAATATGTGATAGCCTGTAATGAATACAACCAATCCATGACAAGGATGAAATCATATGGTTGTATTTATAAACATAGGAAATTTCCACAATAGTGGTTATTCCCCAATAGTAGCTTAGTGTCTCTACATACATCTTACAATTCAGCTCGACCTCCAAATGGCATAGTCAATGCTGAGGGCACTGGAAGCCTCTCTACCTCAAGTCCCAAAGAATGGACAAGGTTAGGTGATATGAAGTAGTGTGTCACTCCTGAATCAAACAAGGAATACACCATGTTAGAAAACAAGAAAACGGTACCTCGAATGACGTCTGGCTCTCCTGGAGCTGGCAATGCTAAAGCATGAACCTGACCACGACCTCCTCCAGTGCCTCTCTAACCCTAATGATGAACACCACCACATCCACGCTGTACTCTCTTAGGATGAGAAGCATCACGAGGTTGTCCTCTACCTACCCTATCAACCCTCTACGGATCCGAAGCTGGTGCAACCTACTGCTGTTTCCTTAGATAAAACTGCCTCAATAGAGGAACCTGGAGTGGATCACCTGGTGCACGATGACTATACTAAAATGTTTGGTACTCTCACTGCTGAGGACCTCGACCACCATATGAAAAAAGTGCATGTTCCCTTGGAATAGGACTGAGAGTAGATTCCCTCGGACAAACAAGATGCTGAGGGATGTGACCTACCCCTGGCCGAACGGAAGCTCTTCTACCCGGAAAACTAGGAACCCTGGACCACATATCTGCTTCGTGAAGACTCCCCTCTCATAATGATCTGGTTTTGGATAATGTTCTCACGACGACCTCTGCCCTCCCCAGCACCTCAAGATATTTCTTCATCATAAATGGGGTGACCGGGAACTAGATCTCTAGAAACAAAGCCTCCTCAAAATGCCTCGCCCTAGCCTCCTCATCTGGAAACAGGTCCGAAGCATATCGTAAAACGTTCTTGAAATAGATTCCAAACTATCACAAACTAGAGCTCCCCTGTCGAAGGGTAAGAAGCTTCTGAAGATGAGATGCCTTCACAGTTGATGAAAGAAACTTGACTCTAAACATTTCTCAGAACTCATCCCATGAGATCGCTGACTCCTCACTATCCTCGAAGAACAAGAACCACCACTGCCTCACTGCTCCACACGACATCATCACAACCAAGGACACCCAATTCTCCTTCTGAGCCCAGATCGAAATAAATCTTATATTGAACTCCTCCAACTAGTCTTCCATGAATTCATCTAAAATAGAACCCTCGTACTTCTGCGGACTCTAGAATTGAAACTCTCAGAGTGTCCTCCTCCAAGTGTCCTCACCTTCAACCTCTACCCATCGGTGATCTACTAGCACAGCCTGCTAGGAAACTTCTATACGATCCTGATGAGGAAGTCGACTTGGATCCATACCAGCAAAATAAAAAATAGTTAGATCTCCTAATCCTAGATTATGGAAGACTCTTCATTAATTAATTAATGGTTTTCTTTTATTCATTTTAGGATAACCTATCCCAAGTTCTACCGATTCAAACACAGGAACAAGGAAGAATGATTCATGATCCTTTCATAGGTCTCTACCTTGCAACTAGTATCACCTCATTTAGTAGCCATTGTAAACTTAAAGGTATATGAATCAGATCATAGGGGGCCCTAAACACCTATGTCTCAGGAGGTATCTAGTCTTTCCATCACTTGATAAACTTTACTGACATAGTTTCCCTACCAACCCATGAAACCTCACCTATGCCCAACTCTAAACTCCATCCTACCCGTCATCCAGACCTCTGATACCACTCTGTCATGACCCTCTTCCCAAAAAGTGTACCCCTCTTGGGCCATAAATGTGAGAAGTGAGATAACAACCCCCGTGTCCTGCCTCCAATAGGCCCCGGGTTAGTGACTAGGACCGAGGGTATAGTAAACACATAGATGGGAGGCATTACCCTATAAAAGAAAACATGCAATAGAGAGAGATAGGATAAACACAAACCAACTCCAACCCAGACAACAATATAAATGAAATCACAAGTAAACATATGTAATTTCATGAAAACTACTACAATTGAAAGGGGAAAACTACAAGTACCCAAAATAAAGTAAAAACACAGCAATCACGAAGCCCAAATAGCTCCTGCAACCCCAAGATAGTAGAAACCAGCATGATCTCCAACCTGCTCCAAGTGACTTGAAAAATAGTTTATATATAAATAGGGAGAGTATAACAATATACTCAGTATTATCTTCCCTTGAGACACTCATTCAAAAGTAAGGAAAGCATGCTAAAGCACAATGAACAACAAGTGAAACTAACTCATCACCTAATAAAGTATACTAACTTCCCAACCTCACTATTGATAATCTCAAAAAGTATCGCATACTAGAATATATAATATAAAAGAGAATTCAAGGGTACCCTACGACTACTTCTCTACTAGTTTGCCACTTTTCCCCAATGACGCACATCCTAAGCACCTCTCTCAAAAAAGGCTTTCCTGTATACACCTGGGTGAAGCACCAAAACATGAACCTCATACAAAAAAACCACCATGTCAACGTAAGAAAACTAAACCGGTAGAATCTGGGAGCCACCATTTCTCATATAAAGTGTATCATACATCAGGTCTTATACCTAAAGCCATTACAACCCATACACTGAGTAATGATCCTCAAGCCATCACAACCTATACACATTACACCTATAGTAGTCCATATAAAACTATATCCATAATATATATGTGTGAATAACCACAATCCATTATAGCCCTCTACACACATATATGAGGAAAACTAACCACTGTACCAACCAGCACAAGTAACTACCAAGAGAAGAGAGTGGGGCCAAAGGGGGTAGTTAGCCATCCATCCTCCCACCAGAATGTTGGGGAAAACTCCCCCAGGGATTAGAATCCATGGGGGTCTCAGTTTCCCTAACTGACGGGGAGGAGTAGCATGTAGAAACACAAAAATTACAGAATATACAATAGCTCACAAACACAAAAGGGCATAACCTAGTCTTAGACTCAACTGCAGCTAACGTCTCTCAGACTCCCAGCTGCCACTTCTAAGTCTAGGTATCCTATAAGCAAAAAACAATTTAAAGAGATTTATTACAATACTTAATTCCCTTTTTATTAGTTTCACTTTATGTTAATTAATTCTTTAAACATTAATTAACCATTAACAATTCCACATTATATTTCATTAGCATCACACCCAAAGTCCACTTTCCCTTTAAAATTGCAACGTCACCATTGTGCCCCATCAAGCTTGAAACCCCATGGGTTAAAATCATTTATTCAATTATTTATTTATAAAATTACATTCCCACATTCCCAAGTATTCTAGAAAAACAATTTATGCTACTAAACACAAGGGGGATCTACACGGTGAGTAGATGAACTACCCGTCAAGTCATTGCCACCTATAGAAAGAGCGTAGACCCATCCTCTCTTGAGGAGCTAAAAACAGAAAGAACGAGGCATACCCCATGAGACATCACCCCTTCCGGAAGATAGGTAAGAAAGACTCGCTACCTTGAGCAGTGGGGAATGCAAAGCAGATAAACAACCAATAAGAATCATCAAGAATCCAAACATTCACATCCAACCGATTTCATCATCCCTGGTGTCCTCCCCAACACCTACATGAATATACCGATGCATCTTTCCCCACAAGGAATCAACTTCTACCACAACCAGTAGGCATCTCTACCCCCACATATCACAATATCCATCTAGGCTCACATCACAAGACAAGTAGTAGGAAAAAAAACATCATACCAATTCGGCTCTTGGACCATAAAAAAGAAAGAGTGTCACTACTAGAAAACTAACCTATACCAATGGTTTGGAACCATTGGTATAGGCCTCTAAACTATTGATATAGCCTATACCAACGGTTTGGAGAACCGTAGGCAATTAAACCGTTGAGATAGGTCTATAACAACGGTTTTTGGAAAACCGTTGGTATATACCTATACCAACAGTTTTGAAAACCATTGGTATATGTAATATAAAAATCTATACCAACGGTTCCTTAAAACTATTGGTATATGTATTTCCAAAAAAAAACATTCGCTGGGATTTTATCCCAGGACCTCCGGTTTATCATTGAACGACCTAACCACTAACCTAACATGACTTTTGTGAACATAATTTCATAAATATATATATTTATTATCATAATTATTTTAATTTTTGATTTATAGAATGTTCTGGTTAAGAGGATCCGATAAAAAATCAAAGGACCTATACCAACGGTTTTCAAAACCGTTGGTATAGGTCTCTATAATATAGGAAGGGATGTTGAAATATTGGGGACCTTTCCCAACGGTTTGGCTAAACCATTCGGAAAGGGTAGGATTTCCCAACGGTTTGGCCAAACTATTGGGAAAAGTGGCCACAAATTGGACCTTTCCCAATGGTTTTGGCCAAACCATTGGGAAAGGGTAGGCTTTCCCAATGGTTTGGCCAAAACCGTTGGGAAAAGTGGCCACAAATTATACCTTTCCCAACGGTTTTTCCAAACCGTTGGGAAAAGTGGCCAAAAAGTGAACTTTTCCCAAAGGTTTGGCCAAACCATTGGGAAAGCCTACCCTTTCCAAACGGTTTTGGAAAACCGTTTGGAAAAGTGGCCAAAAAGTGGGCTTTCCCAACGGTTTGGCCAAACCGTTGGGAAAGGGGGTATAAAAGTGTTGGGAAAGGTCACATTTCCAGTATTGTGTAACTTAAAACCCTACAAGGAATTATATTTTATCAAACGACTAGTAATTTAATCCATCTTGGATTAACCAATTTATTATTCATAGGTTACAACATTGGGAAACCTAACAGTAAGGTATCATTAATAATTATAAATTCTCACTACACCAATTTGATTAACATTAATTTACAACGAGAAGAACTAGATTCATTTACATGACTCTTTATCTTTATCCAAATAATTATCAATTAATTCTGGCATTACATTCATTACCAATTTCCATCAAGGAAGAAAAGATAAAAAAAGAGATCATAAGTATCACACTGTCTAGAAAAACAAGAGGCAATAACATACAATCGATATCAATTTATTTATCTGGTTCAAATATTTATTATGTCAATTACATTGTGATACAGTGGGATAAAACTTACTAACTCTATAGTTTCACATAAAAGAAAATAGAATCAACAAATACCCTACCTCAAATGGTTCTTTATGTTCTTTATACAAGAACGATCCACAAAACAGGTTACGATCTTCTCCACCTGTGACAACTGTGTCCACCCGAGGATGCGGAGACACCACCACACTAGTCAACACCCAAGAAAATCCCATTAGAAACATGGAGATAGTATTCCATAAAAGGAAAAGAGGAAATATAATGAGATGCACCCAAAATAATAATGATAAATCATACATTATATCGAAGATTGATCGATACTGCTTGGTTACATCAGAAACTGAGGAGAAATAATCATAGGAGGAAAGCATGATCAAACAACTCCCACAATAAGGAATGAATGGTTCGAGCATCTCACAACTGAGAACAAGGAGGAATAAATAAGGAGGAATGTATCATGTCCTATTAGAATATTTAACAAAGCATCGGTTTAAGATTTGATGGTTTTTTCATTAAAAGTATATCGCATTAAACCACATGTTTTGACCAAGTAGAAAAATCCATAGGCTTAAGAAAATTAATATAGGAGTTATGGCCTTGGAATCGGACTTAGAGACCTTAAAACGAGGCTTAAAATGCATTTTACGTCAAAGGAAATGTTAAAGGGGTGATACTGTAGGAAACTAGAAACACTATTCACGAACTCAAAATTTGGTAAAGGGAAACCACTATTCATAAACCTCACCGGTGAAACCTCACCATTGGAACCTCATTATTATGGAAACAATTTTCATGATCTTTACCGTTGAAACCTCACCGTTCTGGAAACACTGTTCATGAACCTCACCATTGGAACCTCATCGTTGGAACCTCACTGTTCTAGAAACACTATTCAGGAACCTCGCCATTCAAACCAAACCATTCTGGAAACACTGTTCATGAACCTCACAGTTGAGACCTCAACATTGGAACCACACTATTCAGGAAACACTGTTCATGAACCTCACAGTTGAAACCTCACTGTTCTGGAAACACTATTCATGATCTCAAAATTTTGCAAAGGAAAGAGGCTACCATTGGATCCTCACAGTTTTGAAAAAACTATTCATGAACTTGAAATTTGGAAAAAGAAAGAGGTTATCGTTGGAACCTCACCATTCTGTAAACACTGTTCATGAACTCAAAATTTGGTGAAGGAAAGAGAGGTTACCGTTGGACCTCACCATTGGCACTATTCAGATAAGTATACCAATGACATTGTTCACATAAGGCTACCGTTGAAATATTCACCTAAGTCTACTGTCGTACTATTCATAGAACTCGAAATTTGGCAAAGTGTTGGGGATAAGTCACCTTGAACTCCTGAAACACCTCATACACTGGATTTTCACAAAGGAATGGACCATAAAGGTCTGGGCCATTACATCAGATACCTCTCAAAACATTCTCATCCTCAAGAATTCAAAACCAACCTAAAATAAAATGGAAAATAATCCCAAACAACCACCCATCAAGATACCTATCAGAAGAGAGAAAACCACAAGAAGTAACCAAATAAATCCATCTCATAAACATGAATGTTCTACAACACCAAAGAACACGTCATTACGTGAAAAGAGTTAAACATCAAACAACTTTGGGTATTGAGAAAGTATCTATGACTCATGTTCCCAAGGACTCTCCTCCATGCCACCGTGTTTCCAAAAGACATGAACCAAGGGGATAAAATGCCCATGAAACACCATCTCTTTATGGTCTTGGATCTCCATAGGTTGATCCTCAAAGGTCACATCATCATCAACATTGATCTCTCCCCAATCGATTAAGTGAGAGTCTTCGTGAAGATAACGACAGAGCTGTGAAACATGAAAAAAACCGTGTATCCAGATCATCTACATGGTAAGTGCTACTCGATAAGCCACAACTCGAACATGAGATAACACTTTGAAATTCCCAACCAACCGAATAGAAAGCTTACTCCCATGACCATCCCATCACTTCCCACGATAGGGAGTCACCTTCAGAAACATGTGATCCCAAACATCAAACTCTATGGGTCTCCTCCTTTGATCAACATATGATTTATGATGATCCTGTGCTATCTTCATCCTTTCATGAATCACCCGAACCATCTCTGTAGTATTCTGCACTAGTTTCTGTCTGAGAATTTATGAATCTCTGAGCCCAGTCCAACACAATGGAGAACAACAAGGTCATCCATACAAGGCTTCAAATAGCACCATACTGATGGTGGAGTGAAAACTATTGTTGTAAGAAAACTCCAACAAGGGTAAGTGCATCATCCACGTACCTCCAAAATCCATGACACTATAAAATAACATGTCTTGAAGAGCCTGGATGGTCCGCTCTGTCTGACCGTCCATATGAGGATGAAAAACACTGCTAAGGTATAGCTGAGAATGAAAATCATGTTGGAGACCTCTCCAAACCCAATATGTAAAATTAGGATCTCGATATGAAATGGTCATCATTCGAACTCTATGAAGTGTCACCACCTCCTCTAAATACTTCCTCAACAAAACTACCACTGAGCTTGACTCTTTGATTGCTATGAAGTGGGATGATTTTGTTAAACGATCCATGACCACCCAAATAGCGTCATTTCCTTTTTGAGATAGAGGTAAACCTATAACACAGTCTATTAATATGTCCTCACACTTCCACTAAGGAACATCTAATGGCTGGAGAAGACCAAGAGGAACATGGTGTTAAGCCTTCACCTTCCGGCAGACCAAACATCGAAACACAAACTCCTAAACTACACAATTTATCCCAAGCCAACAAAAATGTCTCCTCAAGGATCAGTACATATATTTCATGCTAGGATGCACCGCTAAAGGTGAACTATGGAACCCTTTGAGAACCATCTCATGCTTCGTCAAAAGAACAAATATCCATCCATGATATAACACTCGATATTGTTCTTCCACAGATGAACCATATGGGGCCTTTCCACCAAAAACTCGGTCTCTCCAGACCACCACCTCTAGATCCCACAACTAGTACTCTTCCATATCATGATTTAATTTTTACAGTTCTTTCATTACTCTCTAGGAGTCACCAGATTCACGAACAACATCACTATACGACTTCCGAATTAGTGCATTATCTACAGCATTACCCTTTCCAGGTATTTATGATATTTCGAAGTATTATTACTATAAGAACTCCTTCCACCAATGTTGTTGTATGTTCAAGTCATGATGGGAGAAAACATACCTCAAACTCATATGATCATTGAAAACCCCAAAACACTTTCCAATGATGTAATGTCTCCACAAATTCAGAGAAAACACCATGGATTCCAACTCAAGATCATGGGTGGAATTGTTACGTTCATGGGGATGAAACTACTTAGACCCAATAGAAATGACCGATATCTACTGTACAAAACCAAACTAACCCCAGATGAAAAGAATTGCAAAAAACATCAAACTGAACTCCTTATGCTAGAAGACAAAGAACTGGAGCACATATTAACTTCTCTTTTAGATACTCAAAAGTTTACTGAAACTGATCTGTCCATATAAAAACTTGATCCTTCCTGGTAAAAGCTGGTAGAGGAGTTGCATCTCGAGAGAAATCAACTACAAACCTCTTGTAATAGCTTGCGAGACCAAGGAAACTTCGCACCTCTAACAGGGGGTTACCCAAGACACAACTGCTTCTATCTTCAATGGATCCATAACTACTCCCTACTGGGACACAACATGCCCCAATAAAAGGACTTATAGATCCCAAAAATCACAATTAGACAACTTCCCAAATAGTTTATATTGACAAAGAACTCCCAAAATGGTGTGTATATGCTCTGTATGCTCCTCCTCAGATGTGGAGTACACAAGGATTACATCAATGAAAACCGCCATGAACTTGTCTAGGTACTCATGGAAAAAATCGTTCATCAATCCCATGAACACTGCTAGAGAATTTGTCATGCCAAACGACATTACAACAAACTTATAATGCCCATGACAACAACAGAATGTAGTCTTCAAAATATCCTCATCCTTCACATGCATCTGATGATATCCTGACCACAAGTTGATCTTTGAAAACCAACTTTCACCCTTTAGTTGATTCAATAAATCATCAATACACAGAAGAGGATATTTATTCATCACTGTCACTTTGTTTACACGATGATAATTGACACACAACCGCAGACTGTCGTTATCCTTCTTTACGAGAAAATTGGTGCTCCCCACGGTGACACACTTGAACGAAAAAAACCACACTGTAACAGACCATCAAGCTATATACATAACTCTCATATCTCATAAGGGGCCACCCTTTATGATGACACAAAGATATGAGACACTACTGGTTGTATGTCAATCCCAAATTCGATCTCTCTTCGAGGGGGTAATGCTACAACCTCTTTTGGAAAGTTATCAGGGTACTCTTCTAGGACCCTAGGAAACGCCAACTACTGAACCTCTAAAGAACTCAGCATCAGCTCAGCCATCATGGATGAGAAGGATGAAACACGCCTCTGACCCATCTGAGGGTCTCACCCGCCAACAAACACCACTGGCTCTCCATCCTTATTGTAGAACACAACCTCCCTCTTGAAGCAATCCATGATAGCCTACCCTGAATACAACCAATCCATGCCAAGAATGAAATCATATGGTTGTATTCATAAACATAGGAAATATCCCCAAGAGTGGTGCTTCCCCAACACTAACTCGCAATCCTTACATACTTCAAACAAGTCAGCTCGACCTCCAACTGGCGTAGTCAACACCAAGGGCACTGGTAGCCTCTCTACCTCAATTCCTAAAGCATGGACAAGGGTAGGTTAGATGAAGGAGTGTGTCTCTCCTAAATCAAACAAGGCATGAACCAAGGCAGAAAACAAGACTAGGGTACCTCGAACAATGTCTGCCTCTCTTGGAGCAAGTAACAATAAAGTATGATGCTGACAACAGCATCCTCCATGGCTTATCTAACCCTAATGACGACCACCACCATATCCGTGCTCTCTTCTCTGAGGACGGGGAGTATCACGGGGCTGTCCCCTGCCTTCCCCATCAAGCATCTACCGATCCAAATCTAGTGAAACCTGCTGTTGCTGCCTTCGCTGGAACTACCTCAATGGAGGAACCTGGAGTGGAACACCTGGTGTACAATGAATGATCTAAAAGGTCATTCACTCTCGCTACGGATGACCTCGACCACCACAAGAAAAACAAGTGCCCGATCACTTGGCATAGGCATGAGAGCCGCTGCCCATAGAGAACCGAGATGCTGATGGATGGGACCTACCCTTGGACGAACGGAAACTCTTCTGCCCAGAAAACTAGGAACCTCAAACCATAGCTTTTATTCATGAGGAATCATGAAGAATCCCCTCTCGTGATGATCCAGTTCTGGCTAATGTCATCTCGATGACCACTACCCTCTCCAACACCTCATGACATGTCTTCAACATAAATGGGGTGACTAGGAATTGGGAATATGGATGGAAAGCCTCCTAGAAATTCCTCACCATGGCCTCCTCATCTGGAAATAGGTCCGTAGAATATCATAAAAGGTTCCTGAAATATATTCCAAACTCTCAAACACTAGATCTCCCCTATTGAAGGGTAAGAAGCTCATGAGGACTGGACGCATTCGTGGTCGAAGAAAGAAACTCGACTCTAAACTTGTCTCATATCTCCTCCCATGAGATCGTTGACTCCTAACGATCCCTGAGGTATAGGAACCACCACTGCCTCGCTGCTCCATGAAACATCATCACAACCAAAGACACCAAGTGCTCCTTTCGAGCATAGATCAAAATAAAACCTATCTCGACATCCTCCAACCAGTCTTCTATGACTGCTTCTAAAACAGATCCCTCATACTTCTACAAACTTTGGCTCTGAAACTCTCGTAGTGTTCTCCTCCATGTGTTATCGTCTTCAACCTCTACCCAATGACGATCTGCTGGCACAACCTTCTGGAAATCTTCTATGAGATCCTGACGAGGACGATGGCCTGGAGGCATACCTGTAAAATAAAAAATAGTTAGAGCTTATAATCATGGAATATGGAACACTCATCATTAATTAATTAATTTTTTTCTTTTATTCAATTTATGTTAACCTATCCCACGTTCTACCCATTCAAACACAGTCATAAAGAAGAATGATGCATGATACTTTCATAGGTCTCAAAGCTGTAACTAGTATCAACTCATTTAGTATCCATTCTCTACTTAAAGGTCTCTACATCAGATACTATGGGGCCTTAAACTCCTCTTCCTCAGCCGGTATCCACTGCTTACGTCACTTTCTAAACATGACTAACACAGCTTCCCAACCAACCCATGCAACCTCACCTGTGCCTAACTCCAAACTCCATCCAATCCCTCATCCTAACCTTTGATACCACTCTATCATGCCCCCATTCCCAAAAGTGTACCCCTCCTAGGCTAACATTGTGTGAAGGGAGATAATGACCCTTGAGTCCTACCTCCAGTAGGCCATGGGTTGGCGACTAGCACCGAGGGTATATTAAACTCATAGATGGGAGGAATTACCCTCTAAGAGAACACATGCGAAAGAGAGAGATACGATAGACCCCAACTAACTCCAACTCTAAAAAAAATATAAATGATATCCCAAGTACACATATTTAATGTCATGCAATACTAATACAATTGAAAGGGGAAAACTACTAGTACCCAAAAGAAAGTAAAAACAATAGAAACCAGGAATCCCAAACTGCTCCTACAACCCCAAGCTAGTAGAAACCAGCCTGATCTTCATCCTACTCCAAGTGACCTAAAAAATAGTTTATATATACATAGGGTGAGTATAACAATTTACTCTCTAGGATCCTCCCTATACCCTCTCATGCAAAAAAAAAATCATACTAAATCACAGTGAACAACAAGTAAATATAACGTATCACCTAAGAAGTTATACTAAGTTCCCAACCTCACCATGGATACTCTCACCAAGTATCGTAAACAAGAGTATATAATATAATAAATAATATCAAATGTACCCTACTACTACTTCACCACTGTTTTTCCACTTTTCCCCAATGTTGCACATCCTAAGCATCTCTCTCCAAAAAGGGTTTCCCGCAGACACCTTGGCGAAGCACCACAACATGAACCTTGTGTAACAAAACCACCACATCTACATAAGAAATTTAACCAGGTAGTTTCTGAGAGCCACCACAGCTCGTATAACGTGTATCATACGTCGGGTATTATACCTCAAGACATTACATCCCATACACTGAGTAAGGATCCTTAAGCCATCACATCCTATACACGTTACACCTATAGTATTCCATAAGAAACTATATCCAGAATATATGTCGGTGAATAACCACAAGCCATTACATCCCTCTACACACATATATGGGGAAAACTAACTGTTGTTCCAACCAGCACAAGTAACTACCAAGAGAAGAGAGTGGGGACAAAGTGGATTGTCATTCATCCATCCTCCCACCATAATGTTGGAAAAAACACCCCCTAGGGATCCGAATCCCCGGGGTGTCAGTTTCCCTAACTAACAGGGTGAAGTAGCATATAGAAACACAAAAACTACAGAATATACTCTAGCTCACAACCACATTATGAGCATAACCTAGTCTTAGACTCAACTACAGCTAACGTCTCTCGGATTCTCGACTGCCACTTCTAAGACTAGGTATCCTATAAAAAGACAACCATTAAAAGATCTTTATTACATTACACCATTACCTTTTTATCAGTTTCACATTACGTTAATTAATTTTTTGAACATTAGTTAACCATTTATAATTCCACATTATATTTCATTATCATCACACCTAAAGTCCACTGTCCCTTTAAAATTGCAACCCTCAGCATTGTGCCCCAGTAAGTTCCAAACCCCATGGGTTAACATCATTTATTCAATTATTTATTTACAATATTACATTCCCATATTCCCAAGAATTCTAGAAAATCAATATATGCTACTAAACACATGGTGGATCAACACGTTGAGTATATGAACTACCCGTCGAGTCTTTTATGCCTATAGAAAGAGCGTAGACCGATCCTCCCTTGAAAATCTAAACACAGATAGCATGTGGGAAACCCTGTGCATCTTCACCCCTTTCGGAATAAGGGTATGCAAGACCAGCTGCCTTGAGCAGTGGGGAATGTAAAGCAGATAAACAACCAATAAGAATCAGCAAGCATTCAAACATTCACATCCAACCCATTTCATTATCCCTAGTGTCCTCCCCAACACCCACATGCATAAACCGATGCATCTCTCCACTCATGGCATCACCTACTACCACAACTAGTAGGCCTCCCTACCCCCACATATCACAACAGCCATCTTGGATCACATCACAACACAAGCAGCAGGAAAACATACACAATACCATTTGAGATATTGGCCCTTAAAAAGAAAGAGGGTAACTCAGAACCGTACAAGGAATTATCTCTTATCAAACAACCAGTTCCTTAATCCATCTTGGATTAACCGATTTATTATTCATAGGTTCCAACTTTGGGAAACCTAACAGTAAGCTATCACAAATAACTAAACATGATTACTCCACCCATTTGATTAACATTAAATTACTACGAGAAGAACCAGATTCATTTACATGACTCATTGTCTTTATCCAAACAATTATCAATTAATTCTACCTTTACGTTCATTACCATTTTCCACCAAGGACAAAAAGCTAATCTAAGAAAGCATAAGTATCAAACTATATAGAAAAACAAGAGGCAATAACATACGATCGATATCAATTTATTTATCCAGTTCAAATATTTATAATGTCAATTCCATTGTGATATAGTGGGATAAAACATGCTAACTCTACAGTTTCACATAAAAGAAAGTAGAAGAAATGAATCCCCTACCTCAAATGGTTCTTGATGTTCTTTATACAAGAACAAGCCACACAAAGGGTTACGATCTCCTCCCCCCGTGACAAATTTATCCACCTTAGGATGCATGGACACCACCATAACAGTCAAAACCCAAGAAAAGCTAATTAGGAACTTAGAGATAGCGTTGTATAAAAGGGAAAGGAGAAAAAAGAGGAGATGAACCCTAAATAATGAAGATAGATCATACCTTATATCGAAGATTGATCGATACTGTTTGGTTGCATCAGAAATAGAGGGGAACTAATCCAAGGAGGAAAGCCTGATTGGCCAACATCTATGGGAAGGAATGAAGGTTTCGAGAATCTCACAGTTGAGAAAAAGGAGGAAGAATTAGGGAGGAATATATCTCATCCCTTTAGAAGATTTAACAGAACAACAGTTTAAGATATATTGGATTTTCCATTAAAAGAGGATTACAATAAACCATGTGGTCTGAACAAGTAAAAACATCCAAAGCCTTAGGAAAATTAATATAGATATTATGGCCATTGAATCAGCCCTAGAGTCCTTAAAATGAGGCTTTAAATTCATTTTACATCAAAGGAAATGTTAAAGGGGCGAAACTTTATGAAGCTAGAAACACTGATCACGAACTCAAAATTTGGAAAATGGAAAAAACTGTTCATGAACCTCACCGTTAAAACCTTAGCATTATAGAAAAACTATTCATGAACCTCAATGGTGAAACCTCACCATTGAACCTCACCATTCTGGAAACACTGCTCATGAACCTCACTATTGAAACCTCACCATTGGAAGCTCACTATTCTGGAAAAACTGTTTATGAACCTCACCATTGAAACCTCGCCGTTGGAAGCTCACTGTTCTGGAAACACTATTCATGAACCTCACCTTTGAAACCTCACCATTGGAACCTCACTGTTTTGGGAACATAGTTCAGGAACCTCACCATTGGAACCTCACTATTCTTGAAACACTGTTCATGAACTCAAAATTTGGCAAAGGAAAGAGGCTACCATTGGAACCTCACCATTCTGGAAACACTGTTCATGAACTCAAAATTTGGTAAAGAAAAGAGAGGTTACCATTGACACTGTTCACTTAAGCCTACCGATGAACTATTTACATAAGGCCACCATTGCACTGTTCACCTAAGGCTACCATTTCACTATTCACAGAACTAGAAATTTGGAGAAGTGTTGGGGATAAGTGACCTTCACCTCCCGGAACACCTCCGAAAATATATTTTCACAATGGAATAGACCATAGAGGTCTAGGCCATTACAATGTTAATCATATATATTTTTATATTCATTCATTAATGATAGAAATATAAAACTGAATTACATTGTTTATGGAGACGGGAGGCGGTATATATGCATGAACATCGCTTCCATTTTTCAACGGATGAAACAAAATAAAGGTAAATAATAAACAATATATCCAGATTAATTATTATATCATATATATCACATATATAAATTAAATCAAACCTTATTACCATACATTTAAAAAAAATGAAAAATGAATCACATTGATTTGTTAAGGTTATAGTCCACATGTACGTATGATCGATGTAATTATTTTCCAATGATTTGGAAGGTAAGAAGTTATATAAGATATTATAATTAAAAAATCATAATTATTTAAAATTTATCATATATAAATATTAAACCCATAATAATATCCATTCATAAAATAATATGATGAGAAATGATCTGTATAAATATGTGGAGACGATAAGAAATACATACGCACAAGTGATATTTTCACTAATAATTTGGTTGAAAGTGTGAGAATAAAGGTGGTTTAATAATCATAATAATATTTCAGTATATTTAGGATTCCAAATTTTTTATTTTATGAATAATATAATCTATTTAGATTCGATAAAAGAATAATTTTAAAAAAAATTATCATTTAAGGAAATTACATATTCTTTGAAATAACTCATTTAGATGCCCAATTAAGAGATATAGGGTTGGTCTAATAGGAAAGAAAGAACCTCTAGAATGATTCATTAGAACTGGATAATAATTTTTTTATATTTTAGTCCATATAGAAGTGTAAATGTGGTGTGATGAAGAGAAATTATGGGTTCTCTTTTATAATTGAGGGGGGGGGGCACTTTGGAAATTTATTGAGATATTAAATTAATATAAATTAATTTTGAGGTCAAAATGGGTAATAATTTATAAAATTATAAGATAAGGTGAAGATGAGTTGAAATAATCTCATAAAATAAAATTTTGACAATTTTGGATAATTGTTTTTGTGAATATATTTTTTTTAACCTTTTGTTATCCCTTTTGACAATAACTGTAAAGTTTTATACCTTCAAATTTTTAATGATGTTACTATAAAATGAAAAAAGCCCTAAATAAACCATGGAATATTTTTTATAACCATGTAAAATTAATTTTTTTGAAAATATAATAATTTTAATAATCTAATATTATTTAATAAAATATTATTTTTTATAAATATCATAAATTTAATTTTCAACACTATTTAATTAATTTTCCTTTAAATAAATCAATTAAAAAGTGTATTTAGAATAAAATGGCTCCAAACTTCCATATTATGACATATATATCTATAAAATTAATTTTAAACTTTCACTCTTTCGAATAATATCACTTTTAACATTTTTAAAATCATTTATTTTAGTTCTCTATTAATTGAATAAATATTTTTAGTTTCATTACACAAGTATTTCAGGTCAATAAATAATTTATAAAAATTATAAATAAATATAAATCATGAATATAATTTCAATAATCTTAAAATAGACACTTATATTCCTATATAAGATTTATTTTACCAAATGTGGACACTTAAAAGGTATTTAAAACTAAGAGTGTGACATTCTGTAACATTAATTGATTTAAATATTTTATAAAGAATTTTCATGAAAAAATGTCTATTAAACATCGAAATTTCTAGGAAATGGTAATAATGGTAGGATTACATTTAGGAAATAATAATTAGGATGAAAAATATTTCTTTATCAGTTATTTTAAACCTAGATTAACCTGATTTACCCTTTATCGAGGTGAAAAATTTGACTATAATTATTATTTATATTGGCAAAAAATTAAAGTGGTATTTTTACCAAATTTAAAACTAATAATTGAAAATATTAAATATATTTCATAAAATTAAATACCTATAATTTTAATCAATTAATTTTAAAATAAATACTAAAAATGTTATGAAAATAACTTTTTAGAAATATATATTTTTTTAATCATAAAACCAAATTTATTCTTATTCCATACCTAGAAAATTATTTGATGAAATTAAAATATTTTACTAAGTAAATAATTTATAAATTTAATTAAAATACTTTACCCATAGTTATAAATTTTATCTATTTAGATAGAAAAACATTGCATGCATAGAAACAATTTTATAAGAAAACACATTTTTAACTACAAAAATGTCTTCATACTAAATTCAAACCTAAAAATTGATTCATATAGATTTAAATGGATTTTTTAAATTATATAAATTTTATTTTAATTTTAAAACATTTCAAAAAAATATAAATTCTTTACGTTTTGGAAATAGAAATATAGTTTTCAATAAAAACCAGTATTTTTCATTATTCAATGGAAAATCAAATTTTTTAAAAAAATTCTAAAAACTCACACAATGAAAATTTGGATACGATGATTTAAAAAATGTAATTATCTTTATGAAATAGTTTTTTTAAATTTTAAATAACATAAAGCAATATTTTCTCATTGAAATAAATTGAAATTATTTTGAAGGAAATCTATTTTTTTTAAAAATTATAACATTGCTAAAAAATTGATTCTTTTGTTTTAATTAATTAATAAATTTATATTGAGCATGGTATTTTTTTAAATATCATAATGTTTTTTATCATATTTATACCTATTAATTTAGTGAAAAGGTTATAATAGTCACATAATAATATTTTAATAATATATAACAGTTTGTTTAAACTTAGTATTGTATATTATTAAAGCTACCATTGAAATTAAATATATTTGGAAAAAATATTTTAAAAAATATCTTGGTGTTACATTATACCTCGTTAAAATGAATTTTTCATTATAAATTTATCTTTATGATATAAAAAATTAGGATATATTTATTTCATTAGAACATCTGGTTCCCATGTAGCATCTTATAATTTGTGATTTCTCAAGAGAATTTTTACTAGGTGAGTACTCTTGTTCAGTATCACTTTATCATTATGATCCAAGATTTCTACTAGTTATTACTGATAAGTAAGATCATGTTATAATGGACCAGTCTATGATTTTAGTACATGTGATATATTGGTTATGTACTTCTTTAGGAGAGATACATAGAACACATCATAAACATGAGAGAGGTCCGGTGGATTCACCAAGAAATATACTATCGTCCCTACACAATCAGAAATATTTAAATTTATAATATACATAGGGATAAAATTTATTTTCTTTATGATTCTCATTACATTATTCCATGGATAAACTCATAGAAAATCCATCCCAAAAACATTAATTTCCAGATCACAGTAATGATTTTCAAAATAACATTTCTAGAGGATATGTACATCCTTGACGTGTTTCTGAATGTATCTTATTTAATTTTTCATCTCCTCATCTATCTTAGATCTAAATATTTTTATTTCTCCATTTTAATCATTTGGTTTTTATTTGGTCAATTTCTACTTCATATCTTACTCTTATAAATGGATATCCAGGATTAATATTTTTATTCCTGGAGAACTAAAATTAACATGTAATGAGTCATAATATCCATAAGTCATTCCATATGACGCAAAATATTTAGCAAAATCAAAATGGATAACACAATTTTTCCTATAACATCCAAGGTCCAACTTAATTCATTACATAAATTTCTAATTTTAATTCTCATTCAAAATAGGAATGACCAAAATTGAATCCCAAATATTGGAATGATTTGTACTCATATCCTTCTATGATTAACTTAGCAATCATGTTGAAATAATTTTAATCACTCATAAAGTCTACTAGAAAAATTTATACACCATAATCATTCCCCAAAATTAAGTCATAATAAAATTATAAATTATTCTAAAATAATATTCACCTTTTATTCCATAAATAAGATATTTTATTAACCAAAAACATTTCTATTCGATATCTAGGTTCATCCTTACACCATAAGAATATCATAAGTTGATTAAAAATATCTAATTCGATTTTTCTTTAATCTAGAGTCTATATAGATATAGCTAATCAATTCTCATAATGACATAAAATTTTATTAACGGATGAATAATAATATTTTCGTCGGGTGAATTTATATAACCATCAATATGAAATTCCCAACCCTAGAGTGGAGGATAAATATTCCATAATTACCATTATTCACTTTGACTATTGAGATTACATAAGCATTTTATTTGTCTTTTTAAATCAAAGTTTGTATTGGATTATTATCCTCATTATCCCTTGGATTATGGTATTAATTCATATAATTCGAAAGAACCTTCAATTTATAGAAATAGAGTGTGAGTGGTACAATCTTTGGAGCTTTATATCTATTCAAATAATTAGAAAAAATTTTCTCATTAGTTCAACATTAAGTTTCCTGATGACCATCATTTACAAACATGAAACATTTACCAATCCCCTTAAGATAATTTACTCCATGTTTTATTCCACACTTTAATCATAAAGCAAGGATTATATAATTTTATCCATAGTTTCTATAATTTACTTTGAACTTTTTCTTTCCTTTATTATCAAAACTATAATACTTATAAGTAACTCAAATCTCTATCTCCACCTTCATTGCATATCAAACAATTTCTTTATAGATACTGAAGTATCCTATGGCTAAAACCCTTTGGATAAATGGTTTTATGCCACCGAATAACCGATAAACCTTACCTTTAGGTTGGATTATAATACCAGATGCATACCTTGAATGTCTTGTAAAACTAGTACTCCACCCATGCATTCACAAAACACTATTAAAAATTCTTATTTTCAATTATAAAATTCCATTTTTTAAACTTAATAATTCTATTAATATTGAATATATTTTAAACAAACATGAGTGGTACATAAAAATAGAATAGAAGTTAGGGAAAATATTGAGAAATCATAAAACATAGTAGTAAATATTTAGTTGAATTAATAAGGAATAGAAATTTATATTGTAAATTTATGATGGAGAAATCAATTACATAAAATAAAATATGATTTAAATGAATAATTAAAATTATGATCATTATAAAATTTAATGTTTGCACAAATGTCATGTAACTGAATACAAAGTAATAAAAGGGCTATATCAGAATTCTAGGTGAGGCTTATGTAAATAGAGTTGAAGGGTTTGACATCAACTTGACCATCATATCAAGATGCATGAAAAGGCTTGATCCCAACCCAAAGGTTTCTAGACCGATACTCCATTGGTATCCAGTGAAGTGGAATAGACACCCCGAAAATACAATTAGTGGTGCAGTTTCTTCAGGGACCACAAAGCTCGATGATGCTTCATGTTAGGGTGGTCGTTGCACCCAAGATAAAAGACATGGTCTGCAAGTTGTTTAGTGGATATATATTTTACATGAAGGCTTCAATATAAAAAATTATATAAATTGGTAGTAGTAATTTAATGATCCTTATCACACATTCACCTCACAACAATCAGCAAGTATTATATAAATATAGTTACTATGCTAAAACCAATGAAAATGGGTTGATGGTTTTCAAATAGTGATCTATTTTATACATGCCCTAAAAAGTAATTCTTGTATCTAAACTTATACACTATTTTTTTTCATGTACGTAAAACTATTGAAATGAAATCTAGGTGTGTCTTTGAAATAAGTTGGTTTCATTACCTAATTTGAGGAATTTGATAACCTATGGCGTCTATGTTATCCAATCCCAAATGAAGACTAATAAGGCATCAATATTTCATGTACACTTAAAATTTATAATAACTAGAAAAATATTGTTGCCTTCCAATTAGATTATCTATTATCCCATCATCCAAAATATTCCAAATGATGTTATATTTCATTGAAATATTACATGATTATATTTTACCATATTTAAATATCCACTTATTTACCCTTAAACTAAAGCAACTCTGTCCACCTAGATGCATTCGATTCAACCACTAACTCTAGCAATGCCTACATCCATCTATTATGATCTGTACTTCAACTTCTCTACCTCTAACTCTCATCTAATTACATCCACCCACTAGTGAAACCTTGTGTTCTGTATGCATATGAGTTGATGATCCTCCATTTCTCTCTTTGCATCCTCCAATTACTTCTCAAAAGACTAATTCACCTCAGTCACCTCTTTCAGACTATTAGTGGTGCTCTCATTGTATTCTCCATTGCTATTTTTTCATCCAAACTATTTTTTCCACCGATCTCTAGATAGTAGTTCACTGAAATTATTTTTTCCAACGATCTCCAGTCATCTTCACCCATATCTAGAGAGAGGTTTACCAATCCTTTTCTTCTATTTAAACTATCTCCATCCATGTAGAATATGTACATAATATTAAAAAAGTATATTAAAGGTCAAGAAACATTGTTTTATCAACATTCAAAAGGTATTATTTTTCCTAATGTGATTCATTGGAATTGTTACTAAAGAACACTAATACATACATCTTATTTCAATGAAATACAATCAAAAGTATTGGGAAAAAATTTACATAATGATTTAAAAAAAACATTATATAGTTAATATAGATTCCTTTTTTTGTGGAATATAAAAATAAAATTAAGGGAAAGAATACAACCACATTATAATAAAGAATCAAGGTACCTATGATTTTTTTAACCATGATAATGAATGAGAACTGTACAGCCCCATCAAATTTGTTAACATTCTAATATGTATTAGCTAACAAAAAATAGACCAAACTAGGAGGTGTATATAGCTTCTCCCTTAAAAATTACCCCCCATGAAAAATACCTCATTTGACATTATATATGCGTCAACTCAAAATAAAAACCCTTCTTCCTAACCCATGTATGTATATAACACATGTATGTATAATACATAGTGATGTTAAAATGGATACTACCCATTTCATTGAATTCATCAACAATGAATGATTTTTAGTAATGTATTAGATCCTTTTTTCCATCCCCCAAAGCATTCTCAATTGAAATGAATATGCTTCGTCTTATCCATCACTACAAAAAAAATGGAAGAGGTTCATATATATTTATTGAGGTCATATAAGTAAGTATATAAAAATACAATTAATATGAATATGAATCTATAATTATACGTACTATTTTTGATTGGTGTAGATAATGTCTCCATTAATAACGATCGATTTATTCTTACTGATCAATGTTTAGTCTTCCCCAATTAGAAAATATAAGATCATGATTAACCTCATATAATAAGCCTATGTTCAAACAGAATTGAAACATCTCTCACTATTATACATCTATGCATTAATCACTCTTAAAATAACATGGCATATATTACATTTAAAATCCTTTCATTCATCCTTTTCCACGTATTACTGTTTCTCTATTCTCATTTCTCCCTATTCGGAAATGTGATATGATTTAATGGTTGAATCACTCATCATTCGCATCAGGTTAGATTTTAACACAAAATGGTTGTGAATGGAATCATACACTACATCCTATTATCATGAACTATATGACACATTAGTGTATGAATGATGACCTTATACTATAAATAAAACATCTATTATGAGGTATATGGTTATTAACTTGAGTAGAATTTCAATCCAAACTATAATCCAATAAATAATGGAGAATGAGAGACAAAACTCATCAAATTAAAACAGAATTAGAAAATCAATGCATGGGTATACACATGTATCAACAAACCACAATATAATAAAAATAGATTTTGATCAGTGGTAAAACTCGTTTAATTTAAGCCACATAAAATTTTCATTTTCATAAAAACCTCCAATAAACTTGCAAAATAATAAAAAACGAATAAAATTAATTAGAAAATCTTTCTTGGAATGATATACAGCCCTGGATGATCAAGGGATTCATGTATATAAGCTCGACATTAAACTGTGTAATCATGAACAATGCATGGCACAACAGTAATCAAATTACATGATAATAAAACCTAACAATTTATACCTGCTAAAAGTTAAATGAAAATGTTTTATTCTTTATAACAGAACATAGAAAGGAGCTTACAACCTTCATATCCATCATTTCAAAGGAAACAAATCAACTTATGGTGTTTGAAACAATAAGAATTTTTATGGGTATTCCAAGAATAGGAGATATGCGTAACGAAAATTATTATAAATAAAAACCAAAATCTGATGCAATGATATACAAACTGAATAGAGTTTGGATAAGGGTTTGAATATTTTATTCCAGAAATAAACAAGGAATAAATTTGAATCCAAATCAACAAAATAGTTAGGAAACACAAATATCTTTTTTCCCTCATGTGTCACAAATAGACTACAAAAAAACTCTTTAAAAGAAAATAGAAATGATAATCAATATATGTTCCTTTATTAACATGACTATTTTCATATGAATTACACTCATTTATCTTATTCCCAAAACAAATTGAAATACCATATGTCCATTTTTTTTATTAATGTTGTCTATGATAGAAGGTACTGTAGTGATTTTTATTCCATACCATGTCTTGGTACCAAGTTCCATACCATAATAAAATTCTGCCAAGAAAAAAAAACATATATGAGACCATTTATTCTAATAGAACACCAACCTTTAATACATGATATAGTTCTCCAAAATAAACTATGTGAAATAAAATAGAATAAAATAATCCACTAATTCAAAAAATGTCAATTCATATTTAGTTTCTGTTATATAATTATCCGTTGCTTGAATAATTTAAGCCACATACAGTGGGTGAACTCATTTTATTTAAGCCACATAGAGTTTTCATTTTCATCATATCCTTCAATAAACTAGAGAAATAATAAAAAATTATTTATTTTAATTTGTAAATCATTATAGGCATGAAATACAGCCTTGGATGATCAATGGATGCATGTCAATAAGCACTGCATTAAACTGAGTAATCATAAACCATGCATGGAACAATAGTAATCAAATTGCAGGATAATAAAACAAAACAATTTATAACTACTGCAAGGTAAATGGAAATGTTTTATTATTTATAATAGAATGTAGAAAGGAGCTTCCAACCTTCATCTCAGTTTGTTCAATAGAAAAAAAATCAACTTCTAATGTTTAAAACAATAAGCATTTATGTGCATATTCTACGAATGAGAGAGATGCATAACGAAAATTATTATAAATAGAAACCACAAGAAGATGTGATGATATACAAACTGAATCAAGTACATAGAAGAGTTCGACTATTTTTTCTAGAAATAAACATAGAATATATTCGAATCCAAATCAAGAAAAAACTTAGGAAACATAGAAATCGTTTTTTCTCACATACTGTAAAAACAGACTACGAAAAAAATTCTTTACAAGAAAATAGAAAAAAGAATTAGCATATGTTCCTTTATTAACATGTTTTTTTAGATGATCACATTCATTTATCTTGTTTCCAAAACAAAAAAAATCATATATTCCATTGTTATTAATGTTGTCTATGGTAGAAAGTGTTGTGATGATTTTAATTCCATACCATGTTGGGGTACCAAGTACTATACCATAATGAAAATCTATTGAGACCAAAACATGTGTGAGACTATTTATTCTAATATAACATCAACATTTAATACATGATCTTGTTTTCCAAAAGAAACTATGTGAAATAAAATATAATAAAATAATCCACTGCTCCAAAAAATGTCAATTCATATTTAGTTGATGTAATATAATTATCCACTGCTCAAATTACTTAAGCCATATATAGCGGGTACACTCTTTCAATTTAATCCACATACATTTATCATTTTCCTAATAACTAAAAAATACACTTGATAAATAATGTAAAATTAATGATATTAATTTTAAAATCTTTTGAGGAATGAAATACAACCACGTATGTTCAATGGATACATGCTAATAAGATCTGTATTAAACTAAGTAATCATGAACCATAAATTCCACAACATTAATCAAATTTCATGATAATAAAACATAAAAAATTATACCTACTACAAGGTAAATGGTAATGTTTTAATCATTATAATAGAACATAGGAATGAGCTTCCCACCTTCATCTCCATCTGTTAAATGGAAACAAATCAACTTATAGTGTTTAAAACAATAAGCGTTTATATGGATATTCTGGTAATGGGAGAGATGCATAATGAAAATTATTATAAATAGAATCCACAAGATGATGTAATGATATACAGATTGAATCATGGGTAGAGAAGAGTTTGACTATTTTTTTTCCAAATTAAACATGGAATAAATTTTAATCCAAGCCAAGAAAATAGTTAAGAAATGAAGATATATTTTCCCCCCATATGCAGCAAAAATAGACAACGAAATAATTCTTTAGAAAAAAAAAACAGAAAAGACAATTAGAAACTAAACACTTATTAACATGAAATCAAATGGGATTTTTCTACCAAGAGTTCCCTATAATCACAAGAAGATTCATGCAAGAGAAAACAAATGCATCACACTTAAAATGGATGAATGATTCATTTCGAAAGAAGAAGAGGGCAAGTTTGAAGCTAGAGAGAGAATTTTTGAAGACATCCAAAGTTGATGTGAGATCAGAACCATCAATACATGTTCAAACCCCATTCGAGTGGCTATGAAACACTAACAAAAATATTAAAATATTTTACTGTATCGAACTAAAGACCTAGAAATGTCTAAAACTCATTGAATTAATTAATTTAAATATTGTAGACAAATACTACTTGGAATATTGAATAAGGATAAAGTGTAATGAAAGTTTCAATACCTTGTGTGAATATAAAAATAATATAATTAAGAACACAAGGGATAAGTATCACAATATTGTATGAAATCATACCGGTTTCAGAAGGGATTGTTGAAGCAGAACTAAGGATAACCCAAGTTCACTGGCATAGTAGAAAACTATGGATTTCAGAAAAAACCAGAGGATCAATTGGTGGTGTATAATTTTGGAGTGATGGTATCAGAGGAAGATGAAGGAACTGAAGGCCAACCAAGAATAACATGAAAACCAATATTTTAGACACCGAATGGAGTGTCTTTCGAAACCCTAGTTTTCGAATATCCGAACAGGTGAAGGCCCTATGTTGACAGTTAGTGTCGGCCATAGATTTTAGAGAATGATCATGGTGAAGACGTTAGAAGATGATGAATAGAAAATATTTGAGGTTTCTAAACTGGTGAATCATAATATAAAGTTCATGATCGGGAGGAGATCCTTAGTCGTGAAGATGATGTAAAGAATGAGCGATGAGGTGAAGATGTAGTTGTGAGATGCAACACAATTTTTTTGAGTTGAGTTTCTAAATTCTGTGGAATGGTATGATGATGATGAATCTATGGAGGGTCTAAAACAGTAGTAGCAGGGGAGGGGATTCACGATGTGGAGCACGGGTAATGTGATGGTAGGAGATAATATGTAAATGAGAAATTGGAGAGAATTGATGTGGGAGCGACACATGGAGGAAAATTCCAACTTTAGTAAATATATAGATTTTACTCATATTTACAAATATATTCATCACCCTGCTACTTTATATTAAAGAATTACTTCTCAATTTTCATATGAAGAATATTAAGAATGTACTTATTGATAAATATGATCTTATAGTCATCCCACACAATATAGTAAATTTAATCTTATTGAGTCACATTCTTTATAAGAGTCCATCATTGACCTTATTTTCCTTTCAAATCATATAAAAAAAATTAATTTGTCATGTTTTAAATAATAGTGAATGAAAAATATCTTCTAAATCGCACTGATCCATTTCTGATCAACTTTATAAATATAGGGACCATTAAAGAATTGTGTACCTTAGATCATAAAGTACTGAATTTTTAAGTCTAACATGATTCATATCTTTATAATTATTTATGATCATAACAATGATATTTTTTTATCCTAGATCCCAAAACATTTGGTTCCTCTAGAGGACAATCATTGCATCATCCATTGAATTTTTCATTAACACTATTCGATCGGCTTCCGACTATTGACTAAAACCAAAAGGAATAGTGTGAGAAACAATAATGATAGCATAAAACCACATAATCCAAATAATAATTTATAGTATGTCTAAATAATTACACCTTAATGCTATCATTACCAAAATATTAGTGTTTTATCTTATACTTAAACATATCCCTAGGGTTACTGATAATGCTATCTCATCCTAGTTTAAATTTTTTAACTAAACCTTCCTTTGATACCAACTATAAAACCCATAATTTTAATAAATATTTATAACATCTTAATAGATGAATATTAATTACATAATTTAATGATCTACACCATAATCTCATAGGTCTAGTCACTTTGGAAACTTTATCACATAAAAAACCGGTTCATAAAATATGTACATCATCTACGACTATTTTCTTTATGACTAGAATTCTTTTTATAAATATCATAGTCAATAACATTTATTCATAACCCATGGAAAGGAAATACAAGAAATGGAGTGATCAAATTCTTAATGAGGGTAAACAAGGGAGATATCAATGATCACTTGATAATAACATGAACATAATGGTATGATAACTTGAACATATCATTTTAAAATCATACCCAAAAAATAATAGATCATAATATCGAGTCATGAGATAAATATTTTTAGATTATAATACATGATTCATAATGGAATCAAAGAAAAAAATCCTTGAGAGTATATGTTTGTGGAATACAGATAAGCATTGAAAATCATTTTCTTATTTTTCAAGGCTCACTTCCAAAACAATTTTAGTGGAATCGGTTCGCTCTCTAAACCAAAATATTAGTCATGGTTCACTCCAAATATTTTCAGGGTGGATAATGCCTTTTACTGAATATGGTTCACTCCCCATTATAGACCTCTTTATCTCATGAGATATCGATCATTACCTAATGCTTCGTGGAGAGATATAGGTCCCACACATCCTTGGTTATAATTTGATCACTTTCCATGGATATAACATTACCAAAATAATTGGTTATAACATAACCACCATACATGGTTATAATGTAACCACCAACCTTGGTTATAACATAACCACCACCCTTGGATATAATTTTACCACCATCACATAATGAAAACCATACATATGTTTTGTAGGAATTTGACTATTCTATGTAGTATGTATCTATTTTTTTGGTTTAATTCCTTGGTTTTGAAATAATGTGAATTCCTAGTAAGTATATGGAGGAAAATATGGTGTATAGGGCTGGTTTGGAGCCGAGAATCCTGACTTGTTGAAGAAAAAAAGGCCACATAGTTAGTAGAAGTCATGCAGCCTAGTATGCACAGTTCTCCAAACAATGTGGGGTGTCTCAGTGAGCATATGTGGGCTGCATGGTTTGTCCTAACCATGAAAACCAACACATTTTCCCATCTAGAGTATTTGAAATATTTAATAGCGGAAAAACACATAGTTTGAGTATGGTTTCCCCGACTATGAGCTTGATCCATGTGGGATCCATTTTGAGAACTTTTAGGATGTATAGTTATCACATGAGTTTTCTAATTTTAAGGTCAAATTATGAAACCCCTTTTCTTGGTTGGTTTTTTTATTTTTCTCATATGGGATTATGCGTTTTAATCTATCTTTATATTTTCTTAATCTAGTGGATAGATCCACCTCCTTCCTCCTGTTTGTGCTCTCTAGACTCCATCACATAGGATTTTCTCCCATTTCATCATTTGATCTCTAATTAAACATCTAATAAATACATTGGATGTGTTATGGTGAGTTATATATCCTTGTTATGTAATTATTCATATGTGTTTCTTCTCGATGGAGTTATTTTAATGCACAACCATATGCCCTCTTTTCAGGGAATTATTTTGTTATTTTGGTTTCTTTTGATATGAATTAAAACAATGGCTGATATTGGATGAGTTATCCTCTACAGAAATACGGTAAGTGTTCTTATAACTCTCCCTAAAATTTGAGCTACTTTATATTATGCATCATGTAGCACACACAAGTTTCACCATGCATTTCCACTGAATTGAATCTTCCTTCAATTGGATTCCCTAATTTGGAACATAAGGACTCTCTTTGGTTCCCTTAAACAAAATCAACCCCTTGAGGTGTGATGATGGAATTTCCTTTTTTATTATAAAGGAGTAAATTTATAATCCATATCTCATATGGTTTTTGACAAAACCATAATTGTGATGACAATAATAAATTGGATTGAAGTGGGTGGTAAATCTGTGCCGCTTGATTAAATTGGATAACGGTTATTCTCTTGTTAAAGAGAATTGTTATCATGTCATGAACTACTTATTGGATATTGTCAAAGGTGTGACTACTTATCACTTTTATGATAAATGGGATTGGAGACCCCTATTTTATATGATAAAAGGCATGAATTCCTTTTATTATTGTCATATATGGGAAAGGAATACCTTTTAACATTGTTACATATAAGGATGATGTCCCTTATAATGATGTGATATGTGGTCAAGGAGACCCTATTGAATTGTGATATATGGGAATGATGACCCTCTCGAATTATGATAAATGGGCACGGTGACCCCTTATAGATTGTGAAATATGTCCATGCCGAACCTGATAAAATATAATGAGTGGGCATGGAAACCCTTATGAATTTTGATATTAGTCATGATGACCCTACTATTTTGAATGGTCATGGTGACCATTATGGATATGATATATAGGCATGTAAAACATTTTGTTCGGATATCAGACATGGTGACTCTACTATTTTGATACATGCATGGAGTGCCTTATACTAGGGATAGTGTACATGGCGTCTATTATTCAAAAGATACTAGGCATGGAGTACCTTGACACATGTGAGACTCATGCGACTACTCATGGATTCTTGGGTAACACCTTAGGTTTGGAATAGAAGAAGTATTCAAATATGTGGATGTAGAAGTCATTACATATACAAAACATATATATTTATACATATGGTTACTTATTTAGAGATTATTTGGCATGTGACAAAGAAGGTAGTGTCAACCTGACGTTTTCTTGGAATGAGAGCTGACCCATTACTATTTTATTACTTATCATTATATGTGATAACTGATAAAAGTATACACAATAATTGATTATTTATAGATACCATTGGTGGTGGCCTATAGATTTCATCACACACCCTATCTGGGCCACTGATGGTACCCAGGAAGATTTTGTAGATGCATATAGGGACAAAGGAAGACACCCAATGGTTGATATGAGATATTATTATAGTATAAGAGTGTGGAAGAACAATACGGAGATATGGTCCATGATGTTATATAATATTATCATTTAAGTCATTTTGATCTTTTGATGCATGTACTGTATTTCAATAATGCTTCCATGCCTTCCTATTTAGCTAAATCTTTTTTTCCATTTTTCTAAAAAATTCCTTATGAATTAATGGTGAAATTACATTTTAAATGTATAGTAAAAAAAATTGAGCATCCACTGAATTAAAAACTAAAATTTCAAAAGTTATCATCCCCGATCATGGTTCACATGTCATCTCGAGTCACACACTTTCCTCAAGTCGCACACCCATAATTTTGAAAGCCCTATCCTCTCCCCTCCAAATTATCACAACACCGATAAAACCCACTGGCACCACCATCCCGTTGTATTTTTCCTCGTTATTATAACTGTTGTTGTCACCAATCCATTTACACTATTTTCATCATTGTCCAAACACCACACCTTTCCACCAAAGAATGTTACGACCCATTGATCCATCATTAAACATAGATCCTTATCTATATACCTAATTAAATGTTTAAAGAAACAACACAACACCATCGTGAACAACCCCAATGACCGCCATAGTGATCTAGAGCTATCATCAAATGAGAAATTTTAGTGAACATAGTAACTAGAGATAGCCACCACATGCCATGTCGATCGGTAACTCTGACTGATCTCAGAAACACCCAAAAACTCCCTTGGAATCCAACTCACCTAACCAACCTAGAAGGAAGTATGGAACCCAGAATCCAGAGAAAGGAGGATCAGATGATAAGGGGAAAATAAAGAACATAAACCTATGTGGAATGAGAGAGAGAAAAATAATGGGAGGGAAAATCTATAGGGAAGATAGAGATTGAAACCCAAAACCAGAGGAAACAAGGAATATAAAGTGGGAACCGAGATTGAAACCCTAATAATAAATTGGTATTAAAACCCTAATGTGAAACCCCAAACAGATCGAGAGAAACTGAGGGAAGAAGAAATCAAAATAAGGAAAACTATGTTCACCATACTTGCACTTCCATAGTCCCAAAACCATATGAAAAACAAGCACACCCAACCAAGAGAGGGTTGTATATATTAGGCTAGATCGACAGAGTTGGGATGGATGAGGGGAAAATGAGATAAATCCATAGAACCTCGAGAGAATGAACCTGTAAAGAGGAATCTCGAAGATGATGTTTGAGGAGTAGTCTATTTCTATGGGGATAAATCAAGACCCTAGGTTTAAGATAATGAAACCGTGATATGGAGTTTAAACCGAGAGAATGTGTATGGTGAGGATCACTTGAAGCCATATGACCCGCTAGACCAAGGAACCATTTAGTGGAACTCAATTAGGGATGTCACAAAGTGGTATCAAAGAAATTTAATTTCCTTTTTCATATCATCTAGGAATATTAGACATAAGATTAGGAATGTGTTGGAATTTGGTAATGAGATGTACATGGGAGTTGCTACCCCACTTATATGGAAAGACAAAATTACCAAGGATGAGACATGGTGTTTTGGTTTATTCATATTACTATTTATTTCATTTCCCTATTAGGTGATGCACTCATTTTTTTATTTTTTCATGATTTCATATTTTTACCCTTGGCTTGGTATGGAATGGAAATATTTCATCATGTATCATTTTAGGCACTTTATAGAATTTACTTTTCATGCATCATGAAATGCCATATTTATATTATCATGTGATTTTTTACAGTATTTATTGTTGTATTTATTGTTATGTTGGTGAAATTGGGATAAAAGTTCTTGAAGGTACTTGATAAATAACTGGTTGGAATTAAATGTATGCCCCAATTAAATTTATAAGAAATTTTGGACCTTATAAATTGGAAGCAGTTATCCATATAGTGCAAAATTTTAATGAGAATTTTTATATAAATGAGAATGAAATTTAATGATATTTAACTCTAACATGAAATGGTAACCATTAAATAGGAATTTCAATTACAATTTAAATGGTTTTAATCTATAAATTTCAATTGAAAAACTATATACCAAGTCCCTTATAACAAAACAAAGAGCTTGACCCAGACCCAACCTTAATAGTGGGATATAGGTAGAGTCTCTTGTGTTCTAGATAACTGTTCCTATCACCTCGAAATGTCTCCAAGAGTAGGTATAGGTGTTTGGTTATTACATAGGATGGATTATAATTATCCAATTCATGTATCTATGAGACTTACGATATTTAAAATATATTTGAGGAATGTTCAAGGAATTTGTAGTGCAATTCCGCCCGTATAGTATCATTTTGTGGACAAGGAGGGTCATGGGGAACATTATCTAGATGCGGCGGGACCTGAGCCACTGGAGATTCCACCTATTGTGGCACATGTGTAACCACCTATTATACCTAATGTGGGCAATGATTTCTATTTTTATGGGGGGGTTTCAAAATCATTTTCATACTATAGATGGAGCTCTATGATATACCCCTTCTATGAGAGAGATTATGTCGGAGTTTCAAAAATATCCACATACTTTTTTAGGGGAAGGTGGACCCTAGGATGAAGAGTTATGAATGGAGAAATTAATATCTATCTTTGATAATATAGAGCCACCTTCTAAGAGGGTATTCAGTCTCACAACTTATACACTTCATGGATTTTGCAAACATTGGTTGGAAATTTTGAACCAGAAATGTTAGTATCAGGAATTGATGTTGGAGGGATTTACAATCAAGATTCTATGAGTATATCTTCCTTTAGAACCTAAGATTCATTCATTATAGAGGGTTTATGATCCTTTATTATGGCTCTATGTTCTTTATAGAATGATCAGATCATTTTATGGAGCTTCAATGATTTGATTCTATCTTTGCTACTAATTAGCTGACTAAAGGGATATGATTTTGGGAAGGGATTAGGAATGATATTAATTATTTGCTAAATTTCTATCAGTTGACTTCCACGTATGATATTGTGAAATACTATCTCATCACTGAGCCGAACCTGAGGAAAGATGATGGTGTGGACAAGAGTGGTTTAGAACCTAGACATGGTAGTGGTTTGACTAATAGCCAAAATTGATGCATTGAGAATACACAAGTGAGAAGTGGTATCCAGGTGAAACCCAATAATTGTTATTTTAATTTTCACTAATATGTGATGCCTGATAGTAAGATTCCCCAGTATCCCAGAGATCCCATGGAGTACCAAGGCTATGATATGTTGGGGAATCTTTAGCATTTTTCAGGACTTTCGAATTTCTGCCAAGTGGGAGAGGATCCATATTAGCTCCTCCTTCAAGAGTGGGACCATGATCACCTTTACAAGAAGGTGGTTAGAGTAATACTACCCCTATAAGAATAGGAGAAGCCTATGGTCGAGGTATAAATGCATCAGATACACAGTGCAAGGAGAGAATTCCTTCTTAGGGTAATTAGGTTATATCACAGGGTTGGGTATCAGGCATGATTTATTTAGTGTATCCTATACTATAGGAGAAGGATATTGGTCCATCTACCATCCAATGTACTATTATAGTAACATCTAATGTTGTATATTGTTTATTTGATATGGGCTCTTCACATTCCTTTATCTCTATGGCTATTATGGAAATCCCTGGTATTGATATTGAGTAATTATGTTGTGTGGTGAGACTTTACACTACATTGTGTATACACTTAGAGAGTGTAAAACAATGCAAAGAATCCCCCCCATGAGGTAGGAAACCATCGTTTCTAATGATTCATATTCTTCCTTGAGATGACTGGATTTTGTTTCATTCCCAGGATAGACTAATTGGTCCCCTATCATTCCTTTGTGTATTTTTATCACTAGAGGGTGTCATTTACATCAATATATGGTGGTATGTATACTCACAGGGGAGAGTGCGATTTTCAGGAATGTATCAATGGACCAGATCATATTGGGCTAGGTGGAGTGAATGCCAATATTTCAAGCCATTATATATAGGATCACAGTCTACATGAGATTGATTTCCCTCATATAGTAGATCATTTTAGGGAAGTTTTCCCCGATGAATTTTATGGACTAACTCTATAGAGAGATGATGGATTTATTATCAATTTATTTATTATAGCTACATCGGTATCCATCTCTTCTTACATGATGGATATTATTGACTAACAGAAGTGGCCATTTTAGGATTTAGAATTTAAGGGTTTTATATAGTCTAGTACTTCTTCTAGGGTTTCCTTGATCATTTTTTCTAAGAAGGTGGATCTAAATCTATTTTTTTAGATTACAGAAAGTTAAAACATAATAATGTGAAGAAACCGTATCCCTTACCATGAATTTATGATCATTTTAACTTTCTACAAGGAGATAGATTGTTCTCAACGATTTACCTGAGGCTAGGATATCATTCAGATCAATTTAGGCCTTTAATTAAACCACATATGAATTTATGAAGTCAGTTCGGTTTATACGGGTATTCGGTTATGCCATTTGGTCTCATGAATGCACCTTCCGTTTCATGGACTTGATGAGTATTATTTTACATCCCTACTAGTTTTACCTTTTTGGTAGTTTCTATAGATGACATCATGGTGTATTCTCATACTCATAGAGATCTTGTCAAACATCTCATGATCATTCTAAATAAATTAAGAGATCATCAATTATATGCTAATCTTTGACAGATTCACTTATGTATTGAGATGTTTCACATATTGGGTTATATTAACTTAGTGTAAAGAGCATCGGTTAACATAGAGAAGGTGAGAGATATAGATATATGGGGGCCGACCAAGAACATCTTTGATATATAGAGTTTAATTGGGCAATCTGGTTATTATTAAAACACAAAATAGGAATTATCATGAATAGAAGAACCTATTATAAGGTTTATTTTGAAGGATGTGGAGTTTATATGGAATATTCTTATGATAGAGCCTTTCTAGATTTAAATGGGAGACTAACTTCCGCACTGATCCTAATTCTAGAAGAGATGGGAATAAATTATATAGTCTATTGTGATGCAATAGGTATCATTCTTGGAATAGTTAGAATTTAGGAAGTTTGAGTAATTACATATAGGCCATGTTAGCAGAGGCATCATGAATAGAATTACCCAATGCATGATATCATTTTCTAATTTTTCGTTCACACCTTGCGTTATTGGAGGTATTATCTATTGAGATAGTATTTTGTTCTATTTATAGACCAAAAAATGATCATGTATGTATTCACATATCATTACATGATCATTAGGTATAGAAGGTGTGATGAATACCTAAAATACATTAATATAGATCCTACTTATATACCTCAGAAAGACAATGATGTTGCTGACATTTGAGCAGGAGGGTTTTGACATAAATGGTTCAGGAGGCTAGTAGAGAGTAGAAGCTTAGGGCCATATTTTTTTGAGATAAACATTGAGGTTCAAAAACATCGTGGATATTCTATACATGAATCACTATCAGTGACCTCTTCACTAATGGTTAGAGTGAATATGTGGCAATCCTTAGATCCTTGATGACTAGTCCTACAAGAAGGTACTTCTTATGAGGTCCTGCCTCTGAATTCTTCAATTAATGGAGATAACATCCATTGTTTTCATGGGATTATCTGGGTTCTTACAGACATGATAGAGGATCTTATGAGAGAGTAACATTATTATCAATGGTTTTTTCACCTAGGTATCATCATGATGTATCATGACATGCACCATCAGTATTGGTGTCCTATGATAAAATGTCAGATAATGAGTTTTATGACTAGGTGATCCACCTATCATCATAATAAAGTAGAGAACTGATGACCTGTAGGCTTGTTACAACCAATACTAGTACTATAATAGAAATTTTATGAGGTTGCAATGGATTTTTTTGGTTGGTTTACTTAGGCCTCCCCTAGGTACCGACGTGTTTTGGGTATTCGTGGAACAACTGACTAAGGTTCCCACTTCCTTCATATCCTGGATACTTTCTCACTTGATGAGATGGGGAGAATGTATGTGTGTGAGATTATACATTTACAAGGGATACCATGTACTATCATTTCAGATAGGGAAACCCATAAAACATTAAGGTTCTAGAAGGGGTTATATAGATATATGGGTACATAGGTGCTTCTAAGAAAAACCTTTCACCCTTACAACAATGTTCAGTAATAGTAGACTATATTGGTTATGGTGTACATGCTCCAACCATGCATCCAGGATTCTAGTGGTTATTGGGAGAACCATATCCTCCTCATTTATATTCCTATGAAAATTTAAATCATGAATTAACTCAAATGGTTTCATATCAGGCCTTATATTGAAGCCCATTTCGTTCAACCCTATGCTGGTTAGAGGAAGGAGAGGTGATACAACTAGGTCCTTGTCTCAATCCTAAGACTTCAGAGTAGGAGTAGTTGATCAGAAAAGAAACAAGTATTGCTCAATCTTGATAGAAAATATATAATGATAACCATTGATGACCTCTAGAGTTTATGGTTAGGGATATTCTTTTCTTATGAGTATCACAGAGACTTGGTCAGAGAGAGATATGAAAAAAGGTAGATTTTTCTTCCTTGTGTCGGGCCTTTTGAGATAATGAATAGAGTTGGTCAAGTACCATATTGGTTTCTATTACTTTATAGATACTATTCCATGAACTATGTCTTTCACATATCATACCTCCACCACTACCGTGCCGACCCATCTCATACTTTTTATCACACGGATATTGAGTTGGATGTTGATGCTTCTTTTTAGGAGTATCCCATACGTAGAATGGATCAGAGTATAGAGTCTATCTAATGAATTTATATCCCTTTAGTACATGTTCTATGGTATTACATATTGGTACATGCTGATACATGGAAGTGGGAGGTCAACGTACATTTTTAGTGGCTAGATTTATTCTTATATGATGCTATACCACACTAGGAAGGGTAACTCATGGATGAGTTCCCTTAAGTGGGGAGTACTGTAAGAACCAAATTTTTTTTATGAGGTTAAAATATCTTTAATTTTGATTTATGTCCACGGTTTTGACATAATGTGAATGCCATGTAAGGCTATTGATGAATCATGGGTGTTCAAGGCTTGTTCGGAGCTAGGAACTCCGGCCAGTGGAAGAAACAATTGGGTTGCATGGCTAATAGAAATCGTGAATCCATGTTCACATAGTTTCTTCTAACCATGTGGGGAGTTTTAGTGAGAAGAATTCGGACACATGGTTTGGAATAACTATAATACATAGGCCATATTACCATGAATGATATCTAAAATTTTTTTCCGATAAAAAATAAAAAATTTGTGCCCAATTTCCCAAACCATGAACATAAACCATGCATGCTCTCTTTTGAAGTAGTGCATGGAAAATGGTTGGCACACAGTTTGTCCGACCATACAGCCAAAACATGTGACCCCTTATTGGTCTATTTATCCATTTTTACCTTAAGGGATTATGTGTTTTAATACCCCTCCCTCTTTTCCTTCTAAAATGTATAGATGTTCCACCTCTCCCCCATTTGAGCTCCCAAACCTCCATCACTTAGGCATTATTACTATGTCATTATCTGGAATCAGATTCAGCATCTGATCATCTCATTAGATGTGTCTTGATGCATTATCTATTCATTTATCATCTTTAATTATTTTCCCCCTCTTGATAGAGTTATTTTGGTGCAGGATCATAAGCCTTATTTTTTGGTATTTCATCTATTTTGATGATTTCATATGATTTGGAGCAAACTAAAGGTTGATACTAGATTTGTGTTACTCTACAAGAATAAGGTATGTGGTATAGTAATTATCAATCAATGTTTTGATGATTTATATTATGAATCATGTGATGCATTCCGATTTCACCATGTGTTTCCCCTAAATTGAGTCCTGCTTCACTTGGTTGGCCTAATTTACAACCTAATGCCTCTCTTATCCCCCCTTTAGTTGTTTCCTCTCCTTGAGGTTTTCCAATGGAATTTCCATTTTTAATATAAATGTGTAAATAAGAAAACCTTCTTCTATATTGTATTGGGGTGACCCTTAATTTTGACGTCTATAATAAATTTGATGGAACTGAGTTGGATAACCACATCCCTTGATTAAATGGGAAAATGGTTACAACCTTATTATAGAGAAATTCTATCAAATTATGAACTAATTATTGGATCTTGTCAAATCCTTGACTAATTACCACTACTTTGATAAATGGTCATGATGAAACCTATGTTATATGATATACATAGCTAGAGTCCCATCTATTTTTGTTATATATGGGCATGGCATCTGTTATACAATTATTATATATAGGAAAGATGTCCCTTGCACTATTATGATATGTGGGCATGGTGACCCTTTTGAATTGTGTTATATGGGAATAATAACCTTATTTAATTATATTAAATGGGTTTGGAAACCATAATGGATTGTGATATATGGTCATAATGACCCTGATAAAATATGATGAAATGCATGCAAACCATTATGAATTATGACATCAGGAAGGGAGACCCAAATATTAAGAATGGGCATGGTGACCCTTATGGATATGATATACAGTCATAGAGAACCGGATGTTGTAATATTGATCATGGTGGCCATACTTTTATTATACAAACATGGAATCCCTTATACTAGTGATACTGGTAATGGCAACCCTTATCCTTGTGATGCATGGAATAACATCCCTTAACACATGTGAGACACATGATACTAGTCATGGAAGCCTAAGATAAACCTCATTTCAAGAATAGTTACATTTACCACATATATGAATATATATGTCATTACATATACATTCCATATATATATATGTATACCTACAGTTAATTATTCAGATATTATCAAGCATATGCTGAAGTAGGTAGTGTCATCCTGGTGTCGTTTAGGAACCAGATATAACCATTTACATTTTTATTACATCTTACCAATATATCAACTCACTACTCATTGTTTATGCACTAAATTGGTATTTATATACAAGGTTGGTGGTGTACTACATTGTTCAACTCACACCTTCTCCAGGCCACTGATGGTACCCAGGTAGATTGTGTGGATGTAGGTAGGGATAAGGGAAAGTTCCCAGCAGGTGATACAAGATTTGATTATAATATGGTTGTAGGGAAGCATAAGACCACACCATTGATAATTATTCTATTAGATATAGTTTTTTCTTCTTGATCTTTTGATGCATGTACTGTATTATATTGCTGATTATGTTATTTACTGTTTACTTTTGATAGATACAAGACATTACATAAATTATTATATGATGATGGATATTGCTAATATTGGCTATTTATTACATCTTGATGATTTACATTCCACTTCTAGATAATTATTATGATTCTGCTATTAATCTAATCATTTCACCATTGTGCTACTCTGGTCATGAGGGTATAGTCTCCCCATTGAACAAACTTGGACCCCTGTTTCTAGTCGGAAGCCTCTGGCATAATAGGATGTACTGTTGAGGCTATGTAATCAACTAGATTAGTACACCTTTTTTGGAATCTATTTTGGGATATCACATGTGTGCCACTAGTTCATTAAATATTAATCCTATCATCACATTTAAACCCATGAAAATAAAACAAGTTTCATAAAAATTTTATCCATTTATCATATCATAACCTATAGAAAATAAATGGGTTTTATAAATATATCATAAATATAAACATTAGCAAAACGTAATAATAATAATAATTATGGTTCTCTTGGATCGTATCCCCATTAAATGATAAATAACCTCAACGGATTTTATCATATATGAAAATTTATTTATAAGATTACTAAAATATTTCTTCAGTAAAATTAACTTTCAATTTTGAAAATAATATTTAAATACTAATATTTACAATGCATTATGGAAAAAATTATCTTTTCAATTTTTTTGGTAACTTTTAATGAAGCTTCAAAACATTGAGTTCTGAAGATGGTTGAAAATTTTATTCATATGTTACATGTAAGAAGAAAAAATTTCTTTCACATTTGTGGTTAAAAGTAAAATAGTACCTTATTAAATAAATGATATGAATATTCCTTTTAAACCATTTTTTTAAATTCATACATGTGGAAAAATGAATTTAAATAAAAATTGTGTAACATTAAAAAAATTATTGAAAACTTTAAGGAAAAAATGGATATAGAAGAATGTTTTTTGACTGAAGAGAGAAATAAAGTCGATTTTCCTTAAGAAAAAATATTAGGCATCTTAAGTACATAAAATGATGAATATGACTGTAAAGAATACATCCTCAATAAATCTCTATAGGATATAAAAACTTATGAGTTTATTGAGTTATAGATCAAAATATTTCATCATCAAAATTTTACTATAAAAAATACCGATAAATAATGAGTTTATAACATAAAGTTGTTACCAATTTAGTAGTTTTGGAATAATATGCCTCATGAAATAAATAACTTAGTTCAATTTCATAAATCCCTATAAATTCTTAATAATTATAATATATTATGTCCATACCACATAAAAGAAACAAGTGATGAATATGCCTTGTTTCTCACTGAATTAAAAGTGAGACGAAAATCCCTTACCTTATAAGAGAATACGATCATATGAATTTGAAAATGATATATAAAAAATATAGATTAATTATAAATGTATTATATAACCATACAAATATATATCATAATATATATGATTTACTTATAATCTTTTATCAACTATTTTTTAACACTTCTTTAATAAAATCACTATTCCGGGTGATATCTACTTCGTTTTTCAAATATGTTCTGTATTGGTAGTTTTAGTACATTTTTATCATGGATAAATAATCTATAAAATATAAATAATGATAAAAATATCATATATATTCACTATATACATTTTTAGAGTCATTCAATAATAATAGGTATAGAAAAATGAATTACACCATTCATGTAGACAATACGCCATACATACACACGAACACTATTTCCATTTTTTGATTGAAGGAACAGAGAAAGGTAAATAATAAGAAAATATTGAATAATTATTATATAATATATTTCATATTTATTCCCTAAATTCATCCTCATTTCCATCCATGTAAATCAAAAATAATAAATGAATCACATCGTTACATAGATCTGGCAGTCCACACTTATGCCTGATCTATGTTAGCATTCTACAACAGTATGTAAGGTAAGAAGGAATATATTATATTATAATTTAATAATTATAATTAAGTCATAAGTATTATATATACAAATTAAACCCATCATAATACCCATCCGTAAAATATGGTGATGTGAAATTAATTGTATCACTTCGTGGAGTTGGTAAGTTGTACGTACACACGAGCTATATTTTTGAAGTCCCATTTGATAAGAAGAGGGTGAATAATGTTTTTTAATAATAATTATAAAATTTCATAATATTAAGTATAAATAAGTTATTATATTATTATTAATATAACATATTTGTATGAGGTTATAAAATTATTAAAAATAAAGTCAGCGGTTAAGGAGATTATCTCTTCTTTGAAATGACTCTATTAGATCTCCCCTTAAGGACTTTAGGTTTTTTTATTTTTGATGAAACTCACCACAATAATTTGTCTAGGTATGTGTATTATATAACATGGTAGCAGATTTTCAATCTAGAGGTCTCTATGCACATGAGCCTAAGCCCGGTTGGTGAGAACTCATAAGTGCATCCAGGCGACCCGAGATCAAATCCAGGAAGTGGCACAATTTTTAGGGGGTATAATAGCATCACTGTAGCAGGTACTATAGTGGGAACTGTGCAATAATGTTTCATGTAGTCTAGGAGGCATTGTAGCAGTCGGGAATTTTCAACCGTTTGGGCCATCAGGCAAATGATTTGGTCCCTAAGTTCTTTAAGGCCTTCGGGACACCTTAAGGCCTTCGGGCCACCTCAAGGCCTTCAGTCCACCATTAGTGTAGATGAAAACTAGGAAACCAACAAGGAAAAACCTCTATATGAGGATGAGCAAAGAGCTTTCACCACAACAAAAGCTACATAGATTGCAAGAATGAGAGGATATGACGGCTAAAATTGGGACAAGCCTGTGCATGCATGGGATAATCTAGACGAACAGGCATGCGAAGGTGGAGAGATTATTTCACGATGATGATGTTGGGAGGAACAGTTCCAAGTAGTTAGTCTGGGTTGTATGTAATGCTTGAAGTCTACGAGCAATGAATTCCTCTAACGCCTATAGGGCCATGTAATACTTATGCCTACAGGCATTGTAAGGGTTCCACCTCACCCCTTGAAAGGTGGATTATCAAAAAAAAATAAAAAAATAAATGCCTTAGGGCCATTGGATGGAATCTAGAGGGCTTATATGTTGTGAAGAAGAGAAAGGAGGGGTTCCATTTTATAATAGGGGGTGGGTCAGTCTTGGAATTTCTTAACATATTAAATTAATATATATTAATTTTGATATCCAAATTGATAATATTAAAATAAAATATTATTATAAGTTTTAAAAATCTCATAAAATAAAATTGTGACATGTTTTGATCACACTTTTTACCATTATGGTTTTGTTTTAACTCGTTGTTAACCTTTTTTACAATTACCATAATATTAAATTTTTCTACCCCTTAAGGGTTAATAACGTTAATAAAAACTGATAAAAGTGACATAAATGAACCAATTATGATGTTTGCGAACACATACCATTAATTTTTACGAATATAAGTTTTTTATGAATTTTATATAATTTAATAAAATATTATTTCTTATAAAACATCATTAAGGTGATTTTTAAGACTATTTATTTTTTTTACTATAAATACAACCAGGAAAATGTGTAATTAGAAAATAATGATTATAGAACACACTATTATGTTTTATAGATCTATAAAATTAGTGGTTCAAGTTTATTAATTCAAATTATATCAATTTTAGTATATATTTAAATCATTTATTTTATTTTTATTTTAATTGAATATAAACGTGATTAGAATTGCACAAGAATTTTAGGAAATTATATTATTTCTAAAAATTTTAAATAAATTTTAATCATGAAAATAATTTCACTAATATTAAATTAGATACTTATATTCATTCATAACATTATTTTGTACTTATGTGGCCACATAATAGATATTTAAAACTAAAAGAGTTCATTTTGTAATTCTCTTTTAATTTAAATACTATATAGGCCATTTTCCGGGACATGTGTCCATTATACAACTAAATTTTAAAAATATGTTTATAATTGTTGAATTAAAATAATCCAATAGTAATTATTTTTAATAAATATAGCCTTATGACTTATTTTTAAACAATATTATCCTGATTTACCATTTATTGAGATGACATATTTTACTATGGTAACTATTCTTATTGACAAAAAATTAAAGATGTATATTTTCAAAATTTTAAACTCCAAAATCCAAACACTGAATTTTTTATATAAAATTAAATACCTATAAGTTACAATAATTAATTTTAAAATAAGTGCACACAATAAGATGAAAACCTATTTTTTTTGAAAGAACACATCATTAAGCATAAAATCAAATTTTATTTTTTATCCCATTACTAAGAAAATATTAGATTAATTTTAATTTGTTTTATTAAATAATATATAAATTTAATGAAAATTATTAATCTATAGTTATCAATTTTATTTATTAATATTAAAGCATATTGCGTGCAAAAAAACTATTCTCCTGGAAATTTCCTTTTTACTTATAAAAATGTTTTGTATTATAAATTAAAAAATTAAATTTGATTCAACAGGAATTAATTTTGTTCTTAATAATATAATAAAATTCTAATTTTAATCAATTTTACAGCAAAATGGAAAATTTTTATTTCTTGAAACAAGAAAACATTTATTAATAGAAATCAGTATTTCCATGATTTATGGTAAAATTATTATTTTTTCAAAAAATTCTAAAAACATTTAACCTATGATAATTTTTACATTATTATTTAAAAAATTTATTTAGATTTATGAAATATTATTTTGGTATTTTTCCAAAATTAAATATAATATTTTCTCACAAAAATAATAAAAAACATTTGGAAGGAATTCTATTTTTAAGCATAATATGACATAGATAAAAATTCAAATGTTTATTTTAAAAGAATTCTTAAATAAATTTATATTTAGTATGATATTTTTATATATCTAATATTTTAGTAAATCATATACATATACTCCAATTTAGTGTCTAGGTTACAATGGTCACATTATAATATTTTAATAATATATCCTAGTTAGTTTAAAGTCAGTCTTTCTTTTATTGATAGATATAGAAGAAATTAAATCTATATATAAACTATTAAATTAAATCTCTTGGTGATATAGATAATAATTTAGTGGAATAGTTTTCATTGGTAGGATACCAATAAATTGGTTTGAAAAATCATTCTTCAGGGTTTATTAAGATCATCTGAATATTCAAAAGTATATCCCTCAAGAGTGTCTCTACATGTGTACATTATTAATCCAACTCATAATGCATTAGGGTGATGTATGATTGTAGGGTCTTGAAAATTCTGCAAGGAGGAAATCCAATTACCCCAAAACCTGGAAAAGGACTGAACCAGTCCGTGCGCCGGCTCCCATCAACAGCACGTGGCCAGTCCGACAGACCGCCCTCCCGCAATTCCGCAGACTAGCGTCCTCCGTGAAGTAGAGGTGGAGCACCTCCGTGGGCGCACATCAGGAAGACCGCTGGGCACCAAACCGGTTCACCGCCGCGAACCATGACAACCTGCCCATGCCGCCACGAACATCATCATTTTCGGAATAGAGGCGGATTGGTGTGCCGCTGCGAAGCAACCCCACCGCGACTCATCAAATATCCTAGTTGACCGAGTCATCTGTGGGTGGGAATTTCTTCATGGGATTACACAAAGGCCGTGTGCTTATCCTCCTCGAGACTCTATAAATATTCATCGAGGGGCACCAGAAAAAGAACAGAGAAAAGATGGGTGAAAACCTGTGGGGAGATGCTGGAGAAATCGCTCCGCAGCTATCTGTGGACCGTATATCGTCCGCAGATGAACTCTTCCGCGTAGAGGAGAAACCAGTCCGTGAACCACTTGTGGACAATTCCTCCGTGGCCAGCCCTTAGTGGGCATCTCCTTCATGGATGACAATCTCCTTCGCGGATGTCCATCTCTTCCGTGGACCAGTGTCGTTCGCGAAATGGAGGCGGAACACCTCCATGGCTGCGAAGTAGGACAAGCTCCAGCCCCTTTGCAGACACCCTTTGTGGACGACCACCTCATCCGTGGACAACCTCCTTCGCAGACAGCCTCCTATGCAGAAATCATCCTTCGCGGACAGCATCCTTTGCGGACTTCCATCTCCCTCGCGGATAGCTCCTCCATGAAAACCCATCACGGAGAACTAAACCGCGAACCACATGCGGCTAGTCCCTCGCGGCCAGTCCTTCGCGGACCGCTCCTCCGCGGCCGGTCCCTCGTGGCCGGCACCTCACGGCCAGCTCCTTCGTAGCCATACCCATCCGGAAACCCCCATGCACCTGCTGGTCCATACCGCGGGGACTGCGCCCCCGCACCCCAGCTCGGGCTCAGTGTCGGGCTGCGGTCCAGGCCCTCCGGGATGGTCCCTTCGCTGCCGTCACTGACCCCCATGAAAAATGGAGAGTCGCGCCGTGAACTTTTCGGGCCGGGTCAACAATATTTTCTATTTCACCCTTATGCCACTCCAACATCCGTCCTATAAATTCCATGAGTCTAGATACTCGTCATGAGACTCCAACAACCCCATTGCCTAGCTCCTTTTTATAGGTTCATCTATAAAGGGCCACCCTTGCGTAAGTCCCTCACCAACCATTCCTAGGTCTCTCCTACCAAGTCATCCTGACCACATGACGGTAAACTGTATGGCCCCCGCCTTATCCATATGACGTTAAACTATACGGAAACAGTCCTCTCTCCATGAATATAAACTGCAGCAGTCCCCATCATTCAATAATTTGATGCCTCTTGCTCCATGAAAGAGATTCCTTATGCTATGTTTACAGTGGAATAATTTCAAGAGTGCTAGAATCCATTCAAACATTCCATCACTCCACCACATGCTTTGCATGTCCTTCATTCAGATCCTCATCCTCTTTCATGTCTGAAGGGACCCCCTAACGGCCTGGCCTCATGCCGCCTCGGCTCACCTACCATCCTAGGCCAACACCCCAAGATACTTTGGACAACACTTCTATATGGATGTTGTGTTTCGAACATGGTCAATAGTTATCCTCCATCTTCATGCCACCTTCATTGTGTTCCGAATGTTGAGCATGTGATTCACACTTTTCATCTCCCTTTGTTTGGACTGATTCCAACACCCTTGGCGTTATCCCTCTTGTGCAATTGCGTATAGTTGTTGACCCCCATTATATTCCTCAACCCATCAAGGGGTTAGGATGCCCTCATGACCAGACATGAGAATGAAACTCCGGGCGTTCGTCTCGGAGTAAGCCCCGACCTTATGGGCCTCCTCAGAGTTTAAGCCCCAATCCATCACCCTGGGCCGCCTTCATGCGTAAGCCCCACTCCACTTTTCACGGACTCACCTTTCACGACATGATCCTCTGGTCCCTGCTGCCTCTTGTTTCTCACACTGAGCATGACTCACGTGGGCTTAGAGTAAGCAGTTACCATGACATACTCCTATGAGCCTCCTTAGAGTGTAAGCCACAATCCATCATTATGGGATTCCCTAGAGCGTAAGCCCCAAGCCGAGGAAAACTACGGGGACTTTGATCCATGATAAGGCATGGTACGTAGGAATCCTCCACAAGGTTCAAGACCACCACTCGGTCATTTCTTCACGTCGAGTTCCACCCTCGTCGAACATGACATTAAACTGTATGCCCCCATCCAGCATGACGTTAAACTATTTATGCGAACTACATGGACTTTGATCCCTGCCTCCTAGATAGGGTATGTAGGAAGCCTCCCTGAGGTTTAAGTCCAACAACCGGTCGATCCGATCATCCCCGCATCGGTTCACCACGCCACTCCTAGTGCTGCCTCAATCGATTTCCAACCCTTCGGGGTCATTAATCCAATGAGGGATGGTAAACCTCGGGCATAAATGATTCCGAACCCCTGCGTCCAATTGACCGTTGCCCACCAGGGTTGAATCCATGGATGCTATGTTTAGGAATAAACCAAAGATTCGCGAACATATGAATACGTCTTAAATATATAAGAGAGTCCCAGAACAGGTAATAATTCCCCCCCCTAAAAAGGGTGTGTTGAGCCCGAATTCCCATCCTCTTGACCAATGTGAGTTTTTAAGAGTCGCTGGTCAGACCATCCGGCGAATGCCTGACTTTGGAAAGCAGGTCCATCATTCATTGGATACGGAGCCGTTGGGTGTTTCGTGGCTGAAAACCAAGAACGAGACAATGATTCAATTATCAACCAACCTTTTTATGATGAAAACCCCTGGGTGCATCTATTCCACAACCACATCCACATTCCATTATCCCGACAGGGATGTATTTTTATGACATGACACACACTTTTAATTTACCAAGATATATTATGATTTTAACTAATGAAATTAATGAGTTTGAAAAAGGTTTTGTAACATGGGTATAAAAAAATATGATATAGGGATAACAACATTGAATTGAAAATCCCCTAAATTTTATTATCAATTGGGAAAATTATTCTATATAAATTTTTGAAGCACAAAAAATAGGTGGTGAATATAAAATGAGTCTCAAATAATGAAAATTAAGATGAAAAAACCCAACTTATGGATTAGATAACAATTAAATACAAAACCATTGGAAGGGTGGTCATAAAATTGATAATTAGATTACATGGATAATTTAATTTCATGATAGAAAATATCAAATCATAAGTATATACACCTCATAATGGGAATGAGGTGCATAAAAAAAACTTATCTTAATGAGAGAAATTTGAGGAGGAAAACCCTTTCCACCGGGCTTTATCTCCTCAAACATTTTTTAACATCTTTTATCATAATAATATCTATATTAATAACTTAATTAATAATTTTATTCATATTTATTTAACTTTATTATTTTTATAAATTATCATTCTCTATATGAATTATGACTATTTTTCACATTAGGAGTTTATAGTTGTGATCGTTTATACAAGTTTCATACAGGTGGTGTCGATATTAACTATTTAAGAAAATTTCATTAATCATAGGAAATTAAATATATTTTTATATTTGATAAATAATTATTTATGATGTTTCAAATAATTTTCTTAAGGCTTTTAGTCCTTATTCTTGAATACAAAATTGATTATTAGCTAGTTTTGGTGATTCTTTATGACCAGTGTGTATAATTAGTTAATGAATTAAATATTGATATAATGTAATCAGAACCAAAAAAATAAGTATTTAAAAATTTATATTTTTTTATACTAGTAATTATTTTTCAATAGTCCATTACGATATAAATTCACAGTAATGTTCAGGTAGGTGGTTAAACAGACCCAAACATGAGCAGACCTTGATTTAATATATTATTATGTGGTGGCTTTTTTTTGTAATAAAATTATACCAGAATAATAATGATCTTATTTAATTTATATTGGTGTTATATACCACAATTTTATCGAAAAATTAGATTAATTTATGTATATAGAAATATTACATAATTTTAATAAATGTTTTCCCACTTAATAGGTTTATTTCAAAAGATTAAATTAACTATGAATGTTTATTGGTCATATCATTAATAAGTTATTAAATTTTCCATTATAGAACCTTTATGATATCATAAAAACAATATTAAACCTTTCAACCCACACTTATATCTATCATTGTACGTCAATTAAGGAAAATGAAATATGGTTCATCATTTAGGTGGTAGTCTACGCAACACACAAATGAGGATTTCCATTTTTTTCATAAGGGAAAGGGATAAGGTGGTCAATGTTTATTTATGAAATATAAAAACATACTGTTTTGAATAAATACTGAAATAATTATATAATATTGGAAAAAATAAATTTTAAATTTAATGATAAAAGTAAAAAAACATCAGTGAAGAGATATAACGTAAATTGAGAAATTTGGGTTTATCTTGAAGGAATCCTTGTAAAGGAAGGGATTGGGCTAATATCATGTGGACTGAAGCTTTGGAGGGTAAAATTAGATGATATGGGAGGATAATTAGGTTTCATTTAGGAGGTAAGTAAATATAATAGTGGTACTGATGGTGTGTCAAGAGGCACATTTTTTGGGAAAAACGGTTCATTAACGTGGAAACTAATGTTAGATAAGGGTTAAGAATGGAATCACATTGTTGATTGGTGGGTTTGGTAAGTTAGATGAATTAGGTTATTAAATGTTTGGTGAGAGATTTTGGTATGAATTTCATACCTAACAAGACTTTATAGAATGTTTATATGGCCATCTAATTATTAAAAATTGAAGACACCTAATTAATCCATTTTACTATCATTAATCTTGATTAAAAATGAACCATGGTAAGTATTTTATTAATAAAAATATAATATGAATGTTATTATAAAATTTTAATATGATGAATCCAAATTTGATTTCCATTTTACCTAGTTTAATTTTTAAATTTGAGAAAATTAACATGTAAATTAAAATATAAGTTATAGGAGAAATTTTTTTATAGAAAAATAATATATTTATATATTATGTTTTTAGTTATTATTTATTATAAATTATAAATTTAATTATTTATGGTAAATTTTTTATATATTTAAATATCATATTGGAGTCATATTTTAAATTGGATTAATCGATATTTTTAGGTAAAAATTATATAAGTCTTATGAAATTTTTTCTTTGAAAATAACCATTTTACTTTTACTATGGTATTTAATATTTATCCTATTTGTTTAGTTTTAGATGAGTAAAAATAATATGTTAATACATCTATAATTTTTACCTACTGAATATATATATTTATATTTCATTTTATAAAATAAAATTAAACTGTGTGGGAAGATTAATTTTAACATTCACGTACATAAAACCCATTCGTTAGAAAAATCCCACAAATTCATCAAATGAAAATTTCATTATGATGAATTAAAAAATAATATTTATTTTTTAAAAATAAAATTCAAAAATTCAAAAATTAAACTATTAAATATACTTACGAATAAATGTTCTTTAGAATGTGTGTTTTGTGATAGTTTAGGATATGATGTTTACATGTTACAGTAGATTCTTTGGTATTTTAATCATGAAACTTAAATAAATTTTCCCTTCAAATTAAATTATATATAATATATTTAGAAAGTTATTAAATTATTTCCTCATTTTTTAGGCTACCATTTTTCCACTTCTACTTTTTGAGTTCTCCAAAGGGAATTAACCAATTGAGTTGTCAGATTCTAGAATACATTATATTTGGTGTAAAAAATCATAAAAACTCTTCATTATATGTCATGTTATGATCCATATCTATTACATAAAATTTTAACATATACATTAGATCAATATTTTATTCCCCCAGTAATAAAACATTGAAGGCATTGTGTAATATGTTAAGGTTGGGTGGTATAACCAATTAGTAAGCTATAAATCCAATTCATTATAGTATTTCAAAAGTAACAATATAACTAGGGATTAACTTACCCATTTTAAAAAATCATATGACCCCATTTTATTTGGAAAACTTCCAGAAAACATAATCCCCCACTTGGAATTCAATTTCATTAATTCATTTATCATAACAATTCGTTTTTCTACTTTGAGATGCTTTTATGTGATGATAAATAGTTCATACCTGAATAGTTTTCTCCAATAAAAGATCATATAAAATTAACATTTTTAGAACATATCTTCCATATAAGATAGATTATAACATATATTCCCTTACAATGTTTCATATTATGTCATTTGGATTATTGAGTTAAAGATAACATTGTATGTTAATTCCACTAAAGGTAGATATTGGTCGCACATACCTTGGAAATCATGAGAACATGACATAATCATATATTTCAATGTCTTGATAATCCTCCCATATTTCCCACTATTATGAGGATTATAGATAGTGGTTAGATGTATATCATTGTCGATATCACCTTGAAGAATATTCAAAAAAAATTATGTGTACCGAGGGTAACGATTATATAGAATTGACAGACATACCCCAAGAATCCTTATTATTTCATTGATATAGTTACCAACAAGGAACACATGGGGGTAGATATTTTCTTATCACTATGAAATGAGAAGATTTAGTAAGACAATTATAGAGGATGAAAAAATGCTCAAGGGATGAAAAAGGTTTCAAAACGACAAAGTGAAGTCATATTCGGAGCCGGGGACCCAGTCCGAGGGGGGAGGAGGTGAGCGAAAAAAATTCATAGGTGCATCAAAAAAAATATACCCCACACGAATTACTCCAGGATTCACGAGAGTTCTTCAGTGTGGTCATGTAATTATTTCTTGCCCTCGCCCCGCGTGACTGACATATCATGCCACTGACATCAGTGCGAAATTATTTCACGCCAACCTATTTTACATGCCCCCGAATGCCTATAAATAAAAGGAGAACCCTTCGACTTCCAAGCAGAAGAATCTGAACAAGATCTCATGCGCGAAATTCACCTTTCGTGTGCACAAATATGGCTTTCAGGTGCAGTTCTTTTTGAGCCAAGTTGACCCAAGATCCACCTTCACGTGAGATCCCCCTAGTTTAGACTAAATCCCAATCCCTTTAGGATCTGCCCCTATATACAATCCCACCCACTTGCGCACAGGCTAGCCAATTTCATGCAATCCCCTTCAATTGCGCCCACCCTAGTGATTGTGCGCAGTCTCTCCCAATTGCGGGCAATTAATACTCCTTGAACGCAATCCTTTCTAGTTTCACGCAAAGCCTCATCTCCATTTATGTGAAAATCCTCACTCTTAGCGTTCCAACCCTGTGTTTTTCTCACAGGGAAACTTATTTCACGTGAAAACGTCAAATGTCGCGCACAACTCTTCGGGACCCCTCACCTCGGTGAATCCCGTCTACCTCTTCACTCACATTCCCCATACTCCTCAGGCGTACCTTTGCGCATGTGTCTGATTCCCTTTACAAGTGACTCTCACGACTCGGGCATCCACATCAAACACCAATTGCCCGTATGACCTTCTAGGCTCGTACAAAGTAAATTCAAATTCCCTTGGATGATTCCTCCCATTGCGTTGCTTTGCATCATGGTTCTTCGTATAGGAACGCTAATGGATATTACTTCTTTGCATAGCCACACTAACGTGGACCCCCCAATGTTTCGCTCCATAACACCCACTATATGGAATTTCTTATACCATCTCTTCACCAATGAGAAGAGGGTACCAGTTATGTAAATCTTAGGGGTGCAGAGTGAACCCACCTCGTCTGAGCTGTAGGACGTTAAACTTCCAAGAACCCTTGTCCTCAGTACATAATGTTAAATTGTGACCTTGACCCGTACCTCACACGTATGGTCCCCCCGACTTGGAAATTCTCCATGCCCACTTGTCTCCACTGGGATGGGATCACCCCTCATAGGGGATTATATCCTTCTAATTAGAGTGGCGTTTCACTGAGGGGCAAGGGAATCCACCTTGGTGTATGCCCCTATATTTTTTTGTAGGAGGCAGAATCCCTGCTCCTCCTTTCTTCTTTAGTCCACGGGGCCAGCAAAGGGCGTGATGGGGATTGGTGCTGCTCCTTTATTTGGTCTCAAATCCCTATCCTGCTGCACTTTGTCACCCTCAGGCCTCCACCCTGGAGTAAGTCCCAACCCCTTCGGGCTACTAACCTCACATAAGCCCATGTTTCCTTTTTGGTCTGCTCCACGCATAATCCCCACTCCATTTCCCATGGACGCACCTTTCACGACGTGATCGTCAGGTCTTTGCTATCTTTTGATTCTCACACCGAGCATGACTCACGTGTTCTTAGAGTGAGCACCGACCATGACATCCACCTTGGGCTGCCTCAGAGTCTAATCTCCACACCATCTCGAACTAGGAGGACGTTGATCCATGTCAAGGCATGGTACGTAGGAAGCCTCCATGAGGTTCATGCCCACCAACCCGGTCATTCCGACCATCATCACATTGGTTCACCAACACCTTGGTCCTCCTTAGAGTGTAATCCCCACACACCCCTGAACTATGAGGACTTTGATCCATGTCCAGGAATGGTACATATGAATCCTCCACGTGGTTCAAGCCCCCCACCCGGTCATTCAGAACATCATCACATCGTTTCACCAACACCTTGGGCCGTCTTAGAGTGTAAGCCACACACCAACTTGAACGATGATGAATTTGATCCATGTCAAGGCATGGTACGTAGGAAGCCTCCAAAAGGTCGTTCCGACCATCATTACGTCTGTTCACCAACACCTTGGCCCACCTCAGAGTGTAATCCCCTCACCCACCCAATCTATAAGGACTTTGATCCATATCAAGGCATGGTACATAGGAAGCCTCCACAAGGTTCAAGCCCACCACCCAATCATTCTGACCATCATCACGTCTTTTCATCAACACCTTGGGTCGCCTCAAAGTGTAATCCCCAAACCATCCCGAACTATGAGGACTTTGATCAATGTCAAGGCATGGTATGTAGGAAGCCTCCACGAGGTGTAATCCCACAACCTGATCGTTTCGACCATCATCACGTCAGTTCACCAACACCTAGGACCGCCTCAGAGTGTAAGCCCCACACCATCCTGAACAACATGGAATTTGATCCATGTCAAGGCGTGGAACATAGGAATCCTCCATGAGGTTCAAGCCCACCACCCGGTCATTACAACCACCTTCACATCAGGTTCTACCCCGTCCCGCATGACGATAAACTGTATCCTCCATCTTTAAGTATGAGGAATTTGATCCATATCAATGCATGGTACGTAGGATGCCTCCTCGAGGTTCAATCCCAACAACCATTGGCCCCGACCGTCTCTGTGTCGGTGTTTCAAGAACCATCCCGAACTACGAGGACTTTGATCCATGTCAAGGAATGGTACTTAGGAAGCCTCCCCGAGGTTCAAGCCCACCATCCATTTGGACCCCAGGTCCACCTTCACATAAGTTGAATGACCCCATGGGAAACCTTAGAGCATAAGCCCTAAATGCCACCTGAACTATGAGGACTTTGATTCCCTTCCATGAGGATATGTAGGAAGCCTCTCAAAGGTTTGATCCCATCACTCATGCCTCATATTGATCTCTCCCTCGAGCCTATGTGTCTCGAGAATGTCATGCCCCAACCCGGAGGTTCCACTTCTTCTGGGTCCCATCCATGTGTCCATTCTCATGGGTCTCCTCCTCAGGTGTCCCATCGTATCACTGAACTACATAGACTTTTATCGCCTTCCACGGGGATATGTAGGAAGCCTCTCGAGGCTCAATCCCAAATTCACCGTCGCCCTTGCGATGGACCTATTCCCCCCCTCACTTCATCACCCATCTTGATCCACACCCGGGCCGCCACATCACTGTGGGTTCATTCCACCCCACTTTCTATTCCATCAGACAACATTCGGGAAGCCATCCACATTATGGCCCCAGTATCGGTGCTCCCTCCAGTGGGTTCCTCCATTTGATCCAATGTAATTAGTGTTCCGATCAGTCTGATCCATCTCCGCTGGACGTTAAACTTACGGCATACTGTATGTTAAACATGGGAAGATGAGGAAAAACTCAGATACCTTCTCATGGAATACGATTCCCCACGTTTGATGTGGGATTCGTCGGGTTTCCGCACCCTCGGGAAGCCCTATAATAAGGGAAAGAAGACAGACACGCCAATCCCCCAACATCCAAACACGCCAGTGGTTCCCAATGTGACTACTCCTCTAACTGAAGTTTGCTACCCCAACTGGAGTAGACGTCCCTGAATAAGGATCAGACACCCTTGAATAAGGAGCCGATGTCGTCCGCCTTTGGAAAGCGGGGAATGCAGGGAAACAGCTGTGTGTCCTCCACAGACGGATGCACATACCCCAGTGAAAGTGTCATAAATAGAAATGGTGAACCTGACGTGAAGGTATTAACCTCAATATGGATACTAGTAGAATTCGAGGCATCAATGGATTAGCATGTCATCAGACCCTGTCATCCGGTTCCAGGTCCCACCAAGCAAATAGCGGGCCTGACATGAAACTCACTAGAAGTTGGGGCAGTCAGGACGTTGAGCATCCCGTCCTATGACGTTGTCATCATGGATCCCTCTTACAGACCAAGGATGACAGAACGATGCTGGGGAACTGGTTGTCGATTTCTTTTCCTATCATTATTAATGAGTTTATCTCCCTGCTTTCAGAAACAAATTTGTTGCATCTGGAACTCGATCGCCGCCTGCCCACCGGCACAGGGGCAGTGGAAATATCAACACAACCACCCTGCGTGGTTCCACCTCTTCCATGATGGCCTCAACTTCCACGACTGCTGGGTTCCCACGCCCCCTCTCCCCATCGGAAATTATCCAATGAAGGGTAATTAATGACCTTATATACAAGTATGAGGAGGAGGGGTTCATCTCCACAAGGGATATGACCCGCCTGGATCTAAGGAAGATTGCGCCTTGATGTCTCCACCGCCCCTGAGGTCTGTGCAGGGAGCCGCTACTCCCCATACATACATTCAATCATTTTGGGAGATTTTCCCTGGAAATACTCAACAACTCCCTGCCCTATGCTGATGAGGTAGGGGATATCCGGGATGGCCCGATCGGAGTCCCGCTCCAAGGGCTCCCGGAGAGGGATCCCACTAGGCTGTGTTTGCACAGCTGCCCAGTTCCCCAAGACGAGGAGCAGTTGAGCCACGCGCCTGCACCATCAACTCCGGTTCATCTGACCCAGCGCCAGCGTCAGACGCAAATGGAAGAGGACTCCCACCATTGGGCATCAACGTCAACGACTACTGTGGCCCGAGCCACCGCTGATTCATATCCCCAACTCCCTGCATATGTTGAGCATGAGCAGTTATATGAACGACCTGGATCAAGGTGCCAACCACCCCATGGGCAGGCTTGGTTGAATCTCTCGGTCACCGGCACAGGCAATGGACACTATGGGCCTATCCGCAGCGATGCCTCCCAGTGCAAAGGCCCACTCCGTACCACCACTATCGAAGGTGCGGGTCCTCCCTACTTCCAACCCCAGCTTGGAGTTCTGCCCCGTGCCACCTTCAACCTAAGCAAGGGTCTTCCCCATGACAATAACACTCCATATGGGGGTCTCTATTGCGCTCACTACACTGGGTACAAGGTCACTCCCCCTGCCACAGACCACATGTATATAGACATTGCATATCCGATCTCTCGACAACATGGAGGTCCTCCCCATGTCCTCGTACTAGTTGGTGAAGGTCCTCATCGACCCAGAAATCAGAGCGGTGGAGGCCAACTTCACTTCACTAACGTCCAGCATAGAGGTCCTACCCATGCTTCTACCACTTCTACCTATGATTTTGTCAGCTCTAGAGGAGGTCCTGCTCGCTCCAGCGCTTTCCATAGAGGTCCTCCCCACGTCCCTTTCAACATTCTCCCTGGTGCTCCTCGCACCACGGCCCACCCGGGAAGGAGCTCTCTCCGCCCCGACACTAGTATGGTCGAGGGAACTCCTCGTGCCGGAAGTTGGCCTTGCCTCATGGAGCCACCTAGTGGAAGGAGAGTTGGTGGTTGTTGCCACAAGAGGAATTATGAGGAGGTCCAGATAGGAATAAGACCAGTCCGCTTCTCAGACTCCGAGGCAGAGTACGACCCAGCACTGGAGTCCTCCCCTCAGTCCTCCAAGTAAAATTCTAGGGTAGGAATGAGGCACATCAGCCTCATACTCCCAGAGTGCGAGGTCCATAGGATCCCTGTCTCCATTCGATGGAATATTTAGGAGGACGATAACCTGGAAAGTCCCCAGGGACCGACCACATAGTCGCCACTGTCATCTCTAGAAGCACCCCTATCTCGGTTAGAGACTACATAGATCTATTTTGGGGTCACTGGCAGAAGAGTCACATCATAGCCCACCCTCAGTAGATGTTGATGTTGAGTTAGAATATTTGGTCGCCAGACCATCCTATTGTGATATAGCAGCTAGTTCGCTACAATCCTCAGAGGAAAGCCCAAGATTCGGCGTCCAGTCAGCCAGCTCTCCGTATTCTCCGCCAACCAGCCCACTGTTCCAGCGGTCTGCCCCAGTACCACTACTAGTTCCTCCACCACCCTCAGTTAACGAGTGGGGAAATCAAGGGCCCGATCATATATCTAAGTAGAGGATCTTCTGGACTATCCTCGCAATAGACCACTTCCATGAGAAGTTTAGGCCAGTCGCAAGACCAAATTTTTGTGCGCCGGAATCTCTCACCCCTATGGAAGTTGAGTGTCTAGGTGGAACCCTATGGGAGATGCACTTCCACCTTTGGAATCAGTGAGTGACATATCTAAAGAGCCAAGTGCAATTTTAAGACATCGACAAACAATGCTGTCTGGTTGACCTGGCCACACTCCCCGTGGTCTAGCACCCTAAGTCACCTGGTCACCACAGGGCCCTCCAACAGCAATGCATTCAGAGTTTCCAAGTACTCCATAAGGTCATTAAGGAGGTTTCCCCCCACGTGAAAGTCTATGTATGGGGGCAGTACACTTCCATCCTCTTTAGTTCTATTCACAGGCAACCCATATTGCTAGGCGACATCGAGGAAATTCCCCTGAGAAGAGTTGCGGTCAACAAGACTGATCTGTTGAGATGGGAAAATGAGCTGGAAGTTCTTGATGGGAACTTCCTACCTTAGTACATGCCACCAGTATTGGACCTGTCAGGAAGAGTTACTCACCATCATAGAACTCTTCTGGGTCTCCCTCCGCTAAATGACGTACTAGTTATAAGCCGGAATCTTGGTAAGGTCAAAGAGAACCTTGGTGTATCCAAACACTCCAAACCATCCGCCTCAGTGCAGAAGACGAAGGAAGATCCTGATAAGGCTGTGCTAGAAACTTTTTGATGACCTCCTAGATGAACGTGCTACGGAACGACGTCCAGATTATGGTGACCCTCAGCCAGTATAGCAGGGACAGATGTAGATTCTCCCTGGAGAATTGCCCCCAGGTAACCCTGAACATATTGTCCATGCAGAAAGGGTAGAGGCCGACACTTATGGCAAGAGGGCACGATTTGAATCTCCAAATACATGTGGATAACACATAAACCCTTAGGACACGTCCATGGTCCTCCTGGCTGCCCCACTAGCCACTCCGCAAGCCACTGGTCTTGATTATTGCATTAAAGAACCCACCAAAGCGCTGGTGGTTAGGAACCCCCGTCAAGATAGGGACCCCCACCCAGATGATCCAATGGCGGCACTCATCGCCCGCCTAGAGGCTTTGGAGACACGATAGGTGGCCGTCCCACCTGATGTCAAGCCATATCCGGCATGGGTGGATGATATGCCAGCACCCCCGGAATTCGAAAACCCTAACTTCTACCCCTTTAATGGGATGGGGGACCCTCCACAGCATCTATCCCACTTTTCTTCAAGGTGTGGACCCATGTTGGGAACCTCGGCGTAGCAAGAAGCCACCAAGATCTAATGTTTTGTACAGACATTGGAAGGGCCTGCATTCTTCTAGTATATCAAACTCCTCGTCAGGTCAATAGTGGGATGGGAGGATCTTCAAAGACAGTTTCTGTTTCAGTTCAGTTCCACCACGTGAAAGATGAGCATCACTTACCTCTTCAAGTGAAAACAGAGGCCTGATGAGCGTGTCGCAGACTTCATCGCCCGGTGGAAGGGGTCACCTACTCCCTCTACATGTCGTTGAATCAATAATAGTTACTGACGATGTGTGTGGGAAATGTTAAGACAGAGCTGGTCCCCTCCCTGATCACTCAGAACTATCCGGAGGGTTCTGAGACTTCTCAAATAAGTCCCAGCACCTCGAAGAAGCCTTACAACAAGCTGCCCAAGCACGCCCGTTGCCTCCTATAATTCCCGCGAGGTGCACTTCTAGAGCCGAGCCCGCTATCGTGGCCTAGATAGAGGCCCCGAGACAGCTAGAGTTACTACCAGTGGAGCCAGCTCTGCAGCCCCGCATAGGTCCGCCATCACGGGCACAAACTCTATCCCATCAGCGACCTCCTCAAAATCGTCAGGTGCCTCCGCGTAACGAGCTGCCACCACCTAGACAAGATAATCATGCTTCGCCTCCTCAACAGGCTCCTCCAGCCCCTCTTCAAGGCTAGTCTCTTAGAGCCCCCTTTTTGGACAAAAGAAATTGGACCTACTTGTTCAATGAGGCTTAGGTCCTTGGTTACTTTCATAGTGCCTCAGAGCAGGGAATTGTACGACGACCTGAGTGCAGAAAGCCAGAAGAGGAAAATCTCACTGATTTCCCCAACTACTGCCCTTATCACTGGATCCTGGGGAACACCCTCATGCAATGCTATGAGTTCAAGGAATGTCTCTAAGACCAGATTGAAAACAACATTGTCAGATTGGGCCCGGCCCCGGCATAAGTGGCAGATGTCTTTGTAAGGTCCGAAAATAGTAGTGGCAACAAAGGTGAGTGGTAGAAGGTTTCTGACCATTGGTATTAGAAGTATAAAGACTTGATGGTCTGTAAAGCAATTTACCATGCCCATGCCAATATCCGTGCACACCTGAATCAGCCGGAGCCTTCAAAAGCTGTATCCACCACTTCTGCATCATCGTCTCAGCCGACCTCTTCTCAAAAGAGAAAGCATTGACGACGCAAGAAAAATCAACGTTCCACGCCAATGCCACCGTCATCCCACACTCTTGACAACTTTATGACCCCAGATATGGGGATCCATCCTAGAATCTTCCCAGTGGTGGATGATTTTTCATGTGATTGTCAGGGGTACGCTTCGATTAACACCGTTGAGTTGGTAAACCTCTATATGACTCCCAACGATGGGGAGTGCCAGGCGAACCTCCACAACATCCCTAGCCGACGATAATGTCGGCAAAGTTGCAACTATGTGAGTCATTGGGGTACGTCAGTTGGAACCTCCATCCAGTCCATGCATGCCATTGAGATCGGACAGCAGGCCCAACATAGAACTCAGTGTGCGCAACCTCTTCATCCAGTGTCGACAGGCCCGCCTCCACCACCATTTGTGCTGCTAGATCAGGCAGAACCACTTTGTTCGTGCCGCGACCTGCTTCGCCCCGCAACAGGACGATATCAGTCATCTGGTCCTCATAAAACAACTATGCTTCGGGCTTCAACTACTGAACATTGGGATATACCCAGTACCCATCAGCCGTCAGTCCGGCCGGCAGGGCCCTCCATGCCTTTTATAACAGAGCACCCCCTGCAAGTAGAAGCTCGTTCCTGGCATGAATGTATGATGTTCTCAAGCACCTAACTGGTATCCCAACGAGGCTTTCCATTCGTGAAGACCTTCGACTATCACCAGATATGCGCGTAGCACTATCCAAGGATTTAAAAAGCCCCCTCCAGTTTGAGATAGAGGTAGCAGCGGCAGAGGATTTCCATGATAAAGTGTTTGAGAACGCTGAATGTCAGGCCATCATTTCATTCTTGGTAGAAGATGAAGGCTACCCCATATATGGGAATATCCACCCATTGTACATCACATTCCAATTTAACGGCATGGAGGTTCACCATTGTTTCATTGACACCGGCTCTGGGATCAACCTTATCCTGATGCAAACATTGTGGAAGCTGGGGTTATCCGAAGATGACCTGAATCCCTCTGATTTAAGAATCCAGGGATACGACAGGACATAGAAGACCCCAGTTGGCAAGATCTATTTGAAGACCTAGTTCGGTGGCCTAGTTTCTAGTAGCGAGTTTATGTTTGTCTCCCAGGACACCGTGTATAATGCATTGATGGGCAGGCCAGAGCTCCACTTGCATGCTGCGACCCCTTCATTGTATCACCAATTCATCCTGTACTCCCTTAATGGTTGAGTGGGCGTACTTCAGGGTGACACATATATTTTCTCCTCTTGTTAAGCCCGCTATTTGGACACTGGCTATTACAAGAGCAAGGATAAACAAGTCCAGACATGTGAAGTTGAGCCTGTCACCGCTATGACAGACCCTTGTGTAGGCCTGAATGATGCCTACATCTTCCCAATCCATCAGTTTGAGGCCACGACCCCTGATATGGGACAAGTTTTTGTTGTTTCCGGTACAAGGGGGAACCATTCTTCCAAATCCAGGTGGCTTCGGAAGATCACTTTGTATTCTTATACGAATCGGGCCTTAGTGATCCCAGAGCCTCCCACTCCCATCAGGTATCGGGGAATCCGACTCATGGCAATGACAGTACGTCATACTTTTCTATTTCGCAGGGCTGGAATTAGCTGGCTTCGGCCGACGCGCCACTATTGCTTTGATATTATCAAGCGTGGCCCCTTAGGCCAGATACAAGATGGGATCAGGTCGACAGCCTTCATTGCTATGTTCTCGGAAGCACTGGAGTTCCCAGATGCAATAACCACTACAACACAAGCTGGTACTAGCCTCCCATCAGGGTCGGGTGGCTCAAAAGAAACTTCCCCTATAGAAGATCACTCCATATGTGGAGAAGAGGATATAGAGGACACCCCAAACTTTGAAGAATGCGTCTCCACCACGGTCGATGAGTTGGTACAGGTAAATCTCGAAAGCGAGGCAGACTCGAGACCCAAATTGATCAGTGCCGACGTGCCCCCCATGGAGCAGCAGCGGTACATAGACTTCCTTAAACAAAACTGTGGTGTGTTTTCTAGGAGTTTTGATGAGTTTCCAGGACCAGATCCTCAGGTATCCGTCCACCACCTCAGTCTTCCGGAAAATCATCATGGGTTCAAAAAAACCTCCCAGAAAGATGCATTCATTTCACGGTGCCATGGTTGGGTCTGAATTTGACAAACTCATCAGGCCCAACTTTGTTAAGGAATTCCAGTAACCCAAATGGCTGGCAAAAATTGTACCAATCAGGAAGAAGAACGGACAGATCAGAGTCTATATCGACTTTTGAAATCTCAACCACCATTGTCTGAAGGTTGAGTTTCCCCTTCCCGTGATGGAGTTCTTGATTGATGCCACAATAAGGTTCCAAGCTCTTTCCTTCATGGAAGGTTAATCCAGGTATAATAAGATCTGAATGACCCCCAAGGACGATGATTCCACAGATTTCAGGGTACCCCAAGGCACATTTTGTTACCAGGTTATGACCTTCGGCCTAAAGAATGTAGGTGACACCTATCAGTGGGCCATGCATCACATATTCAAGCTAATCCTCAGAACATTGGTGGAGTGCTATGTGGATGATCTGGTGGTTAAATCTCGCCAGCACCGGAACCATCTCAAGGATCTAGAGAAAGTGTTCAGCTTTCTCCCATCCTACCACCTAAAGATGAACCCATTGAAGAGTGCTTTCGGGGTCAACACTGGCATGTTCCTTGGCTTTGTTGTTAGGTACCGGGCATTGAGATCGACTCTGATAAGATCGAGGCCATCAACTAGATGACTCCCTTGAGTAATATTTGGGAGCATCGAGGTTTCCAAGGCCACTTGGCCTACATACGCTGATTCATTTCAAATTTGGCTAGTATGTGTAATCCCTTCTCTCTGCTCCTGATGAAGGGCACCAATTATGAGTGGGACAAGGAGTGTCAGAATGAATTTGAGGAAATCAAGCAGTATCTGCTCCAGCCTCCAGTCTTGATGCCACTCGTCTCCAGGAAGCCACTGGTTCTCTATGTCATTGCCTTGGAATGGTCCCTCGGTTCCCTTCTTGCCCAGAAGAAGAATGATGGGCTAGATAAAAGCCTCTACTACTTCAGCCGCATGCTCCTAGATACGAAGACCAGAGACTCCCCCATCGAGAAGAGCTGCCTTGCGCTCGTGTTTTCCATACAGAAATTGAGACATTACCTGCAGTACCATGAGTTTCAGCTGGTGTCCCGAGTAGACCCGTTGAAGTACATCCTATGTCGTCCCATGTTGAATGGCCGACTAGTGCGGTGGGTGGTAATCCTCCAACAGTTTGACAACATGTTAGTGCCTCAGAAGGCTATCAAGGGACAGGCGTTGGCCGATTTCCGTGCTACCCATCCAACCCCCACGGACCAGTCCTTGGACCTAGATTTTCCTGATGAGGAAATCCTTTTAGTCGATCAAGTTGTCCCGTGTTGGAAAATGCGCTTTGATGGTGCCTCCTGGAGCCCTACCGATAGGAGTCTCAATGATCCTCGACTCAACAGAGTAGGCCTGGGTATCGTTTTTATTACCCAGGCACAAGCCATTCTACCATATTCATTCCTTTTGTTAGAAGGATGCACCAAAAATGAGAAGGAATATCAACCCCTCATCACTGGCCTCGAGCTGGCCCTCGTGATCGATTTTCCCCATTTTCATGTGAAAGGGGACTATGATCTAGTCATTAAACATATCAAAAATGACTATGTTGTTAGGATGTCAGAGCTCATACGATTGTTAGAATGCACTCTCCAGCTAATGGCCTAGTTCCCTTCTTGGCCGGAGGTTACCCATGTCCCTCGGTAACAAAACGGTAGAGCGGATGCTTTGGAAAGCTTAGCGGCATCACTTGAAGATCCCGAACATGATTATCGGATTATCCATGTAGCACATCAGAGATTCATAGCTTCTATCACCACGGATGGTGATGATGACCAACAGGTAATCCATCTTACCGTCGGCGCCTCTACTTTAGGACCCTCGGGGCATCCAGATGCAGTGATCGAAATGATTTATAATTGGAGGACACCCTAGGTTGAATACCTCCAACACAGTAATCTCCAATCAGATTGGACTGAGCACGAGGGAATCTGACACCGCACACTAGAGTTTACCCTCCAGAGTGGTCCCATCCTTGAGCCAATCCTCTATTAGCACTGGTTTGATGGTGTTGTCCTCTGTTGCATTCAGGGGGTTAAGATTCCACAGGTCCTGAAAGAGGTTCACGCCGGTTCCAGCGGTGCCCATCAGGCTGGACCAAAACTGTCTCACCAGATCTGGAGATTAGGGTATTTTTGGCCCTCCACGATCCACGACTGCATCATGTTTTCCAAGAGGTTCCTCACGTGCCATGTTCATGGTAACTTTGTGCATCATCCACCAGAGCCTATCCACACTACCAAGTACTCTTGGGACTTTGCAGTCTCGGGATAAGATGTCGTTGGACCATACCCACCAGCAACAGCTCGCCAATTCCGGTTCATCCTGACCACCAAGAACTTCTTTTCCAAGTGTGTAGAGGCCATTCCGCTCAAGGAAGTCAAGTCCCATTCTATTGTTGATATTGGGAGTTCCAATATCATCCATCAGTTTGGAGTTCCTCACACTGTCATTAGTGATAACAACACCAACTTCTGAGTAGTCTAGTTGAAAAAGTTTTATTCCAAGTAAAACATCCACTCTAACCATACCTACCTCTATCACGCGCAAGTGAATGGGTAGATTGAGGCATTCAATAAAGCCCTCCCTAACATCCTGTAGAAAATGGTTGGTCAGAACAAGAAAAGTTGTCCAGAAAAGCTCCCCAACGCCCTCTAGGATTATTGGATGATGACTCGTAATTCTACCCAGGTGACCCCATATTCCCCGGTGTATGGAATTGAGGCCGTCCTGCCAATTGAGATTCAGTTTCTCTCCTTACGCACAACGTTCTATGACCAGAAAGCACCAGATAGAATGGATAAAATCCATTTAGCTGAATTGGAAGCACTTGACGTGAATTGGCTTCGTGCCCTACACAATCTAGAAAGATATCAAAGAAGGATGACTCGAGCATTCAATAAGAATGTTCACCTCCATTATTTCCTACAAGGTGAATTGGTGCTGGCTCTGAAAACAAAAATGATACCTGGTAGGAAACCACCAATGTTTGAGCCCAAATGGGAAGGACATTTCATTGTTCATAAGGTTTACCCCAATTGTGCGTACTCACTGGTGACCATGGATGGTGAGCATATAACTCCTCCCACAAATTCCAAGTTCCTCAAGAAATACTTATCCTGACCCTAATGGTCCTACATGACCTTAAACTGGATGGTCCCACATGACCCTAAACTACACACCAGTCCAGCATGAGTTTAAACTGTACAGTCCAACATGACTTTAAACTATACCATCCCACATGACGTTAAACCACACATTCAAGAACTACATATGGCTTGATTCCCATTCTCATGGGATATTTAGGACAACCCGAACATTTAGATTTTGGGTTTATCCCCTTCTATTAGAAATCTCCCAGTCACCTAGGCCCCTTGGCCTGTTCCTTTCCATGAGAGGGATATATAGGTGTGGTATAGGGTTATTCCCTCCTTCGCGTTGGGTTTGGGACAACCGTTCCATGCCCTGCCTTTCTCCTGAGAGTTCCCCATATCTTCGTTCTATACTCATCTATGTGAATTGGCCACTCTCAATTTAAGCCCCTCGACCCTTTACAGTGGTTCGCCGATGTGTGCAAGAGTTCTCTTGTCCAGGACCTGGAGTGTCAGATTCAACTTGGGCAAGTTTCCATTAACTTGTCAGGCTTCTTATTCCTTTCATTTGGGCTCCCATTATCTTTCACACCCGAAGGGACCCCCAATACGGCATGGATTCTAGGCCTAAGGGAACTCCTACCATTAAGACCCAGCATCACTAAGGGTTTCAGACCAAAAATTGATACAATTACCATGTTACGAATATAGTCAGCGGTTGATGCTCATTTGTTTGTACCCATTTCTGGATAACGCGACATGGATGTTGTTTTGTGAACATGGTCAGCAGTAATCCTCCATCACCACACTAGCCCCTTCAGGCCTTGAATGTTGGTTACATGATTCATCTTATGTTCCACCCCATTATGCACGGGTAAAATTTCGACACTCCTGGAACTATCCCTCAGTGCACCTATGCGCATCACGGGGAGAAAGCTGCAATACGAAGTTCTTCGGGGCTCCCACAGTTCATTCTCAAAGACCATAAACTATGTTATTCTCTAGGAACTATGTGTGTCTTCATTCTCATTCTCATGGGATACATAGGATCACCCAGACATCACGTTTCTGAGTCCATCTCAACTGGGAGCTAGCTTCTCCTTCCCCTTATCCACTGACCCTTACTGGCCTCTAGGTCCGAGGCTCCTTCCCCGAGTTGTGCATGGTGATTATGTGGACCTCATCCTCATTCATGTTGGGTATAATTTATAGCATCATGAACATTACTTCATGTCCAAGCCATATGACTTTAAACTATGCTGTCTAGTCCTATCAAATTACCCTAACCTGTGATAATATCATCCCAACCGCACGATGAAAAACGACACTGCATTGTGATGACCTCATCATAGGGGATATCACTTTGGGTATTGGTCCTCCACCATACCATTTGTAAATTCCTATATACGGATTAATTCTTTTGGAGATGATGGGAATTCCTACCCTAGGCCTGTCGCTTCAAAAAAAATCCATTCACCTTAAAGGACAAACAAGATACATCAAATACCGCTTCTTTTGGTGCGAGGGCCACACTTGCATGACCCTTTCATCCCTGGCACTGGTACCTTACCGTGACACCTCTTAGAACTACGTATGGCTTGATTCTCAATCTCATGAGAAATGTAGGAACGCCTGGGCACTTCCCCACAGGCACAACCTAACTTTCATGTTCAGTCCATTGACCTAAACACTTCCCCAAGGAACACAAGATAATGTGGACCTCGTCCTCATTCACGTCGGGTTTCATAATCACTTTACCATGTGTCCCCTGCATTCCTTACTGATCCCCAGTCTGAGCTTAAAGACTATAAACAAAGACCCCTTCTAGAACTACATATGGCTTTATTTCCATCCTTATGGGATATGTAGGAATGCCCAGACATTTCTTCTCGGGTCCAGCCCCGGGAATCACAAATCCCATCCTTTCTCACTATCGGTACCTTGGCCTGACCCCTTGGGGAGTTGTTTAACTGTAGGATTTTCCCTGAACAAGTTCAGGATGCCCCATAATGACATTGGGATGTGACTACTGCCTCACTAGAGAGGTCCTATCTAAAGTAGGAATGATCCACGATCAGACTAATGTGCCCTCCTTATATGCTTGGACCACGATGGTGTAATTTCAAGAGTGGTGGATTCTGTTCGAACAAACCACCACCTCACCTACCACACTTTTTCTTCCCTTTATTTAGACCCTCATTTTCTTTCACGTCTGAAGTGACCCCCTAACAGTATGGATTCTCGACTTATGGTCCTCCTGCTATCCTGGGCAATGTTCCAGAAGACTGATGGATGATATTTTGAGTCTGGTCCTGTGTTTCGAACATGGTCAGTGGTTGACCCTCATTTTTCCCCATTTTAGGCTAACGCAATAGTGATGCTTTGTTTCAAACATGGTCAATAGTTATCTTTTATTTCCATGCCCCTACCATAGTGTTCCAAATTTGGGCTAATGTGATTCACATTTTTCATCTCCCTTTGTTCAGACAGATTCTAATGCCCCCGACATTAACCCACTCATGCGCTAGAGCACATTGAGAAGACGATGCATCTATTGGCCTAAGGTTATCTTCCTTTGATCAGGCCTCCCTATTCTCCTTGGATGCCCAGATTTGAATCTAAAATTCCCAAAGCTTGTTCAACGCTCCCATGATCAAACAAAGTGATAGTAGGAATGTCCCGTGTTTCTCACATCGGGTATGACCCACATGAGCTTAGGAATGATTTTCTATTTATTTCAGGATTATGGATGAGCACGTTAAATAAAGGGGACATGTAAATAAATTTTTCCATACATACAATTCAAAATAAGAATAATTAAGGCGAAATAAGTTTATAGGTTCAGCCAAAACAGGGCCCTTAAGGGTCGGATTCTTGGATGGATCATTCCAATGATGCTACCTTTTGGCTGGTGGCATCTAGGACTGCTTCCCACCCCCCTGAGGACCCTCTCTTCATTAGCAGCCATGAAGCGCAGTTCACTAAACCTAGCCCATGCCTGCGCTTGTTAAGTTTGAAGTTCAGTCATCTGGTGACTCACTTCCACTAGTTGCTCTTGGGCATCTGCTAGCTGGGCCCTCAACTACTCCACGGGCTCAGAATAGTTTACAATGAATATCTCCTTTTCTTTCTCCAATTCTTCAAGACATCAAACTTCTTGCACCGCCTTCAGAAATTCTCGGGTACTACCCAAATCCTCCATAAACTGAGCGACGTCGAAGCGCCGACTGCTCTCATGCATCTTGTCGTCCATGTAGTCACGAACTAACGAGAGAAGGTGTTGAGCATCTGCCCCTCCAGCGCATAGGAAATGCAGCCATGTATGGAGTGATCCCATCCACTTCATCCATTCCATCTGAGGCTAACTTAGAAAAGGCCTGATGCAATTCCACCCTTTACGTCGCATCATCCGGCTCTCCTTGGCAGATTCTGAGTCCAAATCATCAATATCATCGGGATGGACGGGCTGATAGACAAGAAAAACAGCCAACAAGCTAGCAGGAGGGTCTTCCTCAGATATTCCTCCCAGGGGGTTAGGCTCTTCAGTGTCTAAGCGACCTTCCCCTCTCACATCGACCCTGGTGGCTCCTTTGTCAACTTTCGGCCCTGCATCAATAACAACACCACTGATGTCCACCGCTATCTGCTCACCAAGTGCCGGGGCTGACTTGTTTTGGTATTCATGTCCTGGATAGGGTGGTACGTTTTCCAATGACTCACTCATGGATGGTCCGGGCTCAGCTGCCCGACGAGCCTCCAATGTTGTGATCACTGTACAAATAAGGAGCACCCTAATCAATTGAATTCTCCGATGGTAGGTACCACTATCGAAGAAGTGAACATACATGAACCCATGGCGTCATCCTCCAGTGTTCTGGCCACTACAAGAGGTATCATAGTGGGGGATCCCTCAACACTCATCAGTTCAATAATGGGCGTCGGTGCCCCACCGTGTTCCATTGACGCTTCATCCCCTCCTTTGACTAGAGAATATTTATTAGCAACAATATAATCCTGAGTAAGATAATGAGGGTGGATTGAGGATTGAAAATTAAATACGGTAAAAGGAGGAGGATAGATAAGGGTTGAAGAATACCACAATTAGCTCAGTTACATCTATATCAGAGCTGACAATCTCACCACTCTCCTAGAGACTCCCTTGGTGGGACGCCCCTTGAGACCCTTCACCTTCGGGATCCTCTTCTCCTTCACCTTCTTCTTCTTCCTTTTCCTCTTCTATCTTGTCGCCCTCGGGCTCATCATTGTTGTCATCATCCTCCGACGACATCCTTTCTGGATCATGCTCTTGACTAAGCATCACTTTCACCATGAAATATGGTTCCTCACACCGACCCCGTTGGTGTGTGTACATGTCCATGGATATCAGATATGCATGACGACGATGGAAGTTCACTCTTTCGACAATCCGAACAAGCCCAAATTCTGGCAGCTAGATCCCATCAAGCACTATCTTCTACCAGAGGGCTTCGATACTCACCAACTGCCATAGGGTTACCCAGGCCGACCATAGAATCAGGAAGATTGCATCATGAGATGGATAAATAAGATATATTATTTGATTCCCAAGAAGTTATCCAGTAGCTCTGTGGGACCATCCTTTTATAGGCGACGAGGGTGTGGCCATGCCAAGCGACACCCCTGCTGCTAAAGTCCCGGCCTGTCTGGGCCCCATTGTCTGACGTGCTTCTGGACTTCCCCCTATAATGACACTCTACCTGCTCTCTCGCTGCTCGGGTTCCACACTGGCAACCTTGAGTTGCCGAACTCGCTTCCTCAAAATCCCCTTTGGGTATGCTATGGGCCAATGTTCGACATACTCGGTTGAGAGGCCAGCATCAAATCTGGTGGGAGGAAAGGTGATGAAATCACCGGAGCCAAAGGTCGTGAACATCAGCCAAATTTGGTGAAGAAAGCAGGGATACCTTTCTTCCCAGACATCTGTGTATTCTATTTTCGGCATCCACTGGAGAAACCCAAACTGCCTGGAGAACCTAGACGACACGTAAGGCTCAAAGAAGATCTTCCCATCAATCCGGGCCATAAGCACCCTACCTCTGATGCTCTAGATGTACTCCCTATGATCTAGTGAGCCTTTCCCATTGTCTATCATCTGGACTGTCGGGGTAGGAAATGGCCTGAAAGAGAAGTTGGAATGATTACCGATTCTGATCCTTAATCCCTCCTCATTGAGTGTCAGTGGCATGACCCCAACAGTGTTTAGTAGGGAAGGTCGTAGACCATTACCTGATGGACGGATGGCGGTCAGAAAGGTATATCCATCGTAGTGAGCCACAACATAGCCATAGAATATCTATAAGGGGCCACAGATTCTCTTAGGTTACCCCCTCTCGAGATGCAACCTAAAATGTCATACAGAAGAGCCAGCAAGGGGACCCCCAGATTGAATCTTTTGTTATCATCCATGATGCCAGCCATCACCAGGGTCGCTAGATGGACTCCCATCCTTGGGTCCCTCACCAGTAAGAGCCACCCACTTAGGAATGTGGCAAAGAATTAGACGCACCGAACATTCCGGTCCTAACTCTCATTTATGTTGTAGCCCCATGACTGATAGTTCCCCGCCTCCAGGATCCTCCAGTATGATCTGCTCTTACTTCCTTGTGCCACAGTTGGGAACCATCTCCCTCACCCTAGCATCTTTACTTCTATATCCCTATTCAGGAATAGGCTAAACCAGTCCTTATATGTGATGTCCTTCTGGAAATTCTTAACCCCCAGCCTCTCCTTGGCCAGCTCCAGTAAGTGCCATGTCAGCATGGGGGTTCTTGATCCATCTCCCCAGGTGCTCATCAGTGGGAGGAATTCATCATATTGGGGGACCTCCAAAGGGATACCCCCGATTTAGTGAATTTACCAAAGACTAATACCAAATTTTCGTTGATGAAGATGGAAGGTATTGGTATCGGGGGACAACCGAGTGAATAATTCTGGCCCGGGCTCATGCGGGTTGTAGAAGTGAAATTGTGATGTCCACACCACCTCGAACAAGCCAATATGCCATAGCTTGGCCCCAAATTAGTCACATGTATGGTGAAACCAGTATGCCCAGGCCCATTCACTAGTGATGTTGCCTCCAGACCATAGGTCCCAGTCCTACAGCCAGCCTTAAGCCTCGTTAGTGACGCTATGACAGAAGGTGCTTGCATAGAGGGCTGGGGAACTCTCCGCAACTGGATCACTCCATGAAATGGTCCTAGTCCTGGGATTCAAGACATAAACATCCATATTCCTAGTTTCTCTAGAAGGATAGATGTTATTGGTGATGTTGTATCGGGGTAGGTCATCCTCACGGGTAACCCATGACCGCGATGTATCAACTTCGAAACCAGGTAAAGGGACCTCTTCCAAAATACAGAAGTCCCATAGTGGCATATTGTTGGAAAGGGCGTACTCCTTTTGGGTGGGGGTTAGCATATTGAAAAGGGTATGGTTATTAGAGACAATCCTTTGGGCGCCATAAACATTAGGGTTGGTGACCATTTCATCCCTTGGAGCAGTGGCTTCTCCCTCATCAGCATGATTTGCGGCCATCTTATTTCGACAAGTTCTTGAGTAGCTGGCAAAAAACAAGAGAGGTTGGTATGAAATATCGGTGACTGTAGAAAAAAATATCGGGTTTTCACATAAAACAACGCCTGATCTTGGTGGGATTAAGGGTAACAAGTGCAGTTTTTTTGTGCTGGTTCACAGAAATTTTCACGCACAAGAGCTCGGAGCTTGTCGCACGAGAAAATTCATACGGAGCATGGGATGTGTGATTGATTATTATAAGCAAAGCCTGGTTTACGCATGCATGCAAAAAGCAGATTTTGCGCCCTCTTGGGTTTTGCGTGCTTCTCCAGGTTTTTAGCGAGTATGGACCCCATGGAGTTCTTCATTTCGGCATTTCCCTCAAAATTTGACCATTGCGGCCCCTCACCGATCCAATTCTGAGGGGGGGGGGGCATTTATAGACACCAAAAAAATGCTTAAGGGATGACGAAGGCTTCAAAATGACAAAGAAAAGTCATTTTCGGATCTCAGGACCCAGTCTTGGGGGCCCGGAGGAGGCGCACGAAAAATATTCATAGGTGCGCGAAAAAATATGCCCCGTGTGGAAAGCTCTGGGATTCGCGTGAGTTCTTCAGCGTGGGTGCAAAATTATTTTGTGCCCCCACCCCGCATGGTTTATATTTCGCGCCGCCGACATCGGTGAAGAATTATTTCATGTCGACCTGTTTTCTGCGCCCCCTAATTCCTTTTAATAGAAGGCAGACCCTTCGATTTCCGGGCTGATGAATTTGAACCGGCTCTCATGTGCGAAATTCTTCTTTTGTGCATGAAAAGATGGATTTTAGGTACAGTTACTTTCGCACCAAGTTGCACTGGGGTCTGCCATCATGCGAGATCCCCCTAGTTTGGACTGAATCTCAATTCCTTCAGGGTCCGACCACTATGCGCAATCCCTTCCAATTTCACACAGGCCAACCAATTGCGCAAAATACCCTTCAATTACGCGCATCCCAGTCATTGCGCGCAGTATCTCCCAATTGTGCGCAATTTTTACTCCTTGCGCGCAATCCTTTCTAGTTGGGAGCAATGCCTCAGCTCCATTTATGCACACATCCTCACTAATAGCGTGCCAACCCGGTGTTTTTCACACAGAGGTACTTATTTCACACCCAAACCTCAAAGGTTGCACGAAACTCTCCGAGACCCCTCACCCTAGTGCTTCCTATCTCCCTCTTCACTTGCATTCCCCATAATCCTCGGGCGTACCTTTGCGCGTGTGTTCGATTCCCTTCTTATGGATTCCATTTGCGAGTGTCTCTCACGACCCGGGCATCCACATCATACACCACTTTCCTGTACGACCTTCTAGGCTCATACAAAGTAACTTCAAAGTCCTTTGGGAGATTCTTCCTATTTTGTGGCTTCACCTCATGCTTCTTCGCATAGGCATGTTAACGGCTATTGATTCTTCACATATCCATGCTAATGTGGTCCCCCCAAAGGTTCAATCCATAACACCTCTCCTGTATGGCATTGCCTGTCCTCTCTCTTCACCAAGGTGCAGAGGGTACCAGTTATGTACGTCCTCGGGTTACAGAGTGAACCAACCTCGTCCGAGATGTAGGACGTTAAATTTCCAAGCACCCTCATCCTTTGCAAAAGACGTTAAACTGTGACCTCACCTCGTGCCTAACACACGAGGTCCCCCTACCTTGGACATTCTTCATGCCCACTAGTCTCCATGGGGATGGGATCACCACTCACAGGGGATGATATCCTCTTTATTGGAGTGGCGTTTGTCCGTGTGGAAAGGGAATCCACCTTGCTGTAATCCCCTATCTTTTCTTGCAAGAGGCAGCATCCCTGCCCCTCCTTTCTTCTTCGGTCCCCAGGGCCAGAAAAGGGCGTGATGGTGAACTGTGCTCCTCCTTTGTTCGGTCCAAAATCCCTCTCCCGCCACGCTATGTCACCCTAGAGCCTCCATCCTGGAGTATGTACCAACCCATTCGGGCTTCTAACCACGCATAATCCCCTGTTTTCTCTTTGGGCTGCTCCACACATAAGCCCCACTCCATTTCTCACAAATTCACCTTTCACGACGTGATCATCATGTCTTTGCTATCTCTTGTTTCTCACACAAAGCATGACTCACGTGAGTTTAGAGTGAGCACCGACTATGACATCCACCTTGGTCCGCCTCAGTGTGTAAGCCCCACACCATCTCGAACTACGAGGACATTGATCCATGTCAAGGCATTGTACGTAGGAAGCCTCCACGAGGTTCAAGCCCACCACCCGACCATTCCGACCATCATCACATCAATTCACTAACACCTGGGGCTGCCTCAGACTGTAATACCCACACCCTACTGAACTACGAGGACTTAGATCCATGTCAAGGTATGGCACATAGGAAACCTCCATGAGGTTCAAGCCCACCACCCGGTCATTTCGACCATCATCACGTTGGTTCACCAACACCTTGGTCCACCTTAGAGTGTAAGCCCCACATCATCCCAAACTACGAGGACTTTGATCCATGTCAATGCATGGTACGTAGGAAGCCTCCCCGAGGTTCAAGCCCACCACTCGGTCATTCCGACCATCATCACATCGGTTCACCAACACCGTGGGCCGCCTCAGAGTATAACCCCCACACCATCTCAAACTACGAGGACTTTGATCCATGTCAAGGCATGGTACGTAGGAATCTTCCACCAAGTTCAAGCCCACCACCCGTTCGTTCCGACCATCATCACATCGGTTCACCAATACGTTGGGACACCTTAGAGTGTAAGCCCCATAACACCCCGAACTACGAGGACATTGATCCATGTCAAGGAATGGTATGTAGGAAGCCTCCACGAGGCTCAAGCCCACCACCCGGTCATTCCGACCATCATCACATCGGTTCACCAACACCTTGGGCCGCCTCAGAGTGTAATCCCCAAACCATAACAAACTACGAGGACTTTGATCCATGTCAAGGCATGGTATGTAGGAAGCCTCCACGAGGTTCAAGCCCACCACCCGATCATTTAGACCACCTTCACGTCAGGTTATCCCCCACCCCGCATGACAATAAACTGTATCCACCATCCCAAACTATGAAGACTTTGATCCATGTTAAGGCATGGTACGTAGGAAGCCTCCCTGAGGTTCAAGCTCAACAACCATTGGCCCCGATCATCTCCATCTCGGTTTGTCAAGTCCCATCCTAAACTATGAGTACTTTGATCCATGTCAAGTCATGGTATGTAGGAAGCCTCCCCGAGGTTCAAGTCCACTATGCATCAGGACCCCATGTCTAGCTTCACATCAGTTTACCGACCCCATGGGCCACCTCAGAGCATAATCCCCAAATGCCACCTGAACTATGAGGACTTTAATTCTCTGCCATGGGGATACGTAAGAAGCCTCCCTGAGGTTTGAGCCCATCACTCATGTCTCATCCTGATCTCTCCCTCGAGCCTATGCATCTCAGGATGGTCATGCCCCAACCCGGAGGTTACTCTTCTACTAGGTCCAATCCATGCATCCATTCTCGCGGGTCGCCTCCTCAGGTGTCCCATCGTCTCACTGAACTACGTAGACCTTGATTCCATGCCACATGGATTCGTAGAAAGCCTCCTCAAGGTTCATGCCCAACTTCAGCGTCACCCTTGATATGGACCTATTTTATCCCCCTTCACTTCATCACCCATCCGGATCCTCACCCAGGCCGCCACATACCGGTGGGATCATGACACCCCACTCCCCATTCCATCAGACAATATTCAGGAAGCCACCCACATGATGTCCCTAGTATCAGTGTTCCCTCTAGGGGTTTCCTCCATCTGATTCACTCTAATTAGTGTTCTGATCAATCCAATCCATCTCTGTTGGACATTAAACTTACGTCATACCCTATGTTAAACATGGGAAGCTGAGGGAAACCTCAGATACATGCTCATGGCATATGATTACCTTCATTCGATATGGCATTCCTCGGGTTTCCACGCCCTCGAGAAGCCCTTTAATATGGGAAAGAATAAAAAACACCAATCCTCCAGTTTCAAGACATGCCAGTGATGCCCAACGTGACTACTCCCCTAACCGAAGGTTGCTGCCCCGACCGAACCCCTTGGAATGTCCTGGCAGAAGCAGTGTAATAAAAAGGTGCCAATAAAGATATGACAGCAGGATGATTTTCACAAACAATGTCTTAAGTCTTTGAGGGAGGCCCAGACTAGGTGAAGAGCTCTAAGTAGGAATCCACGGAAGGAAGAACCAACATCCCATCATCCTATTTCGATTAAGGGTCAGACATCCCTGAATAAAGAACGGATGCTGCTCGCCTTTGGAAAGTGGGAATGCGGGGCAGCAGTTGCACGTCCTCCACAGACGGATGCGCGCACCCCGGCGAAAGCATCAAGTACCATAACCAACAATGATCCACATGGAATCATTTATCCTTTATTGTTTTGGAGTTAAATGAAAAAGTCCATTTTAACATTGTCTAATTTTCATATAGTTATAGGAAGAGGTCCCATAACTCCATTAGGATTTTCTATTTCAGCCTTTACTTACTGGAATACTATTCTTATGGATATATATACTTTAATTTCATTATTCATACCATCCCACCAAAATTTTTCTCTTAAATCCCTATATATTTTTGTGTTACTAAGGAAATTTGAGCCATGTGATTCCTCAAGAATTTCCCTTTTCAACTCTAGTTAGGAGGGAAAAAATAAACTCTTCCCTAAACATCAACACTCTATTTTATATATAATTTATGTTAATTTCCCATTAATTAATAATTTAATCTTCCTTTATAAGTTTTCATAATACTTATGGAGACTTCCTTATCCTTTCTAGTAAGAATGGTTTAATAATTTTTCGGAAAAGGAATGATGGATCTGATTTCCTATAAATTAGCACATCATTTTCCACATGACAATTTGTATATAAGATCATTGTTAATCCTAATAATTCATAGAAATTCATGGCCCGTTCTAATGAATCCATAAGCCACATAGATTTCCTTCCCACAGAGACAATGATCAAGCAATCCTAGCCCATGAGTAGTTACAACCATCTTCTTTACTTCATGGTGATCTCCTTTTGAGAGAAGTTAAAATTAAAACTCTTTTGATTTGTATATATATCAAATTTTTACCATAGAGGAAGTTTCTAAATATTTTCAATGAAAATATTACAGCTACCATTTCTGTTTCATGTTTTGGATTGTTCTATTGATCGACTTTAAATTATGATGATGCATATGAAATCAACATATCATTCTATATAAGGACTCAACCAATTCCATTATTTGTTGTGTCCCTATATATTACAAATCGTTCCCTACTCTAGAGTATAGTTAATACTAGTGAATTAATCAGAATCATATTTAGTACTTAAAAATATTCCACACATTCCATTTAGCATGTGAATTTAAAAACATTATATTTTAAGTCGGTTAGTTGGTTAAAAACAGTGAAAAATTCTGAACAAACCTCCAATAGTTACCTATTATGCTGATGAAACATCAAATCTCAATTATTTTCATTAGTTTAGGCCATTAATTAACTAACATTGTATTTTAAGGGTTGAAAAATATCCCATACTTGGAGATTATATGTACATGAAGTGAAATATCATTGGGAAATATTTTACACTTACAATACATCCGATATAATTCCTTTTTTGAGGGTCTCTAGAATTATTCTCAGATGACTCTCTTGATCTTCATATCTCATAGAGTATATAAATAAATTATCAATGAATACAAAAAAAAGTTATTGTGATACTAATTGAACACTAAATTCATCAGATCTCTAAATACATAAGGTGAATTAATCAATCTAAAATACATAACGGTAAACTCATTATGTCCACACCTTGTTTGAAATGCCTTCTTTGAAATATTATCCTTCATCACCCTTAAATTAAGATAAAAAAATTAATATCTTTTATTTAAAATTGTTTGGTTATTTAATGTTGATCAAATAAATCATTAATGCATGGTAAATGAATCTTATACATTATAGTAATGGAAATGATCTCCCTACAATCAATGAATAATATCACAGACCTATCCTTTTATTTCAAAAATAAAATAGGATATTTATATAGTTATATTCTTGGGTGTATATATCCCTTATTACAAAAATCCTATAGTTTCTTCTTTAAGTACACTGACTCCACTAGTTTCATTCTATATGTTATTTAATATATATGTCTTTCGTATAAAATGAGTTTATTATAGAACTAAACTTCACATTCTAGCGGATGACCAGATTATTCATCATGAAAAAATCAACAGAATTTTGTACCATGGGTACATGCTATATTATTAGGATTCCTTCATCATCCAAATATCATGATCGATATTCCTCTTTAAAGATAATTTCATTTAGGGTAGATACTAGGGGGATCTAAACATTATTTTGATGATGAATTTTCCTACCAAATGACATTAGATTCCACCTCACCTTCACAAATCATAATATTCTTCTCTTGGATTTTTTTTATTTTACTTTGAACACCAATATATACCAGAGTTCATATCAAAGTTAATCCAAAGACATAATAACCTAGTTTTTATATAGAGTACACCCATGCATACTAGTTAGAACTAATTGACACATCTTCATTACCATAAGATTCCAAATTGTTGTCATGATTGATAACTCCCTTATTAGCGTGCTTGAGAAGTATATACTATTTTATGAAACATGTAATGTATAAAAGATTGTGAATATATAGAATCAAATAAAATATTTTCATGCTTATATATAATGATTATAGTACCAACCCCATGTAATTGGGAACTTTGACTTCAACTATGGTAAAATTACAAGTTTGGCCTTTCCCTGGTAACCGTATAAGATTGGACTTTCTTGCTTGTAATTATTTAATGTAAATTCCCATGATTTATTGAGGATTAGTTCACATAATGTCACTTATAGTTACAATTAATTCATTAAATAAAAAAAGATTTTACACAACCCTTAAATTAGTGATCATGGTGGGTAGTTTTTGTACCTATAACAAACTCTAGTTACCTTCCTCCAGGCTTTAAGGTGTTTCTTCCCATTATTATCACATGTGAGAAATCTCCCCGTTCATTTATTCCCCCTTTCAACACTATTGTTCACATGATTATTAGTTAAAATATTGTTTTCTTGATTTTTATTGATTTTTTTTCATAAATCCTTTTTTATTAATGGTTCCCAATACTATATCCTCATAACACCCCAAGATTTTATATTGATTTAATTTGAAATAAACCTGAGGTATTTGATAGCCTTCCTAACATGTAATCTAGAGTCTATATGAAATTTTGTAAAGTAAACCTTTATAAACTGACCACTAAAATAGTAGGAATGAATATTAATAAGCACATTATGAAAAATATGTATAATGGAATTAAATAAGGAAAACTTATTTATTAATTCATAATAAATAATTACTCAATTTTTAATAAATTAATTTAATGCTTGGAAAATAGGTTTTTTTTAAAAATAGTTTATATTACATATTGTAAACGGGTATTATAATTAAATTTTTTCCATTTTTTAGAACTTTATTTTCAGAAATGAATTTCAATTTTAAATAATTATGAAAAGAATAAATCTGGATGAATAGTTATGATTTTTCTAAAGAGATATATTTTTCAGTGAATACTAAAAAATATTGATGTTTTTAAAAAATGTCTTTATTTTTCATCTTAAACTCCCATAATTTTTTAGTTAAAGTAACATAAGGCTCATTTACTTAAAAAATATCAAATTAATTTCATATTAATGATCAATATAATTTATTTTATTATAAGTTCATTTATTCATTTAATTTTTTTAAAAAATTGTCTTAGGCTTGCAATGTGTTTTTATCTTAATAAATTAAATTATCCTCATTTAATTATTTGTTTTAGTGAATTTTATAGATTATATATTCAATATAATTTTCTAACATTCATTTTATTATTTTTAAAATTGAAATTATGGAAGTAAATTTCGTTTTACAATAAAAAATGTTTTATTTCTAAAATAATTTTTCATTTCATTATCCACACTTATTTAAAATTAAATTCTCCCCCTTATATAAATTTTATTTGGAAAATGAATTAATTATTTTTAATAAACATAATTAATATATGTTAATTGGTTAAACTAATTTTTTATCATACAGAGTAGCAAAATATTAATATTTTGCAACCACAATTATGGTTAAAACTGGTTTATCGGGGGGGGGGGGGGGGGGGTTAATCCAAGAGATAAGGGTATTATTTCAAACTAAATTTTATATTTTTTATTTTTTTATATATTTAAACATTATTTTATCTTAAATTCTAACCCTTTTCCATTTGAATTCACATTCACATTGAAGTGACCTTATATCATTAAAATATTATAGTTATTTCTATATGTGTCCCTCCCCTCCTTTATAAAAGGGAACCTATTATCATCCATTATTTACACCATTTAAGACATATATATTAAAAAATAACTACAAAAAAACTTCATAGATTATATCCTTCCATTCTAGAGATTATTTTCTTCTCCTAATAGCAATGCTTCAGGTCATATTATGTAATTCCAAGGGGTTTTCCTAAAGATGTGGTATAAATATTAACCAAGATCTTTCGATTTTTTATCTTAGTATACCTCATCTAAAAATATTTAACCCGAAAATAATATTAATCCTGTATTATAAATATTCTAAGATGATATTATTATGATTTAATAGCTATTTTCCACCTCTTCTCTAACAAATGTGAGATGAAAGTATCACTCCTATGTATGTATAGACTACCACCTCCACACATTGTTGAAATTGATTTTCCACCACCATAGTTAACAGATGGTTATTATTATATATATTTAATGTATACATAATATATTTATGATATGCTAATTATTTTTAAAGGTGAATTATTTTTCACATTTTTTTCATTCCATCAATCGAAAAGTGGAAACATTTCCCAGGGGTACGTACTGATTAATATCTCCCCAAATAGACTTAATTAATTTTTAATAAAAAATTATATAAAAGGTTATTAAAATCAATATAATGATATAATATTATAATTACTATAGTATTAATATTTTATATTCTAATGAACTATGATCAAATTACAAGTAGCGTAAGTTCCAAACAAAAACATAAATAAAAAATGAAGCAGTTAAAACCTAAAATGATAATGATAATGTATGATTGTTAATAAAAAAGTGATAATATTTTATAATTAATCCATGTGTAATATTATAGATATAATATTTTTGTATTGAATTAAAATAAATTTAAAATTTTTATAAAATATGTTAGATAACATATGAAGCAAGACAAAGATGTTGTAAGGATTCGTCATCTCAATTTGGTTTTGTAGAGACATGTTTGATGTTATGAAGATATTTATGTTTATATGGTGTATATATTGATAAATTTTGATGTTTTATCATTCATAATTGTTAGTAAATATTATTTAACGTTACAATTGAAATTATTTCATCCAAGGGGTTTTGATTTGGGAGTTACCAAATTGGAAAGGGTTTATGGTCTCAAATATTTTCTTTGGGACATATGTTATGATATTCACCTATATTATTTTTCGAGGTGTATATTCAACCACTTTTATATGTTGTATAATGAATATTATTATGTTATTGTAATTTAATATTTCATTTTTGTTCTTTATTTCATGGAGGTTATGATTAAAAAATTACCAAAGCAGAAAGGGTTTTATGTTACAATTTCATTTTTATTTGTATTTTTTTGTGAAAAAATCTATGATGATGAAATTATATTATACATATATCCTAATTATTTTTTATTTAATTTTCCTATAGTTATTTCTAGATATTAGATGTTTTCATTTCATTTCCTACTTTTACGTACTCAATATGTTGAAATTATTTCATTATGGAAAACTGACCTTGTTTTTCCACTTCGGTCAGGAATAATTTATTCCATGTCAATAATTTTCTTAAAATGTATTAATGATTTATTTTAAAATTATATGTAGTTTTATTAAAGTTATCTTTTACCTATTTTTTAATCTCTTTAAATTTTTTTTCAAGTAATCTTATGATCATTTTTTAAATGATGCACATTTTATTTTTTTTACCAAAAATGGTAATGAAATATTGGTTTTTATATACACCACATGAGTGAATTTTTCCCACTATCATGTATTTTATTTTATATAAATATTCATAAAATGTTTCCATGATTATGTTAATGAAAATTTTTTCAATAATATTTTTACAAAATATTGGTGTTGAATAAGTTATTTCAAAATAAAAATGGTATTTTTTGCATGAATTATTTCCGTGATTTTTACTATCCATTATTTTTATTATTATTTAATGGGGAATATAATCTATTGTTACCATAGTTTTTCTTTTTCAATATTTATTATTATTATTATGATTAAGTATTCATGATAGCCATTTTTATATCCATGGGTTAAAATCGGATGTAATGTTAATCTTATTATGATATTATGACATTCATATGAATGGATTATGATTATGTAGAGGGAAGTTCTATTTAAAACTAAGGACTAGTGGTTAAATTATAAACACAAGGGGGTGGTTATATTTTAAACTAAGTACATGTGGGTCTGTTATTTCCCTTAAATGAATTTAGTAATGATGATAGAGTAGAAAAAAATCCTAATACTTGATAGAGTTAAAGAAATTTAAGAGACGAAAGTGTTAAATGGATGGAAATTATCCAAATAGAATTTTGAATGTTTCTGGGTTAGCATATAAATTATAGGAATTCTTCTATAGTGATAGTATTGGGAGAGAATCTTGATTAAAAAATTGTTTTTGAATAATAATATGACTAATAAAAACTTATGACCTATACTTATGACATGATCTAATGTATCATGATTGATTATTTTTTATTTTGTAATTTTATTCCTTATTATTTTTTATTGAAAAATCATTATTCTTTGATTTATAATTAAATATATTTGAGTAAATTGGTATGATTATTACATGTTTTTATCATGTTATTATACTATTATGATTAATTTACAGTCTCTTAGGATCAATGATGATATCCACTATATTTACCTTTATTTAGTATATAAGCTCACTATTTCATATGTTTTCTTTCCCTAGGTTATGAAAAATGGTTTTATGAGTGGTTTGTCTTTGAAGGATGCTAATAGTGAATTACATATTGTGAGATGATGTAGATCTTTTTATTGTATCAATTATTTATATATCAATGTTTTCCAATACACTAATAATTTATTAATATAGCATGTAATGTAATGTTATGTAATGAATATTCATGTATTAATATGGCATATCAATTGTAATACCCCAAGCTTCAATGATACGCTTCTCTTTGAATAATACAATAACATACGATGTATGCAACATCAAGTTCAAGAAGACCATGACCTAACAAACTAGCCATTTAGAAATACTGTATGAATAGTAATAACCACATTCTGAATATATATCTTTATCCCATATAATTTTAATATTCATCTTTTGTGTTTATTAGTAATAATATAAAGATAAATTCAATTTTCCAGATAAAAGAATAATTTTTTTAAAAAAATGAATTTTCCCGCATTTTAATGGAGAAACCTTTATAAATCAAATATTTAACACTTTTATATATTAAATTTGATGAAATTAAATTCTTATTTAGAATAGAGACATAAAAAATTTAGTTTGGATAATTTTTTGGTATTTTGATGATAATATTCATATTTTGAAGAATAGTTAAAGATACTAAATTTTAATCGTAAACCACTTTTTCAATCAAAATAATTTATAGTGTTAAATTATAAATTTTAAAGGTTTGGAAGTATAATTAGATTATTTTTTATCATTTAATCCAATGTCAGTTGTTGGAAGTAATTTCACTTTTAAACCGGACATAAACACACATCAATCTTTTGATAGTTTTTACTTTTCAGAAACCCGCTTTCTAGTTTTGACAATGGGAATTAATTTTAAAATAATTAATGCAACTTATATGTTTTTAATTTGGTGAAATATACAAAATTTTTTTATTTGTAATATGAAAATTATGTTACGGTGAATTTTGGGTATTTTTCTGAAAACATTCAATTTTTGATGAATAGTAAAAACACTACCTTATCGTTTTAAAACCGAATTTTTATTTAATTAATTATTTATTTTTATTTATATTTAATTTAATTAAAAATAGATATATTATACCTATTTTAGGTCAATTTAATTCATTGCATTCATTTAATAAGAAAATTAGATGTATAAAATATTATTGAATTTTTTAACATCCTTTACCCACCTTCTAGGAATGTTAGAAAATTTGCATAAAACATAATGTTACCGCTTCTGTGAATTGAATATCAAAAATATAGGAGACACAGTTGACATCATTAAAAAAAATGTGGTTCAATAAGGTGAAAATAATTTTTTATGAATAGTAACTTCTGAATTTTATTTACCACTATTAAAAGTAAATAGGGTAATTAAAGTTAAAAATGATATTATAATTACCCTAAAATTTGTCATAATTTTATTGGATAAGTTTATTTCAACCAAAATAAAATTGAGGAATAAAATATGATCCTTTTGGTCGACTTGGATTTGATTAGGACATTTATTATTATTTTATTTAGAGAAGAGTTAAAATTATTAAATTCAAGATTAATAAATAAAACATTATTAATATAGGGCTATACATAAGAAAAATTAGACTATAAATATTCATTAGAAATATAAAAGGATTTCCTACATAATGGTATTTTATTTACAATTTTTTGAAATTAAATAATTAAATTTATTTTTGACACAATGATGATGGAGTAATTGCCTTATTAATGAATGATAAAAATAATTGATATTATAAATCTCCAAATAAATGTAAATTGAGACTTTTGATGAATTCTAAGAATTTTATAGTTTAATATGACATGTAAGTGTTGATTAAATAATTTTAATCGAAGTAATCCAGTTGTTAGGACTTTATCCAAATTCAAATACTAAATAGTTTCAAAATTGACACAAATGAGTTTTCAAAACAAATACAATATTATTAATTGATATAATATTCCTAAATATTTATGGTTCTGAAAAGAACTTTGATAAGGTTATATATATAAAAAATTAACCACATTGGGGTCTCTTGGTAGTTTATTATAATTTTATTAACCATATAATATAAAAATACAATGAGACGTGGTAAATGTCAAAATATTTAATTAAGAGTTAAATCTAAATGATGAGGTCAATATGGCAGCCTAAACCTATATAAAACCTATTGGATGAGATATTTGCAACCCATAAACAACTTATCCTCTCAATAAATTCTTTTGGAGCCACTAGGAACTGAAAATTATTTTATTATAAAATAATATTTCAAGATTTTTCAAAAGTGTCCCTCACCTCTATTATAAAACGACACTTCCCCTTCTCTAAAAATCACACCTCCAAAGCCAGTTGGATCAGCCAACCCCTGCCCAAATATCCTTACACCTACCCTAATTTAATCCTAGAGGTTTTTGATCAGAAATCCAGCTTAAGGATCCATTTTGATCATATCAAAAGGAAGCACCCGAAGAAGAAGTAATTATTTCACCACATCTTTCAAGTTCTTTTCTTCTTCCACTCCCTCTTTCTTTGTTTTTTCCATACAAAAATAATAAATCCAGTAACTTATACATACTATTATGTTATTATAAATTTGGTATAACCATATTCATTATTCTATCCATCCTATTAATGAAAAATCACCATACGTACGTACGTACGACTTACCGTCTCCATGTCGTGGTGTAGTTTGTTATTCTTACAATTTGTTATTTGGATGGGTATAATAATGAGTATTACATATGTAAATAATAAATATAACATGTCAAGGATTTTTTATATATGATATACCATCCAATTAAATATGATTTCACTATCAATAGAATGGTATTGTCACTCGTGCGTACGTACGAATTACAATCTCCACGAATGCGATGAGATTCATTCCCCATCGTAACCATTCTAGAATAAATATCATTTTATGATTAAAAAAATATTTTTTAAGAACATAAAATCATTCTAGATACAAATCAAATATCCTATCCATAAAAAACATGACTTATGTAACAAAACATATTAAGAATAAATGAATTTGTTAACACCTGAAACAATGATACTACTAAAATACTATTAACAAAGGAATATTAAAAGATCATATATGATATCATATTTATGTATATGGTTCATTAATACTTTAATAAAAATTATATCACCATTAAATAAGCGGTTAACATTCCCTTAACTAAGGAAAAGTACAAGGTAAGGGGTTTTCATCTCACTTTTATTCTCGCGAGATTCATGCTATATTTGCCACTATTTCCTTTTGTGTAGTGTTTGTATTTCCCATGGTTGTATTCTTTCTGTAATATACATTAATTTATGGGTATTTACATCTTCATTGCATGATCCTTATTTCATGGGATGTATGTTTCGTAAGTTACCAAATTGGTAAGAGAATTTCTAAATCAATATCCAGTCATTGGGTTTTACGCACGCTGCTTCGGCGGTGGCATAGTGGTGAAGGAGAGGGGTACAACAACGCCGTTCTTTGGGAGGTACAGGGTTCGAATCCTGGGAGTCCGCTTTCGGGGCGAACCTCTCCCCTGGGATCCACTTGCCTTGCCGGGTCACCCGGTTTCTGACTGGGTGGGCAAAATGAGGCGCAACCCACCCGTGCTGACGGATTGCTTGACGAACCATCGCCGCCCGGGTTGTCACCCTCCGGGACGCTCTGCCATCTCGGCTGGCAACGGCTCCTTCCCGGCTGGGGCTCTCTCCGGAGTGACCTCTTCGTGGGGAGGGGGGTTTCCTTGTGTGGAGGGTTCGAAAAGGCCACACAAGGGAATTCCCTTTCAAAAGATTGGGTTTTACGCAAACTTTATTGATTATTTTACTCCAAGATTATGTGTGAAATCACTATTTATTTATTTATAAAGTAATTTCCACTCCCCTTTTGGTGCATATAATTTTGATAAACATAATCACTCCATTTATAAATTCTCAAGTCCTCAATATGAACTTGATAAGAGTAATCTTAACTCAATTTCCATTCATTGAGTTAAACATCCAAGTCATTGGTGTTGTTTTTACAAGAATATGTGTAAATGTCCTCTGATGGATTTACACTAAATATATGATCATATTGACTTATTTATATTTTTCACACATAAATATGTCATTGATTTATCCTTAACTTAAGGATATATCCTTTATAAGTTATTTCATCTCGATTTACATTCTATTAAGACTTCATTGTTGTTATGCACCAATTCACTTTTATATGGGGTATATACTGTAACTTGACATAGTATATCATGAATACCTTTATTCTCATGATATTATAAATTTTTGATTACCTCAACTATTTTTATTCAAATTTTAATCATTTTGTTAGGATCTTTAACAAAAATATCATTTTAAATCTTTTAGAGATTTATTCTTCTAATTATTTCTCATTAATGTCAATGTTTTAAAAATGGTTTTAAGGATTTATTTATATGAAAATTAATGTTTTAAAACTAAAATTATTTTTAAATGTTTGGAAGTGTCATGGGACACTTTGATTCAAAAAACTATTCTAAAAGAATTCATTGATAAGTAGTGTTACTTTTAAATGTTTTCAAGAAAAAAGAGACATTTATCTCAAAGAGTTGTACTGATTATATTCATCTATGGCAATATCCTTAATTATTCTTGATTGAGGTTAATTTATTATAATAAAATCTTTCATATTGTATTGAATGAGTTATTTTTGACTTTGGATGTGCTATTTTATACCATTCATGGTTTCTGGTCAAAACATTGACATTTCGTATGCTAGTTATAATACAAATGATTTGATTATGTTTCATCTTTTAAATATGAGGATGGAATTTTACTTAGTAAGTGATGGGTGGAGCCCACTATAACTCCTTGATGCATCGGGAGGTCTCATTAGAAAAAATAGTGTCTTGGAACAAGGCCTTGACAAAATCTTATTTGTAGTCTTGGCACGATGCTGTGACTATGTGGTTATGATGTCCAACATTATGCATTTCATCATTATGAAATGGGATATTGATATTACATGTGATTATTCAACTAGTAGAATATCCATGTGAATAATTAAATGTAATTATTTGATTTATATTTTCCATATTATGCTGATGTTTATGTTTAAAAGGCTTATTTTTTAGTCTTATACATTTCCTTAAATGTTTATGCTTATTTATAAATGTTTCAGCTATATTGTTATCCTTATTGAGCATCTGAGCTCACCCCTTTCTATGTTTTATTTTTTCCAGGATGTAAAGAAGTATTTTATCGTTGACCTATAAGGATTGGCTAAGGGATATAAGTGTGTTCAAAGGGTAAAAAATGTTGTTTTTGTTATTATCTAATGATGTAATGTAAAACCTATGTTTGTATCGATTACTTCCAAGGCTACTAAACTGATCAGTATTTTGAGACTTGATCCATTGTGATCACGCCTATATTATGTAATAATTCACCGACACAAGGTAACTAGGGTCGGGGTGTTACTGTTGGTATCATAAAAAGATTAATACAAACCTTGAAAGATAGATTTAGAAAAACTCTAATTAGAAAACACTACCCTAAGATAGACTTTGATGATTAGTATAGAAGAAAATCCAAATTTTTTGGTAATGTAAATATTATGTGTGTTTTCCAAGAAATACATCCCTGTCTGGATACGATCTGGTAGAGGCGGATCTAGAACATATGTACCTATGTGTGAAAACTCTGACAAGGAGTTTTGGTCTTGACCCAACGTATCCTGGTACACGACAATGGGCCTTGCAACACTCTTGGTTATGACACTCCTGGGGGATATTCTTAGGATAATTTTCATTTTCTTTACAAACCAATTTGAGGGATTTTAATATAAGGTGAGAATAAATAAACTTTGTTAATCTTAAGGTGTTTTAGATTGAAAATAAGGTGTCATGATATTCTCTAAATGATTTTAAGAATAACACTATTCTTTCTAGTGTTAGTCAATGGATGGATTCCAAGGTAGTTATAGTAACATTGAACATGATGTACAAGGTGTGCATGATGATGGAAATGAGAAACTAAATGGAATTTCAATAGTCATAAAATATATCATGTTCAGGCAGAAGCAGGTTTCAAAAAATTTGATCAACCATATATATATTGACAAACTCCCAAACTCAACAAAGAAGAGAACGACATAGAATAATAAGAGCTCTAGTAGTGGTAACCGTGGAGAAAAGAAAGATCAATTTCCATCATGCCCAAAATGTGAAAGGGGACACCCAGGAAAGTGTCTCAAAGGAACAAATAGATGATTTATGTGTGGGAAAAATGAAATAAAAGAAAGAATTGCTGAGGAAAAATAAAGAGTACTATAGAAGAAAATAAAAATGATCTTAAGAATTCAATTATAGTCATTTTCTGTAAATGTAAGGGACCTTAGCATTACCCAAGTCAATGCACTATTCTATAGGATAACCTCTAGGTCATGGAAGAATCTATGTGGAAATAAATGGTTGGTGAGATGTTTAAAAGTATTAATGATCATTGTTTATGAGATTATTTGGAAGACTATTCTATTGTTTGTGTAACCATACAGTTTGTTTTGTGAAAATTCTATTTGAGGAAGAATTATCTTTTCTTTTGTGGATATAGTTATAAAGAACCATTTGGGTTTATATTATCTTTAAATTTGAGGCAATTTCAGTTTATTAATTATTGGGATGAAAATGAAAGGTATGAGATATTATTTGTAGTTAAATTATGTTATGACTATTTTTAGGAATTTATCTCATTTTTTGAATGTAATAAAATATTGTTTTTTTAAAAAGGAAAACACGCAGACCGTGTGACAACCTGTCATGATGGGAAAAGCTGTGGGAATCGAACCCACAACCAAAGTGAGACTGAGATTTATCACATACCACTAGACTATGTGAAGTCCCTGGTTATTGTGACTAATTATTTTTAGTAAAATTATTTTATTTATAAATAATAAGTTGATTTGGGATCTTATATTCTATCAAATAGATATATTTAGTGTAGAAAAATGATCTGGTGATTAATTGATAAATGTTTTTTTGGAAGATTTTTTTTCTATTGGGAAAAATATATGCCTAAAAAATAGAATACTATGGGATTTCATTTGAGGAGTAATGGTGGATTTTTATGTATGTTTTTATTGTGGATTTATAGAGATTTGGGTTATTTATTGAAATAATTAACCTATCACAGAGAATTTGTGAGTAGGTTAATTAATTTTAAGTATGTGACTTTAAGAGTAGTTGATGTTATTTGGAGATAAAATTTAACGTGGAAGACTACATAATTAAATTATTTTGAGTTTTGGGTTTCAATATTAGATTGGATTATATTGAAGTATTTTAAGGAAAATTGTTTATGAAATGGTATTTATTGAATTTTTGGTATTGTTGGTTAAATTTTTGAAATTTAGATTAGTATTTTATTCTCTAAAAGATTATCCTTTTTGGGGATCATCTGATCATGTACTAACCATTTTGGTTTTGGCTAATCTCTAAAGTCAATGGAAATATATAGTTCATCTTTTATAGATTATGTGATTATCTATAAGTTGATCCTAGCACTTCAGGTGTGACCAAGTCATCTTGAATACTCATCGTTTGGAGTAGAAGTTGAATTTGTGGTATAAATTAGTTAAAGTATGGAACTATATATATCAAGTATTTGTTTTCATATTGTATGAAGAAATTCATTCTTAATCTTTAGGGAAATGATCTTAAACCCAAAAATAAATTATCCTAATACCTTATGTTATTTATCATAGATTTATGGCTTTGAGGCCCTAAATTTTCATTCACTTGTTTGGGATTGATGACCTCAACCACTCCCTATAAATATTTATGTTTTTACTCCAATTATAATTTCCACCTATGTTCTCCTATTCAAAATCCTAATTTGGTGGTTACTTTTTCATTTCCCTTTCCCTCTTATGAAGACAAATTTTTATTAACCCTATTTTCGATGTGGGTTTTCTAAAAAGGTATTTTCTATTTTTTAAACCTTTTATTTCCAAAGAAAATTTTCAAATTGTGAGGGTGCAATTTTTTAAAGGAGGTAATAATTTATCACCCCAATATTCCATGGTACTCTTCTCCTTGAATAATATAATAGCATGTGATGTACGCAACATTAAGTTCAAGTGCACCACGACCTATCAAACTAGCCATTTAGAAAGTGCTTAGGAATAGTAATAACCAAATTATGAATTTTATATATATCCCATATAATTTTAACATCTATTTTTTGTGTTTCCTATATATTATATAAGGAAAAATTTTATTTTTTGGATAAAATAAATATTTTTTAAAAAATTCAGTTTTTCCACCTATTAATGGTGGACCCTTTCTAAATCAAAATTTTTATAGTTTTATATATTCAATTTGATAAAATTTAATTCTTCCTTAGAAGCGGGACCTAAAAATTTAGTTTTGATAATTTTTTGGTGTTTATCTGATAACATTTATATTTTAATGAATAGGGAAAGATAATAAATTTTAATTGAAAACAACTTTTTAAATCAAAATAATTTATAGTGTTAAATTATACAATTTAATGTTTTTTAATTATAGTTATATTATATTTTTTTCATTTAATCCGTTGTCGGTCATTGGATTTAAGTTCACTTTTAAACCGGACATAAACACATATCAATCTTTTGAAAGTTTTTACTTATCAAAAACTAGCTTTCTGGTTTTGACAACATTAATTAATTTTAAATTAATTAATGAAACTTATATGTTTATAATTTGGTAAAATATACATCATTTTTGGATTAAGAATATCAAAATAATCATAGGGTGAATTTTTGGTATTTTTGTGAAAAAATTCAATTTTTGATGAATAGTGGAAAACAGAACTTTGTTGTTTAAAAACCATTTTTTAAAATAATTATTTATTTTATATAAATTTATTTTAAGTCAAAATAGATACATAATAGCTTTATTAGTTCAATTTAATTCATTGGGGGTCATTTTATAATAAAATTATATGTATAAAATTTATTGAAAATTTTAACATCTTTTACCCACCTTCTAGGAATGTTTGTAAATTTTCATAAAATGTAATTTTACCACTTCTTTGAATTGAATTTAAAAATTCCACAAGACACGATTTAAATCAGTAAGTAAAATGTGGTTTAATAAGGTGAAAATAAATTTTATTGAATAGTAACTTTTGAATTTTATTTACCATGATTAAAAGTAAATAGGGTAATTAAAGTTAAAAATGACATTATAATTTCCCTAAAACATTTCATAATTCAATTGGATAAGTGTATTTATACCAAAATCATCCTTAGGAATAAAATATTATTGTTTTGGTCCACTTCGATATGATTATGACATTTATTATTATTTTATTTAAAGAAGAGTTAAAAATGTTAAATTCATATTTTAATAAGTAAAACATTTTTAACATAGGGTTATACATCTGATAAATTAGACTATAAAAATTGATTATAAAGATAAAAAATTTCCTAAATAATGGTTGTTTGTTTATAATTTTTAGATATTAAACAATTAAATTTATTTACGATACAATGATGATGCAGTAATTACCTTATTAATGAAAGATAAAAACGATTGATAATATGAATATCCCAATAAATGTAAATTGATACTTTTTGAAGAATATAAAGAATTTTATAGGTTAATATGAAATTTTAGGGTTGATTAAATTAATTGTTTTCGAAGTAATCATGTTTTTATGACTTTAAAAAAAATCAAATACTAAATAGTGTCAAAATTGTCATAAATGAGTTTAAAAAAACACAATATTATTAATTAAACTAATATTACTATAAATATCAGGATCATCCGAAGGACTTTGATAAGGTTATATATATAAATAATAAAACACATGGGTTTCTCTTGATAGTTTATAGTATGTTTATTAATCATATAATATAAAAATACAAGGAGACATGGTAAATGTCAAACTATTTAACTAAGAGTTAAATCTAAAAGATAAAGTTAATATGGTGACCTAAACCTGTCTAAAACCTATTGGTTGAGAAATTTTCGACCAATTCCCACATTATACTCTAAATAAATCCTTTGGTATCCATTATAAACCAAAAACGAGCTTATTATAAAATAATATTTCAAGATTTTCCTAAAGTGACCCACACCTCTCTTATAAAAGGGCTCTTCCCCTTATCTCAAAATCATAACTCCAAAGCCATTTGGATTGGCCAAAACCTTACAAACTATCCTCCCAACTACCCTCAAATAATCATAGAGGCCTTCCATGGATCATAAGTCCAACCTAAGGAGTCCTTTTGTTCAAATCAAAAGGAAGCACTCGAAGAAGAGGTAATTATTTCACCACCCCTTTCAAGTTGTTTTGTTCTTTACCTTCCTCTTTATTTGTTGTTTCCATAACAAAATAATAAATCCAGTAACTTATACATAATGTGATGTTATTATAAATATGTTACAACCATATTCATTATTCTATCGATCCTATGAATGAAAAGTCAACATACGTATGTACGTACGGCTTACCGTCTCCACGTCATGGTGTAGTTTGTTATTCAAACACTTCATTATTTGTATGGGTATAATAATGAGTATAAATGATGTAAATAATAAATATAACATGTTAAGGATTCTTTATATATGATATAACATCCAATTACATACAATTTTACCATCAATAGAATGGTATTGTCACTCGTGCATACGTACAGATTACCATCTCCAGGAACGCGATGAGATTCATTCCCTATCGTAACCATTCAAGAATAAATATCATTTTATGATTAGAAAAATGTTTAAGAACATAATATTATTATTGATACAAATCAAATACATCCTATACATAACAAACATGACTTACATAACTAAACATATAAAGAAAAAAGAATCAGTTAACTCCTGAAACAATGATTCTACTGAAATATTATTAACAAAGAAATATTAAAAGATTATATATGATATCATATATATGTATATGATTCTATTGTATAATTTAATAATAATTATTTCACCATTATATATGAGTTTAATTCACCCACAAATAAGGAAAATTACAAGGTGAGGGGTTTTCATCTCACTTTTATTCTCATGGGATTCATGCTATATTTTCCACTATTTCCTTTTGTGAGGTGTTTGTACTGCCCATGGTTGTATTATTTGTGTAATATAATTTAATTTATGGGTATTTAAATATTCATTGTACGATCCTTATTTAATGGTATGTATGTTTCGTAAGTCACCAAATCAGTAAGTGGATTTCTAATTTCAATTTCCACTCATTGGGTTTTACGTAATCTTCATTGATTATTTTCCTCCCTGATTATGTGGGAAATAACTATTTAATTATTTACAAATTAATTTAAACTCCCCTTTGTGTGGATATACTTTTGATATATAGAATAAATCTATAGAAAAATTCTGAAGTCCTCAATATGAACTTGATAAGAGTAATCTTAACGCAATTTCCATTCATTGAGTTAAACATCCAAGTACTTGATGTTGTTTTTACAAGAATATGTGTGAATTTTTTATAACTGTTTTACAATTAATATCCAATCGTATTGACTGTATTTATATTTTCCACACATAACTATTTCTTTGATTTATCCTTAACCTAAGTATTGAGTCTTAATAAGGGATTTCATCTCAATTTACATTCAATTGAGACCTCTTTGTTGTTATGCACCAATTCACTTTAATATGGTGTATATACTATTCTTTGACATAGTATATATTTAATCCCTTTATTCTCATTATATTATAATGTTCTGATAACCTCAATTATTTTTATTCAAATGTCTCTCATTTGGTTTGAAACTCGAACTAAAATATATTTTTAATTGTTTTAAAGATTTATTCTTCTAAATCTTACCCATTAATGTCCATATTTTAAAAATGGTTTTAAGGATTTATTTATATGGACATGAATGATTTAAAATTTAAATTCTTTTTACATGCTTAAAAGTGGTATGGGACACTTTGATTCAAAAACGTATTCTAAAAAACATCTTTCATAAATAGCGCAACTTTATAATGTTTTCAAGAAAAAAGGGATATTTCTATCAAATAGTTGTTGTGATTATTTTCATCTATGTCAATATCCTTCATTATTCTTGATTGAGGTTAATTTATTATAATAAAATATTCTATATTTTATTGAATTATTAATTTTCTTACTGTGGATGTGCTATTTTTATACCATTCATGGTTTCTGGTCAAAACATTGACATTTCATATGCTAGTTCTTATACGAGTGTTTATATTATGTTTGAACCTTTTCATACGAGGAATTTATTGGACATAGTAAGTGACAGGTGGAGCCTAATTTAGCTCCTCGAGGCATCAGTAGGTCACATGAGACAAACTAGTTTCTTGGCACAGGGCCTTGACAAAATCTTCTCTGTAGTCTTGTCACGAGGACTTGACTATGTGGTTATGATGTCAGACATTATGCATTTCATCAATATGAAATTGGATATTCATATTACATGTGATTATTCCAATAGTATAATATCAATGTAAATAATTAAATGGAATTATTTGATTTATATTTTCCATATTTTTATGAAGTTTATGTTTAAAAGGCATATGGTTTTGTCTTATACATTTCCTTAAATTTTTATGATTATTTATAAATGATTCTGCTATATTGTTATCCTTACTAAGCATCCGAGCTGACCACTTTCTATGTTTTATTTTTCCCAGGATGTGAAGAAGTATATTATGGTTGAACTATAGGGATAGTCTAAGGGATATAAGTGTCTTTAGAGGGGACACAATGTTGTTGTTGTTTTTATCTCATAATGTAATGTAAAACTTATGTTTGTATTTAGTAATTCCAAGGGTACTAAACTAATCGGTCTTTTAGGACTTCATCTCTTTTGATCATGCCAATGTTATGTAATAATGAACTGAATCTGGGTAACTAGGTTTGGGATGTTACAACAATGTATGAAATTTTTGGGTCTCTATAGAGGGTATCATGTCAAGGTTTACATAGATTTTGAAAATAGGATTAGAAAACATTTGTGAGAAATCTTATGATAAGACTAATTATAAGAAAACATCCTATGTTATGGTAAATAAAAGGGTGTAGTTTTATTAATAAATACATCCTTATATAGATCCTAGTAAGTAGATTCAACTATTAAGTAGATGAACATTGGGTATATAACTTTAAATTGGGAGGATTGGGTGTTAACTCGATCATCACCAGTGCATGATGAGTGATCCTAGGACTACACTTATACCAAGAAACTTCTTTGGGGTAATCTTGGGTTGATTCGCAGTTTATTTAAGATATATTATAAAGGATTTATTTAGATAATTACAATAGATTTCCCACTATGATTGTTGTTTCTCATAATATGTTTTTTGTTTTTAGTAAATGGATGTAAATAGAAGGAACAATGTTAACACTAAATGTGATGTAAAATTATATGATCATCCTCTTGAGAAAATGAATGTTATGAGAGTGGGAATGAGAAAAATCACTCGTATGATTATACAACATTTATAAGACAACAATCATGTAAATCTTCCCAATGAAAAAAACGAGGGAATAGTTTACTTTTGAGTTCTTTATGAGTCAACATCCACCTTATTTTAGGGGGTCTAGTAATAAACTAATTACTAAGAAATGGACTAGTACCGATAAAAATATATTTCATGTTCTGTGCTTCTTATCACATGAAATAGTTATATTAGTTGTTTATCATTAAGATGGTGAAGTGGATAAATGGTGGAATATTTTCAAGAATATGAGGCAATGAGAAGAAATTGTTTCTATGGAGTGGGATGAGTTTATGAGTTATTTTTCAAAAAATAATTTCCCCGTGATATTCTTATAGAAGTGGAGAAGTAATTAATTAATCTAAAGGACAAGGATGATAAATCCAATAAGGACTATAAGGAAATTTTTACATGACATGTGTGGTACACTTATGGAATTATCATTGAATGAGATAGTAAGATTAATTTATTCTTTACTGGCTTAGAAAAATGTCACCAAAGGCGTTTATCCATAAAAGAATTTGATATCTGAAAAAAAAACATTATATGTGTGATCAATGTGAGAATATATATATTAGATTCACTAATTGATATATTTAATTTTATAATAAAAGAAAATATAATCCAATGTAAATTATAACTAAAAAACAATGGAGGGAAGATTATGAGTTGTAATTTAATCCATATATGTTGTATGAATCAAAGTTGTAAAATTCTTAATAAGATTAGTAAATTTTTTATGTTTGTAAAAGAATACAATTGGGAAATCGAATTCTGATGTTATCAGAAAAAGTTGGCTACTGATGAAAATGGATAGAAATATCCACAGAATACCACACCCCCACTGTAATTCTATAATTGTAAGGATTTTAGAAATTATAATATATAGTTCTCGAATCTAAGGTATAATGATGGTGATCTACATCAGGTACCTCCTAAGCCCAGATATTTGGGGAATTCTCATGTGATCACTATTATAATTCATGGGAACAATAATGAAGTGGTTTACTAGTATAATTTCCATCCATTTTACAATTACTAATGTCATATTTCATTTTTGGTTTTTAAACTCAATTAAAACTGATTAATTTACTAAGTGAATCACATTACCACCTTAATGTATTGATGTTGAAATAACAATAAAAACTCTCAATGATATGATGATCACCTCTCAAGTCTATGATTCCTCCCCAATTGATGTTTATGGGAATGTGATGCCTATAAATATTGTTATTATTATTCTAGTTTAATTTGATATTATTTTTGGAATATATTGGATTTATTTATATAAATACTACAACAATTTCTATGATGAGAAGTACCATATGTAATTATAAACAAACATATGAATTTCTATTGTTGTGAGGATAAATATAAATTTACAGAAGAAAATACAACCATTTAATGAGTCTTGATTGCTATTTAATGTTGGTATTTATCATAGATGTTTTGGGAGAAACTCCACATCGAAGATATTCCTATTTTATGGAAGTTTTTTGATGTATTTATGGAATAATTTCCCATTCTTTATTTGAATCATGTAGTTGAGTTTTCAATACAAATCATACGTGGTGCCACACATATTTTTAATATTACATATTGAATGACCTCGATTGATTTATAGGAATTGAAGAAGAAAATATAGGAGAATATTGATATGGTATTCATTCAGTTAAATTATTCATATTGGGGTGTACCTATGGATTTTTTTAATAAGAAATGTGGATCAATGTGACTTTGTATTGAATATCATGAACTTAAAAAAATAAAAATCAATAATAAGTATCCTCTACCCTATATTGGTGATTTTTTCATTAATTACATAGAGCTCAATTGTTTTCCAAAATAGATATTAGATCTATATAGTGTCAATTTAGGGTGAAAAGTGAATACATACCCAAGACAACCTTTATTTATTGTATAGACACTATGAATATATAGTTATTCCACTTAGTCTTACTAATGCTCCTAAAATATTCATGTATTTAATGAATGGATTCTTTAGAGATTACATTAATAAGTTTATGATACCATATATAGATGATATTTTTATATTTACTATAATTATAAAAATCATAGAGATCACATAATGATTTTACTGAAGACCCTAAAAAAGGATAAGATGTATGTAAAATTAAGGTATTGTAAATTTTGGTTATAAAAATATTCTTTTTTGGTTCATATAATCTTATGCATGTTTATATTGGAGGATCCATAAAAACATAATTTATTAAACATTGTACAAGAAATACCATTATGAAAGCGATCCTTAATTTTCCTGGATTGGATAGATATTATCAAATTTTCATGAAGAATTTATCCCAAATATCCAATCCACTAACCTTGTTATATTGGAAGGTAGTTTCAATTCTTTTAAAAAATTATTTTGAAGAAAATGTTAAGGAACTAAAGAGAAATTTGGTCAGATCACCTGTTCACAGATCACCCAATACGAGAGAAGGATTTTTGATTTATAGTAATGAATCAATGAAATATATGACATGTGTTATCATGTAGAATGAATTGGAGATCGATTATACTATAAAACAATTTAATGTTCTTGATAAAAATTATCAGACTCATGATTTGGAATTTGCAGTGGTAACCATTGCATTAATGATATGGATGCACTATCTTTAGTGAGAATGGTATAATATAAATACTAATCATAAAATTCAAAGTTCATATTCTCTTAGAAAGAGATAAATATGATAAAAACAATATTTTTGTAGTTTATTTATGATTATAACAAATCAATACATTATAACCTAAGTAAAGAGAACAATGTGGATAACTCTTTGAGTTGAATGGATCACATTAGCTTATCTATAATGAGGATCATAAAAGATCCAATATTTCTGATTTACAAAGGAGGACCTTGAAATATTAAAGAAATGTTACAAAAATTATATTTCAGAAATGATTGTTTAACCATCTATCCAATGATGATTTAGGAGGCACAAAATCGGATTGAGATCTACAAAAGAAGGTGAGAAATTTTAAGGAACCAATCTAGGTTAACTAATCAATTAATTAGATAGGTCACTCTACATCTTGTTGTGAAACAAATAAATGAAATTATCATGTATAAATAAAGATAAAATATGGTAAAATACCAAGGAAAATAAAAAATATCCATGATACAAACAAATAATATCCAAACACACTAAACTAAAAAAGTAAAACAATTAAAGAACAACACATCTCCATGTAACCAACTATCGCCTAAAAATAATACTATGAAGATGATAAAGATTAGATAAACCATTATCCTATTAAATGACCTTCCAATTACATGTGTCATATAATACAATTTCTATAACCACCCAATGGAAAAACTAAGTCTTGAGCACGAACCCCAGTTAGATATCCCCAATGAATCTATACAAATGCTAAAAAAAAGAATGATGTAGTTCTACATTTAAAAAAAAATCAAGTTTTATAAATGATTTTCATAAGATAAAATAGTTTAATAAATCATATTTTTTATGAAATACTTTCATATTGAAAAATAATGGAATATGAAATTTATATGTGATAATGTTAGAAATAACAATCATGTAACCATAGATACACGAGTAGATAAGTTTGGGAGAAAATAACCATGTAATAAACCATCATGAGATATACCAATCATAAATGAAAAAGAAGACCATTAGAGATCTAAAATATTTTAATAAATACTAGAAATGAAATGAAATAATCAATAAAGGCCAAAGGCTTACCCAACCGGAATAACCTCGAGTGGAATTTCACACTTTGAAGTGACACAAAACCTCTAGCCGCATTACACATACTAAATTGACAAGTCTAATTCCTGAATAACCCAAGGTAATCCAATGTGCTATGTTTTACAGAATAAATTAGAAAATATGCTCAAAATGTATACAACATTTTTATATCCAATCATATCTGCTTCCTTGCACAGAACACCATTTCAGAATCAAAACATCCACTTAACCCTTTCATCGAAAACAAAGTGTGAACAAATATTTTTTAAAGAAAAAACCCCTTCAAAGAATAAAAATTTTCCAATGAAATAACCAAAACCAAAATAAATTTTTTTTATGTAATAATCAATATTAATTTTTGAGAACTTTAATAAAATAATTTAATATAAACTTTTTTAGATACACCTACATCACAAAAATATGGAAAACCAATCGCCTTTGAAAATGGATATTGGGAAAGAGTGGATCAGGTACTAATGATCCAAGATACATAATAAAAATGATCAATTATCTCTCAAACCCATTATATGTGACATATAATGACCCTTTGGTGTCCAATTAGAAAAGAAGATAAGAGATCTAGCATGGTTTTACAATAAAAGAGAAAACCTGATAAAAAACTCAATATACCTTGTAGTGATCCCTCAAGAACAACGGAATTTAACTATGAATCAAGAAGAGGAATCCTCTTGAGTCTTGGGGATTGTTTAGTTCAATGCAAATGACTATTTATAAGATATTGGAAATTAAAAAGGTAAAAGGGGAAAAGGGTAAAATCTGAATTTTTAATGGTTTGATGTGCCAGAAAAGGATAGGCTACATTGTTACACAAACCGTACACCAATTGTGTATGGATAATACTCATTATTAAAAAATACACATAGTTTTTAAGATATAAGGTTTAAAAGTTTGAAAAAATGTGGTCAATCCATGAAATACCCCTCGATAATCACTCAGACACCCACACATCTCCTTAGTCGGCACTGTTTGGTTAACCATGATCAAACTATTCAAAACCCCTCCTTCATGTCATAGAGCCATTCCACATAGTCACCACATGGTTATTACTAACCATTCCCAAACTGTGTGACTATTCTTACTTCTCCAAAATTTCTCATATCCAACCTCAATTCCTCAAAACATGTAGAATGGATTCAATGTGAAACCCATCATAAATTACAGCATTCTCGTGATCTAGTGTGCATTAGAATTATCCTTTCCACAAATGTTTTATATCTATTGGAAGTTCTTAGGATAATATATTTGAAAAAAGAGAAATCCACTGATACTTATCAAAACACCAACTCCCAAATCTCAGGGCTATCCCATCCACACATCCACAATACATGGACTAAAGGGATCATTTTATTATATAGTACAATATTGTGGTGATCCATAATTTGAATTATTTATTAAATTATAGTGGTGTCAGGATCAAGATCAATATAGTGTCATTAAATAACATGGTAAGGGTTTAGTTGCTACATCCTATGATAGGAAACCTGAAACACACAATTAATTTAGGAACAAATATGGAAGTTATAACTGATATGGAACCTTAAACAGTGGTTCCCTGATCTAAAAGGGGGTTAAATCCACAAAAAATACTTACAATGCTTACCTAATCGAGGGTGACCCTTGCAAGGTTAAATGTGAAGATTTAATTGATCAACAACCTCAACCATTGAATCCAATGATTATGGTTCTCATAGGATTTTTTATGACTCTCTATCATGACCAATCTCTTTCAGATCAACAACACCTTTTCCATCATCTCTTGAACAAGGTTCGGTGTAACAATGGAAAATTATCCCAACTCAATCCACCACATGGGAGATCTATATGGACTCTCATATAATTCCACTAAGGGTTCCATACTTATGAAAGATATATAAATATTATTATATGAATAGTTGACTAGATGGAGATTCATTTCCCAAGGACCACAAAAATGAATCATGCTTGATCATAGCATAACCTCAATAACCTAGTTAGCTCTCTCTATATATCAGTCCTTCCAAAAATGGTATTCCGTGCTCAAATTCAACTAGGAACCCATAGAATCACGAAAAACATTCAAGAACATAGAGACAAACCTCAGGTCCTTGTCTAAGACAATCATTAAGGGAAACCCATAAAGAATCACACCCACTAAAATGTACCAGTCTATGAGCGATTCTACCTTCATCAAATCTTTGATTGGTTGGAAATGATATGATTTCATAAGTTGAACAATAATCTACAAAATCATATTCTTCCCACTTGGAGTATTTTCTCGTACAATGTTTATGTCCATAGAAATCTCCACCCACTTCTATAAAATTTAATGAAAATGTTTCAATAAACCAGTAGTTCTATGGTTGTCCATATTTATTTTTTGAAACGTTAGACATAATGACACACAATATATAATCAACCATCTCATACGCAACCAAAAACATTGATTTCTATAGTCATGAAACATTTTCAAAGTCCTTGAGTGTATGGACCAATGAGACTGATGTAGAATATCCATCCACTCCTGCCTTTGAGAATTCAGAACAAACAACCTGCTCTGGAAACAGAAAGTTCCACTAAGAGACTAAGACCACGCACTAGAGGTCTCCCAACCATTAAGGTTTAACTAATGTTTTCCACTCTATTTCATGTACCTACTTGAGCTGAACCTGCTCAACAAGTTATGAGTCTTTCATTACCAAAGCTAAGAACTCATACCCACCGACCACTTCCACTCCCAATATAGTGAACCATACTTCTCATACATGTAAATTACTTATTAATAAATGAATATTAATTACATAACATAAAAATATATTAAATAATTATATTAGTCTAGTGAATTTGGAAAATTTTATACATATACAATTAGTTCATAGGTAAACTACATCATCTCTCACTAAGTTCTTCCTAACCAGCTCCATTTTTAGAAATAGAATAAAAAAAACATTCATCATAACCATGAGAAAAAAACTATTAAAGGGAGAGATTATATATTTAGTATAGGTAACATGGGATAAATAAATATAATATTAGAATAAGGGTTTTAAAATATGTGAATAAAATTTTAAAACCATACAATGCATATCATAGATCATAAACTTGAGTCATGGAATAAATCATTGAATTTCTTAAGATACGAATCATAAAGTAATAAAAGAAAATGATCCATGAGAGAATACAATTGGAATAATAAATGAATTTTTGGAATACACATAATAATAAAAAATAATTTCGTTTGTAGTCAAGGAAAATTCCAATGATAATCTTAGTTGATTGGGTTCCCTCCCTAAACCATCAGAAATGTCAAGGTTACCTCCCAAGACTATCATATTGGATTGGGTTCAAGCCCCAAACCATCATAGTAGTCATGGTTTACTATCATGACTATCATAGGGGATAGAGTCCCTTACTGAACTAGGTTAACTACCCATTCTATTCATGTTTATCTCACGATATATGAATCTTTATCCAATGCATTAGAGGGAGATATAGATCCCACCTACAAAAGTATGAAAATCATACATTTTTTTACTAAAATATCTAAAAAATTAATCATATTAGAACCCATTAAAATAAATAAGTTTTATGAACATTTAATTATTTCATTATAGCATGAACCATGTAAGAGGAGTGGGATTGATAAACATTTCACTATAGTATAACCCATGGAAAAGGAACAGGTTTCATAAATAAATTTTCATCACACACATAAACAATACAAAGGAATAATAATGTTGGTATCATTGGATCATATTCTTAGTAAATCATAAGTAACATTAATTGATGTCATCACATATATATAATTATTTTTAAAGATTACTTGGAACATTTCTTGAGGAAAAAACCTTTTCAATTTTAAAATCATCTTTAAAAAATGATCATAAAAAATGGGAAAATAATTATTTGAAAATAATATTTGAATATTATAAATAAATATTTAAAATATTTAGTGGTCATGATGACAAAAATACTATTTATTTCGTACAAGTTAATGTAATCATTATATTCACATTTTAGATAACAAATACAAAATGTACCTCATTATAAAAATAAAAAGAAGATTTATTTTAAAAAATTTTGTAAAAATTAAAACATGGGTAAAGATATATTTATTTAATCATTAGAGACTATTAAAAAAATTCCTTAAATGTTTTTTAGAAAACATTGAAATGAAAAAAAATAATATTAGATGGAATAGAGAAATAAAGTGGAATCATCTTAAAAAAATCTTTTTGAATCATGAATAAATAAATAAGGAAATTAATGGAAACCATTTATTTTAAATAAATTATCATATTATAGAAAAATTAATTATTTTTTTATAGGTCCATCAGAATAGTTCACCATGAGAAACTTAATCATAAAGAATCTTGATAAAAAATGAGATTATAACACAATATTTTTACCACTTCGGTATCTTCTGAATTATAAGACCCAAGAATGAAAACCGTTAATTTTATATCAAAATATCTTAAGAATAAATTAATTAGTGATAAAACATGTAGTATGGGGTTTATATACACCTCATGAAATAATATTGGTCACAACAAAACATATGTCCCAAAGAAGAATATTTGGAGCAAAATTCCCTTACCTTAAGTCTAGAATTTCTTAATTCACAAAATAAATTTATGTATAATAAATATAGGTTTATTATAAATATATTATACAAAAATAATCATATATATTATAGCATATATTATTTTCTTATGACCTTTTATCACCATGTTATTTATAATTCCTTGTTAAAATTAAGAATTGGGTAATAACTGCTTCATCTTTCTTGTCTGTATTGGTTTGGTATTTTTGTTAATTTTATATTTATTATGGGTAAATCATGTAAATAATTTTAAAAATGATAAAAATATCATATATATTAATTATATATGTTTTATGAGTAATAAAAAAAATTAGAGAGAAAATGATACACCCTCCATTAAAACGGTAGGTCGTACGTATGCATGAATACTGCTTCCATTTTCATAATGGATAGAAAAAAGAAGGTAAATAATATATAATAATTAAATTGTCATTATGATTTGAAATTTATAAAATATATTCTTACATTTAACCTTATTACCTTTTACGTAATGCATATGTGGAAAACATATCACATCGCTTCGCAAGGTGGTAGTTTTCCGTACACACGAGTGACATTATCATATCTAAATAGAATAGAAATTAAAAAGGTATATAGAATATTATATTTCAAGTAGTATAACTATGTTATTAATATCTTATATTTGATTTAAATCTATCATAATATCTACCCTGTATAGGCAGTGATGGAAAACTAATTACAACGATTCTCAAAGTGGTAGTTCAGTATACACATGATGAACAATTTAATTTCCAATATGATGGAAGAGGAGATAGATGTAGGTTATGCCTCCAAATTAAAAACATATTAGTGTATTGTAGATATTGTGGTTATTATATTTTAATTATTAGGACATCAATATAATTGTAAAAGAATATATTATAAGAAAAGAAAAAAATTATGAATTGATCATGGCAGGGGATTCCCTCGATGAGCTCATGGAACCTAATTCTGTTGCATTCCATTGAAATTTATTCTCCATAGTTATTGATTATGGTAGTGGATGCGTTGGACTTGTTTTAATCCTTGAATACATATTCCATATAATTTCACGGGCCTTGATACCCCTTGGATATTTCATACATGAACTCACAATGGAGATGATCTGTTGACATGCTTCTTGGACACCACCAAGGTATTTATTGACATTCCATCGAGATGCTCCTAGGTGTTGACGTGGATTACTTGGTCTTCTATACATTGGATTTGTCCTTTCATGGTTTGATGCATTTTATTACTAAGAGATAACACTGTGGATGTGATACACTCTTGATTATACAAAATGGCCATGATGGGTATTATACGGTTGATTATAAAGAATGGATATGGTAGATGTTATACACTTGAATAAAAATTGTGGTCATTTTGGATATTATTCTATGCTTAGATATATCTCTAGCATGGGTGTCAGATTGAAGTTCTTAGACTGGACTATATTACACCAACTTTATTTATAATTTATAGATTTCCTTGTTTGTGAGAGCTTGACAGTTGTTAACAACTAGCCATTTTTGGTTTGATAGGATCACACATGATTTATATTATTGTTATAACAGTGATATAATACACAATGTATTCATTTATATTAAATATGTTGGATTTTTTATAGACACCTTTTGTGGTGGCCTACTAAATGATATCTCACACCCTATTAATTCCACCATTGCATACCTAAATATACTTCATGGATGTAGGTAGGTAATGGGGAACACACTCACTTTATGATTCTTGATTGTTATTTTCACAGTAGTAGAGGATCACATGACCGATCTAGAATTGTAATGACCTGAACCTAGAAGCCTAGATTCGGTGCATTATTTTAATACATTAGCATGATTACAACGAATCATGTCCTGAAAGAATGACCAGTTTAGCAGTATTGGAAAATAGATTACATACATGAACAATACATTACACAGTAGAAAATAAAACATAATAAAAATGATCCTTTGAGAGAACCATTAATCCCCTAGAGTAACCCTGATTATCAATCATTATACACTTCTTAGAATCCTCGGAAAATAAAACATTAGAAAGGGGTGAGCTCAAACGCTCAGTAAGGATAACAATATAATAGAATCTTTTACAAATAATCATAAAAATTTAAGGCAATGTATAATACTAAAACAAAAGGCTTTTAAACATAAGCATTATAATAATATGTAAAAGATAAATAAAATAATTCCATTTACTTTTTCACATGGATATTCTACTAGTCTAATAATCACATGCTATATCCATAGCCAATTTCATAATAATGGAATGCATAATGCCAGACTTCATAACCGCATAGTCAAAGCCTTGTGCCAAGAATACAAATAAGATTATGTCAAGGCCTTGTAACAAGATATTATTTTTCCTCATGATACCTACTAATGCATCGAGGAGCTATAGCGGGCTCCACATTTCACATACTATGTCCAATGCATTCCTCAAATGAAATGGTTGAAACATAACATAAACATTCGTATTAAAACTAGAATAAGAAATGTTAATACGTTAACCAAAAACCATGAATGGTATACAAAAATCATATCCACAATAAAACATATCATAACCCATTAAATACAATATGGAAGATTTTATTATAATAAATCAACCACGATCAAGAATATAATCACATAAAGGATGCTGACATAGTTGAAAATGATTAGTAAAAATCTTTGAGAGAAATACCCCTTCCTCATGAAATCATTTAAAAACACAAAATTTATAAAGGAATTCATTTAAAATATAGATTTTAATTAATGTGTCCCATATAACTTTGAACCTTTTGAATGGAATTAACATTTTAAAACATTCATGTCAATATAAATAAATCCTTAAAACCATTTTGAAAACATGGACATTAATGAGAAAGGTTTTGAAGAATAAATCATTAAAACATTTAAAATAATGTTTTAGTGAAAACGTCCCTTTAAAATAATCCCATTGAGAACTATTCTTTGAAACATGGACATGTATAACAAATATATCCCAGTAGATACTTACTTAAAAGCAACCTTGGATAAAAAAGTGATTGTTAAATTAACCCTTACCTTTCACTTTATTTTGGTCGAGGGTACGTTCAACCTCATGTATATTGACCATTATATGTTAATAAATTATTAAAGAACCATATTAATATTTATTATATCATACATGATTCATTTATGACATTATACTACAAATTTAAAAATTATTTCCTTGTTAAATTAACCTTTTGGTTAATAATCACTGTCTTTATCTTACGTGTTTTAACTTGTTCTTCTAGATCGTATCATTTTGATCATGATTTACATAATTCCAGAATATAAAACATGATTTATATATCATAAATATTTAGAATATAAATATGTATAGTATACTGATATATGAAATGGAAAACACTGTTTAGGGAGACAATAGACCGTATGTACACAAAAACATTGTTTTCATTTTCATATCATATTAAATGGAAATAAGTGAATAATATATAAGTAAGTACACACACACAAATATATATATATATATATATTTATTATCATTACTATGTCATATATTAAATACTTATTAATAATATATATTTTTATAATCGTCGTTGAATTGTGAATGTGGAAATGAATATCATCTCGTCTTGGAGATGATAAGCCGTACATACACACGAGCGACCGTGTAATTTCCTTAGTGATTAAAAGGTGTGGGATTGGATGGTATAATAGTTTTATAGATACATTAGCGTGTTATTTTCATTATTTATATACATATTACTCATTATTATATCCATCCAAATAATTTAGTGTTGAATAATAAATTACACCATGACGTGGAGACAATAAGCCGTACATACACACGCATGGTGACCTTATCATTCATAGGATGGATAGAATAATGAATATGGTTGTAACATATTTATAATAACATTAAATTATGTAAAAGGTAATGGATTTATTATTTTGTTATGGAAATAACTAAGAAATAGAAAGTGGAAGAAGAAAAGAACTTGAAAGAGGGTGGTGAAATTATTACCTCTTCTTCAGGTGTTACCTTTTGAGTTGATCAAAAGGGCTCATTAGGTTGGATTTATGATCAAATTAAGGAATCTAGGTTGAAGTGATAAAATTTTTGAGGATATTTGGGTAGGGGTTGGCCACGTCAAATGGCTTTGGAGGTGTGATTTTGAGAGAAGGGGAAGTTCCCTTTTATAAGAGGGACGATGACCACTTTAGGAAAACATTAAAATATTAATTTATTATATAATCAGATTCAGTTTATAATAGTTCCAAATTAATTTATTTTGATTGTTTGGAGGGTATGGGTATAAATCCTCTCAACCAATAGGATTTATTCAATTTTAGGTTACCATTTTAACCTTATCTTTTAGATTTAACTCTCAGTTAAATAGTTAACTTTTACTGTGTCTTCTTATATTCGTACACTGTGTGGTTAAGAAACATAATATAAACTTATAAAAGAACTTAAAGTAGTTCATTACTGACATATATATTATTATTTAAGACTTTTGTGTCAACCATAGATTTTTAGGAATATTTTATCAACAAATAATATAATATTTTTTTTTAAAATAATTAATTTATGTAAATTTGGATATTATTTGGTATTTGTTTGTGTGAAAGTCATAAAAACCATATCACTTAGAAAGAAAATATCTAATAAACCCTAAAATATCATATTAACCTAGAAAATTATTGGAATTCATCATAAATCCCAATTTACATTTATTTGGATAATTATAATATCAATTATTTTAATATTTCATTAATAAGGAAATTACTGAATAATCATTGTATCATAAATAATTTAAATTATTTAATATATAAAAATTATAAATAAAATACTATTATGTAGGAAATATTTTTATATTTATAATGAATATTTTTATTTTAATTTATCTTATGTATAACCCAATATAAAAAATGTTTTAGTTAATAAATTTGAATTTAACAGTTTTAATTCTTCTTTAAATAAAATAATAATAAATGTCTTAATATAATCCAAGTGGACCTAAATGATCCTACATTATTCCTATGGTTATTTTTGGTCTAATTACACTTATCCAATATAATTTGTCCATGTTTTAGGTGTTGAGTCAATAAGGTTTCCTTAAAACTTTTCCATTCCTCTATGTTTTGAAAATAAAAAACACTCTATCTCAAAGAAAATTTTATTTTCCCTAATTTTTTAATATACAAGGTCATTTTTCTCCTTACCCAAATTTTACTTAATAAGAAAAATTTTCCTCCCCTAAGGAAAATTTATCCTTATCAATTTTTCATTATTCACGTTTTTGTTTCACTATATTTAACTATTTTTATTCATAAGTGAGAAATTCGGTCTCACATCTAAAACTTTAGAATTCTAAAAAAACATAGTTATAGAGTATTCTGTTTTCAGGATCAAAATTCAGACTCTGAATTCCTCTAAATTTAGAATAAGAATTCTTTGAAATTCAGGTTCCGAATTCTCTGAAATTCAGTTTCTGAATTCTCTGAAATTTAGAATCTAAATTCTCTGAAAGTCAGGTTCCGAATTCTCTAAAATTTAGGTTTCAAATTATATGAAATTCGAAGTCCTAATTCCTTATAATTCAGACTCTGAATTCTCTGAAATTCAGACTCTGAATTCTCTGAAATTCAAACTCCAAATTCTCTAAAATTCAGACTCCGAATTCTCTGAAATTCAGATTCTGAATTTTCTGAAATTCAGGAACTAAATTCCTCAGAATTCAGGTTCTGAATTCCTTATAATTCAGACCCCAAATTCCTTATGATTCAGACTCCAAAATCAATTGAATTCAAATTCCAAATTTCATGAAAAACAGAATTTGAATATTCATGCAATATATAATCTTAATGTTCATTCTCTTAGACTTCGAACAAAATTTTTCTTGAGACTCTAAAAAATATATTTAGTTGGGAAACCATTTTTTTCGTACTCTTTTTATAGTTATAAAACAAAGTCGAACATTCTATTTCTAACGAACTATTGTTTGAGTTACATGTGTACATGTCCCTCTAATATTCAATGAAAAATATGATCGTTGGAGGAGGGAGCCGACCATTGGGAAAATGACTATAAATAGGATCTCATTTCAATGAGCTCAATACTGAGTTTTGATGAATATTCTACAACTCTGGAGATTACATGGTGTGAAAGTGATTTCTAGAGAGAGATACTCACAATCCTTTTTCGTACTAAACATCTTGTTCTGTTTTCTTCATGCGACTCTAATTATTGTTGTGTACAACCGAGGGCTTCCGGGGATATGAAGATAGTGGTGCCAACTACCTTTATGTTCAAGTAATTCCTTGATAAAGAAGACAGAGGGGATGACTAACTTGAAGTTCGAGGGCTTGTAGGGATAGCAAGGCATACTCTGATATTCCTATCGAAGGCTTACCCTGGTGTGGGTAAGACTGGATTTCTTGAAAGTATAAATCAAGGGTCCTTTATCCAAGGTTTTTGGATACCCTACTCATTGGGTTAAAAGATTATATACTCGTTACTTGTATTGTTTCATGTTTTTTACCGCTACATTTTTATTAATAATCTAGGTGAAACTATATTATACTTTCTTATATTTGTATACTCTTATTAGTAATATTCTATACTCTTTAAGGTAGAATCTATTTCCTTGCAATATTCTCTTAAGATTCATTTTCGGAACCATATTTCCGAAATCTAGCAAGTTTGTAGAACTAAGAGGTCTTGTGAATTTACCTTGTTTTACATTTTTAAACAATTGAAAGTTTTATACCATCTTTAAAAGTTCCAAAGGAATTTTTTAAAGCATACAATTCACACCCCTTATGTATATTGAGAATCTACATCATATTTCGATCTTACAATTGGTATCAAAGGAGGTGTATGAAATACTTAATTCACATATAAGTTTTCTTGCTCAAGTTTCCATTATTCTATTTTTCCCTGATTAGGATTTTTATCCTTGTTTACAAAATTTTATACTAACAAGATTCTATGGAAAGATATTTTTTTAGATGGTAGGAATGATTGTCGGTTCGATTGAAAATATTAATCTTTTTAGACCACCTATATTTGATGTGAATGATTATGAATATTGGAGAGATTGTATGAAGAATTTGGTAAATAAAACTGGAGTGGACAACTTTGTCATGGTTACTAGAGATTACAAGATTTCTGATAAGGAATTTAGAACTTTTACTAATCAAGAAAAGTCAGAATATCAACTAAACTATAAGGTACACAATACTTTTTTGTGTTCCATGGCCAGGAATATATATATCCAGATTTATTCTTGTGAAGCTACAAATTGTATTTGGATGAAATTAGAGGTTACTCATTTTGGAACATCCAAAGTTATCGAAACTAGAAGAGCTATGCTTAGATCATAATATCATGGATTTATATTTCTTTATAGTGAACCAGTGTGTAAGGTACAACAAATGTTTGTGACTATTGTGAATAGTGTACAGTCTATGGGTGAAAAAGGTTTAGATGGTGTGGAACTTGAGGATACGATTATAGATATCATGCCTAAGGAGTGGGAATCAAAGAGAATAACTATTTATGAGAATATGAAAGTCTCAAAGATTACTCTTAATGATCTTTTTTGAACTATTCTTCAACATGACACAAGAATGAAAGGAGATGATGATCTAAATAAGAAGAATACTGGAAATGGAAGTGTTTATTTTACAACTACTTTAAAAAATATGAAACCCAGGACTCATGAGAGACTTACAGGATCCAAATCTAAGTGGACTGTTATTCAATCCAAATCTTGTGGAAGTGAATATTCAGAAAACGAGTTATCCAATATTCCCTGAAGGATGAATAAGATTTTTGGAAAGAAGAAATTTCTATCTAGATACAAGAAGAAAGAAACAAAGGGCAAGAGAGAATCTGAAGTCACCTGCTATGAATGCAAAAGAGCATGGCATATAAGTCTAGATGGTCCTATGTATAAGAGAAAGGATTTAAAGGAAAAGAATTATGAAAGGAATAGAAATAAATACTAAAAATCTAAGAAAAAGAATGTTTTGAAAGCTAATTAAACTTGGAGTGCCAATGGAGGAGACTCTTCTGATGAATCCTCAAAGTATGAATCTTCTGGTCAGAAGAATCTTGGTTTACTTGCCAGATTACCTATTAAAAATCATTGTTTAATGGCCAAGGTACAAAATTCTTAATTGATAACCAATGTATCCTTGAATACTAATTTTAGTGATAGTAAATATTGTGAATATTCAGATGAATAATCTTTTTCTATTGAAGATAATACTTTACCTACTTATGAAGAAGTTTCTAGGTTTGCTTTGCTTCTCGAGAATGAAAATTCTAAAGTCATGGAAAATCATTATAAAGAAAATTCTAGAATAACTATTCTTACTAAAGAAATATTAGATCTTTCTATAGATCTAGATAAGGAAACCCTAGATTTTTAATGTATTTCAAAAAACCTTGAGGAAGTTAATTCTGAGAAGGATAAGCTTTCATAGGATATTGAAAAAGTAATTTCTAAGAAAAATGTTTTAGAGAATAACTATAGTGATTAAACTAATGTTTTTGAGGATAAATACATAGTTATTAAACTGAAGTCAGAAATATTTTCCTTGAGGAAGTTCTTGAAAAACTTTAACTTAGGTAAAGAAAATTTCGATAAGATGTATTCCCAAATTCAACCTCTAAGGAAGAATTCTGGTTTTGGTTATACTCATTCAAAAACCATTTTTAGTAACAATTATTTTGTTCCTCAAAGTGAACCTTTCTTTACTAAGTTTCAGTGTGGTGGGCATTGGGGAAAAAATTGTTCCTTAAACAAAACTCAGTCTTTAGGTTTTCATAATGCTTACTTTTCTATGAAAATAAGGATTCGTAAAATTTTTCTTTCTGAAATTTCCAGATCTAATAATGTTTGGGTTTCGAAAGTATAACACTCTTATTTTCAGGAAATTAAAGATAATACCAACTACATTACATGGTACATGGATAGTGGATGTTCCTGACACATGAATGGTAACAAAAACATCAATGAAAATATTATCAAGACGAATGGAGGAAAAGCAACATTCGGAGATAATGCTCAGGGTGAAATGTTTGGTATAGGTAACAGTGTTATTCTTGTAAAAACTTTTATTCGAAATTTTTTCTTCATTAAGGGTCATAGGAACAACTTTATTAGCATAAGTTAATTATGAGATGAAGGTTACCTTGTGAACTTTAGGAATGAATAGTGTTTATTACACAATTCCATGGAAGAGTTTATTCTTTCTACCAATAAGCAAGATAATGTATAAAAACTAAACATAGAAGACCTTAAGAGCCAAGATCAACCTTATATCAATGAAATCGAATATCAATTTTGGTTATGGAAAAAGAGGTTAGAACACTATAAATTTAGGAACCGATGTAAACACTCTAAGAAAAGACTATTTAAGGATATACCGTAGCATAGATTTGATTCTTAAAGAGTCTATGGCACTTGAAAATATAGAATGCAACATAAATCATGTTTTAAATCAATTGATGAAGTCTCAAATACTGATGCATTACAGTTACTGTATATGGATCTTTTTGGTACAAGACAAACTGGAAGAATTGGAGGAAAATATTATGTATTAGTTTTAGTTGATGATTATACCAGACTTACATGGGTCTATTTTCTAGAAAATAAATCTGATGCTTTTTCTTATTTCAAATGTTTTATAGCCCAATTTAAGAATAAGGAAAACCTTCCATTACTAACTATTCATAGTGATCATGGATGAGAATTCTAATATTCTATTTCTGAAACTATTAGTAGTAAAAAAGGCTTTACTCATAACTTCTCAACACCAAGAACACCTCAACAAAATGATGTTGTTGAAAGAAGAAATAGAATTATTCAAGAGATAACAAGAACCCTATTGAGTGAATATTTGGTAGCAAACATTTTTGGTCTGAAGATGTAATTGCTTCTTGTTATACTATAAATCGGGTTCTGATTAGAACTTTTCTTAATAAAACTTCTTATGAGTGGGGGAATGGTAGAAAACCTAGACTTTCCTACTTCAAAGTATTTGGATAAAAAGTATTAATCTTGAATACTAAATATAATTTAAATAAATTCTCACATAAATCTGATGATGGAATTTTCTTAGGAAACGCCACAGCCTCTAAGGCCTATAGATTTTTCAATAAAAACAGTTGTATTGTTGAAGAAATAGTACATATAAAATCGGATGAAACTGATTATTTTGTTTTTAAACAAACTCAAACTACATATTCATAGGGGTTTTCAAAAACTGATTATCAACCCTTCATATAATATCTTTCTGATATGAAAATTGTCGAAGAAAATATTTTTGAAGCATGTACCCCAGAAGATTTCCTACCCTATGTTGATGAATAGGTTTTACAAAACCCAAATCAGTTGTTTCTAAAGAATCATCCCAGTGATAGTATCATTGGTGATGTAAATCAACCTATAAAGACAAGAAGTTCCTTAATAAATGAAATATAACATCTAGCATTCCTTTCCCAATTAGAACAAAAAAATCACTGATGAAGCTTTAGGTGATGACAATTGGATAAAATCTATCCATGATGAGCTAAATGAATTCGAAAGGAATAATGTTTGGACCTTGGTTGAAAGACTTAGGAAACATCTGTTATTGGAGGAAAATGGGTTTTCAGAAATAAATGTGATGAAAATGGATTCATAGTACGAAATAAATCTATACTGGTTGCTAAAGATCATAATCAATAAGAAGTAATAAGCTATGAAGAAACCTACGCTCCAGTAGCAAGACTTGAATCTTTTCGTATCCTACTTTCCTTTGTAGCATTCTGCAACATCAATTTTTTTTCAAATGGATGTTAAATGTGCTTTCCTTAATGGTTATATTCAAGAGGAAGATTTTGTTGAACAACCACCTGGTTTTAAAGATACAAAACATCCTGGACATATTGTCAAACTTTCCAAAGCTCTGTATGGACTTAAAAAAGCTCCTAGAGCCCGGTGTGATAGACATTCATGATTTTTATGCTTCAAAACAATTATGTTAAAGGAAATTATGATCAAACCCATTTTATAAAGAAATATAAGAAAAATGTTTTGATTTTTCAAATCTATGTTGTTGACATTATATTTGGTTCAACTCAGCAATCTTTAACTTATTCCTTTGTGTATCTAATGAAATATGAGTTTGAAATGAGTATCATGGGGGAGTTTACATTTTTCCTAGGTTTTCAGATTTCTCAAAAACCAGAAGGAATATATATGTCCCAACAAAAGTATATTAATGATATTCTTAAAAAGTATGGATACGACAACACAAAGAGTATAAGTACTCCCATTTGTACCTCAAATTCACTTGATCTTGATGAAGGTGGGAAACCAGTAGATCAAACATCCTTTAGAGGTATGATAAAAAGTTTACATTACATGATAGCTGGTCGACTATACTTAATGTTCCCAGTATGCTTATGTGCAAGATATCAATCAAATCATAAGTAATCTCATTTAAAGGTAGTGAAAATGATTTTTCGCTACTCATAGGGAACCATGGATTTAGGACTCTTTTATACCTCTGGAAATGATTTTGTTTTAAAAATATTTTCAGAAGCAGACTTTGGTGGGTGTAGAATGGATAATAAAAGCACATCTGGAACTTGTCATTTCTTAGAAGATTCATTAGTTTCTTGGTAATTTGAAAAGCAACACTCAGTAGCACTTTCCACTGCTAAAGCTGAATATATAGCAGCTGGAAGTTGTTGTGCACACATATTTTGGATGCAACACACACTCACATACTGTGGTGTGCGTTTTACCAAAACAAAAATTTTGTGTGATAATTCTAGTGCAATTTCTATAAGGAAAAACCATACGCATCACTCTCTTTCAAAACACATAGATATTAGGCATCACTGTTTAATGATCACACAACAAAAGGAGATATCATTCTTCAATTTATTGGAATTCAAGATGAGTTTGATAATATTTTCACAAAATCGTTACCATCCTATAGATTTGAATACATTAAATATAAGTTAGGAATAATAACTCTAAGGTAATCTTTTTTATTAACTTCTTGTGAAAACCTATCTCCTTATAATAACAAACTACTTTTCATAGAGGGAGAAAATTTTATTGTTAGTTAAAATATTCATAATAAAAATTCTCATAGTAAAATTTTCTTATTTAAAATTTTCGTAGTTAAAATTTTCATAGTTAAATTTTTCATAATCTAAATTTTTCATAATCTTAAAATTTTTCGTAATCAAAATTTTCGGAATCTAATGTTATTCAAGAAGAATTTTCCTTATTACGGATAATCTTCTTAGCAAACCTAATGGTATGTTTCCTTTCCTAAATTTTCATAATAATATTTTACTTTTTGGAGTTATAATTTTGTCTTCCAAATTTTTGGATTCACTTTTCCTTAAATATGATTGTTTTTATTAAAAACCTCAAAATATCAGAATCTATAAAATTTCTTCTTCAGCTATAATCTCAACCATAAAATCAGCTCATGAATTTTCAACTGTTGGATCAATCAGGGAAGTTTAATAGTCACTTGAATTGCCTATATAACTGACCACCAATGGTTGTCCCACATCAAATCCCAAGATCTTGCGTGCTGAAGATCTGCCCTTCCCACTTAAGACCATTAAAAATTTACCAGGTCTTCTTTAGTTCCGAATATCTAAAAAAGACTCTCATTAGAAAGAAATTTCAACTGTAAAGGAAATCTATGAATGGTAGATTTATCGTTAAAGGTTGGTAGACCTGGAATTATTTAATAAGTATGATTCAATAATCTCAAAAAACATCAAGTTAAATAATTGGGGGAGTATATCTCTATCTAAACCCAAGCTATAGGATCTGGTAATTCTGGAGTTTCTAGTAGAGTTCTATCAGTCTGTATCTTTTTTCAATCAAGGAGGAAAAGAAAAATTTTCTTTTGAGAGTTATGGTAAGAATTACTATCTTTCTTATTATAAGGAAGCTTGTCTGATTGAAATACCTTATGAAGGAGAAACAGATTTTTTTTCACTTATGTTACCTAATGTAGAATTATGATTTGATAAGAAGAATTCCATAGATTTCCTTGGTTTGGTTGGAGTCAAGACTCCAAATATTGTTTATATTTTATCAAATTTATGGATTCATGAACGTTGGGTTCAAGGATTTATCATTTTGAGGAAAGGAGATAAAGATACTCTGAAGAAAGGTGATATATATGTTTTGGATTTTATAGTGATCCTCTGGAAGCTAAATCTGGTTAATTATATTTTTATTAAGATTGAGAATATCAAGAATGGAAATATGAAGTCTCATATTATCATGTATCTGACAATTCTATCAAAGATAATTGTTTCTTGTTTAGAATGAATGAAAATTTCCAGCAAATCAAAATCAAAAAATTTCAGGGTAATGTTTAGTGATGACACTCTAAGGAAAATGAAAATTTGATTTTCTAAGGAATCCAGAGAGTTTTATGATTTATCAAATGAATAAGTTTTAGCTTTATCAGAGAAACCTATTTCAACTCAAACCCCCAAGAAAGGTGGAAGAAAGAGGAAAGTGAAGGAAATTAAAGAGATAGAAAAAGTTTCTATTGCTAAGGAAATTCAATCTTCACCCCCAAAGTCAAAGAAGAAAAAATAATATACTAATGAGGTAGTTGAAAAATGGATAGAAGATAAGAAAAACAAAAAATAAGGGAAGCCTATGTTTTTCTTGGACCTTGTTATGGAAAAATCCTTGAAGGAAAAGGTCGCTGAAGAGCTTGAGAAGCAAAAAAAGGGAAGAAGCAAAAGAAGAAGCTTTCTGAGGCTGGGATAATACAATCTCCTCTTAAGGATGCTGAGAAAGCTTCTGAGAAAATTCCGGTACTAGAATCCTTTTTAATTGAATAAATCCCAGAGACTCTGGGAAAGAAGTTGGTGATTCTGGAACAGGATCAAGAAGAAGAAATAGTGAAAGAATAATAAGTGGAAGAAGAAGAAGAAGGGAGTGGTTATTATGAAGATATGATAAAGTAATTAGAAGATTATTATGAGAAGGAGAGTCCTTCTGAGAAGTTATCAATCTGAACTTCTGAAGACGATTCTTCAAAACTGGCTACCCTAAGAAAAGATGAGAAGGGTGAGGAAGAAGTAAATAAATTATCTAATGAAGAATGTAGCAATCATGATTTCATATAGCCAAAGGGTGTTGAAGCAGGAGATGAGAAGGAATAATTTGATGACGATAAGATTGTTCAACTATCAGATTGAGAGCATGAATCACCTAAACAAGAAGAAACCATTTCAAGAACAGATAACGGAAATAAGGTGATGATTGATACTCTTACCAAGTCTTTGGTCAGTAAGAAAGATGTTGGTGCTTCATCAAAGAGGAAAGATGAGGTGCTTGAAATGGATTCCTCAAAAATAAAGCATTCAATTTCAAAATCATCTTTTCTTGGCCACGACTTTGTTGTTCAGTATTTGAAAAACCTGGTAGGTACTATTCCATTATTTCCCAACATAGATTAAAGATGAAAAATGCTTCAACATTCCGTAAATCAGAAAACATATTCATTATCCATGGTGATGGATAAGTGAGTCAAACATGATACCAATTTCCAAACTTTTTTCATTAATTATAAATCCCATAAAATATCTTGCAAGAACATGACTAGTTGGTCAAGGAAAGCTGTTGAAGAGATGATAATTCTCGATGAGATTCAAGATAACTTCATGGATGCTTTTGAAACCGAATATGTTAAGTTCAAAGATCTCACCATGTATTTTGAAGAAAATCTGTCTCTTGAAGAAACTACTCGAAAGCAAGAAATAAAATATCTAAATGGGAAATTGTATTCAGTTACTTAGTGTTGGATGTGGGAAAGGGATCCTAGAATAAAACTTGAGGAAAAACCTACTAAACAAGAAGAATCCTTGAAGGCTCAGGCTGATATGCTTAAGGCTCAGGAAGAAAAAATTAAATCCCTAGAAAAGAAAAGTGAAGATCAAGATATGATACTCAAGCGCATTGAAGATGATCACAAAGAACTCAAGAAGCTCAAGAATATTGTGAAAGAAGCTTATTTCAAAAGAGAAATAGGGATAATTTCATTCAAATCAGATCTTTTGTTGTATTTACCTATTGTACAAATTCTTTCAATAATAATGAAATTTCTATTTCACTTCATATTTTTGGTTGTTTAGTATTAATATTTTAGGTACACTATTTTCTTTTCCATTACCTTTATTCATTTTCGAATATCAAAAAGGAGGAGAAAAGAATGAAAAATAAGAATACTACGTAAAGAAGAAATTTCCCTAAGTAAGGGGGTGTTAATCTAAGGGGGATTTTTTATCATGGGGATTTTCGTATGCAAGAAATTACAAAATCTCATTCAGGAAATCAAGAATACGATCCTTAGGGATTTCAAAGCCTAAGGGGGAGTTAGTCATATTCCTTATGATCCATAAGTAATGGGAGATAAGTTTTATTTTCATGTTCATAAAAATTTCAAAGTACTTATATTATTTTTTGTAAGGATTTTTGTTCATTATAAAAAGGGGGAGATTGTTGAGTCAATAAGGTTTCCTTATGAATTTTCCATTTCTCTATGTTTTGAAAATCAAAAACACTCTATCTCAAGAAAATTTTTATTTTCCTTAAGTTTTTTATATATAAAGAAATTTTTCTACTTACACAGATTTTCCTTAATAATGAAAAATTTCCTTCCCCAAGGAAAATTCATCTTGACCTACTTTTCATTGTTCATATTTTAGTTTCTGTAATTCTAACTCTACTTATTCCTAAGTAAAAAATTCATTTTCACATCTAAAACCGTAGAATTCTATAAATACTATGATATAGAGTATTCTGTTTTCAGGATTAGAATTCAGACTCCGAATTCCTATGAATTTAGAATCATAATTCTCTAAAATTAAGGTTCCAAATTCTCTAAAATTCGGGCTCCAAATTATCTAAAATTCAGAATCCAAATTCTATGAAATCCAGGTTCCGAATTCTCTAAAATTCAGGTACCAAATTCTCTGAAATTTAGCATCTAAATTCTCTGAAATTCAGGTTCCAAATTCTCTGAAATTCAGAATCTAAATTCCATAAAATACAGACTCTGAATTCCTTTGAATTCAGACTCCTAATTATATGAAATTCAGACACCGATTTCTCTGAAATTGAGACTCTGAATTCCAAAGAATCCAGGTTCTGAATTACTTTGAATTCAGACTCCGAATTCCTTAGGATTTAGACTCCAAAGTCTATATAATTCAGATTCTGAATTCCTTGAAAAAAAATCCAAATATTCATGCAATATAGAATTTGAATTTTCAATCTATTAGACTGTAAACTCTATTTTTCCTTAGGCTCTGAAAAAATGATCTAGTTGAGAAACCATTTTTTTCTTAGTCTTGTTATAGTTATAAAATGATGAATTACATTCTGTTTCAAACTAACCATTGTTTGTGTGACACGTGTATAGGTCACTCTCAGAATTAAGAAAAAATACGACTGTTGTAGGAGGGAGCCAACTATTGGGAAAATGCCTATAAATAAGATCTCAGTTGAACGATATCAGTGCTGACTTTTGATGATTGTTCTACAACTCTAGAGATTACATGCTGCTAAAGGGATTTATAGAGAAATAGAATATCCTGCCTTATGCCTGCTGAACATCTTGTTTAGATTTCTTTCTGTGACTCTGATTGTTGTTGTGTACAATCGAGGGCTTCCAGGGATAGGAAGGAAAAGGTGTCGACTACCATAAAGTTCTAGGACTTCCTTGATAATGGAGACATAGGTTCCGACTACCTTGAAGTTCGAGGGCTTGCAGAAATAGCAAGAAAGACTCTGATATTCCTATCGAGGGCTTACCCTGGTGTGGGTAAGACATACTTTTTTGAAAGTATAAATCAAGTTACCTTTATCCAAAGTTGTTGGATACACTACTCTTTGGGTTAAAAGATTCTATACATGTTACTTGTATTGTCTCAAGTTTGTTTTCTACTGAATTTTAATTAATAAGGAAAGTATAACTATCTTATACTTTATTACACTTGTATAATTTGATTAGTTAGATTATATATGCTTTCAGTTAGAATCTTTGTCCTTTTAAACTTCTCTTAAGTTTCATTTCCAGAACCATATTTCCAAAATCTAGTGAGTTTGTATAACTAAGAGGTCTTGTGAATTTACATTGTTTAACATTGATAAACAATAGAATGTTTTATAACATCTTTAAAAGTTACAAAGGAATTTTTTAAAGCATACAATTCACCCCTCTTGTATATTGATCATCTACATCATATTTCAATCCCACATTAGGGTAATTATAATATCATTTTAACATTTAATTACCATATTAACTTTTAATCATGGTAAATAAAAGTCAAATGTAACGATTCACAAAAAATTATTTTTATTATATTGATCCACATTTTACTTACTGCTATCAACCAGGTCTTTCATATTTTTTAAATTCAACTCAGAGATGCGATAAAATTATGTTTCATGCAAATTTTCAAATACTCCTAGAAGGTGGGTAAAAAAACGATAAAAAGTTCAATAATTTTTTTATATCTAATTTTATTATAAAATGACTCTAATAAATTACATTCAAATTATATAGGATTTATATTTTTTTTTGATATAATATAAATTTAAATAAAATAAATAATTATTTAAATAAAAGGTTAGTTTTAAATAATAACTCAGTGTTTTTCACTATTCTTCTAAAATTGAATGTTTTCAGAAAAATACAAAAAATTCACCCTAAGCTAATTTTGATATTATGAATTCAAAAATGAAGTCTATTTTACCAAATTCAAAACATTGAAGTTAAATTTATTTATTTAAAATTAATTCCCATTGTCAATACCAAAAAGTTGGTTTTTAAAAAGTAAAAACTATGAAAAGATTGACATGTGTTTATGTCCAATTTAATTGTAAAATTACTTATAATGACATAAATTGCGTTAAATGATAAAAATATAATATAATTACACTTCCAAACCAATAAAATGTATAATTTAACACTATAAATTATTTTGATAAGAAAAGTTGTTTTCAATTAAAATATAGTATTTTCACTATTCACCCATATATGAATGATTTTAGAAAAAAATATAAATTTTATCAAAACTAACTTTTTATGTCTTGATTCTAAAGAAGAAGTTTAATTTTTCCAATTGAATATATAAAGTGTTAAATATTTATTTAAATAGGGTTTTCCATTAAAAGGGTGTAAAATTACATTTTTTGAAAAATACTTCCTTTATCTGAAAAAAATTAATTTGGTCATATATTATGTCTAAATAACACATAATAAAGATGTTAAAATTTATATGGAATATATATAATTCCAAATTCAGATAATACTATTCATAACCTCTTTTGAACAACTTGTTTGGTAAGTCGTGGTGCGCTCGAACTCGGTGTTTCATATAGCAGAAGTTATTAAATTTCTTTGATGAAATAATGTATTATGAAATATTGGGGTGTTACATTATACAATCCATCAATAAATTAAGTCCCCTCAATTTGAAATTTTTATTCTAATAAAAATGGTTGAAAATAGAAAAATACCTTTGTGGAAAACCAACATCAGAAATTGGGTTTATAAAATTTAGTTTTTATAAGAGGGAAAGGAAATGAAAAATTCACCACCAAATTATGATATCGATTAGGAGAACATTAGTGGAAATTAGAGACACTTAATTGGTGAAAAAACATAAATATTTATATGGAGTGATTGAGGTCATCATTCACAAACAAGGGTAAAATTGAGGGCCTTAAAGCCATCAATCTATAATGATTTAAAATATCACCGGTTCAACAAAACATAATACATTAGGACAACAAATTTTTGGTTTTAAGATCCCTTCCCAAATGTTTAAGAATTAATTTATTCATAGAATTAGAGGAAAAAAATATACTTGAAAAGTAGAGTTTAAATCTTCCACTAATTCCTACCATAAACTCATCTTTCACTACAATAGAAAATAAAATTAAAAAATATTCAATTTATCCTAATCATAAAGGGTTCCACAAATAATGAATTTATAATTCATTTTTCAGACTATTTAAAAGAAACTACATTATATAAACTTTGAAATCACGTATTCCAGTGGTAGGTGATCCACCCTTATTGCCCTTCAGTTGGGTGTTCAAGTCTCACGTCCTTGCCGAATGCGACGGGTTGTCACCGGACCTCCATGTTGTTCGTTTTATGAAAATCCAAAAATAATCTCAAGAAATGATTTAACCTTAAAGTGAGTATACAATGTCAAATTTAATAGATTCTGACCTCTAGAATTCAACCAAAATACTTCTTTCCAAACTCAATGCCAAAAATTTATAAGGATGGTGAACACAATGAAGATCATTTTTTCCACGTAATAACATGTAAATACCTTCATCCTGTATTATTTTAAAACACGGTAACAACCTAAATTACCATAAAACCATATTTATGCTCCCTTATTCCTTAGAGAATACTAAATATACTCCTTCTATATAAAAATGTTGTAAACTACAAGAATGATGAAATATACAAATCATTAATCAGTTTCAAGGTAGTCAAGAATATGCAATATAATTAATCCAAATCAGTCAAATATTTCTCCAAAATCACTACCTTAGTATCAAAACCATATTATGGTTTATCTTTATCTAAGACATATATTTTCCAAAAAAATATAACTTGCTATTGTGTCACTTTTCTTGGTTCCACACAATCTCAAGTCCTTGATGAAATAGTTCTGCAGTAAAATCCTTATATACTCTATAATTCGTATAACATGTACATCATTAATACAATACTCAAATGACACAATACTTTAATAACAACATAATACTCTAACCATTCCTCTTCATCTTCGGTAGTATCATAACTTGATTATTATCCAATAGTATCATTTTGGGTATACTCTGATGATTTGGACATTGATTCATGTAGTGTCCCAACTCCTTAAAGATGAAGCATTATACATTTGAAACCATTTTCTTACCCTTACAATCATGTACTTGGTGTCCCTTTTCTCCATACATATAACAAACTCCCATTCCCTTAAAGAATTTACTAAGGTGATTCTTTCCACTATTATCACATATGGGAAAATCCTTCTTTCCCATATTACTATTATCCATCTTTCTCTCTTCCATCCTTTTCTTCTCTTGCTTCCCTTCAAAGACATAGGACTTAGAGAATTATTTACTTATCTTATTAACACATGATACCATTTCTTTATATGATGATAATACTTGGGAGACTATTTACCTTTTAGATGTTGGCTTAATTGTATGAAATATATAACCCTTCTTAATCTTTTGATCATGTGTATTGTTGGAATTCTCATTACTTCTACAGGTTCCATTTCTAAACAGTGGAATACACCAGGAATTCAACGAAGCATCTGCAAGGTTTTCCACAACCTTGGTTGCGAGATTTGTGTGGCGAAGACCGTCGGTCGAAGTCTTCTCCAAGCATATTAATGAGGTCTGGGGTTTGAAGCATCGTGTGATTGTTGGGATTTTAGGGCCGCGTCAAATTCTCCTGTGCTTTGCGGATGAAGAGGACTTGATTTCAGCATGGTCAGGTGTTAACAGATCCGTCTATGGATTTTATTTCCATCTTCTTCGCTGGTCGTTTGATCTGCATATGAATCGTGACTCGTCCTCCTCGGCGGTATGGCTTCAGATACCTGGTTTACCACTGCCGTTTCAGAACATTGGTCTGTTACGGTCAATTGGCAACTCCATTGGTTGTTTTCTCTGCTGTGATCATCAGACATCCTCATTATCGCACCCAATGGTTGCAAGGATTTGTGTGGAGATGGATTTATCAAAGCCCCCACCGGAGACGTTGTGGATTGTGATTGAAGGCGAGTACAGGTATGCCCAATCCATAATTTATGATTCATGGATCAATTTTTGCTCGTTTTGTAAAAGGTAGGGACATTGTGTCTCTGAGTGCCGCAAGTTTGTGAAGTTTGGAGGTCATACCAAACCGCCAGGTTCAATTGAGGAGCCTACTGTGAGGATGATGGGTGAGGATGTCTCTCGGAGTAATGGGAATGAAGAGATCCACCATGGATCCTCTGGAAACCAATCTGGTGATATGTTGCCTCAAAATCTGCATGGAATAGAGATACACAACCGTGATGGACAAACTGAAGTCCACTTTGGCCAGGAGAGGTATGATTCCTCAGCTGCTGAGAAGGGGGATAACACTGCTGCCTCAGGGACGGGCATTTCAGAAGTTTTTCAGCGACTGAAGAAGGATCTTGGAGCTGGCAAGTCAACTGGTGAATCAGTTAAGCAGATGTGCCAAGGTGCTAAAGGGATAAAGGTTCATCCAGTATTGAAACCTCAGGAGATATGTTGGGAAACACCAAGTAAAGGTGTTCAGCACCTGGGAACAGGTCTTGTGATGCCTGGGGGTCCTGAAACAATGGAGAAGATCTCGTCTTGTGACAATCTGGGTGTGATGGGTGACCCAGATCTCTGTTTAAGGAATCGCTTTTCTACTCTTGATGTTCCTGATCCGGTCCAAATGGAGAAGGCTGAAGGGATGGCTACATGTGAGCATGGAGGGGGGGAAGTAGTTCGGGATAACACAAAACAAGCAGGAAATGGGACAAGTGTACTGGAGGGAAAACTGGTGGAGGAGGAGCTCACTCACATTGCATCAAATAACCTGGTGTCTATGGAGGTGGCAGTGGATAATGATGTAGCATTGCCAGGCAGCAATGTGTTAACCCCTATTGACATCAATCAGCCTTACTTGAGGGCTGCAACCTCGGAGGGGGGAGGATCTGATTGCTTCAAGGGTCTGAGAGAGGCCCCTAGGGAGGGGGGAGATGTTTCCAATGGTGAGAAAGAGAATGAGAGGGAGGTGCTCAAGGCCTCGTATAGTGAAATGGTTCGGGGAGAATGGAAAGGAACATCTGATAATGGGAATGGTAATATGGGAACCGGAACTGATACAAAAAAGAAGAAACCTAGAAAAGACTTCTCCAACATGCCGAAGACGGTGTCTACGAGGTCCTCTACCAAAAATGGAAAAGGGAAGGAAGTAAACACAAAGAAGGGACAAAATAAGGCATTGTCTAGGACATCTCTGTCTGAAAGGGAGTTATGTCTTAGGGAGCAATACATCAATATGCTCAACCAATATGCTCCATCTGAGTGGGAATCAGCAGATCCAGATGACTTGGACGGTGGTGATGACGGGGAATTTGTTGTCTTTTGAGTGGCATTGTTGTTGGGGGTGACTTCTCTTTCTTTCCTATGTACTTTGTACTGCTTTTTTCTTTTTTTAATAAAATTGGGACCGGGCATTCGGCCTGTGCCTTCATCTTTTTGGTATAATAATAAAATGTTTTCTTTGTTGAAGTATTTACTCTTAAATCATTTATAATGTCTTGTAATGAAAATGTGAATTATCTTAAGCATACCCCCTAGGAGTGTCAGAACAAAGAGTGAAACAAGGCCCATTGTCATGTACCAGGATAACCCGTGTCAAGACCGAAACTCCTTGTTGGATTTTTCACTCCTAGGTACATCTGTTCCAGAGCAGCCTCTACCTGCTCGTATCCAGACATGGATGTATTGCTTTGAAAATACACAAAATCTCTACATTACCAAATTTCTAGGAAGTTCTTATATATTAATCCTGAAATTTTATCTTAGGGAAATGTTATCTAATCAGATTTTATCTAAATCTATTTCCAAGGTTGTTGATAAACTTTATCTGATACCAACTATCATGCCATGACACCGGAATCTTAGAGTTAGTGCATTATTTTAATACATTGGAATTATTACAAGGAATCAACTCCCGAATGACCGATGAGTTTAGTAGTCTTTGAAAATAGATTACATACATGAACGTTACATTACACATTAGAAAATAAAACACAACATTAATGATCCTTTGATAGTTCCATTAATCCCCCAGCATAACCCTACTTATCAATCATAATACTCTTCTTGGAATCTTGGGAAAATATTACATAAGAAAGGGGTGAGCTCAAACACTCAGTAAGCTAACAATATAGCAGATAATTATAAATATAAGCATAAACATTTAATGCAATGTATAAAACTAAAAAAATCCTTTTAAACTTAAACATCATCATAATATGGAAAAGATAAATCAAATAATTCCATTTACTTATTTTCATGGATATTCTACTAGCCGAGTAATCACATGAAATACCCATAGCCAATTTCATAATGATGGATTGCATAATTCCAGAAATCATAACCACATAGTCAAGGCCTTGTACCCAGACTAAAAATAAGATTTTGTCAAGACCTTGTGAAAAGACACTAGTTTTTCTTGTGAGACCTACCAATGCATCAAGGAGCTATAGTGGGAACCACCTGTCCCTTACTGTATCAAATGCATTACCCCTATGAAAAGGTTAAAACATAACATAATCATTCGTATTTAAACTAGCATACGAAACGTTAAGATATTAACCATAAACCATGAATGGTATAAAAATAGAACATCTATAGTAAAACATATCATATCTCACTCAATACAATATGGAATATTTTATTATCATAAATCAACCGCGATCAGGAATAATTTCCTGTAAAGGATGTTGACATAGATGAAAATGACCAGTAAACATCTCTGAGAGAAATATCCCTTCTTCATGAAATCATTTAAAAGTCACACAATTTATAAAGGAAGTCATTTAAAGGATAGTTTTGAATAAAAGTGTTCAATACCTCTTTGAAACTTTTGAAAGGAATTAACATTTTAAAACATTAATGTCCATATAAAAAATCCTTACAAACATTTTGAAAACATGGATATTAATGAAACTTGTTTAGAAGAAAAAATCTTTAAAACATTTAGAATGATGTTTTAGTAATAAATTCCCTTAAAAATAATCCATTTGAAAAATATTTTATGAAACATGGAAATGGATATAAATATATCCCAGTATATACTTACTTAAAAACAACCTTAGAAAATAAAGAGATTGTGAAATTAACCCTTATCATGCACTTTCCTTTGGTCGAGGGTACGTTTAACCACCTGTATAATGACCATAATATGTTATAAAATTATACCAGAACCATATTCATATTTATTATAACATACATGATTCATTTATGACTTTATAAAATAAAATTAATAATTATTTCCACATTAAATTTAAATTTTGGGTAATAATCCCTTTCTTTATCGTACGTGTTTTAACTTGTTCTTCTTGATCGTATCATTTAGATCATGATTTACATACTTCCAGAATATAACACATGATTTATAAATCATTTATATTTAGAATATAAATATGTATACTAGATAGATATATGAAATGGAAAACACTGTTTATGGAGACGGTAGGCCGTACGTACGCATAAACGTTGTTTCCGTTTTCATATCATATTGAATGGATGTAAGTGAACAAGATATAAGTAAGTAAACACACACACACAAACACACACAAATATATATATTCAGTTGAATTAATATGTCATATATTACATACTTATTAATAATATATATTTTTATAATCATCGTTGAATGGTGAATGTGGAAATGATTCTCATCGTGTCGTGGAGACGATAAGCCGTACATACACAGAAGTGAAGATGTTGTTTCCTTAATGATTAAGAGTTGTTTAACTGGATGGTATATTAATTTTTCTAAGACATTAAAATGTTATTTTAATTATTTATATACATATTACTCATCATTATATCAATCTAAATAACATAGTGTTGAATAATAAATTACACAATGGTGTGGAGACGATAAGCTGAACGTACGCATGCATGGTGACATTATCATTCATAGGATGGATAGAATAATGAATATGTTTTTACCATATATATAATAACATCAAAATATGTATAAGAAACTATATTTATTTTTTTGGTATGGAAATAAAAAAGAAAGAGAAAGTGTAAGAAGAAAAGAACTTGAAAGAGGGTGGTGAAATTATTACCTCTTCTTCGGGTGTATCCTTTTGAGTTGATCAAAAAGGATCCTTAGGATGACTTTATGATAAATGTAAGTACATTAGGATGAATTGAGGGATGTTTTGAGGATATTTGGATAGGGTTTGGCCGAGCAAAACAGATTTGGAGTTGTGATTTTGAGAGAAGGGGAAGTGCCCTTTTATAAGAGAGACAAGGGTCACTTTAAGAAAAGATTAAAATATTAATTTATTATACAATCATATTAGGTTTTTAATAGCTCCAAATGAATTTATATTTATCCTTAGGTGGTTATGGGTCGAAATAATCTCAACAAATAGGTTTTAGGAAAGTTAAGGTTACCATTTAAACCTTATCTTTTAGATTTAACTCTTAGATAAATAGTTTAACTTTTACTGTGTCTTCTTGTATTCGTACGCTATTTGGTTAATAAAAAAACTCTAAACATCATAGAGAAACTAAAGTGACTCATTAATGAAATATATAATATTATTAACGCTATTTTTCATAACCTTATAATTTTAAAAATATTATATCAACCAATAATATAGTTTTTGTTTTAAAAATTAATTTATGTCAATTTTGATATTATTTGGTGTTTTATTATTTTGAAAGTCATAAAAACCATATAAATGCGAATAAAATTTATATAATAAACCCTAAAATGTCATATTAACCTATAAAATTAGTATAATTCATCATAAGTCTCAATTTACATTTATTAGGATATTTATAATAAAAATTATTTTAATATTTCATTAATAAGATAATTACTACATCATCATTGTGTCATAAACAAAGTAAACTATTTGATGTCTAAATTTTTTAAATAAACTAAAATTATTTAGGAAATCTTTTTTTATTTTAATGAAAATTTATAGTCGAATTTATCTTAGTTATTACTTTATATTAAAAATGGTTTAGTTAATAAAAATTGAATTTAACACTTTTAACTCTCCCTTAAATAAAATAATAATAAATTTCCTAATCTAATACAAGTGGACCTAAAGGATAGTATTTTATAACTAAGTTTGTTTCTGGTGGAATTAAACTTATCCAATAGAGTTAGTACATGTGTTATAGTACATAAAATATCATTTTTACCTTTAATTACCTTATTTACTTTTAACCTTGGAAAATAGAAGTCAAAAGTTTATATTGACCAAAAATTATTTTCATCCTATTGATCCAAATTTTACATACTGATGAGAACTATTTCTCTTGAATTTTTGAAATTAAATTCACAGATGCTATAAAATTACGTTTTATGCAAATTTGCAAATCCTCCTAGAAGGGGGATAAAAAACGTTAAAAATTTCAATAAAATTTTGTACATATAATTTTTTTATAAAATGAAAACAATGAATTAAATTGAACTTATATAGGTATTATATAACTATTTTGACATAAAATAAATATAAATAAAATAAATAATTATTTAAATAAAAATTTGGTTTTAAATAATAATGTAGTGTTTTTACTATTAATCCAAAATTGAAAGTTTTCAGAAAAATACCAAAAATTCACCCTAAGATAATTTTAATACTATGAATTCAAGAATGAACTCTATTTCACCAAATTAAAAACATATATGTTTCATTTATTAATTTAAAATTAATTTCCGTTGTCAAAACCAGAATGTGGGTTTTTAAAAAGTAAACCCTATCAAAATATTAACATGTGTTTATGTCAAATTTAAATGAAAAATTACTTATAATGACCTACATTGTATTAAATAATAAAAATATAATATGATTATACTTAAAAACCATTCAAATGTATAATTGAACACTATAAATTATTTTGATTAAAAAAGTAGTTTTAATTAAAATTTAGTGCTTTTCACTATTCACCAAATTATAAAAGTCATCAGAAAACACAAAACATTTATCAAAACTAAATTTTTCCATCCCGATTCTAAATTAAAAGTTTATTTTGTCAATTTGAATTTATAAAATTGTTAAATATTTTAATTAAAAGGGGTTCTCCATTAAAAGGCGGTAAAATTACATTTTCTAAAAAATACTTCTTTTATCTGAAAAAATGAATTTATTCTTGTATTATGTCTAAGGAACAAAAAAATTGGATGTTAAAATTTATAAGGAATATATAAAATTCAAAATACAGATAATGCTATTCATAACAGCTTTTGAAAAACTTTTTTGGTAAGTCATGGTGTGCACGAACTCGGTGTTGCGTGTAACACAAGTTATTGATTTAGATTGAAGTAATAATGTGCTATGAAATCTTTTGGTGTTACAAGAATTGTGTTTCTATAAGGGTTAGTAATTTTTGTTTTTCTGGTATTTTGATAAATTAATTGTACTGGATGCTTGTGTAACTATTTTCATGATTTTAAGAGATGCGAAATGATACATCATCTTATATAAGAGATTACATTTGGCATTGTTTATTTATTACTATTTTGGATGGTTATCTTATGTAAAGATGATTTACTACCTCCACTTTTGAATATTGTGATTACTACCACTATGACACACTCTAACAGGATGGAATTTTCTTAGCATAGAAATAACCCACACCATCACTAATAGTCTCCAGATTTTGGAATATGAGGAGGTGTGCTTGAGGCCATATAACCGACCATCTTAAGGAACCGTTTAGTGTCTCTTAGGTCTAGTAATTAAAAATTGGTATTAGTGGATATTCTATTTATCACTTAACTATTTTGAGACAATAGACAAGATATTATGAAGGAATTTAAATTTGGTAATGAGTTGTGTCTTGGAGTATCTCACCCATGTAAAAGAAAAATCCAAATTTCCTGGAATATAAATAGTTTTCTCTCTATATTTTTCAAATTAAAATTGATTTGATCTCACTATTGAGTAATTCACATGAATTTTGATTTTATTATTTCCATGATTGGGGATCAATTTTACCATTTCCCAATGAGCTGAGGGTATGGATCTCAAGGATCAATTTAGTCACATATTAGGATTTAGATTCAATGTTATATATTAGGTATTAATTGACTACACGACTTTATCATACGTTCCTTGCAGGATATATTTGTCATTTATCTAGTGTTATTTATGGGAAATGATAAATATAGTTGGTAATTGAAGTGAATTCTGTAACCTAAAATGTGCTTCTTACTTAAGCTATAGTAGAAAACCTATGTAGTTGACTAAGACATGTTGAGTCATTGATAGTTGGTCACATGGACTGGAATAAGTTATGTTTTGGAATAAGTGGATTCCACACTATGGTTTATGAGGTGTGTGAAAACCTACGGATAAAAAGGGGTGACCCATTTTTTTCAAACATTCAAAGAGATTTGTGAATAAATATGAATTTAAAATGAAATGGAAAATGGGGAAACAAAGACTTGACGTTGAACCGAATTTTCAATGGAAAGTAGGTAGTGTCTTGGGTGTGTTGTATGATTATTTTTGTTACCTAGTGCTAGATTTATGAGTAGGAATAGGGGTGAAACTTGTTTCTAGGAAGGCTTCAACATGTCCTATATTTTTGAACTGCGACCTTCTTATTACCTACCTTTTTTAGGCAAGTGTTTGGAATTTGAGAGGCATTAAACCATAATGATTCATATTCATACACTAAGAGGGTGGTGATAAACATGCTCCAAAGGTGGTGGTTCATATGATACTGAAATATCCAACCTTAGTAAGAATTGCAGAACCTGTGGTTTTACCAGACATGGGTGTTGATGCATAGTTCTATGAGAGTTTTATACAATTTATACAAGTTGTTCAGGGATCCCCATAGATTTCCTTGTCTATGTAAGAGATGATGCATATGTTCAAATATTAGAATCCAACCACTTTTTTAGGGGATGTTGGTCCACGTGCTACCAAGTTGTATCTAGAGGATATCTTTTCTATTTTCAACAATATGAAGATAACTCCTGAGAGGAGAGTAAAGATCACAACTTAAATTCTTTGGGGAGAAGCTATGAACATGTCTAATGTTTTGAACTACGATGGTACACTGTAGGATAAGGTTTGGAGGGATTTTTAATCCATGTTTTACAATCACAATTTTCTGAGACCTTGAGAAATTAAAGGGCTAGTGAGTTTATGTTTCTTGGAGTAGGGTTAGAAGACGATAATGGAATATTCAACACAATTTGTAATGATTCTTAGTTTTTACATTGATTTACCTTGATTATGAGAATTTGAGAGAGAGTGACTCTACAAAAAATGTTTTAAGCATGCCATTAGATTGCATGACATTTTTTTGGGATGAAAACTTTTACATAGATAGGTAATTAAGAACTTATTAATAGAGTGTAAACTGAAGGAATCTAAGGGCATAGAGGAGGGAAGTGTAGTCTCTCGACCCGGTGGTTCATCATATAGTGATAGGAAACACCATTTTGAGACCTCTCATGAGGGGAGTACCAAAAAGTCTATGAGGGATGGTAGTTCAATTTTCTACTACCAGTGTGGGAGATAGGGGAATATGAGAAATCAGGGAGATATATACCCATTCAAGTTCTAAGTTTGTGGAAGGGTGGGCCACAAATAAAATTATTGAAGGAATTTTCACCAGTAGTTATTAGAAGGGGATAGAATTAGACTCCAAATTTAGGGAAAGGATTAAAAAATTGACATCAGGTAGGGATCTATAGAAGTTTCTATCTTTTATATTAGTGTATTGGTTGTGGATGAGGGTTCTAGGAGCCTATTATACCGTGAAATTAGAGTGGAAATTCACTAGGTAGTTAGCTTTTTTGAAAAGGACATGACACATTATATATATTCCAAATATCATACCCTTGAGGAGAATAGCACTAAGATGTCTAATGTGAGAGGTACTATCTTAAAAGCATTTACACTTGTACATTTTCTTTTTTGATATAGGTACTTTAAATAGATTTATATGTGTACATACTGTGGAGAGCCTTGGGATCAATGTTCAGTTTTCTGATGGTGTTATAACATTGGATGCTCCATTAGGGATCCGAACAGAGGATTAACACCAATCCATGGAGATTCACCTTAATATTGGTGGGTGTCACTTAATATGGGATCTATTTTTCCTTGAAATGACAGGTTTTGATTTCATGCTCAGAATGGACTGATTAGTTTTTTTATCAAAACATGGTCAGTTTCAATCAACAAAGGGGGACCTTCATGTCACATGAGGGATGAGTTTTTATTCACATGGTTGAATGGGATTTATAGGAATGCTGATCTAGAACAAAGAATCATGGTATGAGAGGGATGGCAACCAAGATTTCTAGTTTATATATGGATAATGAAGGAATACATTAGAAAGAATCCACTATAGTGGAAGATCATTTTAGGGATGTTTCCCTAAAGGATTTTTCTTGTTTACCTCTTAAGAGATAGGTGGATTCCACTATCGGGTTAGTTCTAGTAGATAAACTAGTATCCATTTCTCATTATAGTATAGCTACTATAGAGTTGGAGAAGATCAAGAGGCAGTTATAGGAATCGAAGGCATAGGGGCTTACACGAATTAATAATTTTACATGTGGTTTGTCGGTTCTTTTTGAAAATAAGGTCGATAAAGAACATAGGATATGCATGGATTATCAGAAATTTAAATAGTTTACATTTTAGAACCAGTATCCCATGCCATGGATTGATGATTTCTTCGACAAGCTCTTAGGAGCTTAGCTGTTCTCAAAAATTGATTTGAGGTTGGCTTTTCATTAGATGTATGTTTATCCTATAGACATACTTCATATAGATTTTTGAAGAATGTAAGGGTAATATTATTATTTTTTAGAGAAGAAAACCAGGTTGCTAATGCTCTATCCAAGAGGGCAGTCATGGAGGTCTCCTCATGATGGTATTTTTTCATCCTAGAATTTTTCTCACATCTTGTTTATTTGGACGCACATGGTATGCTCTATTATTTCCTTTTAAACCCCCTTGCGCTACCACTTTTTATGTTTTTTATTTTTTCTTAAGGGGCGGGCATTGTCTAGATTCTGGACCCACTTTTTTTATTATTATTTTTTATGCCATTCAATATCAAGAATGCACCATTAGTATTCATGTGTTGATGAACCGTGTTTTCCATCATTTTCTGGATTCGTTTGTGGTGTTATTAATGGATGATATCTTGGTGTATTATAATAATTAAAATGACCAAAAAAAATTCATGAGACCATTTTGAATATACTTATATATTACTAATTATCTTCTAATCTCACAAAGGACTACTTTTAGATGGTTAGGACTCACTTCTTGGGTCATATCATTTTAGAGACAAGAATATCAGTTGACCTAGAATAGGTACGAGTTATGGTTACTTGGGAGCATCACAAGAAACTATTTGATATATTGAGTCTCTTGGGGATAGATGGATATAAAAATAATTTCATACAAGAGTTATAAAACATATAATCACCTCGTATAGTCCTGGATTAGAAGGTTGTGAAGTTTGTATTGACATATACCTATAGGATAGCCTTTCATGAGCTGAAAGGGAGACTGACATTAGTGCATGTTTGAATTCTTCTAGAGCTTGGAAGGAGTAAAACTGGATATTATAATATGTCATGTAATTGTCCAGGAGTAGTTTTGATATAGGAAAATAGTGTTTTGGCATAAATTTCTTTTCAGTTGAGGCCACACAAGAAGAATTACAAGACACATGATCTCAAGTCATTTACTATTGTAAACTCCTTGTGTTGTTAGAGGAATTATTCACCGAGGTATAATTTTGTGGTGTTAATAGGCCACAAATCCCTAAGTACAAATTTACACATCATTTTTTGAATTTAAGGTAAGTAAGGTGGTTTGAGTACTTATAGTCTTTCGAATTCAATCCATCCAACACACTTGGAATGGGAAATGCAGTAGCTGATGCACTGAGTAGGAGGACTCAACTACAGGAAGATCAGGGGGCCAGTAGAAAATGGCGGCTTAGGGGTTTATTTTATGAGATACACATCAAGGTTCATGATATTACTGGACATAATATTATGTTATCCTTAGAATTGACATCTACTCTTCTGGATTGATGGAGGATGAGATAATTATCTGATAATGAGGGCCTATACCTATAGGTGACTATGGAGATGATAAAAATTTTCATATTATTCGGATCATATGGGTTAAATAATACATATGTGAGGGGATAATATAAGAGTTTCATTCCTCAATTTGGGATGCACATTCCAATATTACAATTATTTTTTGGGATTTACATCACCAGTATTGTGGGCCCTGTATGAAACATGAGGTAACTGGTTCTATAATAAGGTGTTCCCCCTATAAGGAAGGGAATGCAGAACATAAAAAAACAACATATATTTTACAATAGTTACCCATTATTTAGTGGAAGTTATATTATTTTGTGATTGATTTTGTGACTGGTTTACCGAGTTCATATCTTGGTAGTGATCCAGTTTGGGTCTTGAAATATTCAGTCATTTCCTTTCAATCAGGGAGGCCATCTTAGTTGATGATCTTGAGAGGTTTCATAACCATGAAATAGTAAGAATTTATAGGGAAAACTAGTTCATTATATCTGATATCATTTCCCAGTTTATGACTTATTTATATTAAAGTTTGTAGAGTGTCAGAACCCGGATCTTCGTTTTCAGGTTTGTTTCTCTTTTCCTGGAGTTTTTGAGAAAAATGGGGTTTCTGGAAATTTTTGAAGTACACGCCGTGCACTTTCTGAGTACATGTCGTGTACTTCCTTTCAGCTCGAAGCCGTGTGCTGGCCGTGTCCGGGCCACACACACGGTGTGTAGAGGCGATGTGGCTGCTGCTTAAAGAAGAGTACAGAAAAATGGAGTACATGCAGTGTACCCCAAAAGTACACGCCGTGTATTTTTTTTCATTAAACGCACTGGGGCCACACCTGATGGACAAAACACCCTTCTTCTCCAGGTTCTTCATCCGAGAGCCCTAGGAACATGCGGATCTTCGACGACCCTCTGTTCCTCCGTCCGTTCTCTGATTCGAGCAATGTCGATTGCGTTGGAATCACATCGGTGAGTTCTTATTTCTCATTGAGCCTTGTTTTCCAATTCCTTCTTTTTCTCAAGATATTATGGGTTGAGAGTTTTGGGTGTTTTCTCAGATCTTCAATGTTCTATAGAGAATCTGTCGTCATGGTTCACATATATCGATCTTCTAGGATCACGGTAGGTGGTTTTTGCCTTTCTGTAGGAAGTTGTTGAATATTATGTTCAATTTCCACCAATACCCTTAACGGGGTATTGCGTGTTACCTGTTTTTCCCTTGTTGATTGCTTGCCTTGCTGATATGCCTGTGTATAGGTCATTGCTTGTGAATAGGGTAAATTGTACTGTGTTCTGGATGCTTTCCATGCTTATTTTATTATTCGGCATTTTATAGTTGCCATGCCTAGTTGTAGGATAGTGGAACTGTTGTACAGTATTGATGTTGTTCCATAGAATGATAGCCAAGTAGTTCTTGAGGTTTATTTTGGCCGATACACGCACTATGCATGTTTATTTTACACAGGGCTGTGAGAACCTAGTGTAGTAGACCATTGGGAGAATGGACGTAAGGGCTTCTCCAGAGTGTCTTTAACTTACGATGCGAGATCACATGGGGGAATTGATGTTGAGTGCTTCCTCAGAAAGTATATAGTTCCTCGTCATGAGCCACATGGGGAATTGACGTTGATTGCTTCCCCAGAGATCCTTTAGTACGATACGAGACTATAGGGGGAATTGACAGTGAGTGTTTCCCTAGAGATTCTATTCTTTAGCTTAACCAGAGGGGTGGCACTGTGTGTGCCTCCTAGTGGGTTTCTAGTACATGTAGGTTGAACCTTAGGGGTTAGACTGTGAGAAATACCTAGAGGTTACCTTTTTGTTCTACTTGCTTGAGTAGCTTTTTCTTATTTGTAGAATATATGCTAGAATCGATGGATTGTTACTGCTGTGTATTATCCTATTTACTACTTGCTGTTCACTGCTTACAGTAGTTTCCATGCCATATATTCACTGACTGTTAGGCATAGATTTTTGGGTGGTTTCCTATTGGGACATTGTCTCACACCCTGTTTGGGACATGATTTTGGGCCCAAACATATTATATTGTTGCAGGTATAGATAAGGGCAAGAGCCCTTCTAATTCAGGTTCTTGATTGCACTGGAGCTGGAGAGCATGGGTCCAAGCTGAGGCTTGTGATGCTGAGGAGTTACTCATCTGTTTTTCTTTTGTACTTTGGTTTAATAATGTATTCAGAGTTATGACCTGTTTGGATGTTTTTCCTTGATATATATGTATCATGCATCATTTATACATATTTCTGCTATAGTTGGTTATTTTTCAGTCTTCCGATTTTTATCGTTTACTCTTGTATGGATGACTACTGTTTCCGCTATTGTTGTTATTTGTTTCCTCTTCCACTATGTAATCTTCAAATGAGGGTATAGTTTCCCCACAATCACACCCAAGGACCTCGCTACTAGTCGGAAGCCTCTAGCATTTGGGGAAATGTGCTTGAGGCCATGTGACCAACCGGGTATGAGGCGCCTTTGGGTGGCTTCTGGAACTGGGATGTTACAAAGTGGAATCAAAGGGGTTCTTTTATCTTGATTTATTATTTGGAGCCGTTATCCAGGGATAGGACGGATTTGATAATTGGTATTAAGCTGTGCACGGGAGTAGCTAACCCATGTACAGGGAAAAGTCGTACTACCTCGTTAATTGCAGTTTACTGGTTTTTGAGATTTACGGTTTATATGATTTCACCTAGAGTGATTCACATGCCTTTTGTTGTTATTGTTGTTGATATTGTGGTTCTATATCTATCGCAACCTGATGAGATGAGGGTATGCCATCTCATGCATCATATAGGAACTTCTTAGAATAACATGCCATCTAGGGTGCATTAGCGATTTCATGTTGTTGTGATAGACTCTAGGTAGATTATGAATGCTGTTGTGATAAATGCTTTGATTGAATCTCTATTGTTTGATAGAGGATTGTTTGGATTGTTCCTTGCTTAAATGAATGCTATATTTTGGTTCTTGAGGTGTTATGGGCCCTCTTGAATTGGAAATTGGTGAATCATTGACCTGTTTTTCCTTATATATGACTGTATTAGATTCCAAGATTTGATTCGTGGGGAGTATGGGCCCTCACGAATTGGAATTTGGCACCTTCATGCTTGTTTTTTGGTGTTTTCTGGGTTTCGGTGCATTTTTAGAGCTACTTGCCGGACAAACCCAGAATACACAGCGTGTACTTTATATATACAAGCTGTGTAGTTTCAAACCATGTCACTGACCGTGTGAGCAGAAACACAGGTTGTGAAAAATATCCAGGAACACGCCATGAATGGTAGGTACACGTCGTGCAGTAGTGAGCGTATACCCGGCTGTGTTGCTAATAACACGTGTCAGGGGATCTCGTGTCAAACATGCCGTGTTTTGTAGGAACACGTCCTACATCCTTGTCCCCAGTACCCGACCGTGTCAGGAACAACACAGGACGATGTTATATCCTCCTATACATGCTGTTTTTTTTTCAGAACACGCCATGTAAGGGTTAGCCATGTACTTGGCCGTGTCACCAACAACATGGGTTGAGAAAAGTCTTCAAGTACACTCCATGTTTGTTTGGAACACACTGTGTAGTCTCAACCGTGTAACCAACCGTGTGACTAACAACACGGGTCGTGAAACCTTTTGTACTACACGCCATGTCCACCAGGGAACATGCCGTGTAGTCTTAGTTTAAGAAGACCGCGTGGGTTAGCCGTGCAAGGAGACACATGCAGGGTAATAGAGTTAATTACACACCATGTAGAGTTTATACATGACATGTAGTCATGTTTTTTAAATCTTGAGTGTTTCCTTCTCCTGTTTCTTTTTTTTACTCCTTTGTTCTCTGCCCTTGTTTTCCTGATCTAAGGTATGCTTTTGATCTTTCATAGCTATGCCTCTGAGACGTCCTCTGGTTGTATGCCAGTCATTAGGCAGTGATTAGATGCCAGATATGGCTGATTAGGAACTTCCTTCCGATCCTCCAGTCGGGATAGCCTTGGCACCGGTTGTCATACAAGTTGCAGGCACAGATGCGCAGTTCAGGGAAGGCATCATGAGGATGATGCAGACCTTTTAAGGAGAACCTCCTCCTTCCACGTCTATGGAAGACCTGACACAGGTTTTCTAGCAGCAGAAGAATCCTATTTTCTTGGGGGAAGGAGGACCCCAGGCTACAGAGTCATGGCTGGAATCAATGTTGACTATCTTCGAGCATCTGGAGACGCCTCTAGATAGGCGGGTCAGGATTTCTACCTACATGATTAGAGACTCCGCCAAGAGGTGATGAGGCATGATCTCCCAGGTGGGTCGTCACCAGGTTGTGGCTTGGGAGGAGTTCCAGCACGTGTTCTATGAAAACTTCTACCTGGAGACCCTGAGGGCCGATCGAGCCTGGGAGTTCATGAGCGTAGAGCAGGGTACTCTTTCTGTCATAGAGTATTCCTCTCGTTTCACTGAGCTACAACATTTCACACCCCTCCGGGATAGAAGTGGGGTGTTCTTAGCAAGGAAGTTTGAGGATGGACTTAGGCGGGAGATCCACTCACAGGTGAATATCTTTCAGTTGACTTCCATCACTTCCATAGTCAACTAGGCACTGATTGTAGAGCACAATCTGAGAGACTCTGGAGCTACGAGCCAGGGAAGTTATACTTCCAGATCTAGTGTTCCTCCAGTTGACAGTAGGAAGCGTCATAGGGAGCCTACACGTGGTGATCCGAGGAGGCGGGATACATCTTCAGGTAGCCAGGTAGTATCTTACTAGTGTGGAAGGACTGGGCACACGAGGCCGCAGTGCCAGAGAGACCCAGTGGAGTGAGAATCTTGTGGCAAGATGGGTCACCTTCAGCGTTTCTGCTCAGTTTTCTCACCAGTTGATGGTGACAGGGGTTCTTCCATGACTCCTCGTTCAGGAGCATCACCACCAGTTTCACACCAGTCGGGGAACTGGAGTTCCTCCAGCCATTCGGCCCGAGGTGGAGGTCAAGGCCATGGCAGTCAGTCACGAGTCCTTCAGCGCCAATAGGGAGGTTCAGCTCAGAGTGGTCTGGCTGGGTCACAGGGCCACAGGTCAGGCCAGACTTTTGCGGTGGAGCAGACCTATCAGGAGTAGGATCCCAGACCTTCTATAGTTCGAGTGACGATTTCAATAGCCTCAGTTTTATCTTCATCTCTTTTCGATACTGGTGCTACGCATAGCTTTATCTCTGTTGCTATTTTGGATAGTCTTGGGATCTGTATCTTTTCTTTTGCTGAGTCATTGACAATAGACACACCTTTGGGGATGAATACATCTAGTGTACGCAAGTGTAGAGTGTTCCCTCTCAAGGTTGCATGGTATTGTTTATTATGGGATATCTATGTCCTAGAGATTATAGGTTATGATGTCATTCTTGGGATGGACTGGTTAGTTCTCTTCTAGGCAGTCATCGACTGTTATCACCGTAGGGTGAGTTTCATTTCAGAAGATGGTGAATCTTTTCTTCAGAGAGGCAAATGGAATGTCCAGGAAAGTCGATCTGGACTCGAGCATCATGGTCTAGGAAGGTTGATGGCCCAGATTTCTAGTCTTTATCTAGATGATCAGGGAACTTCGTAGCTAGGCTTTTCTCTGGTGGTGGATCATTTCAGGGATGTCTTTCCAGAGGACTTTTTGGGTTTACCTCCAGAGAATGAGGTAGAATTTTCTATTGAGATCTTTCCAGGAGCGGCACATGTGTCCATTCCTCCTTATAGGATGGTTACACCTGAGTTGCAAGATCTCAAGAAGAAGTTGTAGGAGTTACAGGCAAAGGGTTTCATCGAAACCAGTTCTTCTCCTTGGGGTTCTCCTGTACTGTTTGCGAAGAAGGAAGGTAGTACCCTTCGACTTTGTGTGGATTATCGGAAGTTGAACCAGTTGACAGTCAAGAACCGATATCCCTTGTCGTGGATCGATGACCTATTTGATCATCTTCAAGGAGCCCGAGTCTTCTTGAAGAATGACTTGAGGTCTGATTATCCTCAGTTGTGCGTTAGGCCATCAGAAATACCTCTGACAGCCTTTAAGATCAGGTATGGTCTATACGAGTATACAGTCATGCTGTTAAGTCTCATGAATGCACCAATAGTTTTCATGGTACTGATGAACTGAGTGTTCCATCCTTACTTGGATTCCTTCTTCATGGTCTTCTTGGATGATATCTTGGTGTACTCTCACACTCTTCAGGACCATGCCACACATCTTGAGATTGTTCTGAGTACACTGAGAGAGCATCAGATTTATGATAAACTCTCAAAGTGCCACTTTTAGATGGATCAGATTCACTTCTTGGGCCACGTCATCTCAGAGGCAGAAGTAGTTGTGGACCCAGAGAAAGTGAGAGCTGTAGTCTTATGGGAGTAGCTGAAGAACGTTTTTAAGGTATGGAGTTTCCTAGGGCTAGATGGATACTATAGACGCTTCATTCAGGACTTTTCATGCCTAACAACACCTTTTATGGGTCCGACCAAGAAGGGGGTGAGGTTCTTATAGTCAGATTCTTGTGAGTCAGCCTTTCAGGAGCTGAAGGGATGGTTGACGTCGGCACCGATACTAGTCTTTCCAGAGCTAGGAAAGAGCTATATAGTTTATTGTGATGCATCAGGTATCGGACTGGGCACTATGCTTATACAGGGATATGGAGTCGTTGCGTACGGGTCTCAGTATTTAAGGCCACATGAGAAGAACTACCCTACACAAGATCCAGAGTTGGAAGCTGTTGTTCATGCCTTACGCTGTTGGAGACACTATCTTTTAGGAGAGCACTTTGTGGTCTTCACTGACCACAAGAGTCTCAAGTATATCTCCACTCATCATGATATGAATCTGAGGCATCATAGGTGGGTCGATTATCTTCAGTATTTTTATTTCGAGCTTGCCTATACACTGGGAAAGGGAAACACAGTGGCAGATGCATTGAGAAGTATAACTCAGATTCAGGCAGTTCAAGAGGCCAGCAGTGAGTGGAAGCTTATGACTCTGTTCTCTAAGATGCATCTAGAGGTTCATGATAGACAAGGACATACTTTCCTATCTTATGTAGCTGTGACCTCAATGATTATTGATCGGGTATGAATGAGGCAGCTATCAGACTTAGAAGGATTAGTCCTGCAGTAGAGTGTGTTAGGAGAGGAACCTCTTACTGGATGGACAATTGGCGAGGATGATATCTTGAGTTTCCAGGGGCACATATGGGTGACAGCAGACATACACGAGGAGCTGATGCAGGATTTTCATTCCTCAGTTTGGGAAGTTCATCATCACGTCACCAAGATGTATCGAGATCATCATCGCCAGTACTTGTGGCCAGGTATGAATAGAGATGTCGCTGGTTTGTCATGAGATGTTCTACTTACCAGCAGGTGAAGGCGGAGCATCAGTGACCAGTAGGCCTTTTACAATAGTTACCCATTCCCGAGTGGAAGTGGAACTATGTCGTGGTGGACTTCGTGACCGAATTGCAGAGGTCAACTTGACGGAACGATGCTGTTTGGGTTGTCATCAACAGGCTTACAAAGGTTGCTGACTTCTTGCCGATCAAGGAGACATTCAATATTGATGATCTGGGACAACTTTACCTCCGAGAGATCGTACGTCTGCATGGAGTTCCTCACTCCATTGTTTCAGACAGGGATGTGCGCTTTACTTCTCGGTTCTGGTAGGGGATTCAGAGGGCTTTGGGTAGATAATATAACGACCCATACTTTACATACATTGTTAATACTTCAAAATTGAAGCACACTTATTACAACATTTGACAAAACCACAAAGGACCGTATAGGTATAGTGTCTTTAAAAACTGGGAAACATAAACAACTGGTTCATAAATCTTCTACAGTGTCTCCCATTTATTTCATCATATCTAGGGTCCCTTTTAGCATATTCTACTTAATATCCATCTTCCTGACCTGGGGAAAAGAAAACATAAAAGGGTGAGCTCAAATGCTCAGCAAGGGAAAATAAAGGAAATAAAAATCATATCATATCTTTTTGAAAATCAAAACCTTCAAAAGAGATCATAATATCTTAACATGGAATAAATCATAGAAGTGAAAATGAGATCCCCAAAATCATAACATAAAACTTGAAACTTTGTGGCATGCACACATAATCATGGAAAATCATTTCTTGTTAGTCATGACTCATTGCCAAGACTATCTTAGTGGACAAAGTCCCTTTCTGAACCGAGTTCACTCCTCGTTTCAGTCCTGTATCACTGAACCGAAATAACCTTCCGTTCCAGCCATGTCTATCTCATGAGATATAAAATCTTTACCCAATGCATTGGAGGGATATATAGGTCCCACCCATCTTATAATGAATCCTTTCTTATGTGTGCCACATAATCATAAAACATACATCATCGCATAACACATGTAACAAAAATGGGATTCTTGAAACATCATGACATCATAAATCAATTCATATAAGATAATGGAATTCATAAAAATAATTCCATCACAACATGATCAAATCAATGTAATAATAGGGATAAAAACAGAACCCTTTATTATCTTAGATGGAAAATAATTTTGATAAAACACTTGAACTTTATTCTTGAGGAAAATATCCTTTCTACTTCAAAACATTTTTCCTTTCATAACATGTCATACAACTTTAAAATAAAAGAAGTTGATTAAAAATAAACTTGAAAACTTGTAAAGTAATCTTCTTGGAAATAATGATTTAAAAATCCATTCATGCCATATAAGTTAAAAAAAACATTCTTTGTACTTTTGTCGGAAAAGTCAAAAAGTACCTTGTACGAAAAACGACAAAAGATTCCTTTCATACATATTACTAAAAACTCACCGAAGGGTAAAAATGGATTTAAACAATTGTAGGTGGATAGAAATAATATTACATATTGATGAAACATGGATGTGGATGATAAAATACACCCCAGTAAATACTTACGAATAAACAATATCGGATAAAAATGAGATTGTGATATTTCCCTTACCTTAGGTCCGATTAGCTTTGTACGTGTCCGAAGCTCCTGTATAATGGTTTAAATAATGTTATTGACTTATTCCAGAATCATACATATTTATATGATATCATATATGGTCATATTATTAGCTTCTTGTTAGTAATATTTCATTGTTACTTGTTACTCGGGTCTTTATAACTTTTTGTTCTTATGCGTGTTTTGTCGAATAAATTCTTATTCTTATCTTTAGGTTATAGATAATTCATTTCCAGAATGGTATTAGTGTAGTATATACCATATTCATTTATTCAATTCATTTATATAATCATTATGAAATGAAGATCATGTAGAACGAGTCGCATCACATCGTGGAGACGGTATTCCGTACGTACGCACGAGTGATGATATCGTTCCTATGATCGTGGAATTGTATTGGAGTATATATATATTATTTCAGTATCAATATTACTTCATAATAATCATATGTAGTTACTCATTACACCATTATACCCATCCTTGTAAGGTGATGGTGGAAAATAGATTACACCACGGCGTGGAGACGGTATTCCGTACGTACGCACGCGTGGTGATTTCATTTTTCCGTAGGATGGATAGAAGGTTAATTAGGGTTGTTTCATATTTATAATAACATATCAGTATGTAAGTAATACTGATGTTATTACTTTATCATGAAACAACTAAAGAAGAAGAAGTTGAAGAAGAAAGAAATTGAAAAGATCGGTAATGGATATTACCTCTTCTTTGGAACGCTTCTTTAAATCCTCCACTTAAGGAACTAAGATTGGTCTTTGGAGAAGACCAGGACCTCTAGGATTATTCTAGGGAAGTGGAGAGGAGAAAATGGCAGGGGTTGGCCGAGCTTGAGTGCTCAATTTGGTGTGAGGAGGAAGGGGAGGAGGCACCCTTTTATAAGGGAGGAGAGGGGCACCTTAGGAATATCTCAAAATATTATTTTATATTAAAGTCAAAATCGGTTTATAATGGTTCCAAAGGGTCTTATTTCGAAGATAAAGTGGGGATGGGTCGAAATCCTATCAACCAATAGGATTTAGACAAGTTTAGGGTATTATTTTAACCTTATCAATTAGATTTAACTCTAAGTTAATTATTTTAACTTTTACCGTGTCTTTTTGTTTTCCTTCACTATATGGTTAATACACTTACTATAACATGCCAAACGAACCCCAAATTGTTTATTATTAATATATATATCCTTATCTAAGTCATTTGGCCGAACCTTATATTTTTAGGAATAAAATAACAATTAATAATATAATATTTGATTTAAAAACTATTTTGTGTCAATTTTGACACTATTTGATATATGATTTGTTTGAAAGTCATAACAGAATTATATGTTCGAACCAAGTTGATTAAATCAATAATAATATATCATAGTAACCTAGAAAATTAGTGGAATTCATAAAAAGTCTCAAATTACATTTATTTTGGTGTTTATAACATCAATTATGTCAATATTTCATTAATAAGATAATTACTGCATCATCATTATGTCATAAATAAATTAAATTATTTAATGTCTAAAAATTACAAATAAAATATCATCATGTAGGAAATCTTTTTAGGTTTCTAATGAATATTTAAAATTGAATTTATCTTATGTATAACCCCATATTAAAAATGATTTACTTATTAAATTTTGATTTTAACTATTTTAACCCTTCTTTAAATAAATTAATAATAAATGTCCTAATCTAATCCAAGTGGGCCTAAATGGTCATATTTTATTCCTAAGTTTGTTTTTGGTCGAATTACACTTGTCCAATAGAATTAGGACATGTGTTAGGGTAATATTAATATCATATTTACCCTTAGTTACCCTATTTACTATTAACCGCGGTAAAAATCGTAAAAAGTTACTATTCACCAAAAAAATATTTTCATCTCATTGAACCACATTTTAGTCCTTGATATTAACCGTGTCTCTAGGATTTTCGAAATTCCATTCACAGAAGCGGTAAAATTAAGTTTTATGCAAAATTCAGTTTTTAACCTACCACTTAGTGGTTTCACTATTCATCCAAAATTGAAAGTTTTCAGAAAAATACCAAAATTTCACCCTAGGCTAATTTCGATATTCTGAGTCCAAAAATGAAGTCCATTTTGAAAAATAAAATTTATAAAATTTCAAAAAGTGGTTATTACTATTCATAACGGCTAGTTTTAATAGCATATTGTTTTTTAGTGAAACTCGGTATTGCGTACGACGCAAGCTATCGAGGAAGGTCGCGATTGCCTGTAAAGCAAGTCAAGCAAGTGTTGTGTAGAAAAAGATTACTTTGATAATTTATATAACATAAAAGTCTCGGGTGTTACATTCTACCCCCCTTAAAAAGAATTTTGCCCTCGAAATTTGTCACTTTGTAACAAACAGATGAGGATACTTCTCCCTCATCATATCCTCAAGCTACCATGTAGCTTCTTCAAGTTGGTGGTTCCTCCATAAAACTTTCACCAAGCGAGTGGTCTTGTTTCGTAGGACTTTTTCGCTACGATCCAGAATCTCTATCGGCTGTTCTTCATAAGAAAGATCTTGCTCCAGCGGTACAACTTCTGAGCTGAGTACATGTGAAGGATCTGGTATGTACTTTCTCAGGAGAGATACATGGAACACATCGTGAACTTGAGAGAGATTCGGTGGAAGCGCCAATCGGTAAGCTACCTTCCCAACACGATCCAGTATTTCGAAAGGACCGATATATCTAGGGCTCAACTTCCCCTTCTTTCCAAATCTCATAACCCTCTTCCAGGGAGATATTCGTAAGAACACTTTATCACCCACTTCAAACTCTAGGTCTTTTCTTCGGTTGTCGGCATAGCTTTTCTGTCGACTCTGAGCTGCTCTTATGTGTTGTTGAATAGATCTGACCTTTTCTGCCATTTCATCAACGAGATTAGGTCCTAATAGCTTTCTTTCCCCAACTTCATCCCAGCAAGTTGGAGTCCTGCATTTCTTTCCATAGAGAGCTTCATAAGGAGCCATCTGAATACTGGAGTGAAAGCTATTATTATAAGAAAATTCTACCAAAGGTAGGTGTTGATCCCAACCTCCTTTGAAATCCATAGAGCAAGCTCTCAACATATCTTCTAGGGTTTGAATTGTTCTCTCAGATTGACCGTCTGTCTGGGGATGATAAGCAGTGCTGAAACTCAACTCTGTATCCAGAGTATGCTGAAGACTTCGCCAGAACTTTGAGGTAAATCTCGGATCCCGATCAGATATAATAGAAAGTGGTACTCCATGTAATCTTACCACTTCCTTTACATATATCCTGGCAAGCTGATCTAGAGAGAAATCCTCTCTAATAGGAATGAAGTGTGCAGACTTTGTAAGACGATCAACTATGACCCAAATAGCATTATTGCCTTTGGATGTTTTAGGAAGTCCTGTGACAAAGTCCATAGTGATGTTTTCCCATTTCCATTCGGGTATGGGTAATGGTTGTAACATCCCCTTAGACTTCTGTCTCTCAGCTTTAACTTGTTGACAAACCAAGCATCGAGAGACAAATTCAGCAACATCTCTTTTCATGCCATCCCACCAGAAGTACTCTTTTAGGTCCCTATACATCTTCGTGCTTCCAGGATGAATAGAGAATGAAGAACTATGAGCCTCATCCAGCAGCTCCTTCTTTAATTCGGGGATGGGAGGAACACAAACCCGATTCCTGAACTTTATTATCCCATCACAATCAAGGTTTAATTCAGGAACATTTCTCACCTTCTTTTGTAACTCGACATCTTCTTTCTGCGCCTCTTTAATCTTCACATGTATAGATGGTTGAACATTCATTTGAGAAAGATAAGATTTTTCCCCTTCCATTATAATTCCAAGATCCATCCTTTGTAAATCCATAAATATTGGATCTTTTGTGATCCTCATCATGGATAAACTAGCATGGTCTTGTCGACTTAATGCATCTGCCACCTTGTTTGCTTTCCCCGGGTGGTAATGGATTGAGCAGTCATAATCCTTAATCAGCTCCAACCATCTTCTTTGACGCATATTCAACTCCTTTTGTGTGAAAATATAATTTAAACTTTTATGATCAGTATAAATATCACACCTTTCACCATAAAGGTAATGCCTCCAAATCTTTAATGCAAAGATTACCGCAGCCAACTCCAAATCATGTGTTGGGTAATTTTGCTCATGGATTTTCAACTGTCGTGAGGCATAAGCTATCACCATATCATTTTGCATAAGAACACACCCCAATCCCTTCTTGGATGCATCACTGTAGATCACAAACCTTTCTCCACTACAAGGCAGTGTGAGCACAGGTGCACTGGATAACCTTCTTTTCAACTCCTTGAAATTCTCTTCACATTCCTCTGTCCAGACAAACTTAACTCCTTTCCGAGTCAACTTGGTGAGTGGATTAGATAACCGTGAAAAATCTTTTACAAAACGTCGATAATATCCAGCCAAACCAAGAAAACTTCGGATCTCAGTTACTGTGGTTGGTCTCGACCATCTTTTGATAACCTCTGTTTTTGCTGGATCCACAGATATCCCCACTTTTGAGATTATATGACACAAAAATGCAACTTTTTGAAGCCAAAATTCACACTTGGTAAATTTGGCATAAAGCTTCTCCTTTATCAGGGTCTTCAATATAATTCTCAAGTGATCTTCATGCTCTTCCTTGCTCTTTGAATAGACAAGAATATCGTCTATAAAGACTACCACAAATTGATCAAGAGAGTCTCTAAAGACTCTATTCATTAGATCCATGAAGATAGCAGGGGCATTAGTAAGACCAAATGGCATCACTATAAATTCATAGTGTCTATACCTTGTACGGAAAGCCGTCTTTGGTATATCCTCCCTTTTGACCCTTAATTGATGATACCCTGAATGAAGATCAATCTTGGAAAAGTATTGAGCTCCGCGTAGTTGGTCAAATAAGTCATCAATGCGTGGGAGAGGATATTTGTTCTTGATAGTGATCTTGTTAAGTTCTCGATAATCAATGAAGAGTCTCATTGATCCATCTTTCTTCTTAACAAATAGAATAGGTGCTCCCCAAGGTGACGCACTAGGGCGTATGAATCCCTTATCAAGATTCTCTTGGAGTTGCTTCTTCAATTCCTGCAACTCAATTGGGGCCATTCTATAAGGTGTCTTTGAAATAGGCAAAGCACCCGGTACGAGTTCTATTGAAAACTCAACTTCACGATTTGGTGGAAGACCCGGCAATTCCTCCGGAAAGACATCATCAAACTCCCGTACAATGGGCATATTCTTAATCGTGAGTTTCTCACCAACCATTTGAGATAAATAACCTTCATTTAGTGGAATCAATACCCATAAGATGGAAGAAATATCCACTGGAAAGTTATGTTCATCCTTGCATTGATAGACGATCGTAGATTGATCTGGAATATGAAATGTGACTTCCCTTCTTTGGCAATTGATATGAGCTCCATGTAGAGAAAGCCAATCCATGCCAAGAATCACATCAAATTCCACTAAAGGAAGGATCACAAGATTTGCAGGAAGCACTTTCCCACAAACTTCGATCGGAGAAGAATTATAAACTTTTGATGCGATTGATGTGCCATTAGGTGTTGTCACGGCTAACTCAACATCTAATTGTTGAGGTAATACGGTGATACCCTTAGAAAAGTCTTCAGAAATAAAAGAGTGGGTGGATCCAGAATCAAATAAAACATTTGCTACTTTAGAGTGGATGGTAAGTGTACCTTTCACCACATCGTTATCGTACTCCACATTGCTGATAGAAATTGCATGTGACTTTCCTTTGTCTTTAGCCTTAAGATTTTGTTGACGTCGACCATCATCATCAACCCTTGGATTTGGGCATTGATTGGCATAATGCCCCATCTCCTTGCACTTGAAACATTGAAGTGTAGTAGGTTCATTCTGTGTAACCCTTCCTTTGTTTGCATCATTAGACATCTTCTTCCCATTATCACGGCATTCAAATGCCCGATGACCTTCCTTTCCACATTTAAAACATTTACTTTTCCCTTTAAGACAACTCCCTCCATGTTTCTTTCCACACTTTGAGCATAATGGAAAGTTCATCTTCTTTTCAGTGTGATCTTTAGAGTTTCCTTTGAATTCCATCTTCCTCTTCTTATCAAACCCATGTGACTGATGGGTTACTCTAATCTCCATCTCGACTTTGAGAGCACATCGAACGATTTCCTCGTAGCTATTGAAGTCCCTTATGGCTAACGCCCTTCGAAGACTTGGTTTTAAGCCACTAAAGAATCGATCGATCTTACTCTCAGGTTGGATAATAATACCAGAAGCGTACCTTGCAAGTCTTGTAAAATTTTCTTCATAGGTACTAACAGATTCATAATCCCTTTGCTTCAGTTCAAGAAACTCTTTCTCCATCTTTGTTCGGAGAATACGGGGGAAGTACTTATTGAAAAATAAGTTCTTGAACTCGTCCCATTCCATAGACTCAATTTCATCCCTTTTGCCTCGTATTCTTAACAAGATTCCACCATTGATCAGCATCTCCTTCCAAACGGTACACTGCTAGGATGACTCTATCATGGTCAGAACATTGAAGAACTGAAAATATCTTTTCAGTAGTACTAATCCATTGTTCAGCAACTAATGGATCAGTAGACCCGCTGAAAGAAGGTGGACGCTGCCTCATGAAGGATTCAACAGACTGTTGCTCCCTCCTTTGCTCGTTTGGAAATCCTGCATGATTCATAGCTTGAAAAAGTTGTGTGAGCATGGCTACAAGATTTTGCATTCCAGCTCCCATATCGTTTGGTTGCTCAGGGGGACAATCATTGCATTGCCCATCGCATTCCGCATTAACACGGTTCTTTCGGGTTCTAGCCATTGACTAAAACCAAGAAGAATAGTGTGAGCAACACTAATTATAATAGGAAACCACATAATTCAAGAATAAAATTTTCATGCTTATGGTCTTATCCTAGGTTATTCATGGCCATTTCTAAGATTGTGTTCTATGCTTAGACTTATTCTTAGGGTTCTTACTAAGGCTTTCACATCCTAGTTTCCAAAGGTTGACTATACCTTTCCTCTGATACCAACTATAACGACCCATACTTTACATACATTGTTAATACTTCAAAATTGAAGCACACTTATTACAACATATGACAAAACCACAAAGGACCGTACAGGTATAGTGTCTTTAGAAACTGGGAAACATAAACAACTGGTTCATAAATCTTCTACAGTGTCTCCCATTTATTTCATCATATCTAGGGTCCCTTTTAGCATATTCTACTTAATATCCATCTTCCTGACCTGGGGAAAAGAAAACATAAAAGGGTGAGCTCAAATGCTCAGCAAGGGCAAATAAAGGAAATAAAAATCATATCATATCTTTTTGAAAATCAAAACCTGCAAAAGAGATCATAATATCTTAACATGGAATAAATCATAGAAGTGAAAATGAGATCCCCAAAATCATAACATAAAACTTGAAACTTTGTGGCATGAACACATAATCATGGAAAATCATTTCTTGTTAGTCATGACTCATTGCCAAGACTATCTTAGTGGACAAAGTCCCTTTCTGAACCGAGTTCACTCCTCATTTCAGTCCTGTATCACTGAACCGAAATAACCTTCCGTTCCAGCCATGTCTATCTCATGAGATATAAAATCTTTACCCAATGCATTGGAGGGAGATATAGGTCCCACCCATCTTATAATGAATCCTTTCTTATGTGTGCCACATAATCATAAAACATACATCATCGCATAACACATGTAACAAAAATGGGATTCTTGAAACATCATGACATCATAAATCAATTCATATAAGATAATGGAATTCATAAAAATAATTCCATCACAACATGATCAAATCAATGTAATAATAGGGATAAAAATAGAACCCTTTATTATCTTAGATGGAAAATAAATTTGATAAAACACTTGAACTTTATTCTTGAGGAAAATATCCTTTCTACTTCAAAAACATTTTTCCTTTCATAACATGTCATACAACTTTAAAATAAAAGAAGTTGATTAAAAATAAACTTGAAAACTTGTAAAGGAAGCTTCTTGGAAATAATTATTTAAAAATCCATTCATGCCATATAAGTTAAAAAAACATTCTTCGTAATTTTATCAGAAAAGTCAAAAAGTACCTCGTACGAAAAACGACAAAAGATTCCTTTCATACATATTACTAAAAACTCACAGAAGGGTAAAAATGGATTTAAACAATTGTAGGTGGATAGAAATAATATTACATATTGATGAAACATGGATTTGGATGATAAAATACACCCCAGTAAATACTTACGAATAAACAATCTCGGATAAAAATGAGATTGTGATATTTCCCTTACCTTAGGTCCGATTAGCTTTGTACGTGTCCGAAGATCCTGTATAATGGTTTAAATAATGTTATTGACTTATTCCAGAATCATACATATTTATATGATATCATATATGGTCATATTATTAGCTTCTTGTTAGTAATATTTCATTGTTACTTGTTACTCGGGTCTTTATAACTTTTTGTTCTTATGCGTGTTTTGTCGAATAAATTCTTATTCTTATCTTTAGGTTATAGATAATTCATTTCCAGAATGTTATTAGTGTATTATATACCATATTAATTTATTCAATTCATTTATATAATCATTATGAAATGAAGATCATGTAGAACAAGTCGCATCACATCGTGGAGACGGTATTCTGTACGTACGCACGAGTGATGATATCGTTCCTATGATCGTGGAATTGTATTGGAGTATATATATATTATTTCAGTATCAATATTACTTCATAATAATCATATGTAGTTACACATTACACCATTATACTCATCCTTGTAAGGTGATGGTGGAAAATAGATTACACCACGGCGTGGAGACGGTATTCCGTACGTACGCACGCGTGGTGATTTCATTTTTCCGTAGGATGGATAGAAGGTGAATTAGGGTTGTTTCATATTTATAATAACATATCAGTATGTAAGTAATACTGATGTTATTACTTTATCATGAAACAACTAAAGAAGAAGAAGTTGAAGAAGAAAGAAATTGAAAAGATCGGTAATGGATATTACCTCTTCTTTGGAACGCTTCTTTGAATCCTCCACTTAAGGAACTAAGATTGGTCTTTGGAGAAGACCAGGACCTCTAGGATTATTCTAGGGAAGTGTAGAGGAGAAAATGGCAGGGGTTGGCCGAGCTTGAGTGCTCAATTTGGTGTGAGGAGGAGGGGGAGGAGGTGCCCTTTTATAAGGGAGGAGAGGGGCACCTTAGGAATATCTCAAAATATTATTTTATATTAAAGTAAAAATCGGTTTATAATGGTTTCAAAGGGTCTTATTTCGAAGATAAAGTGGGGATGGGTCGAAATCCTATCAACCAATAGGATTTAGACAAGTTTAGGGTATTATTTTAACCTTATCAATTAGATTTAACTCTAAGTTAATTATTTTAACTTTTACCGTGTCTTTTTGTTTTCCTTCACTATATGGTTAATACACTTACTATAACATGCCAAACGAACCCCAAATTGTTTATTATTAATATATATATCCTTATCTAAGTCATTTGGCCGAACCTTAGATTTTTAGGAATAAAATAACAATTAATAATATAATATTTGATTTAAAAACTATTTTGTGTCAATTTTGACACTATTTGATATATGATTTGTTTGAAAGTCATAACAGAATTATATGTTCGAACCAAGTTGATTAAATCAATAATAATATATCATAGTAACCTAGAAAATTAGTGGAATTCATAAAAAGTCTCAAATTACATTTATTTTGGTGTTTATAACATCAATTATGTCAATATTTCATTAATAAGATAATTACTGTATCATCATTATGTCATAAATAAATTAAATTATTTAATGTCTAAAAATTACAAATAAAATATCATCATGTAGGAAATCTTTTTAGATTTCTAATGAATATTTACAATTGAATTTATCTTATGTATAACCCCATATTAAAAATGATTTACTTATTAAATTTTGATTTTAACTATTTTAACCCTTCTTTAAATAAATTAATAATAAATGTCCTAATCTAATCCAAGTGGGCCTAAATGGTCATATTTTATTCCTAAGTTTGTTTTTGGTCGAATTACACTTGTCCAATAGAATTAGGACATGTGTTAGGGTAATATTAATATCATATTTACCCTTAGTTACCCTATTTACTATTAACCGCGGTAAAAATCGTAAAAAGTTACTATTCACCAAAAAATTATTTTCATCTCATTGAACCACATTTTAGTCCTTGATATTAACCGTGTCTCTCGGATTTTCGAAATTCTATTCACAGAAGCGGTAAAATTAAGTTTTATGCAAAATTCAGTTTTTAACCTACCACTTAGTGGTTTCACTATTCATCAAAAATTGAAAGTTTTCAGAAAAATACCAAAATTTCACCCTAGGCTAATTTCGATATTCTGGGTCCAAAAATGAAGTCCATTTTGAAAAATAAAATTTATAAAATTTCAAAAAGTGGTTATTACTATTCATAACGACTAGTTTTAATAGCATATAGTTGTTTAGTGAAACTCGGTATTGCGTACGACGCAAGCTATCGAGGAAGGTCGCGATTGCGTGTAAAGCAAGTCAAGCAAGTGTTGTGTAGAAAAAGATTCCTTTGATAATTTATATAACATAAAAGTCTCGGGTGTTACAGACAAGTACTTTTGAGTAAAACATACCATCCCCAGAGAGATGGCCAGTCCGAACGTACAATCCAGGTTCTTGAGGATATGCTTCGAGCTTGCATTCTAGACTATGGAAGTTCTTGGGGGAAGCATATCCCTCTTGTGGAGTTCACCCACAACAACAGTTTTCAGGCGACTATTCAGATGGAACCTTACGAGGATTTGTACGGTAGTCCATTCCGATCACCCTTATACTGGTTGGAGGTAGGAGAGGTAGCTTTGTTGGGACCTCTACTTGTTCAGGAGACCTCTGAGCAGATATAGTTGATTCGGAAGAGGATGGATACAGCTCAGTCTTGAAAGAAGTCTTATGATGATCAGTGGAGATGACCTCTTGAGTTAGAGGTTGGGGATTTGGTTTTCCTGCATGTTGCACCGATATTGGGACACAAGAGGATTTAGAGATAGGGTAAGCTTTCACCATGGTACGTCGGGCCATTTGAGGTTTTGGAGAGAGTTGGGCCGGTTGACTATCGGTTACAGTTACCTCATAGGTACCGGGCCATGCACGGAGTCTTCCACGTCTCTCAGCTTCAACGTTACTTTTCAGACCCGTCTCATGTCATTCAGCCTGAGGAAGTTGAGCTCGAAGTGGATACATCATTTGAGGAGAATCCTATCCGGATTGTTGATCACAGTACGAAGGTTCTCCATGGGCGGTCTGTTCCTCTAGTACGGGTTCTATGGTAGCATGGGCTAGTACAGGATTAGACCTGGGAAAGGAAGGCCAATGTACGATCACAGTGGCTAGAGCTGTTTGGGGTTTCTCCTTCTCCGCCTCATTAGGGAGATTCGGGGATGAATTTCTTTAAGGGGGAATTTTGTAAGAACCTCGATCTTTGTTTTCAAGTATGTTTTTATTTTCCTAGAGTTTTTGAGAAAAATGGGGTTTCTAGAAATTTTTGAAGTACACGCCCTGTACTCCCTTGCCGCTCGAAGCCGTGTGTTTCTCATGTCTGGGGCACACACATAGTTTGTAGAGGCGATGTGGTGGCCCCTTAAAGAGGAGTACAGAAAAACAGAGTACACACCATGTACCCTAGAAGTACATGCCAGGCATTTTTTTTTCAATAAACATACCGGGGTCGTGCCTGAAGGAAAGAACACCCTTCTTCTCCATGTTATTCATCTGAGAGCACCGGGAACCCGCAGATCTTTGACGAGCCCCCATTACTCCGTCTGTTATCCGATTCGAGCACTTTCAATTGAGTTGGAATTGCAGCGATGAGTTCTTCTTTTTTCCATGAGACTTGCTTTTCCATGTCCCCCTCTTTCTCAAGATATCGTGGGTTGAGCATTGTGGGAGTTTTCTAAAATCTTCAACATTCTAAGGAGAATCTTTCATCGTGGTTCACATATATCGATCTCCCAGGATCAAGGTAGGTGGTTTGTGCCTTTCTGTAGGAAGTCGTTCAATATTATGTGCAATTTCCACCAATACACTTGAACGGGGTATTGCGTGTTTCCTGTTTTTCCCTTGTTGTTTGCTTGCCTTACTGATATGCCTGTGTAGAGGTCATTGCTTGTGAATAGGGTAAAATGTACTGTGTTATGGATGCTTTCCATGCTTGTTTTCTTATTCAGCATTTTCCAGCTGCCATGCCTAGTTGTAGGATAGTGGAACTATTTTAATGTATTGCTGTTGTGCCATAGAATGATAGCCAAGTAGTTCTTGAGGTTTACTGGGGCCGATAAGCGCGCTATGCATGTTTATTTTACACTGGGCTGTGAGAACCTAGTGTAGTGGACCATAAGAAGATTGGACATAAGGGATTCTCTTGAGTGTATTTAACTTACGATGCGAGACTGATGTTGAGTGTTTCCTTGGAGAGTCTGTAGTTCCTCGACGGGGGCCACATGGGGAATTGATGTTGAGTGCTTCCCCAGAGATCCTTTAGTACGATACGAAACTATAGGGGGAATTGATGGTGAGTGCTTCCCCGGAGAGTCTATTCTTTAGCTTAACCAGAGGGGTGAGGCTGTGTGTGCCTCCCAGAGGGTTGCTAGTACCAGTAGCTTGAACCTTATGGGTTAGACTTTGAGAACTACCCAGCGGTTACCTTTTTGTTCTATTTTCTTGAGTAGCTGTTTCTTGTTTGTAGAATATATGCTAGAATCTGTGGATTGTTATTGCTGTGTATTATCCTGTTTAGTTCATACTATTCACTGCTTACTGTACTTTCCCTGCCAAATATCCACTGACTGTTAGGCACAGATCTTTGGGTGGTTGCTTATAGGGACATTGTATCACACCCTGTTTGGGTCATGCTTTTGGGCTCAAACTGATTATATTGTTGCAGTTATAGATAAAGGCAAGTTCCCTTCTATTTCAGGTTCTTGATTTCACTAGACCTGGAAATCATGGGACTAAGTCGAGGCTTGCGATGCTGAGGAGTTGCTCATCTATTTTTCTTTTTTACTTTGGTTCAGTACTGTATTGAGCATTGTGACCTGTTTGGCTGTTTTTCCATGACATATATGTATCATGCAACATTTATACATATTTCTGTTCTAGTTGGTTATTTGTTAGTCTTCCGATGTTTATCGTTTACTCTTGTATGGATGAATACTATTTCCGCTATTGTTGTTATTTTTTTCCTCTTCCGCTATGTACTCTGCCAATGAGGGCATATTTTACCGACTATCACAGCCAAGGCCCTCACTGCTATTCGGCAGCCTCTGGCATTCAGGAAAATGTGCTCGAGGCCATGTGACCAACCGGGTACGGGGAACCACTGGGTGGCTTCTGGAACCGGGAAGTTACATAGAGGGACATGGAATCACAACTACTTTTGAGTATGAAACCCCACCCTCAGATAAATGTCCATTCAAAGAACATGATCCAGGTGCTTGAGTAAATTTTGTGAGAATTAATCCATGATTTGGGGGCTCTTGAGAGTGACATATACCCATGGTTGAGTTATTCTACAACAATAGCTATCAGGTGACTATACAGATGGAACCTTATGAAGCATTGTACGACTGGCCACGTTGATTACACCAATGTTGTTTAGAGGTAGGAGATGCATCACTTCTTAGAACCTTTCATCAGTAGAAGAATTTAGAGTAAGTCCAATTGACATAGAAATGGATGACCACAAAAAAATCTAGACAAAAATCTTACGCTGATCACAATCTAAGACCTTTGGAGTTTATGGTCAGGGATAGAGTCTTTTTATGTATCTCACCAAGGATAGGAAAAATATGGATTAAGAGACAGGGTAGGATTTTACCATGACGTGTTGGGACATTAAAGATTATAGAGAGATTCATGTCAGTATCATATTGGTTATGTTACCTCAGATGTACTAAGCCATGCATGATGTCTTCCATCTATGTCAACTGCACCATTATCACTCACACCCATCTAATGCGCTGGATCCAGATGAGGTGGAGTTACTGGTGGATGTGTCCTTTTAAGAGAATGTTATTTCTTTCATTGACATAAGAATAATGAATCTTCGATTCTTGTATGTAACATCTCTCGATCTGATACTCAATAGCGTCGATACAAAATGGATGGAAGTGAGACCTCAAGCGCACCTCGCAATATACTAGAGGCTTCAAACTAACATCTTTTCTATGATAAGTATAGTGCGGAGACAATACCTCCTAGTTATATAGTTAAAACACATAAAAAAAATAAGAAACATAAATAATGAATAAATATCAGTGTGGGGAGGTGATGAAAGCAGTATAATATAATAGAAAACCTATAATAAAATTCTATGTCATAATCCAATAAATAATAAAGGAATAATTTATTAAAAATATGGAATGTAAAAAAATTTAATTCTGGAAGAAATAAAAAAAGAATAACAGATTCAAAAGTCCCCAGTCTCGAACCCCATGTCAGTCTCATCTCCAAACTCCATCCCATCCAGTAATAAATATTCAACCCTAAGGTCCACTGGCCTTTTTGAAACCAACATCCATGAAATATTCTTGGGTACCAAACTGTGGTCTATATAGGGTGAGAATAACACAGGTGGTCGACTCGATCGTATCAAAATATTACCAGTTTGATAATAAGGGTATCCAATAATGCAATAAAAATGAATTAATTAATTAAAAAATGAAATTAATACCACACCAACCGGCTTCAGCACCATTCCGGGATATCACTAAGAATTTCTCTCAACCGTATCAACCGTGAACATATAACCATGGTAAAAAACCTTCCTTGGAACTGTGTTAGAATTTCTCTAATCATATCTCTTAGCTATTCCAACCATAACCATATAAACATGGTAAAACATAACCTTATATACATAATATTATTCACAAAACACCATGTCAAAACCCACTATACAAGCATTTCAATATTTATTTAGGGATGATTCTAGTATATAAGAATTTTGACATGTATTAGGGCTAGGCTTGATATATAATCATTTTAGTATTCATCAGGGTAAATCCCTGTATGTATTCATTTCAACATCTAATTAAATCCAATCATGGTATATAACCTTTTCAGCATGTGTTACTAGGTGTAGATCCCCATATAATCTTTTTTCTATTTCAATTAGGTCATCAACCCATATAATCGTTACAATATTTAATCAAAATCCATGTCATAAAAATAATAACATTACAATATCACATTATAAATTGTTAATTATAAAAATTACATTACCCTGGGGTATAGCCTGGTCATTACTTCATTGATGGGTCTAATGGGGGGTCCCGGGTTCAAATTCCCTCTATGTACTTGTGTGTTTCAAAGATTTTATTTTTTATATGTATCCCTCTCTCTTAAACTATTAAAAAAATATGAAAATTAAGATTTATCATTTGATAACACATTTTAATATTCTATTTGGTCGTAACCAATATGAAACCCATTATCTCAATATTCAAGCCAAACCAAGGTGAGTATATTTTAAGAAAGCACCCCAATTCCTAGTCACCCAAATCATACTTTGCGAAATTGAACAATTCACTTGTAAACAAGTATTACCTAACTTAAACATTCCCCACAATCCTATTCAATAACCAATTAGATCCCAAATGTACTCCAAGGAATAAATCCAATTTATCATTTTAATTCATTTGACACATGATATATGGGCACAATTTATATATTTCACATTCATGACAATTACAAAACCACAATGTTAATGTTTAGACAACCAACATTTAATTGATGATCAAACAAATCTTCCAAAGGTAAACACCCATGAGGAAGAAGGTGAAGATGATCGTAAGTAAGATCCTAGATCAAAACTGATAATGATTAAACCCCAAAAATGCACTTGGTTAATAAATTACCCATAAATGGCTAGAGAACCATGGGATAGAAGTGATAATCATACCATAACCACTTACCAAGGATCATATGTGTGATCAATACATTTTCAATTGATAGAGGCACTCCAAAATCACATTGATGGTGCCATTATGTTGAGAGGTGGAAGCTATATGTGAGATGGAATAAAAATTCAGCCGCACAACACATCTTAAGGTTACAAGTTGGGGAATTACATAGTGTGTAACATAGTTACTTATCGTGTAATTATTTTTAGAGGTATACACTAAAAACTCATTGTATTAGCGGAATATTAATTTCAACTTAACATTACACAATGTGTAAACCACTTTCATGGATTGTTAATGCTCTACATAAGGATTTTCTACCCTTTTTTACATATTAAAACAACCCAAGCCCCCATTAAGGATTTTAAACTTACCTGGAACCCATGGTAATAGTTTACCAATTTATACCTAGACTCCATTAATCCAAAAAATATACATATGATAACTTTACGTTATTTTCCCCAATAATGTCTCCCTATCTATGAACAATACATGACCACAATGTATCAAATGAAAAAAAATAAAAAAGCGATGTACCCAAAAGAAGATAGGATCTTACAACCTCCCCATGATATAACTACTTTTCCATATGATTTTCCAAGAATCTCTATGGGGTCTTGGTGAACATGTTTATCCACTATTCTTGCAAATAAGACTCCCTCTCCCAGGTATTCCCTTGAACCCGTTTGTAAAGCCAATACACATGGACCAATGTAATCATCCTACCCCATATATAATTCTCACTATAGTCCAAAATCTATAAAATATTCTTTTCAAAGGATGAATTATCACTAAACTCAAAGTCTACATCGCATATTACAAGATAAGAGTCTCAATAATATCTGTGATGTTGCGACACATGGAACATGTATTACATGGAATTGTTGTACGGTGGAAGTGCTAAACAATACACCACTGAACTAACACTATGTACTATATCAAATGGACCGATAAATCAAAGAACTAGGTTTCCAAGTTTCCTGATACGACATTTCCCCAACCTAGGTGTAACATGAAGTAAAAAATGATAACCAACATCGAAATATTTAGGTATTCTATAATGGTTGGCATATTATTTCTTCCAGATATACATGGTCACCAACTATTTCCCGATCAATTGAACCTAGTCAGACATCACCTACACAATATTAGGCCCAACAAGTGCTTACTCACCAACCCCCAACCAAAAAAGAGTCAAATGGAATGGACTTCCATACAAATCTTCAGAAGGTTCTATTTGGATAGATTACTATTAGATTTTATTATATGAAAACTACTCAACTACCATATGCTACTCCCATGAACCACCAAAATCAATGACACATGCTAGAAACATATCCTCTAGATTAAGAATAGTCCTCTTTGATTAAACGTCAGTCTATGGATGATAGGTTGTTCTCAATAGAAAATGTAATCCCAGAGACTTCTAAAGACTATACAAGAACCATGACATGAACGGAGGATCTCTATCTAAAATAATACTAATTAGAACACCGTGTAACTAAACTACCTCACCCACATAAAGACCACCCAGGTGACCAACTTTGAAGGTCTACCTGATATAAAATAGTGGGCTACCTTCTTCAGTAGGCCCACAATCACGCATTCTACATCATTATTATATGTTTTTATTGGAAATCATATCAGAAAATCCATAGTGACATCATCCCATCCCACTCAGGAATGGACAAAGGATACAAAATCCCAAATTATTTTTGATTCTCAACTTTCAACTGAAGAAAACTAAAACATATTTCCAAAAATACATCCACCCCCTTATTCATTTATAACCATCGGTATTGTCTATGTAACAACGTGAGATTTTATGAGAATTATTCTTTTTAATTTCATTGATGTCTTGTGTTGTATGCTAAACCAAGATTATCTTGCACTATACGCAACACCGTATTAGCTTGTAGTATACGCAACACTATTCTTGGATTGGGTTACACACAATTTCAAGTTCGTTTTGAAGAAATTATTCTACGCAACATTAAGTATAGATTTTTTTAATATATAAATGAAATAAGTTTTGATTATGTTATACGCAATATCAAATAGATATTTCACTTCACGCAACCCTGACTTGGCTTTAATTACATGCAATCAAGACTTTCTTCGATAGCATGTGTAGTACGCAATACCGAATTTCACTAAATGAGATATTATTATAATATTATTATGAACTAGCCGTTATGAATAGTACTACCCATTTTTTGAAATTTTATAAATTTTATCTTTCAAAATGGACTTCATTTTTGGATTTGGAATATCGAAATTAGCCTAGGGTGAATTTTTAGTATTTTTCTGAAAACATTCAATTTTTGATGAATAGTGAAAACACTAGGTTACTATTTAAAAACCGACTTTTTATTTAAATAATTATTTATTTTATTTAAAATTATTTTAGTTCAATAATTGATACATAATACCTATATAAGTTTAATATAATTCATTGGAGTCATTTTATAATAATTTTAGATATTTAAAAATTTTATTGAACTTTTCCCCGTCTTTTACCCACCTCCTAGGAGAATTTGAAAATTTACATAAAAATTAATTTTACCACTTCTGTGAGTGGAATTTCGAAAATCTGAGAGACACGGTTAATATCAAGAAGTAAAATGTGGTTCAATAAGATAAAAATAATTTTTGGTGAATAGTAACTTTTTTACTTTTATTTACCACGTTTAAAAGTAAATACGGTAATTAAGGGTAAAAATGATATTATTATTACCCTAAAACATGTCCTAATTCTATTGGATAAGTTTAATTAGACCAAAAATAATCTTAGGAACAAAATATTACCCTTTAGGTCTAGTTCGATTATATTAGGAAATTTATTATTATTTTATTTAAAGAAGAGTTAAAATAGTTAAAGTCAACGTTTAATAAATAAAACATTTTTAATATAAGGTTATACACAAGATAAATTCGACTATAAATATTAATTAGAAAGATAAAAATATTTCCTACATAATGGTATTTTATTTATAATTTTTATACATTAAATAATTTAATTTATTTATGACATAACGATGATGCAGTAATTACCTTATTAATGAAATATTAACATAATTGATGTTATAAATACCCAAATAAATGTAATTTAAGACTTTTTATAAATTACACTATTTTTTTGGTTAATATGACTTGTTATTATTTATTAAATTAGTGTTTTTCGAACTAATCATGCTGTTATTATTTTCACAAATATCAATTTCTAAATAGTGTCAAAATTGACATAAACATGTTTTTAAAACAAATATAATATTATTAATTGTCATTATATTCTTAAAAATCTAAGGTTTGAAAAATTGACTTATATAAGGTTATATATATTAATAAATAACCACTTGGGGTTCGTTTGGCTAGTTATAGTAAGTTTATTAACCATATAGTGTAAGAAAACAAGAAGACACGGTAAAAGTTAAATTATTTAACTTAGAGTTAAATATAAAAGATAAGGTTAAAATAGTAACCTAAACATTTCTAAAACCTATTGGTTGAGAGTATTTCGACCGATCCCCACTTTAGCTTCGAAATAAATCAATTTGGAGCTATTATAAACTGAATATGACCTTATTATAAAAAAATATTTTAAGTTTTTCCAAAGGTGCCCCTCTCCTCCCTTATAAAAAGGGCACCCCTTCCCTCTTCTCTTCAAACACTTTTGAGCATTTAATCTCAGAAAAACCCCGCCAATTCCTCTTATCAACCTCTCTAGTTACATCATAGAGGTTCTGGTATTCTCAAAAGACCAACTCTAGTGCCCTTAGAAGAAGTTTAAAGGAGGTGCGTCGAGGAAGAGGTAATCTCTTCTACCGACTCTTTCACGTTTCTTTCTTCTTATACTTACACTTATTTAGTTGTCTCATTATAAAGTAAAAGCATCAGTATTAATTACATAATGATATGTTATTATGAATATTAAACAACCCTATTTCACCTTCTATCCATTCTACGGAAAATGAAATGACCGCGCGTGCATACGTACTAATACCGTCTCCACACCATGGTGTAATCAGTTTTCGACCACCACCTTACATGGATGGGTATAATGGTGTAAATAAATAACTATATATGATTATTTTAAAGTGATATTTATTCTGAAATATTATACATACACTTCAATACAATTCCACAATCATGGGAATGATATCATCGCTCGTGCGTATGTACGGACTACAGTCTCCACGACGCGATGAGATTCATTCTCAATGTTAACCATTCATGAATGATTATAAAGTATATATAATAAGTAATCATGAAATATATGACATAATAATGATACTTGATTTATGTATATATTTATATATATATTTATATCATCCACTTAATTCCATTCAATTCAATAAGGAAACAAAAACATCGTTCATGCATACATACGACCTACCGTCTCCATAAACGGTGTATTTCATTCCATTTGTCAATCTATCACACATATATATATATATATAATGAATATATATTATATATAAATCATGTTTTACATTCTGGAATTATGTGAATCAGAATATAAGTAAAAATATCAAGAACAACAAGTCGAAACACTTACAATAAATGAAACCATTTATCCAAATCGGTGCTTTAAATTGAATTTACAAAAGAATGGGTAATATAAAGTCATAAGTAAACCATATATGATATCATAACAATTAATATGATTCTGTAAGAATTAAATGACATTATTTAAATCATTATACAAGAGGTTCAGATACATACGAAGCATATGGGACGTAAGGTATGAGATAACTATTCCAATCTCGCTCTTATCTGAGATTATTTATTCTTAAGTATTTACTGAGGTTTTTGTTATCATACATGTCCCTGTTTTGTAAAACTGTTTTCATATATGTTTAATGGACTTTTTATACATTTTTGAATTTTACCACATGTTATGAAATGAATCTTACTTTTGTTTACCACACGAGGAACTTTTTGACTTTTCAGACAAAAGTACGAGGAGAATGTTATTTTTAGCTTATACGACGTGAACAGATTTTTACGGTTTTATAATGCCTCATTTTCACGAAGCTTCCTCTACAAGATTTCATGATTATTTTCAACAAAACTCTTTCCTATTAAAATTTCATGGCATTTTTTGAATAGAAAATTATTTTGAAGAAGAAAGGATATTTTCCTCAAGAATTCATTTCAAGTGTTTTATCAAAAATATTTTCCATATAAAATGAAATTATTTAAATGTTTCACGTATAATGTCTCCATTATTTAAATGGTTTTATTCTTCTTATGATCAATTGATATCCATTTTTTATGTGGATTATGTTATGATGGAATGATATTTAAGAATCCCATTCTATTACGTGGGTTATGCTATGATGTATGATTTATGATTTTGTGGAACACGAAAAAATGATTTCATTTTGAGATGGGTGGGACCTATATCTCCCTAAAATGCATTGGGTGAAGATTTATATCTCATGAGATAGACATGGCTGTAATGGTAAGTTAATCTGGTTCAGTAATACAGGACTGGAACGAGGAGTTAACTCGATTCAGAAAGATACTTTGTCCACTAAGATGGTGTTGGCAACAATGCCTTGGATACTATGGAAATAATATCATGTGATTATTGGTTTCCACAATAACATGTTTTATTCCCATTCTATTTTATCATAATTGATGTTCCTTTATGATATATTCCTTACGTACTTCCAAGATTTATGTCTTTGCTCAAGATTTTTATGTTCATGTTTTTGCATTCAAATGTTTATGGATTGTTTTATGTTCTCTATGTTTACTCTTACTAAGAATTTGAGCTCACTATTTTTATGTTTTATTTTCCCCTGGATATAGAGAAAGGAATTAGGTAAGAAAAACAAAAGGGGAAGATCTTTATGGGAGATGTTGAAGATCTTTCACCATGATTAGAGGATTATGTTCCAAGTTTTCAAAGACACTAAACTAATACGATATTTGGGCATCTGTTTTTGTCATGTATTAAGTATTCCACAAAAGTAATGTAATGTCCATGTACGTCAAGCTTTGGGTCTTTACAGTCTACAAATATCATGATACATATTTGTAAAACTAGGACTTACCATCCATCTAGAAGCATGAAAATATCTCACAATCTCCTCATGAAAGCTTGTAGGAACCCTTACTCATCCATATAGAATAATAGAGTTTCCACTTCCAAGATACCATACTGATGGTGTCTCCCCCCCATATATGTTTTCTCTCAGAAATAATCCCTCCAGATCAAATAACTGCTCGATCTTAATAATGCTCAAAATTCAAGGCATTACAGATGTCAAAGCTAGAGATACTCGACCCTGAGACTCTTAAATATTGAGATGCATGTTTAGAAAGAGGTATATTATCTGCCACTTATTGCAAGGCACTTGTATTTCCTCGTACTGGATATTCTGGCTCAATGAATCGGCAATGATGATTCCTTTGACTAGGGTATAAGAAAACTAAAAATCAAGAGACTAACAATATTGACCCCACCTCCTCCATTGAAGGATCATGTACTACTGAGAAGAGATGTATTTTAGAATCTTATAGTCCGTATATTCCACAAACCTATAACCCATGAGATAATTTTTCAATGATTTTAGTGAAAAAACAACTATTTCTGACTCCAATTCATTAGTAGGATAATTCCTCTCATGTGGTCTCAAATTTCTGGAGCTGTGAACAACCACTCAATCATCCTCCATTTGAAAGTCCTTGAGTCAAACTCTGGAAACCTCATAGTACATTGTGTATTCATTACTCAACATTGTTAAAGTAAGGATAAGTGTTGAGGTATTCCTTCCATTCATCTCATGAAAATATCTTTCACAAGAATCTGACTAGAAAAGCTTCACCCCCATCATGGTCATCCATGATATTAGTTATGTGAAAAAGGAGGAATCCTGAATGAAGCATTGATAATAACCATATAAACCCATAAATATCAAAATCACAAAGTCATTCTTTGGTAATTTTCAAGATATTGTGGCTATAACTTTATATGGGTTCACTAAAAATCCTGTATTTGGGATGACATGGCCCAATAATTTTACTTTATCAATCTTGAAACTACATTTGGTTAGATTGGTGAAATGACGATTCTCTCTCATTGTACTCAAGAAAATTTCTGGATGTTGGGCGTGATTGTCTTCTAACTTGGAGTACACTGAGATTTCATTGAAAAAAACTTCCACAAACTAGTCTAGAAATTAATAAATATCCTATTCATTAGGTCCATTAATATCTTCAGTTCATTGATCAACCCAAATGATAACACTATGAAATCATACAAGCCACACCTACTCCAAAAATATTTTTGTGGTGGGTCCACTAGTATCATCCTCAAATGATGGTATATTTCCCTCAAATCAATATTTTAAAAGTTCATATAACCTCTCAATTTATCACAGAGATCATCAATGCATGGAAGGATAAACTTGTTCTTAACCACCATATGGTTCACTCTCTAATAATCTACCAAAAAGAACAAAGGCCCATCAACCTTATTGGTGAAGAGAACTAGAGAAACCCAAGGTGATGTGGTAGGCTATATGAAACATTTATATTATAGATCTCCAAATAGAACATTCAACTCCAAAATCTATTCTACTACCATTCTATAAGGTAGGATATAAATAGGATCTGCACCATACAACAACTCAATCTATCACTTTGTTATTAGGCCTTAGATTTCATCCTGATGTACATAATGAAAACATTTAACCAATTGAGGAAAATAAGCCTACTAAATTAAACAAATATCATGAGAAATAATGGTTATTTTAGTAGAGAGACAATCTAATATTCCCTGAATTTGTCCCACATAACTAGCATGAATATCCCCCTCTCCCCAGTGAGAATAGATTCCTCCTTTTAGAGATAAAAAGTTAACATTACTCTGGTGACAATTGATATGATCATGGTATTGAACTAACAAATCCACATAAATAATCAAATTGAATGCTATCATTTCTAGCATGTATAATTCCCAAGATAAATACTAACCAGCAATATCAAGAGAACATGCCTTGAAACATTTGATATTATCTGACCACACTCCCAATGGTGTGTCAATGGTCAAAACACCACCCCAAATTTCCGCATCCAAGACCAAACTATTCATGAAAATATAAGATAAAAAGGAATGAAATTATTATGTATCAAACAAAACAAAAGAAATGGTAGATTATATAAGAGACTTACCCCTCACTGCAGACATTCATACATCCATAAGAACCAGAGTATTTTGAATAACACGCTGCTGACCAATATCTATGCCCTCAGATCTAGCTTTAATCTCATGATCTATACCCTCTACTTGGTACTACAATTCCTTCACAGAGGTACCATGCCAATTCCTTGCCTCGAGTATATTGTAGAATGAAATCTACTTATCTACTTTGGACTAGATGAGTCTTTCACACAATACAGTAATTGTCCCATTCCCATGAAACTGCATTGCAACTATATGCCCCTAAAAACCTCTCTATGAAGGCTAGTTATCTGAGAACACTATAATAATTGGTGGGTAATGGATATTGAGTCCTTTTTGGGCCCATCATTCTACACTGAAATCAATAAAACGGAACATGATCCTAAGATGGATTCCTACTATCCGGGATGCAATGACCACTACTACCTTCGCAAATAATGTTGTATTGTTTCATTTTTACACTAGAAATATATTTTATAGGTTTCCCCATTGAAACAACATAGCCAATACTCCAGGATTATTTTATATTCCATTACATGATAAGTTCATGATTCATCAAATTTACAAATCTACCCTGATGGGACACATTAACCTATAACCTGATCCCATAGAAAAGACCATCCTAAAAATGTACTTCCATGGAGATCTCGCCTACTGCCAATGATGGTGAAAAACACTAGAGTTCAGTGAAATGTTCAGCATTGTCTAGCATTGACATTCTCTCATGTGTTAGGTGCCTAAACTCAAAATATTTATCATCTATCAACATCTAATGATAGAAATGGATTAAGAACTTCATCACAAATTCCTTACAAGAAAAATATTTTTTATTACCTTCTTGCTCTAGAATATCCTATCGATTCTTGGATAGTCCATGATGAATATATTAATCATTATACACTATCCTATCTATAGGTGTATCAAGATTCACAAATATCATATAGACTAACTAGATCCCAAACTCGGTTTCCATAGGGTCTCCCTGTATAGTGACTGTAGCTGGATGTTATAGTTTTAACTCTCTTTTAATCTCAAACATTAATGGAATGATGGGAATAGTCTCTATTTCCATGGATCACATGAGACTTAAGAAGTTGTTGTGAATCCAAAAAAATTTAAATGATTCTTAGGAACTATAAGAATATCAATTTCAACAATGTTAGGAGAATAATGATTTCCACTCTCCTAATTCTTAAATTGTATATGATGAGAAGGAATCTTATCCACAAGAAAAAAAATCCTTAGAGCACTAGCTATAACAATATGGACAACCTAAACATGTGACAATTATTGGGAACCATTGACTCCTTGTATCTAAAAACCTAGAATACAAGTGTTTTAGCATGAAATAATAGCTTATTTAATTCATTTCTCTGATATGACAAGCATATCATATCGCCCTTCAATAGGTTAGTATATATCACATGAAATAAGTATGTCCATATAATGAACAATTCATGTTAATATATATCCATATATGCCTATTATGATTCATGCATACTCATCTCGTACCATACAGATCAATGAGTATAAATATCAAGAATCTATAAGAACATGAAAAAATAACATCACACAACATGTAAATCACCTAGGGTATGATAACATCAATTGTAATAAGAAAATATTATAAAAAAATCCACCCCTAAGAACACAGATGTTCCCGCGTACATGGGTTAACTACTCCCATGAAGGAACTCATTAGAAAGTCCCAGAAAATCCTATTATCCTTACTATATTTACTGAGTAGTAAAAAAACATAAATGATAGATGGGTTACTCAGATACAACTTTGTAACATCCCCCTATCTGACACTCTATCACAAGGAAATAAAAGGCTTGGTTATGATACCTCAATCATACCTCCGCACTAACCAGAGGTTGCCGACTAGTAGATGGGGTGTGATAAGTTTAGTAGTGAGAATATAAATCTTGGTTATATAGTTACTACATATAATAAATACAAAATATAAATAATAAATAAACATCAGAGTACAAAAGTGAAGGCAACAATACAATACAACGAAAAACCAACAATAAATCTCAACTAAATAACCCAAAAAACAATAAAGGAATAATGCAATGACATATTTGAATGTAAATAAATTTCAAGATAGTGTAAAGTATATTAAAAGTCTAGAATACTCAAAAGAACCTAGTCCCGAACTCTATGTTGGCCCCATATACAAACTCTAGCCCATCCAACATGCAAGAATAAACCACAAGGTTATTTTCCCTTGTCCAAACCTGCATCCATGTTATCATGTTCGGTACCAATTAGTGGCCCAAATAGGGTTATTAAAATAGAGTAGATTGAAACCACATTGTCTAAATATAGTCATTATAATAATAAGTGTATGAAATAATGAAATAATTTTTTTAATTAACTAAAAAATTAAATTAATACCACATCACCCTTCTTTGGCACCATGATAAGATATATCTGAGCATGTCTCACAACCGTCTAAACCAGAACTATATAAACATAGTAAAAGATAACCTACCTCAGCTCCATACTGGAATATCTTTGATCACGTCTAACAAATAGGACAACCATAAAAATATAAAAATTGTAAAACTTAACTCTATAACTATGGTATAAATCCCACAAAATTTGGTCAAAACCAACTATATAATGATTTCAACATTTATTCAGGGATAATCCAAATATTTAAGAATTTAGGAAAGTATCAAGGTCATCCCGTTATGTAATAAGTTCAACAATAATCTAGGAAAATCTTGATATATAACCATTTAGTCATCTAATCAGGGCCAAGACTACTATATAAGATGTTTAGAATGTTTCATTTCACATAGACCACTATATAATAATTTCAACATGTAAATTGGGCCAATGCACCATATAATCTTTGCAACATTTAATCACAACACATGTCATAACAATAAGGATATCACAATACCACATTATTAGTGGTCATCTATGAAAATTAAAATTTTCCCATCAATTAAAGATCCCAATTTTCTATTTTTACATAAGCAATAACATTCTAGTTTACTCAATAATAAGGTCAAACCAAGGTGAGTCTATAAAAAGTAAACACCCCAAATTTATGTCATACTAAAAACAATTTAATAAATTAAAAAATTCATTTACACACAAGGGTTATCTCCCCCAAACAGTATCCACAATCCAGGTTAATAACCAATTTGATCCCAAGGGAATCAAATGAATAATTCCAATTTATCATTTTAATTTAATCAGTGCATGATATGTTCGAGAAATTTCAAAATAGCGCATACTTGAAAATTATCAAAATATAAGGTGATGGTTTAGACCACCAATCTTTAACTAAATATGAAATAATGATTCAAATAGAAAAATCCTACGAGGAAGGAGGAGACAATCACAAGAAGGATCCTAAATTAGAAATGATCATGGTCAAAACGAAAAACTCACACGGTGAAGAGATAACACCTCAATGGATGGAAAACCATAATAGAGAAGGGAAAAACTAACCAAAACCACTTACTGGGGATCAGATGCATGAAAGAGACATCTGTATTCAAGAGAGGAAATCTAATATTATCTAGAAGGTTCCTCATGGTCAATAAGAAGATTCTACATGTGAGAATAAATAAAACTTCAATCGTACATAACAGGTTAAATATGTAGGTTGGGAATTACATGGTGTGTAATATAGTAACACATTGACTAATTATTTTTAGAGGTATACTTAGAAAAACCCTTTTCCATGGATGAATAATAAATTCTCATAAACATTACATGATGTGTAACCCATTTAAATTTCTTGAAAATGTTCTTTAGACAGGGTTTTATCCCATTTCCTCTTTAAAAACAACCTAAACCCACATTAATGATTTTAAACTTACCAAGAAACCATGATAAAAAATGACACATCTATAACTTAACTCCATTAAATCATACAATGTAAAATCCAAAAAATTAATTAATTTCCCCTTACAAAGTCTCTCAGTCTCTGAACAAGACTCTACTACCAAGGATCAAATGAAAACTCAAAAAGGGGCTTACCTACAAAAATAAGGGATCATACATGGTCAGTTTCTCTAGTACATGTGCTATGGTATCATGGAAATTTACAGGACGAGTCTTGGTAGGGGGATTCCAATGTATGTGATTATTGGCTGTAGTTGTTCTTAGGATATTCTTAACCACACTTGTAAGGGATATTCATGAGAAATTTTCATTAAGGGGGTATCATTTTAAGATATCATGATTTACTATGAGTTAGAGATATTTTTATTTTAGTTTAAATCTTTGGTTTTGAACTAATGTGAGTGGCTAATGAGATTATTAGAGTTTGTGGGGGGGGGGGGGGGTTCATGGTTTGTTCAGAGATCAAATCCCGAATTTAGAAAAAAAAAGCTAGGCCCCTTGGTTTGAGGAAACCATGTGACCTAAGATATATGGCTAGGAGTAATAGTGTGAGGCTAAATAGAGGGGTGTTGGAGGACACAATGTTTAAGGAAACTATTCGTTCTTACGTGCAACCCCATGTATCTGGAACTATAATTTATAATAGAGTCTTAGTGCATTATCGGCACATGATTTGTCGAACTGTCAACCATGACCTTGTGAGGCCCTTTGGAATAGATAAGGGATCAACATTTGGGAAACAGCGTAGAAAAACTATGTGTTATAGGAATTAGAGGGAAAATATATATTTTTACTATAAAATAACTTATAAATGAAAAATATTTTCTTTCTTCCTCTCGTAACCATCTTTCATGCATTGTGAGCTCATTTTGAAGGAAATTTGTACGCTTTTATCCCATTTCCTCATCCAATGGTATATTTTAACACATTATCTTGTTGGATATTCACCAATGAGTTCTTCATTCATATTGTGTCATTCAACATTTTATTCGGATCAATAGAGTTAATTAGTTAAAAGCTAATATACCCTATTTCCAGGATTTTTGTCCATTTTTTGTCTCAATCTGGACCGAATTAGAGAGTAACGCTGGATGAGTGATTTACTATAGACCTACGGTGTGTGGTCTATTCCTTTCCCATAGGGATTGGTGTTTGTAGGCTTAGTTTTCATTGTTATGCATTCCATAATTTCTAGAGGTTCTTTTTAAATCAATTGAATGATTTAATTGAATGAATTAGAACCTGTTGAGTTTCCCCTTGAGTACCTTTGAGAGGTTGGGAAGTTGTTTTCCCCAACCTAAGCCACCCAAGGGTTGTTCCTTTTCTTATGAATTGTTTTATACCACCCCATTGTGTGATTATGATCATGCCACTAATTTTGATATCTTTGATAAATTAAGTGGACATGAATTGTATTTTTAGGATAATTTTATGCCACTTTTCCATGTGTTGACATGAGGTTAATTGAAATAATATTATATATATCTTGGTAATGATTTTGAAGAACTCTTGGAGTGTATATGATTATAAAATTATGAATTTAATGAGATGAAGAAGTGATGATGGTAGTGGAATTCTTAGAAAAGATCCTTGGATCCTGATTCTATAAGACACCATGAAAATTTCTCCTCCATGGGTCTTGGTTACCATAGTGGATGACTTAGACCACATTTACTCCATCAATTCTAATTTTGTAAGATACCATAGTCCTTTCTACCTCTTTGATATGAATTTCTTCGATTCACATTGGATATGCCCTGTTGACATGCTCAGTGGACTCCACCTAGTACTTTTCCATGTTTCCATCAAGATGCACTTGGGACTCGATGTGGATCCCTTGGTATTTTGTAACTTGGATTCAAACCATTGTGGTCTGAAAATTTTTATTTCATGGCGTGTCTATTTTAGATGTGATACACTCTTGATTATACAATAAGAATGTGATGGGTATTATACATTTGATTATACGACATGTCCATGTTGATGTTAAACACTTGATTACATGGAATAACTATTGTGGATATCTATTTATGATTACAGATAGCCATTGTATGTGTATCAAATTTTAGTGGTTAGACATGACTATATTACACATTAATTATTTACACTTTACAAATACCCTTGTTTATAGTAGCTTGAATGTTGTTTATAGGTATCCATGTTTAGCATGATAGAATCACAATTTACTTTTATTATTTTTAGATGTATGATACACTATATGACTATTTTTGTTTAGATTACTTAAAATGGGTTTGTTATAGAATCCATTGATGGTGGACTATTGATTGTTATCTCAAACACTATTTGGGCCATAATTGGTTAACTGGACAGTCTTTATTGATGTAGGTAGGGACCGATGCAAGCACCCAATATATTATTATAGATTGTTCTATGCTTAGGATAAGAGGAGCACATGAATGATCATGGATCACGTTTCTAGAATGTATAGTCATTTTTCCTTTTTGGTATTTCGAAAATTTTATAATACTAGATTTATGTATACCTATTCTACTACTTTGTAGAGACATGGAATGACACATCATCTTGTATATGAGATTAATTTTGGATTTGTTTATTTATTAATATGTTGGTTGGTTATGTTATAACTAGTTGATTTACTGCTTTGGTTTTTGATAGTGGTGATTAATACTATTATGATAAAGTCTGACATGAGGGAATAGTATCCCAAAAGACACACCATAGGCCCTTTCTAGACGTCGGAATCCTCTGGAATATGGGGAAGTTCACTTGAGGTCATGTGACCTGCTAGATATGGGCACCATTTAGTGGATCCTAGTTTAGGATGTCTCAATAAATATACTAGATAAAGAAGTACAATCAGTAGAACAAATCATTCTAATGTAAGTTCATTTTTTTAGGATGTAATATTAAAAAATAATCTTATATGGTTTGAGAATTAATTTTACCACTTTCCAATGTAACATGAAAATCCTCATTTTAACATCAAGTAAAATAATTAATTATTATTATTTTTACTAATATTTTAGAACAAAAATTAATTATACTTATTTAGTTAAAATAAATCTGTATGATTCAAAACATGGAATACATTTTATGAAATTAAATTCATATATGGGGAAGAAATTAATTAAAAACAAAACTTGCAGATGTGATGAAAATCAGATTCCAAAATTAAATTTTCCCTAAAATTGAAAGATTTAATATCAAAATTCTATATGAAATTGATTTCAATTACCTCAATTAGATTAATAAATACATAATTGAAGTAATAATTCTTTTAAAAACATATTAAAATAAAATGAATGCTTTAAAATATTTACTTGAAAATGCTGTTATTAATAAATATCACTATTTTTTACTATTCATCAAAAAATTAATCATTTCAGAAAAATCTAGAAAATACACTCAAAGATATTTTTTACATTTAGATTCCAATAATTCCATTTAATTTTTCAAATAAAATTTAAAATATCACTTTAATTATTTTTTAATAAAATTAAATAAGAACATATTTTGAGAAAATGATTTCTTGAAAACATATAAGGACATCACTAAAAATTAATTACTTTTTATTAATATTATATATTTATAAAAACCTATTATACATAATTTTTGAAATGGGGTTATTCCTATTCATTCATCTATGTTTAATGGCCTGGTTATAATTTTTAGGATTATATAATAATATGAATAGTATATTGATGTTCGTTAAAACTCGGTGTTGAATGTAAAATTAGCTATTGAAGAAATTACATTTATTGGAAAAATAAATTTCAAAAAAAAAACAAAGTTTTTTACTTTATAACCAAAATAAATTGATTTTTTAACTAAAAATTACTCTCTCTAATATTATAAATGCAGAAAATTATTCCAAATCACATACCCATGTTCCGAAATGACTAATTCATATTGGGGGTTTTGGCACAATACTTTGACCTAGTGATTGACCTTATTTCTTTGAACATTCTCTCTATGATCAAGGTTGTCGATTAGTTTTTCTTCATAATAAATATATTTCTCTAGTATAATGAACATCGATTTAATTACATGTGAAGGATTAGGTACATACTTCATCAAGAGAGATACAAGGAACCCAATGTGAATTTGAGATAGTTTCAATAGAAGTGATAATAGATTGGAAACTATCCTTACTCAATCATGGATATCACATGGGATAATTTACATAGGGATTAAATTTAATTTATTTCCAAATACCATAAATTTGTTCCTTGGAAAAATTATTAGAAACACCTTATCACTAAACCAAAATTATAGATCATGCTGGCGATTGTTAGTATAAATATTCTATAGATATTGTACAACCCTTATGTTTTATTGAATGAATCTTACTCTAGCTACCATTTCTCCAATCAAAATAGATCCCAATTGTATTTCATTAACCAACATCATGCCAAAATGTGGAGTTATACACTTATTTATATAGAAAGATTCATAAGAAAACATCTGAATGATTTAGTTTAAACTATTGTTGTAGGAAAACTAAACTAGAGGAAGTTTTTGATCCCAATCATCTTTCAAATCAATATAATAAGATATTGACATATTATATAGGGTATGGAATTTATTATTAAACTGAACACCTATCAGTGGATGATACATAGTATTTAAATTTAACTATCTATCAAGATCCCCCAAAATTCATTTCCATAATATTGAGGTAAACCACAGTTCCTGATCAGATATAATAAAATGTGGTACACTATATAGACTTAACACTTAATGTACATCATGGAAATTTGATCTTGAGAGAAGTATTCTCCAATTGTGGTGAAGTTTGCATAATTTTTATGTTGACCTAATCTACCCCTATAACATGGTTCTCTTTATATGTTTTTTAGAGTCCAATGACAAAATATATGGTGATGTTTTCCAATTTCCATTTTGTTATGGGTAATGTATGTAATATAACATTAGTGTTTAGTATCTCAGCACTAAATGTCTTAATTACCAAGCACCAAGATAAGAATTTTTAAATATATCCTTTCATTTAATCCCAGCAAAGCTACTCTTTAAAATATTTATAAATTATTTTTGTTCCTGGATGAAAAGAGAATGAATAACTATGAGATTCCTCGAACAACTCCTTTAAAGTAGGTATTGATATAACATATACACGGTTCCTAATTTTTATTATTCCACAATAATCCACTATAATCACTGGAACATTTATCCCCTTATTATATAGCTATGTATCTCCCATCTTCTCCTATCTAATTCTTACATTAAAATATGGCTGAGCACTAATTTTTGAAAGATAAGTTTTATCTCATTCTTTTAGGGTTTCGAGATCCGTCCATTAGGAAAAAATAATTATAGTATCTTCTATGATCCTCATAATGTATATGTTTTCATGATTCATTAACATAAATTCATAAACCACCTTGTTCACTTTAATAGTGTGTTAATCTATTAAGAATTTTTAATCCTTAATCATTTCTAACCATTATTTCTGGTGACTTTCAATTCCTTCTATGTGAATATCTACCTACAACTTTTATGGATAGTATATATATAACAATGTTCTATGTAAATAAAATACCTCCACATAATTAATGAAAAATATTACTACATATAACTCTAAATCATTACTTTTTTATCTTTTATTGTGAACCATCAATTTATATAAGGCATTACAAACAACCACATCTTTCTTTGTAATGACCCAGACTCTGAAACATAGAATGTTGCTAAATTTATTATATTGGTATAGATACATGAGGTCAAATCACATAGGAATAATTATTTTAGTAGTTTTAGAAAACCTAATACATACATAATACCCATTTTGAATTAGGTAAAAATATTAAGACTTGTAATAGAATAAATTTGGAATCCCAGAACTCATTCCAGGAATTTTTCTTCACCCCGTGGGAAAAGGAAACAAAATAAGGGTGAGTTTAAAATATCATTAAGGGTTATATAGAGAAGAATTTATAATGAATCAATAAACAATAATCAATATTTCAAGGTAAATTTCTTAACACAAAACTCATTTAATCAATATATTGACTATCATAATTGGATAAGGAAAAATCAATACAAAGCGGTAAATAACTAAAAACACATACCATTTAATCGATAAAATGAAAATAAAATGTATTTATTATCCACTAAATGAGGATAATATTCATTGTTAATATACATAATATTCATGATATTTATTTTTCATAAACACCATTTTAGTTCATTTTACATTTTGAACATAATTTCACATTATGATTATAATACCTTCTTAAAATGCACTATTATGTGGTACATTTTTGAACATCATTTAAAGTACCCAATGATTCATCTTACTATACATATTTTAATTTGATATTTTTGTAAATTGATATACACTTCAATATGAACATTTTTTATTCAGGGATCAATGGAGAATTCATGGAAGAAGATGAGGATATTTTGTGATGAAAGGAAACAATTCTGGAGAAGTCAGATTGGACACCAGATCACTGATGAGACTGTGGGTCCCAACATACAGGCCCAATGAATCCTATATTTCATGGGATGATATAATACATGAATATGAACAAATCACTATTCAGTATCCAATGCTAATTAGGCCTCCATGGTGTCCATTTAGGCGGCCCAAGTTAGAGATAAAATTCTGGGCCAGATTCTGCGGCCCAGAAAAATAGTCCACTAATATAATCATATATCCGAATCCAAAATTCCACATGGGCCGATATTTTACAGGGGAGTAGGAAATAGTCGGGGATATATTTCATTATTTTATGGACCAATCTGATTCGGCCATCTAAAAGGTCTTCCAAGCACGTCGGTTCGGTGGATGAAAGCTGGCTGCCACCTCGGGTCAAGTGTGGAAAAGTCCAAGTTCCACAAGCTTTCCACCCACCTATGGAATAAAAAAATTAATTGAGATGCTTTGTATTGTTGGAGTCTCGACCCAAGGCTTCCAAAATTCCTATTTAAGACAGTGGTGGTGGATGAGTTTATCATCTTGGATGCTTTGTTCAATTGTAATGTTATGCTGCGATTTTGTTGTCTCAAGTTTGTCTTTCTCTTGTAAGTTCTTCAATTCACTTTAGTTTCTTAATAAAAGTTCTTCTTATCCTTTTATTATAATGTTCTAAATCTCACATTGATACCGTTTCCTCAGGGTGTGAATTTATTCACACCAAATATTGTGAAATTATTTACACAACGGTGGAGTGATCATTTTATTTTTGGTGTTTTCTTTACTTCTTCATTTCCTCCCTCATGAGTCTACTTTCCGCTTCCATTGAAACCATGGGATCAATGGAGGGATAACCCACTTATGGGTTGATCCAAGTAAGTACCAAGGGTCTGGATTGGATGTTATTTATCACCCAGTTAATGTATAATCACTTATTTAATTGAGATTTTTATTTGATGATTTTTAAACTCTATCATCCATGTTGAATTTAAGGTCACACGCTTCATGTGCTAATACGAACCTTTACCTTGAAGTGCTCAAAACATTGATCCTTCAAGTGTATAGGTGATTAGTATTAAAGGGTGTAGTAATTAAACTAATAAGTGATGATGTTGTTTTATCTCCTTAAATGAACCTATCTCAAATATAAGAAATTGAAATCATTAAAAAGGAAATACGTCCAATCCACCCCAAGCGATAACCTAGGATCAACTCATTATTTTAAATTGAATTCACTTAAGTCTACTAGAGTTCCTTTAAACCTATCTAAAATCAACCAATGTTGGCCACTTCATAGCTAAAAACATTCCATAGAATTTACATGTCTATAGATTACTTCTTAGGTCTCTGAGGATTTGACAACCCAAGCTAAACTACAAGGACCGTCTTACCTTCTTCTATTGGGAAACTTTGAGCGAGAATCAAATTTTGGCTCTGTTTCCGGGGACCTAAATAAGTTATCGTAGACACTATCATTTTTTTCATCCCTATTCTCTCTTCTCACCCCCTTACTCCTATGGAAATCAATTTTGAACAAGTCCAAACATGGGAAACCTATCCCGACTTTGATCACCCAACCCCATGTGTGATGTACAATGACCATCTTAATTTCAACATGTGGGATCATAAACAACCTAATGAACCACATTTTTTTTACCCATATGATCCAAAAAACATCCCAACATATAATGAGTTTCAATCCCCACAAAGCCAATCTGAACACCCTCCTGTGCAATTCCAACATCTTAGTTATCCACCTAGAATAGACCATTCAGATCAACCCTTTATCCATACTAATCCACATCCATTACTTGAAAAATTGTGTCAACAAATGGAGACAATGAATTTTGAGGTTTCATAATTGAGGTTAGAACTACAAATCATGAAATATTGTGAGGAACCCATCCCTACAAAAACTGTCCCTTCCATAACATTATGTGAAGTGTCTAGTTTCCCACAAACCTTTCTTGAATTTACTGAAGAGAAAACCTTTGGATTTGTGGAAAATGAAGAGGATAAAGGAATTATTGATGGGTGTTTAAATCAATAGGAAATTGATTTTTTGTATTCACAAGAGGGAAATTTGACATCATGGATTGAGTCTCATGAATATAACTCCATTGATGATTTTTCAAAAACCCAAATCACCAAACCATTAAGAGAAATCACAAACTTTGAATCCATACCATTTCGTGAAATTGATCTTTCCAATTTGGTGGTTGAATCTTCTATTCAAAAGGAACCAATACTTTTGAGCAATTTTGAAAATGAAACTGAGTTCAATTCAATGTCCCAACCTATGTTTGAATGTTTTAGCCTACCTGAACTTGAACAAAAGTACTTTCCATCCACCCTCAAGTTTCCCTTCATTGGGGATAGCAAAAAACTTCCAGTTTTCACCATTTATTATCCTGAAACCAATAAAGAGGTAATTATTCTTAATTTCATAGAAAATACAACAAAAGAAATTGAATCCATCATTTATGATATTCCATGTATTTACCTACACATTTTTGAACAGAGGTTTGTGCATGAAAAAAATTCTAAACATAGAATCAATCTCAACCTACAATAAGTGGTGAAAACTGTGGTCCTTAAAATGTTTAAAGTTGGTATTGGATAAGTTGGGGGGTTCAATTCAAGATAAAGACGTTAAACAAAGCGCTGCATGGGAGGCAACCCATGGTTTTCAAGTTTCCAATAATTTTGTTGTTTTAATCAACATTATATTTTAAATATGATGAATGAATCATTTTGATATTTAAAAAATATAGACTGTTGACCTGTTCTTCTATTATGAGTATGGATGGGTATGAAAGGGGAACACCATATTAATCCGTGTCACGTGGTGTGATCCTTGAGTAATGACTTACCTAGAAATTTAAAAAGAAGACAATGTATCATCAGATTGTTTTATTTTTATGTGTTTGTATGTTAAAATAAAAATACATAAAAAAGAAATAAAAATATAATAATAATAATAATAATAATAATAATAAGGGACACACCGTAGGTCATGGGGCAAACCCCGTCACAACCGGCGAAGGCACGGGGATTCAAACCCAGGACCGAAGGGAGATAGGGGCGCTTGCTTACCACTGACTATGGCCTTTTGTGCTTCCATATTCTATAATTTTTATATATATACTTATATTTTACTTTCTTTGTAATATAAATATATATATATATATATTGTTTTTCCTTTTTCTAATAGGGAACTCTTCAAGTGACATGGATATCAAAAGATTAAAAGGGAGCAACAAGAATTTCAACTTCAACCACAAGGTGACTTCATTCCATGATCCTAATTTTCAATTTCCTATTTTAACTTTCATTATCTATCTCTACCCCCTTCTAAATTTTCTTTTCTTTAAACATTGGGGACAATGTTATTTTATGTTGGGGGGAGATAAAATAAAAAAATGATTTCTGTCACAAAAAAATGAATGATTTGATTTTTTTTGTGTAAATGGAAGGAAAATTTACTTTAACTTTGAACATGGTAATACACATTGCACACTTTGAAACTGAATATCAAATAATTTAGAATTCCCTGATTCTGATATTAATCCTTTTATAATTTCATGAGTATAGATTTTGGAAAGTGTGGCTGTCCAATGTGATATTTCATCATTTATATTTTCATCCAAATAAAAAAAAGACCCCAATGCACGTCCTTTGGATAGTGGGGTATTAGTTTGAGTTCATGGGGTCCCCCAAATAAATATCATAGGTTTGGTGATCATTTTAGTTTTAATATGAGTATTCAATAAAAAAAATAAAAAAAAATAAATTGGCATGTAGAGCAATGAAATGACCTAATACATGGCTTTCGGCACTTGGGGATCGTGACTCCATAGTTGTACGGCCCAGAGTTAGTAATTTTATCTATATTTTTGGTAATTTGGTTTTGTTTTCCACTGAGTTAACTCGAGATGACACCTGATTATGTGGGCTTCACTTGGTTCCCTAAGGTCTTTGAGCCATGGAGTCATCGGCAAAGTCTCGCTACAGGGGTCGGCTCTTTTGAGTGCAAATTCAATTACCATGGCAAAATTGCAAAAAAAAAACAAAAAAAACAAAAAAAATTAATACTCACATTAATATTGAAATGTGATTCAACCTAGCGCTTCCATCATTTCCCTCTTGAATAAAGATGAACCCTCATATCTATTGTGATACACAACACATCCTCATACATAATTGATATTGGATGAAATATGGAAATGAATTTGAGAAAAATAATGGGAATGAGATTGGGATATTCTTATGAAACTCTCTTGTATTAAAATATTTTTATGGGTCTCATGATTGTTTGGTATAAGGATTTTTTGTGATCATTGTGTATTAAAATGTTTTTGGAAAAGGGAATTCGAATTTCATATTGTTGAGATATATTTTGCTCGGGACTAACAAAACTCAAGTTGGGGTGGTGTGATTAGCCACTAAATTAGGCTAATATTAATTGTTAATATACATAATATTCATGTTCTTTATTATTCATAAACACCATTTTAGTTCATTTTACACTTTCAACAACATTTCACATTATGATTATAATACCTTCTTAAAATGCACTATTATGTGGTACATTTTTGAACATCATTTGATGTAACCAAGGATTCATCTGATTATACCTATTTTAATTTGATATTTTTTGAAATTTATATACACTTCAAAATGAACATTTTTTATTCAGGGATCAATGGAGAATTCATGGAAGAAATGAGGATATTTTGTTCTTGAAAGGAAACAATTCTGGAGAAGTCAGATTGGACACCATCTCACTGATGTGACTGTAGGGCCCAACATACAGTCCCAATGAATCCCAAATTTCGTGGGCTGATATAATACATGTATAAGAAAAAATAAATATTCAGGATACAATGCTAATTAGGCATCCATGGTGTCCATTTAGGCGGCCCAAGTTAGAGATAAAATTCTGGGCCAGATTCTGCGGCCCAGAAAAATAGTCCACTAATCTAATAATATCTCCTAATCCACAACTCCACATGGGCCCATATTTTACAGGAGGGTAGGATACATCCGGGGGTCCATTTTAGTCTTCTATGGACCACTCTGATTCGGCCATCCAAAAGGTCGTACAAGCGCGTCTGTTCGGTGGATGAAAGATGGCTGCCACCTCGGGTCAAGTGTAGAAAAGTCCAAGTCCCACAAGTTTTCCACCCACCTATGGCCTACCAAAATTAGTTGAGATTCTTTGTACTATTGGAGGCTCGACCCAAGGCTTAAAAAATTCCTATTTAAGGCAGTGGTGGTGGAGGATTTTATCACCTTGGATTCTTTGTTCAATTGTAATGTTATGTTGTGATTTTGTTGTCTCAAGTTTGTCTTTCACTTGTAAGTTGTTCAATTCACTTTAGTTTCTTAATAAAAGTTCTTCTTATCCTATTATTATATTGTTCTAAATCTCACTTTGATACCGTTGCCTCAAGGTGTGAATTTATTCACACCAAATATTGTGAAATTATTCATACAACGGTGGAGTGATCATTTTATTTTTGTTGTTTTCTTTACTTCTTCATTTCCACCCTCATGAGTCTACTTTCTCATTCCATTGAAACCATGGGATCAATGGAGGGATAAACCACTTATGGGTTGATCCAAAGAAGAAGAAATGTGCTGTATTGGATGTTATTTATCACCCCATTAATGTATAATCATTTCTTTAATTGAGATTTTTATTTGATGATTTCGAAACTCCATCGTCCTTGTTGAATTTAATGTCACACGCTTCATGTGCTAATACGAACCTTTACCTTGATGTGCTCAAAACATTGATCCTTCAAGTGTATAGGTGATTAGTATTAAAGGGTGTAGGCATTAAACCAGTAAGTGATGATGTTGTTTTATCTCCTTAAATGAACCCATCTCAAATATAAGAAATTGAAATCGTTAAAAAGGAAATACGTCCAATCCAATGTGGGCGATAACCTAGGATCAACTCATTATTTTAAATTGAATTCACATAAGTCTCTTGGATTTACTTTAAACCCATCTAAAATCAACCCAATTTGTCCACTTCATAGCCAAAAACAGTCCAGAGAATGTACGTGTCTATAGGTTACTTCTTAGGTCTCTGAGGATTCGACAACCCAAGCTAAACTACAAGGACCGTGTTACCTTCTTCTCTTAGGTAAATTTGAGCGAGAATCATGTATCCAGAGATAATATCACAGTGAAAATATCAGGGATAATGAAACCAACTAAATTTTCAATAATATAAATGAATAATATTTGGACATACTAACCTCAATAATCATGATACCTCAACTATCAAGTCATTTTCATAGGAACTTTTAAAACTATTGGGTAAAACCCATCTGATTTGGCCAACTAATTTGACTCATAAGACCATTCAATGTGTCAAAATGATTTGTATCATTAAACCACACCCATAACATAATGTCCAAATAATTCTTCTTATATCTAATAATAAATTTATTTTATGATTTAATATATCATATAATCAAATATCTCTAATGTGTAAGGATACTTATCCATCAATATTTATATAATAAAACAAGTAAGATTCTAAGTAAAAAACAGATGTTTGAATGATATAATGACTTGGAAATAATCATATCCACTATAAAATAATATGGATATTTAATTAAAATGGAATTTTCAGTAAACAATTATCAAAAGAAAGTAATTTTTTCTTGATAAAGTAAACAATCACAAAATAATATGAGGTTATACAATAATTTTTACCTATTTGGTGAATTTTAAATTATAACCCCTTGATAAATAATCATGAAATAAAACATCAATTATAATGAATAAATTGGTATTTAGGTTAATAAATCAAAGGGTATTTATTTACACCATATAAAATGGAATAAGTGTATATTAATAAAATATTCATAAAGAAATAGAAATTAGGAGGAAATCCCTTATAATGATTAAAAAATTGAAGTATGAATTAATAAATTAATTCATTATATTTTTAAAAATTAAATCCAAATAAAAATAGTAGAAATACAATATAATATATTCCAAATTAATTACACACATAATATGAGAGTACAAAAGATAATGAAGATGTAATATAACTTAGTGTAATGAAATTGAGTTATGAAATACTTTACCTCCTTTTAATTTTTATGTCAAACACCCTTGAATTAAATAATTCTAATTGAGACTAAAATACACTAAATTTTGAAAGATTCATAATGATACATATAAAAGGGGCATTATATACACCATAAAAACGATATTAGGTGCATAAAATTGTAGTATTCCTTAGTAAAGGGTTAGATGAAGTCCCTTACCTCACACTTCATTTTGAATGAATGTTCTTAAACCTATAGTATAATGGTTTTAAGAATGTTAATAATTTTTTCTAGAACCATATTCACATATATAAAAACATTTATGGTCCATTTATAAATATCATATTTACTCAATATATACATTTTCCAAATCACTCTTAAATGTTGGACATGGAAAATGAGTTGTATCACTTCACGGAGATGAAATGTCATATGAACTCACGAACAACAATATCGTCACCTTAATGGGTGAATGTGTAAGGGGTAATATGATATATTAATTTTAAATAATTGAAATCACATCATATATGTCCCATATATTCATTAAATTTATCCTTATCACCAAACATGTAATGTGTATATAAAAAATGAATCGCATCACTTCACAAGGTAGTAGTGTTTTATACAAACAACCAGTGTTATCATATTTTATATAGAATGTAATTTTAAAAGGTATATGTGATATTTGAATCAAAGAAGTAGAATTAGATCACAAATATTACATATAATAATAAAATCCATCATTATATCCAATCATGAGAGGTGTTTATGGAAAATGGGTTACAATGGTTCTGATGTAGTATTCCATTGAACACACAATCAACAATTTCATTTCCCATTTGAAGAAGGGTGTAGAAGAAAAATAAAAAAGATAGTTTAAGAATGAAACTTCTTCTTCAGATGAACACCTTACCTTTTCTCCAATATCCATCTTAGGATGGATTTAGGATAAAATGTCTTCTAGGTTGTTGAGAGGGGACTAATGAAGATATTTGGATAGGTACTGGTCAAGAAAAATGGATTTGGAAGGGTGAATATGAGAGGAGAGAGGGTGGCCTTTATAAGTGGGGAAAATGACACACTTGGAATTTTTGAAAAGAATCAACTACAACCACATTTTTATCAAGATAAATAATCCATAATTGGACATTATTGACCCTTATAGGTTATAAGGTCGAAATATTACCAAAACATGGATATTGGAAAAGTATATAGGTCATTTTAACCTTTAGCATTTTAGTTTAATCCCCTGGTAAATCAGTTTTTACCTTAACTATGGTAATTAATTACTAATTCTATAACAATTTTTAATGGTAAAAAATTATGTTAACCTTATTTGATGATATAAATCCATTTTTACAAATTCAGTTCCCAAAGTTAGTTAAATCTGATTTCCAATTATAGCTTCACATGTGATGAAAAAGCAGGCTTCCATAGAGAAAATTTTCAAAAGAATAGAAGAATTTAGAATCAAAATTCAATATTAAATTAACTAAACTAGTGTATATTTTATTGATAATAATTAATTTTAAATAATTTTATTTATAAAAATTTATAATAAAATTTTTCTTTTTAAATAATTTTAATGAAAATGTATTGTTCAATAAAAAAGTAGCATATCTAACTATTCATCAAAAAATGAAGGCTTTCAAAAAAATACCAAAATTCACCCAAAGATAATTTTGATATTGTGATTTAAAAAATGAATTTAATTTTATCACACAACATTTTAAAAAGTGGTAAAAATCAATTTTATCATAAGTGTGCAAGAAGCCATGAAACCATTTTCGTTGAAAATATATAGTTTTTCAGAAAATGTTTCTTTTACATTGAAATTATTCTTATTTTATTTCTAATCAATAAACAACAATAAATTTAATTTATTTTTATTATATTTTATTCTATCTATATTAATGGTTATTTTAGCATAGTCATATTTAAATAATATTTTGATAGAGTATCACATTTTTTTAAACCCAGTGTTGGGTTAATTTTAAGCTATCTGAGAGACTGAATTTATTTAAAAGGAGATAAGTTGTAAAGTCTATTGATTTTACATTCCCACCTCCTACAAAAATATTATTCATTAAATTTCATGGGTATTACCTTCTAAATAGAAGAGGTAAGTCCTTCTCTAAATAATCCTATGGTTCCCATGTTGCTTCCTCTATTTTGTGATTTCTCAAAAGTACCTTTACCAGATGAGTCGGTGAATTTCTCAATACGTACTCTATAATATCCATAATATGGATAAGTTTTTCATTTTAATATATATCAGGTTCCAATTATATTTTTTCATAGATTATAACATTCTTTGTGTCTAGCATGTACTTCCTTAACAAAGGTATATTGAATAAATCATGTACTTTCAAGATACATGGAGAAATTTCCATCTAAAATTCCACGACACAAATTCTTTCTAAAATTTCAAATGGTATGATGTACCAAGGTATCATTTTACCTTTTTTACCAAACCTTATAACCGCATTCCATGGTGGTACTATCAATAAAATATGATCTCGCACATGGAATTCCAAACCCATCCTCTGATTACTGACATAACACTTTTTCCTACGTTGACATTCTTTAATATTATTCTGAATAGTATTTACCATTATTGTTGTATCTTCAACATGTTATGGCAATACAAGTTTCCATTCGCCATATTTATCCAAATAAGTTAGAATACGATACTCTTTCAATATAATGCTTAATATGGCATAACTTGAGTACTTGAATTAAAACTATTGTCATAGGAAAAATCTACCAAAAGTAAATAATGATCCCAAATACATTTAAATTCAAGTGAGAATACTATAAAATATATCTTACATTTTTTAATAAATACTTCCAAACTATCCAACTATTTGAGTATGGTAGGCAGTGATCAAATGAAACTCATTATCACGTGCCTTCTGAAGACTCTTCCATAATTTCAATATAAAATGGGAATCAAGACAACAAAGAATTAAAAGAGGTGTGCCATGAAGTATTACAATTTCATTAACATATGAAATTTTTATTCACTATAAAGGTAAATTTTATCTTATAGAAATGATATGTTCTGATTCATGTACATGATCATTGACAACACATATTACATCATTCTTTCTAGAAGTATTTGGTAGTCCTATGACAAAGTCCCTAGAAATGGAATCCCATTTCCACACAAGAATATAAAGTGGATTCATGACACAACTAATATATTTCCTCACAAAATTCATATATTTACTAACTGAAAAATAATTTTTTATTAGAAAATGTGACATACCCAACAACCAGTGAGATTTATAATGAAATGCCTCATGTAGGCCTAAAGTAGTGAAGATAGAATAAAAATCATTCATTATATCATAAGAGAGATCAAGATAGTATAAATGATTAGAGTCTCATCCTCCTTTAATATTCATGACAAATTGTCCATTGTAATGTTCACTTCTCACTAAATGTGATGTATGATACACCCTTGGTTGGCCGCCATTGAGAATCCTATAATGAGATAAATCAGATCCCATGGGGGATCAAATTTCATTTGAAGTGTTCACACCAGCACCTCTGAATTTGATTCAATCTTTGTCACATACATAATGTATCTCTGAACTAACATAATTCCCATGTGTATTTATTCACCTTAAAACCCATGGAATAACCTAGACCATTAAAATAACTGAATCCTATGATGAATGATCCTCTTGGAAATATATTAAATCCACCCCTCTCATCTTCCCACTCATATAAGATCCATCGACATATAGTTTCGAACCGATGATGGGAGGATTCCATCTAACCCATTGACAATGTGATATCACATTAACATAGGGAATTTTAATGAGTTTGAAAGGCATTTGCAACTCCTTCCCATATCTAATAACTAATCCCAATTCACTAAACAAATACTTTTCTATCATCTGAAGGTAAATAAGTGAGTGAATGTTACCTATCCTTGATTGGTTCCTTTCATACTCATGGGTCCAACATATGGATGTGAAAATAACACTTTATATCTTTATTTAAATCTCTTTATGTTTCGAGCCCTAATACTAGTTGACAATAAAATATTGAATGGATTAATTTTTAATTTTGAAACCTAAAATATATCCCATGGAGGTCCAGATAATTTTTGCCCACTTTTCTTTGAGAAAGATATGTAGTGTTGATTAATTTTGTATTCTATCACAATAAAATCATCATGATGCCATAGGTATAACCTTACTTTATACATTATAATCCTTTCGAATCATTAGATTTCTCACTCCCCAGACAAAAATATTCATTATCATTGGGATTTCACTGCACCATAATTTATTATCCCTCTCATCACACATATAATCATTAGTTTCCAACTTCATGTTATACCAAAAAAAGTTCTGTCAAATCCCTATACAAATTTTCTCATCTAGGGATTATAGAGATGATTGAGCTATGATAATTATATAAGAATTCTATTTTTATCTTAGGTAGGGAATTAACACATAATCTTTTTCCAAATTTCATAAAACCATATTCACAAATGAAGTCTTCAAATTTATCATCAACCACAACTTTAATTTTTGTTCTGAAATTTCTCATCATCGTATTGATAAATTTTTTTCTAATATAATAAATATGGATTTTCAATTATTTAAAAAATGAGTGATTTCCCTCCTTCCTTAATAATTCCATTATCCATATTCAATAGATCCATGAAAATATGATCCCTCTCAATCCTCATTTGGCTAAAAAATCCATGATCTTTCCTAACCAATACATCTGATACCTTATTTACAGTCTTGATGAGGTAGTGGATTGATAAATCATAATCCTTAAGTATCACAAGCCATAAATTTTGTCTCATATTGACATCTTTATTTTAAATGATTTATTTTAGGATTTTATGATCATTTTATATCTAACATCTTTTATGATAGATATAATGTCTCAATATCTTCAAAGAAAATATTGTAGATGCTAACTAAAGATAGGGGGTGGATATTTCTATCCACGTGTCTTCAATTGACTAGATTCATTTGTAAAATAATAATCTTTTTTCATTAGGAAATTACCATGTCCATTCTACTATGCATCACTCTGTATAAAAAAATGCATCGTTTGTAGATGGTAGCATGAAAAAATAGATAATCGACTAATATCCTCTTCAGTTCATCAGAAACATATCCACATGCATTTTTCAAAATGAACATAACCTATTTATGTGTATGATTTTTTATAGGTTTACAAATTAGAAAAAATTCTGATTGAATCACTAATAGTATTATGCAAAACCAATGAAACTACATACCTAAGTTATCTTTATTGGTGTAAGCCATTTTCTGAGTTCCATTTTCTTTATTGGATCAAATTAGATTCTATCCATGGAGATAATATGTCAAAGAAAATAATCTTACTAAAGCTAGAAACCACAATTAGTAAATTTACCATATAACTCTTTCTTTCTAAGAGTTTCAAGAATATTCCAAAAGTGATTCTCATGGTTCTAATTTTTTTAGAATAAACCATGATTTCAATAATGAATAAAAACATCATAAAGATATTCCTTAAATAAAATATTCGTTAGATCCATGAAAAAAGATGGTGCATTAGTCAATAAAAATGTCAATCCTATATACTCATAATGATAAAAACTTATTAAAAAAGATATCATTAGTTCACATTACTTCTTTACTTGCTGTTGATGATACCCATAATGAAGGTCAATATTTTAAAAATTGTGGGATCCATGAAGTTTATTGAATAAATCATCCATTAGAGAGAGATGATAGTTTTTCTTTATTATAATAGCATTTATTTCTCTAAAATAAATCCATGACCTCATATATATGTCTTTACATTAAACAAAGAGGACAAGGGATACACATATTGAAACTATAGGGAGAATAAATACTTTATAATGCAAATAATCTTGTAATATATTTAATCAAACAAATTTCAAAGTGTCTATTATAAATGGAGTCATTGATATTGGTCTTATTCTAGGGATTAAATCAACAAAAAACTCCTCCTCATGCTCTTGTGGATGTATATGTAATTACTTAAGAAGTACATTAATGTATTCTAGTAAAATAGGTAAATAATAAATGTCCTTATTAACTCATCTATATATATATATTTATCTTCTTCCCTAGGAAAATCATTTGGAAGAGATACTAGTGGAGGATATAGACATTACTCTGATGGTGAACTCTCTTCTCTAAATATAAGGACTTCTACATCATTATCATGAATCAGAATTTCCTCATTCTTATAAAAAAAATTTGATTCATTTTTTTATATCTATTCTATACCAACGATAATATCAAATTAAAACATAAGTATGATAAGATGGATAAAAAGAAGAGAATATTTTTGTCTCATTATAGGGGCTGCCTAACACATCCTTGTTGTAGTGAGACTTCCGTTGGGATTTTTTTCGAAGAAATACCTTATTAGAGTGTATGGGAAAAATCTAATTTTGGTGGAAAAAATGGATGATATAAAATAGTGAAATGATTTAGAATCATATAAATAATTATATATATTTTAATATATGTTTAATTTACCTAGAAAAACATCATTAAAAACATCCACCTCTATTTTAGTGATCACATAATCTTGGAATTCTCCCCTTAGCCTCATCTATGCAAAATTCACACGATTCTTGGGGAATCAGGTCCCATATTAACCCATTTCTCTATAGTGAAATAACTAAATAATAGTGTTTTATTTCTTCAACATTCATTATTTATCCCTATGAACCTTTTCCATACTTATAACAAACACCAAATCCATTATTTAATTTCCTAAAATAATTCATTCCATAGATTTTACAAGATTGAAAATGATTTCTTCTATTCTTTTTCATTTATTAATTACCTTTTATTTGTTCTCATTCAAAATATTATTTTCTTAATTTCCCTTCAGAAGATCAGGATCTATAGAATTCATTCTCCATTTTGATGGAACCTAAAACTACATCATCATGTAATGAATGTTTTTGGTAGGCCAGTTCCCATCAGATACATGGATTAATCCCTTAAAAGAAATGGTCAATCATGTACCCTAGGGTTTATATGTAATAAATACCATAATAAGATAACTATGAAGTGTTATCCAAATTATCAGAAACATTTTTTTATTTATTTTTCATTAATATAATGAACGGTTTATTCACATTATTATTTTCTCATGATGGAAATATTTTTTTGACTAATGTCTCCTTAAAATATTTCCATTCTTGGGGTTATATATCATATTCCTACCTAGTATTATGGATCAATGACCAGGATTTTCCATCATTTCCTTTGAGGTAAGACACTAAAAGTGTAAGCATTTTCCTTTCATTGGATCATAAGGACATAAATTTGTTTCTCAAGAGATATAATCCATTTCTCAAATTCCATTGAATTAGTATTCCCATGAAATGATGGGTGATTCTATCACATGATGAAATCAAAAAATGGACAATCTCACTATGGAATATGTTATTACATCATGACAATGTTATTTTCCCCAATATTATTATTATTTACTTAAATAGAAATGATCTTCTCAATTCCCTTACTAGTTGTATTAGATATCTTAGTAGGGAAATATCAAAATTGGATAAGATTATTGATACACATATTCCTTCCATGTTCCAAGAATAGAATATACTGGATTAGAATATAAAATGAATAATTTATTATTTTAAATTTGGTTTAATAATTAACAATTATTTTATTATAAAATTTATGAATTGTTAATATTATAATAAAAAACTTGGTTTCATTAGGGATATCATTATTTTCAAATCATTCATAATGATTTGTAATTAAAATGTTAGTTATCCTAAGCTTATCCTATTGAAGAGTCAAAATAGGTTCATAGTTAGTCTAAGTTTCTAAAAAACGTGATGATCAGGTTAAGGAAAAGGATCCATTTTTAGAGTTATTACCTATAGGTACCTTTGTACTAGAACCAAAACAACTTATAGTATAATGATATGGTTTCATTGATATGAAAAAACACATAATATATTATCTATAAAAACATTAAGATATTATTCTATACATATCCTCAGAGGATATTATCAATTTATGTTTCTTAATATATGATTTTATTAATATTGTTTTGAAGGGTTATACATTTTATCCTCTCATAATATAATGAAAAAGTCTTAACATACATATAAATTTCATAACTGTTACAGAATACTTAATGGAATACAAAAATACATGCACAAAGACCATATTATTTTTATGCCTTTGAAATCATGGACCCAAAATCCTTTAACTGAGTGAATGATATTCAATGTTTTTGAAAAATATCTCCCCATTAGTAATTATATTTAAAACCCTTTCTTCATTACATGTGGAAATAAAATATAAGAATGAGGTGATCCCAAATGATCTGTAAGTGTAAATAAATGATACCCATAAGAATAACATTAAAATAAGGGTATTAGAACATTATGTAATCATTATAAGATCATAACATGCATATAAAAGTTCATAAAGATGAATAATTTCATAAATTTAGCAGTTAGTAACAAATAAATCATAAGATAATTGGGAAAATAAGACCTTAAAGCTTAAAAATTTAACAAGACCTATAATTGAGGTATACACATCAAAATATAACATAATAAACATGTATTAGTATAAAAGGTTCAAACATTATGTTAATGACATGAAATAATCCCCTTACATAGACTTATGGACAAGTAACCGTGTCCATGAATAATGTTGTGAACATGAAACAAGGTTCCCGAATAACATTGTGAACATGTATTCTGGTTCACACATAAACATATGGACCTAAAACTAGGTCCATTCGGAACATTGAGAACATGTAATCAGGTTCACAAATACTAGTATGAACAAAAAATAAGGTTCACTCATGACAATGTAATCAGGTTCAAACATAAAATTATAGACATAAAACGGGGTCCATACATAACATTGTTATCATGTAATCAGGTTCATGCACAACATTTATTTTCATATGTCATCCATAATTATCCAATACGTATGAGGGAGATATATGTCCCACACATCACATAATATAACTCACACTAAGATGTTCTAAAAGAAAATAAATATTCCATAATATAATCACCCAAAAAAGAGATCATGTTTTAAACTTTGGAAAATATATAGGTTATATATCTATTTCATCCTAGAATAACCAATTAAAGGAAGTGGATTTCATAAAAATTTATTATGGTATGATTCGTTGAAGAGAAAAATGTTTCATAATCATATAACATTCAGAAGAGGAGTAGGTTTACAAAACATATAACCCATGAAAGAGGAATGGGTTTAAGAGACATGTAACCCATGATGGAGAAATGCGTTCCATAAACGTTATGCCATCTACACCTAGAAGATTAAGAAAAATAATATGAATGGAATGATTGGATAATTTTATAGAAAGGAATGAGAATCATTAAAGGATATTGTTTTAGATGGGAAAAAATTTGAAATGTATTTTACAAAATTTCTTCAGGAAAATATACTTAATTATACGAAAAATGATCATTAAAAGATTAAGCCTTTTGAAAATAATTTACATTGAAATTATTTGAAAAATTATAATGAATTCTATAAAACATTTAAAATTCAATTAAAAACATATTCTTTTGGACAATTTTTTCATTGAAAACCAATTTAAAATAAGGAATATCGAGAATATTAGAATTTTTTTTGAAAAGAATAACATTTTAATCTTGGAAAGGAATATTCATGGGAATTTTGGTCATGATGGTGGGTAAACTCGTACAAGCCAAACACTCTTTTTTGAATCATAAAAGGTTAGAAAAGTTCCTCAATGAGAAAATTAAAAGAATATTACTTTATTTAAATAGTTTCATTTAAAAAAAATAAAACGTCGGTAAATATATTTTTTAAATTATAATGAGATGATATTATAATATATTGTGAAAATTTTATTTTTTGGAAAACATTTCTTGAGGGAACACAAATTTCTGACCGAAGAGAGGGAAAATTATAGAATTATTAATAATACCATAATAACTATCATAGGTAAAAAATAGTGGAAAAATGGTAACAATACATGATTATATAATGAATAACCAGAGGAGAATACAATTCATGAGTTCTATTGAGAGATGGATCATAAGGGTTTATCAAAATACGCTTAATCATAAAAAATATTGAAAAGTGATGAGATTGTGTCAATAAACTCTTACCACTTGAAATATTTGAACCATAATCTATTTGAAATTACATGAGAATTAAAATATCATGAAATTTATGAGATTCATGACGTAACATTTCAGATTTATTATGTTCACATCATGTAAAATATAGTTGTAAAACAAGGCATGTTCCTCAAAGAAGGAAAATTGAGACTAAAATACTTTACCGATTTGGTATGTTTTTTAATTTAAACCCATGAAATAAATATTATAAAATGGATCTGTAAAAACCTATAAATTTTCGTATAATAATAATTGAATACATACATTTGGAGTATATATACCACACAAAAAAATGGGTGGTGTTTAAGGCATGTATCTCACAGAAATAAAAAGTGAGATGAAATTAACTTAACTTATGTGTTGAATTTGTTCGTACTCCTAAGAAACTACTGTATAATTAATATATTTTTATTAAATATATTTTTCAGAACTATATTCTTCTAACTAATTCCATATATGGTTTTATTATGACTTTATATTAACCATTTTCAACAATTCTATGTTAAGGATATGCTTTGGGAAATATTAGTTTTGTTTTCCACAAGTGTCTTAATTTGTTATATCATTAGTACTTATACATATATCATGATATTAAAAAGGTACAAAATGATATAAATATCATTAATATTACTCATATGTTTATTATAATAATCTATAGATGTATGAAATGGAATACACCATCCATGGAGACGATAGACCGTACGTACGCAAGAACGTTGTTTCCGTTTTATTGATGTATTCAATGAAATTAAGTAAATGATATATATGTATATAATTTCACAATAATATAATTATTATGTCATATATATCATATATGATCACTAATAATATCCTTAATACTTTCCTTGTAGTGTATGATCTAACCACATCCCTTTGAGGGGGTGCTAGTCCACAATTCCTCAAACGAATTTATCATATTTACTCCAAATGGAATGCATAATGATATGCATTCTAAAATAATTAAATAATATTTAATACACAATAAATATCATATATATTATATATAAAAAGAGTTTCCATCACAATTTCTACCATGATAGGTGGTAAATAAAGAAGGAACAATCATCGTTTTGTGAGGCGATATTTTCCGTACACATAAACAGTAAGTTGGTTACCCATTAGATGGTGGTGTGTATAAGTGTAGGTCAGAACATTATAATAAAAACATCCTAGTATATTTATGATACTAGGTCTATTATAAAAACCTGGAATAATATTTTTTAGGGCTAGTTAAAGAATATATAATAAAGGAGGTTGAGAGAAGATGTTACCTCTTAATCAAGTAACTCATTTTGGTTTGTGGAAAAAGGCATACTTGGATTTGTTTCTGCACAAGGTGGGGCTTCAAGGAATAAGGTAGGGATTTTTGAAAGTTTATTTGATATATATTTTCTATAGTTAAGTGGTTTTAGAGGTATCAAGAAGAGGTAGAGGTAGTGGCCTTTTATAGGAAAGGGAAAGGACGAACTGTGATGTTTTGAAAACAAGTTAGGTGTACCCATGTTTTTACCTAACAATGTTCATAAAAAACAAACCAATATAATTTATTGAATGTTAATGGAAGAATAGTGTCCATAAAATGGGTTTTTCCTTTTTTATAGTTCTTTTTAAATCTTAAATTTAAGGTTTAGTACTTTGTAACTGAATTTTTATCTTAATCATTGTAATTAATTTTAATCACTTTCACTAATAATTTTGGTCAAAACAATGTTAAATATTTTATAAATTATAAATTATTCTGATTCAAAAATATGGAATCCTTTTTTCAAATATGGACTCATTTTTTCCAAATTATGTTTATATATGTGATGGAAATTAATTTAAAAATAATCCCACCGATGGGACGACACCGTGGGAATTAAAAGTAAAAACATCCAAATGTCTTCTTGGTTTTTATACCCGATTTAAAAGTAAAATGTATTAAAATAAAATAAATTTGAATAATTTATAAGAATTTTATCTAATTAAAGTTTTAAACAAAATTAAATATAATTTAACTTTATGAATAAATTAGACGAAAATGTTGTTTTTTATTAAGATCGGTTATTTTTGACGATTCATCCAAAAATGAATTTTCTTAGAAAAATCAAAAAACTTTTCCCTATTATAATTTGGAATTTATAAATTATAAAATTAAATTAATTTGACAAAATTTTATTTATAAACAAACCTATTTTTTTTATTTTTATAGAAAGACATTAAAAAAAGTTTATATGAGAAAATACTACTTTTAATCATATAAGGACATTACTAGAAATTATTTATTTCATTTTTAATATGTTTTATTTGTATAATAAAATTATAAAAAATAATTTAAATGTATTTATTACTATTCATATAAATACTTTTAATTTAATGTTTATAATTATCTAATTTAAATAATTATAACTATAAAATGCTGCTTCATTGAATCATCGGTGTTGTGTGTAATGTACGCCAAATTGATGTTACGTGTAACATACTCCAAGTGAGTGTTAGTGCCTGATTAACTAGGTTTTTCAATATGACTCAATCCAAATATAGAACTTTTATATAAAATATAATATTTTTAGTGTTGTGTGAAATGAAAATATAAAAAATATTAAATTATTTCAAAAAAATATTTCAAAAAATATTGGGTATTACATTATACCTCCTTAAAATGCATTTATACCTAAAAATTAATTTGGGTAATCAAAGGTTTAATACTTTTATGTTCCATTAATATATACAAACATCCTAAAAATTAACACTAAAGATACATTAAAAAAATAATTTTGGAACCATAACGGTTACCTAGAGTAATCCATAGCTGGGTATTCACATCAGAGAACATAGGTTGAAAGTAAAAACACGAACATGGAGGAGAAATATAAAAATACAATTATAGGAGCGTGATAGAGAAAATAGTTATGAGAATATTAACAATAAAAAATCCATAAATCTAGGATGACCTGAATGACCAATTGATATATTATAAATAAAGGTACTAGGATAACACTTTTAGAGTCAAGATATTTTTTTAAAGTGAAAGAACAATAAAATAAAGATATATTTATTTGATTTTATTAATTTTATTATAAAAAATCTCACCCTATTGTTAATACTTTATAGGTTTCCACTTCATCTCTTACCCTAAGAAATGAAGGAGAATTTTCCATTCATGAAGTACTAACAGATCAAGAGATCAATGATTAGTCATCCAATTTTTCTTCAATTACCATCAACACAAAGTGGTTAGAATTAGTTATCCAATATTCATAAATCATTTTCTATTGATATAATACTTTAATCTTACAAACTCTATCCTAATTATAGCATAAACTTTCTATATATGTTTAACCTTATAACCATTGAAAAATATAATTCACCCATTCTTCCAAATGTATGCTCTTATCATATACCAAAAAAACATTTATTGGATACATGGGTTTATACATACACTGAAAGAAAAATAAATGTGATTTTATTATTCCAAAATCCATATTGAGGATATAACCACATGAAATATCAATAAATTATGAACAATAGGATTATCATATGTCTTATTCATACAAAATGAAATATGAAATTCTTAACTAAGGGGGAAAGGGTATGTTTTACCTATTTATTATCATCCAGTTAATCTATTGTGATTTTATAATATTTAATTTTTTACTTTTACATCCAATTTTTTTGTGTCTTATCATCAATATTATCCCTTGTATTGGGGAATTTATTCACATATTGGCCAAACTCCATGCACTTGGAAACACTGATGTTTGGGAAGTTCATTATGATGAGTTTTTTTTCCACTAGTCATTTCATTAAATTTCCACCTCACATCACTTGTACATTTTATCTCAGTGGGCAGGTTCTCACAATTGAAACACCTTCTTATTAAGTTTAGGTATTCTGTTAAGTGCTTTTTATCATAGTTTTTTCACATAAGAGTTTGAAACATTTTCTTCTCTACATGGTTTTTATACTTTCCTTCCAAACCAATCTTCATTTTCTTATTAAAACCATGAGATCGACATGTAACTCTATCCATTATTTAAACATTTATTTCACTACACACAATCTATTTGTAGATACTAAAGTCTTATTTCGAAAAAATCCTTCCGATATATGGATTTCATCCACCTAATAACCTATAAATTTTATTTATTGTTTGGATGATAATACCAGAAGAGTACCTAGAAATTGTTGTGAAATTAACCTAATAAGTACCAATAGATTCATTATCATGTTTCTTCAACTTAAGGAACACTTTTTCCATCTTCATACAAAGAACACAAGGATGTTAATTACTAAAAAATATGTTCTTGAACTCATACCAATCCATGAATTCAATTTTGTCTTGGTTCTTCATATTCTTGATTAGAGTCCACCACTAACCTCCTTCAAATTCTAACCAATAACCCTCCAGAATGAAATTATCCTGATCCAAACACTAAATAATGGAGAATATATTTTTAGTGGTATAGATCTAGTGTTTAGAAACAATTTGATCAGAATAACCATTGAAAGAAGGTGGGTGTTTCCTTATAAAGGATTCAATATAATTTTGTTCCATCCTTTTCCCAGTTGGAATCCAATCGAAAATCATATCGTGACAAAGCTGTGTTAGCACAAAAAAAAGTTCTTTCATTATAGATCTAATAGAATTCAGATTCTTAGGAGAAAAATCATTTCATAGTCCATCATTGTAACCATTAACATGGCTACTTTGAGTTTTGGACATTGACTAGAACGAGAAGCATAGAGTGAGAAACAGTTATCATATTAAGGAATTACATAATTATGAAACTTTACTTATATGTTATCTAAATTATGGTACTATCCTCAATATATGACACATATGGTTTGTCTTAGGTTATTAATTTCCAACATATATTTAAATCCTTCATTATGGGTTTTTAAGAGTTTAAATTCCCAATGTGTATCCCCGAGAGTATCAAACCGGGTGTGTAGTAAAGATCATTTTCATATTCTAGATTACCCTCAAATTAGTCTAAAGACATCTTGTTAGGTTTTTTACTCTTAGGTACATCTATTCCAAAGCTGAATTCACTTGTATAATATAGATATGGATTTATTATTAGGAAACCAATCACTCTATATCCTTTAACAAAATTCAGTGACATTTTTCCTTACTTTTCCATATTATTGGACTTCTCCGTAGACATGCCATAAGAGTTCTCACTATGGTTTTCTCATTAAAGTATCCAATGTTTGAATAAAAATTTTCTCTTATATGAACATAATGGTATGAGAATAAGATCCTGTTATTAGGAGATCATAAAATTTTGATAGATGGTCGTAAACAATAATCATGGAATAAATATTAAATGTTTTTAAGATATGAATCAAAAGATAACTTGGAACATAATCAATTAAATCATAACATATAAATAAGACATCAAATAGTGGAATACACATCTATATATGACATCATGAGAATGTATAAATATAAACAGGTTCACAAATTATGTTAAGTAAGTGAAATTAGGCCCTCACATAGACTTATAGACATGCAACTAGGTCAACACATAATGTTGTGAACATGAAATCTGGTTCACACATAACATTGTAAACATGTAATCAGGTTCACAAATAATGTTTTTGACATTCAACAATATCCATAAATAACCCTATGAAAATGTAACCAGGTTCATTCATAACATTATGAACACATAATAAAGTTTAGTTAGGAATATTTAATCAAGTTCACACATAAAATTATGGAAATTCAAACAAGTTCATACATAACATTGGGAATGTGTAATCTGGATTTGGTGTAACCTTTATACTTAGGATTCATCCATAACTTCCCTATATATTGGAGGGAGATAGAGGTCCCACATGTCATATAATTAAACTCACACTTACATGAGACATTAGATAATAACACATTCATAATAACATCATCAATAAAAAGAGATCAGTTAAAAAATAGAAAATATATAGGTTTTATATTCGTTTCATCATAGAATAACCTGTGAAAGGAAGTGAGTTTCAAAAGCATTTATCATGGTATAACACATTTAAGAGAAATGAGTTTTATAATTATATAACTAGTGGAATTGGAATAGCTTTTGTAAATATATAATCCTTTGAAAAGGAATGAGTTTTATAAACATGTTACCCATGAAAGAGAGACGATTTTTCAAAAACATCATGCCATCAAAACCAAAACCATTGTGGGAAATTATATTAATTAAACCATTGGATAAATTTGAAAAAATTAATGAGGAACATCAAAGGATATTGTCTTGGATGGTAAATAACTTTGAAATGACTATTAAAACATTTATCTAGGAAAACATCCTTTCATTGAAAAAGGCTCATTAAAAGATAAAACCTTTAGAAAACCATTATCATGGAAAATAATTTGAAAAATTATAAGGAAATATTTAAAATATAGTAAAAACATCTTAAAAAATAAAAAAATTATAAAAACTTTTTTTATTGAAAACCACTTTAAAAATAATGTGTAACAACCAGGTCCCTGTGACAGCACAGACACCCCGCCTTAACATGGTCGTTGGGTTCTGGCCTACCTGGTACCACCAGTTGCCCCACAGACACGTGGGGCCCACCCCAGGGTCTACCCACATGCCTGAATGGGACATCTTACTAATGACAGTCCCGACAAGCCAACACATGTTCTTTCTAGTGTGCTTTGTCCTCACTCACACACACCATGGGAAACTTCCCAGAGGGTCACCCATTCTGATCACTACTCCAGGCCAAGAATGCTTATCTATAGAGTTCTTATCAGACAGACTCCCAAAAAGGAAGGTGCACCTTGTTAACATGAGTCATATCATTTAGTCATTTAACCCTTTATCATTCAGGGGTGTTACAATCACCCCCTTTAGAGAACAACTTACCCATTGTGGGCCCTTCATCTCAACCCAGGCAGTGCACCGCACTTAAGGATGGGTTCCTCCTCTGAAACCAAATGTAACAACTGGGTCCCTATGACAGCACAGATACCCTTCCTTAACATGGCCATCGGGTTCTGGCCTACCAGGTACCACCAGTTGCCCTGCAGACACGTGGGGCCCATCCCATGGTCTACCCACAAGCCTGAACGAGTCATCTGACTAATGACAGTTCCCATAGGACAACACATGTCCTTTCCAGTGTGCTTTTTCCTCACTCAGACACACCCTGTGAAACTTCCCATAGGGTCGCCCACCCTGATCACTACTCCAGGCCAAGCACGTTTAACTGTGGAGTTCTTATCAGATAGGCTCCCGAAAAGGATGGTGCACCTTGGTGACATGAGTCATATCATTTAGTCATTTAACCCTTTATCATTCAGTGGTGTTACATAATGAATATCCCAAATATTAGAAAAACTTATTCTTTTAAAAATAATTATATTTAAATCTTGTAAAGGAACCTTCAAGGGAATGTTGGTCATGATGTTAGGTAAATCTGTACTAGACGAACATTCCTTTTTCACTGTAAAAAGGTTATAAAAGTGCCTCGATCAGAAACTAATAAGTATATTACTTTATTTAAAAGAACCGTTTTATAATTTAAAACATTGGTATAAATTTCTATTAATGATCATAGGATAAAATTAGATTTTTTCAGAATCTTTTATTTAGAAAACGTGGCTTGAGGGAACATAAATTGCAATCCAAAGAGATGGTAATGTCCGTGATTATTAAAAACACTTTCCTAACTATCTTAGGTACCAAAGAGTGGGAAAAATATTACCAATGCCTGATTATATCATGAATACTAAATGGAAAATAAATTTCAGGAGTTTTTTTTTGAGATATGGATCATATAGATTTATCAAAATTATCCTAATCATAAAAAATCTAAAAAATTGATTAGATTATTTCAATAAACTCTAAATATTTTGTATCTTTGAACCATAATCCTCATAAGATTTCATGTAACATAAAATACGAATAAAATTAGGATATTCATGATATAAAATTTCAAAGGTAGTGTATATAACTCATAGAAAATATAGGCGCATTACATTGCATGTGGCTCAAAGTATGAAAATTGAGACAAAATTACTCAACTGATTTGGAAACTTTTTAAATGAAAACACCATAAATGAAAAATCATAAAATGGATATGTCAATACCTATAACATAAATTATAATAATAATATTATATATTCATGGGAAGTATATAAACCACAATAAATTGTTTAGTGGTGTAAAAGGAATGTATCTCATGGAAGTAACAGTGATATGATATTTCGTTACACCATGTCTTTGGTTTCTTTGAACTCATAAAAATCCCTTGTATGATTAATATAAGTTTATTATTTATATTTTAATGAAATTTACTATTATATTTATTTCCATATACAGTTTGATTAAGAATTTATACTACCCACTTGTTAACAATTATGTGACAGGGATACACTTGGGGTAATATTCGCTTGGTTTTTTTTCTGCATGTGTCTTAATTTGTTATATCATTGATCCTTATAATTATACAAGGATTTAAAAAATTTATTTCATCACATCAATAAAATTAATATTTAATATATTTGTATTATAATATTATATATAATTATGAAATGGAATACATCAGTCGTGGGGAAGGTAGGACAAACTTACACATGAATGTTTCTTCTATTTTATTAATGTATTGAAAGAAAGAAATTAAATGAAATATATATATATATATATATGTATATTTAATCAATATAGTAGAATTATTATGTAATATATATCATATAGGTTCACTAAAAATTTCCTTAATATATTCCATGTAGTGTGTGAACAAATCACATTGCATTGAGGGGGCAGTAGTCCACACTTCATGAAATGAAATTATAGAATTTACATGAAATTTAATGTATAAACATATGTGTTGTAAAAGGAATAAATAATCATAAATAAATAATAAATAAAATATATATTATATAAAAACCTTATTTTCATCATAATGGACACCATAATAGGTTGTAAACGATGAACTAATAATCATCATTTTGTGAGGAGGTAGTTTGCCGTACACAAAAATAGTATGTTCTATAACCATTAGCTAGTGGTGTGTGTAAGTGTAGTTAGAAAAAATAGAATAAAAATTTACTAGTTTACTGATGATATTTTAGTTTTTATAAAACCATGGGTTAAATAGAGTGGAGGGTGTAGAAAGAAAATAAAATAAAGGACCTTGAGGGAAGTTGTTACATCTTAATTGGGTAACTTCTTTTGGTTTGTTCCAAAAGGATTCTATGGATTTTATTTATTACAAAGAACATTATTAAATGAGGAAGGGAGGGACGTTGGTAAGTGTATTGGTTAAATTTTTAAGAATCTATATAGTATTATAGGTGTGGAGAAGAGGGAGAGGTGGTTTCCTTTTATTGGAAAGGGAAAGGACGCACTTGGAATTTTTGAAAACAACTTAGGTTTACCCATCTTTTTACCTAAAATGATTCATACCAAACCATCAAAAATTAATAATATAAGTTTTATAGGCATTTAATATATATAAAATGGATTTTGGAAAAGTTTCAATGTCGTTTTAGTCTTAAATTTATGGTTTAATACATTGTAAACTTAATTTTTCTCTTACTCTTTGTAATTAATTTTAATCACTTTCACTAAAATTTTTTGTTAGAAAATATGTTAACCTTATTTGAATTTATAAATTATTATAATTACATATATGGAGTAAATTTTAAAAAATTCTATTCATATATGTGGCCAAAATTATTTTTAAAATAATCCCACTAATGGGGCGACACATTGAGGTTTTAAAGTAATAGCATCCAAAAGTTTGATATGTTTTTATTCCAAATTTCACAGTGGGATTAATTAAAATTATATATATTGGATTAATTAATAAAAAATTATTTAATTTAAATATTAAACCAAATTAAAATATATTTTATCCTATTAAATAAAACAGTTGTAAAGCCTGTTTTGAATTAAAATCATATATTTTTCACTATTCATCAAAAAAATGATGTTTCAATGAAAACCCAAAAACATTTCCCTAAGATAATTTTGGAAGTATAAAAAACGTTAAAATTATATTATCAAATTAAATTTATAAATGTATCTAAAACTATTTTTATTATTTTTCATCGATGGACATTTAAAATAGTTCACTTGAGAAAATAGTATTTTTAAGCATATAATGAAATTAAAAAAAATTATACCTTTATTTGTCAATATGATTTATTTATATAAAAAAATAATAAAAAATATTTTGAAAATATTTATTATTATTCATTTAACAAGGTTTAATTGCTAGGTTATAATTATATCATTTAAATAATTATTACAACAAAATGATGTTTTGTAGAAACATCAGTGTTGTGTGTAGTGTACGCCATATCGGTGTTACATGTAACATGATCCAAATAGGTGTTGTGTGTAGTACATAATTAAATTTGTTTTTCACATGACTGAAGAAAAATATTATTCCCTAATATAAAATAAATCATTTTCAGTGTTGCATAAAAATAGAAATATAAAAAATATTAAATTAATTAAAATTTTTTTTCACAAAATCTTTTGGTGTTACATATACCAATTGTAATGACCCAAAATCCACTAACATTGAGCCGGAGCCTACTTCATTACATTTTTATAGATATAAGGAGTCAAATCATATAGGACCAATTAGTTTAACAATTTTGAAGAAGCATATACAAAAATGATACCAATTTTACTTTGTGGGAAAATAAAAATCATAGTAATGGAAAATATTGGGAATCCTTGTAATGATTCTAAGATTTATTCTTCATATAATGGTTAAAGGAAAAAAATAATATTGATTTCAAATTCTAAGTATGCTTTTAATAACACAAAATTTATAATGAATCAATAAATCATAATCAATATGGAAAGATAAATTACTAATCAAACATTCCATTAAATAAATAACCTATGTATTATAGTCAGATATTGAATAATCAATATAGAAAGCCAAATAAATGAAAACACATTCCATTTAATAAAAAATTAAGAAAATATGGATCCAAGTAAAATATCATAAATAACATCTCATGGATAATAATAATAAATGAACTATAAAGGAATAAAATGATTAATTACTATACATCATGATCTTAGGAATCATGATACCACGACTATCAAGTCATTTCATATGGAATTTAAAAATTACAGGGTAAAAATTCATCTATTATGGACAACTAATTTGTGTCATGAGACCCTTAAATGCATTGAGGGGATATACATATAAGTGGGACCCAAAATTAAATTCATGTCCAAATAATTCCTTATATATTTAACAATTGATATAAATCATGAATCAATTTTCATTATCATCAAATATTTGTATTGATTAAGGATACATATTTATCAATATTACACGAGTTAATCAAAAAAATTCAAAGTAAAAATCATATTAAAAAATTGTATAAATATTAGGAAATAATCACATTTATCATACAATAAAATTAAAATTTATACGAAATGGAATGTTGAATGAATAATTATCACAATAAAGTTATTTTTGTAAGAGAATGTAAAAAAACCTAAAAGAATGTGAGATTTTACAATAATTTTTACTTCATTGGTAACTTTTAAATTGTAACCCATTAAATAATAAATTTTAAATGAAACATCAATCGTCATTAATAAAAAATTATTCATTTTAAATACATCATTGGGGAATTATATACACCACTTAAAATAATATAGCTGCATATTAACAAATGTATCTCAATGAAATGGAAATTGATATGAAATCCGTTAAAATGATCATAGTGTTGATGTAATAATTAATCAATTAGTTAATTATTTGTATCAAATATAAATCCAAATATAAAAGTGTAAATAAAAAATAATTTATTTAAAGGTCATTAAAAATATAATATAAGAATATTAAAGACAATGAAGAAGTAATATAACTCAATGAAAAGAAATGTTTCTGGGAAAATATTTACCTCTTTATAATTTTCAATTAAAACGCCCTTGGAATAAATAATTAAAATTGAAACTTATAATAACATCAATTGTGAATTATTCATGATATTACATGTAAAGGGAAATTTTATACACCACATAAATGAAATTACGTGCCTAACAATACAATATACCGCAATGAATGGGGAAATGAAGTCTCTTACCCCATGTTTCCAATTGGTTGAATATTATTTATCACCTGGTATAATAGTTTTAAGAATTTTATTAATTTTTAAATGAATAATTTTTCTATTTATAATATCATATATGACCCCCTTATAACACTTTACCACCCTTTGGTTTACAATATTTCATTATTTTAATTATTTCGGGTGTTAATTTCCATGTTTTCTCCTATAAGTTTTGTCATGAATGTTTCTAATCAAGCACATATTATATAGATACATCATATATATAATAATATAACTTTTATAAATATCATATTTTTAAAATGAGTCGCATCACATTGTGGATACGGTAGGTCTTATGCACGCACAAGATAATATATCATTCCTTTAACGGGTGAACATGTAAGGGAGATTATTATATATTAATTTTAAATAATTGAAATAATTTCATATGTATCACATATATTTATTAAATTTAACCTTATTACCTTTCATGTAAACAATATGTGAAAAATGAATGACATCTCTTTGTGAGTTTGTAGTCATCCGTTCACAAAAGCAACATTATTGTATATTAAACTGAATAAAAGGTAAAAATGTATATGAGATATTATAATTCAAAAAGTATAATTATATAATATATATTAAATCAGAAAATTAAATCCATCATTACATCCAATTGTGATATGTGTCAATAGAAAACATATTACATTGGTCCGTGAGGTGGTAGTCCTCCAAACACAAAATCAAAATTTTTATTTTCCATTTAAGGGAAGATGAGATGTATATAAATAAAGAACATAACATAATAACATATTATTATATATAAGATAATTGTTTTAATATATAATCATTGTTTAATATCATATTTATGAGGTGGTAGAATAATCTAAAGAAAAATACACGTTTTATAATGTTACTTCGTTTTCAGATGACCTTTGTAGGTTTTCCCCAAAATCCATCCTCAGAAGGATTTATGATTGAACCAAGTGACACAGGCTGTTGGTAGTAAGTATATAAATTTATTTGTGTAGGATTTGGATAATATAAATTAATTTTTAAATTTGTAGAGGGGAGGAGAGGGGGTGACATTTTATAGGTAGGGAATTGACACACATGAAATTTTTGAAAATAAACAATTAAACCCATGATTCTATCAGGAAAATAATAAAACAGGGTTTATTAATGACTATTATATTTTTTAAGGATGAAATATGGTCAGAAAAGTGGTATTTTAAAAGTTGTTAGATCATTTTAAACCTTATATTTTAGATTAACACTTCAGTAAATAAATTATTACCTAAACAGTGGTAATTGATTAGTACTTGTGATACAAAAAATGATAAAATAATAGATAAAAATATTAGATAATATAAATTATTCTTATTAAAAAAATAGAATCCATTTTTAAAAATTCAATTCATATAATTTTCCGAATCCAATTCCAAATTATACCTGCAGAGGTGATGAAAAAGAGGGTTTCTATAAAAACATTCTTATAGTTATAAAAGGTTTTAATATCAAAATTCAATATAAAATTTATTATAATAAAAAACTTGTATTTATTATAATATAATATAATTAATTTTACTTTTAAACCAAATTAAAATAAAATTTATCCTTCTAAATAATTTAAATTAAATGATAATTTTCAATAAACAATTTGTATTCATCACTATTCATTGAAAAAGGAAACATTCTTGAAAAATCCCATAAAAAAATTCCAAATATAAATTAGATATGATTATTGAAAAAATTAATTTCATTTTATGGAATAAAGTTTTAAATTTTTTTAAAAATTAATTTTATCATAAGCGCACAAGAAGTAACAAAACCATTTTCTTTAAAAAATATAGTTTTTATGTAAAATTTATTTTTCTTTTAAAAGTTTATAATTTTATTTCTAATAAATAGATAACCATAACATTCATAATTTATTTAGTCAAATTCATACCATAAAACATAACTTCTAGGTTATCATTGTCATTTTTAAATATTATTTTTATATAGTATCATGTTTTGTTTAAAGTAGGTGTTTTGCGTGTTGTAAGATATTAGAGAGATTGAATTTATTTGAAAGGAAATAAATCATAAAGTCCCAAGGCGTTACATTACTCCATATAATAAAAAATTGTATCAAAACAATTTCATGGGTATTTCCTTATAAATAGATTAGGGCAGTTCTTCTTCCTAACATCCTCTAGTTCTTACCTTTCTTCATCTATTTTGTGATTTATCCAAAGTAACTTTACCAAATGAGTCATCCAATTACTCAATAATTTGTCACTAGAATTAAGAATGTATTTGGGATTTTCAAAGTATGAGAGATTAGGTTTTAATTATATTTCTCTACATGAGATCACATGCTCTGGGTCTAGAATGTATTTCATTAACAAAGATAAATAAAACACATCAAGTAATTTTGAGAGACGTGGAGTAATTTCTATCCAGTAATCCAAAAATCCAATTATTTCCAAAAATTAAAATGTTCTGACATAAGTGGTTCTCATTTTCCAATTATTATTGAATCTTATGACACACTTCCATGGTGATACTCTAAGTAAAACAATCTCTCCATTATATAATTAAAAAATATATCCTTCAATTATTGGTCTGAATCTTTTTACTAATTTTAGATGCTTTAATATGAGCCTAAATATTATTTAACTTTGTTGTTGTCCCCACAATATGTAAAAATACTACAAGATTACCTTCGCTATCATTATATAAACAACTTGGAGTATGAAATCTCTTTATATATAATAATTCATATGAAACCATTTAAATACTTGAATAGAAAATATTTTCATTTTAAAACAATACCAAAGGTGAATACTTATCCCACATCCCTTAAAATTCAAGTGATCATGAATACCACATGACACGCAATGTTTGAATAGTCTTTTCAGGTTGTCTATCTATTAGAATATGGTAAGTAGTGCTCAAATAAAGCTCAATATCAAGATACTTATGAACAAACTTCTAGAATTTGGATGTAATATGTAGATCAAGACCTGACATGAAAAAATAGGTGTTCCATGAGGTCTTGAAACATCATTAATACAGAGAATTATGAGGTGCTCAATAAGTAAATCTTATCTTATAGAGAGTAAGTGAATAGAGTTTGATAGGTTGTCAATGATAATCGTTATGGCATAATTATTTCATCGATTCATTGGTATCCCCAAGAAAATATTACTTGTAATTACATCCAATTTTAGCAATGGAATAAGAAGGGGATTCAGAACTAATCTAAGATATTGTGTGATTGTTTTCAATTATTGACATACCAAACATCTGGATACATAATTAGAAATTTTTTACTTCATGTTATCTCACCAAAAAATGTTCCCTCAAATCCCTATACATATTTCTCCTAACATGGTGTATATAGAAGTTTGAGATATGAGAATAATCCAACAATTCAATTTTAATCCCATGTTTAGATGGAAAAAATAATCTCTTTCTAAATTTCAGAACACCGTCTTCATTGATGAAGTCTGATAATTTCCATCATTCAAAGATTTAATTTTCCTCTAAAAGTTCTCATCATGATATTGATAACATTTTATCTTTTAAATTAAATATTGGTTAACAATAAAATGAAAAATATTAGTGATTTATATCCTCCCTTAAAAATTCCCATATACATCCTTAGTAGATCCATGAACATAGGATCCCTATTAATCTCTAGTTGGTTTAGAACTAAATGATCTTTCCTAATCAATGCATCCTCTAACTTATGTGATTTCCATGGTTAGTTGTGTATTGATAAATCATAATACATGAGTAGTGTGAGCAATTTCCTTGGTCTCATATTGAGCAGTTTCGATGAAATGATGTTCTTTAGGATTTTATTATCCATGAATATCACACATCTGCCACTATATCGATAATGTCTTCATATCTTCAAAGTGAAGATTACATCTTCCATATCAAGATCACGTGTTGGTTATTATGGTTAATGACTCATCAATTTTCTTGGTGAATATTATTTCATTTTACCATTTTTATTAAGAAAAAAATATGTCCCTTATTTAATGCATCGATATATATCACAAAAGCATCATTTATAGATTTTAGAGACAAAATTGATGCATTTAACAATATCCTCCCCAGTTTATCAAATTACTCATCAGATTACATTATCTAAATGAATTAAACCCCTTTACATGTAAGATTGGTTAACAGGTTAGCCAATCAGAAAAATTTCAAAATGAATCATTGATATTAATATGGAAAACCAATGATACTAGGCACCTCAATTAATTTTATAGTGTAGTCCATTTACTTTCAACATTTTTCTTCATATAATAAACTGATATTCCATCCATGGAGAAAATAAGACCATGAAAAGAAACTTATTAAAGTTAGAAATCAGAATTACTAAATTTCATATACAAATATTTCTTTATATGAATCTGAAGAATAATCCATGTGTAATTATTATGGTCCTCGTATATTTTAGAAGAAAAAAAGATATAATTGTTAAATTCCACAAGAAAATCATCAAGATATTACTAGATTACTTTGTTCATTATATTCATGAATATAGAGTTTGAATTAGTCAATTAAAATGGAATTACTATAAACTCATAATATCCATACCTTATTCAAAAATAGTTCATCAAATATTTTTCCTTTTTTACTCATAATTGATGACACTAGAATGATATTAATTGTTTGAAAAAAATTATTCTTTGGGATGTTGATTCAGTAATTCACGAATGTGAGGCCGATTTTACTTTTTATTTACAATAATAACATTGATTTCCTCATAATTTTAGAAAAACATCATGGATATATTTGTCTTAATAATGAAGAAACTCGTGGCTCTCCATGGTGAGAACATAATAAAATCAATCCCTTATAACAAAACTCCTATAGTTGTTTCTTCATCATTAATGATTTCATACTATCCAAACTATAGGGAGTCTTTTCTATTTTTCTTATGTCATTCATTAAATTAATTTCAAAACTCAGCATCACACTTTTGTGGATGTCTATGAAATTCCTCCCGGAATACATCAAAATATTCTTGTAAAATAGATACATCATTAATTTTATTATTACCTTCTCTAAAATGTTTTTTTTGTTTTCTCTTCTTACTAGAGATACTAATTCATAAGTTATATGGATGGTATATATAGACATGAATTCGAAAATGATGCCTCTAATCTAAATATTATGATTTATAAATCTTTATCACAAATCTTAATTTACTTCTTTTTACAATAAAATCTTTCATCAAATTCTGAAAGGTAGTCCATATCAAGGATTATATAATATTTAACCCTTGGTATGATAATAAGTCTAGGAAATAAAGCACTTTTAGGTGTCATAATGGGGACTTCCTGACACATCCTTCTTAAAATGAGACTTACACTATGATTTTTGACTAAAAACTCCCTTCTGAAAGAGTTAGGTAAATATCTAATTTTAATTGAAAACATAGAAGATATAAAATAATTAAAGGATCTAGAATAAAATAAATAATTAAATAAATTTGAATCTATAATTAAAGTATCTTCAACCACATCATTATGTACTTACACCCCTTCTATAGTTATTACATAATCTTTAACTACTCCCTAGGTCATCTTCTATAGTATATTTTTTTGACCCTTGGGTAAATTATTTGCAATGTTACACACATACCTATGGCTAAAAAACTGAATATAAGTTTTTTATTTCTTCCATTTTCATTTTTTATCTTGATGATACTTATCTCAACACATATTAAAATCTCTCAATCCAATTAATCATTTCCCGGGATGATTCATTCCAAATTTTTCACAAGATGAAAATTTCTTCAAAATCGTATTCTTTATTGATGAATTAACTTTTTATTGGTTCTCATTAGACCTGTTATTTTCTTTGGTTCCCTTGGAAATTTAGAATCTAGATAATTAATTCTTTGTATTGATGGAATATAAAATTGTATCATCATATAATGAATTTTTTTGATAGACCAGAACCCATCAGATACCTATCATAAGAAGTTCAAATAAATGGCCAATCTCAAACTCCATATTTCATATGTAATATGTAGCGTACTTTCATATACATGAACTAGAATAATCAGGGTTATAAATAAATTATCCTTCTTTTTTTAGTTAAGTTGATTATTTTTTTATTCAATTTAGTTTATTTCTCATAGTGGAAATAGTTTTCGAATAATGTCTTTATAAAATATTTCAATTAAATGAGTTATATTTAATATTACTCCCTAATATTATTTATAAAATTCCTTCATAGATCAACATAGCCTTTGATAAAAGACACTGAAAATATGAAATATTTCCTTATATAACATCCTAATGTCATAAATATTTTATCAAGAGACTTAATCCACTACTCAGATACCATTAGGTTAGTAGTCCAACCAAATGATGAGGGATTTTATCACCTAATTCTATCCAACAAAATATAATCCATAAATGTAATTGTTTGATCCATACATGAAAGGTTTCTTTTTAACCCCTTATTAAGCTCCCAAAATATATCCATGATCTTCTCGGTTCTAATATTGGCTTTATTGGCTTTCTCAACAGGTAATTCTTTACATTGTCTAAGAGTATTGATACTATTATTTCTTCCAGGTTTCCTTTCTAAACAATATCAGACAATATATTAGATCACAAAATAAATATTTTAGAATTTTAAATATGGTGTAAGACATAACATATTGTATGTAAAAAATTTATGTGTTGTTAATATTAGAATCACAAAAATTGTTTCTTTGGTGATATAATTATGTTTAAATACTTCAAAATGGGTTTTAAATAAAATTAAAGTTATAGCCATGGATTTCATAACTAGGTGAACAATAAGCCTCTTTCTCATTCACATAGTGATGATTATGTCCATCCAAATATTCCTTTTTCATATTTATTTCCCTTAGCATGTTCTGTTCTAAAACAATGTCCACTTGTAGTATCTAGTTATAGATTTATTGGTTGGAATGAAGACATAATATATTCTTCACAATAAATTTATGATACTATTATAACTTATCTTTAGATTATATCATAGTTTTTTGTTTGAATAAATTTACCCTAATACCAACTATAACAAACCCTACTCCGGTAACCGAGAGCCACCACCGACTATTTTACATTTTAAAAGATACAAGTGGTGCAATATCTAAAGACCAAAATGTTAAACATTTTTTGAGAACCAGATAAATTAATGGCACCCATTTTATATAGGGAAAATATATAAATCATTATGATGGAAAAAATTTGGCATATTTGAACTCATTCTTAGAATTCATTATTATATCTTGGGGAAAGAGAACAAAATAAGGCTGAGCTCAAATTATCATTAAGGATTTTAAAAAATGGAATATATATTGAATTAAAAAATCACCATCAACATGGAAAGGCAAATAACTGAAAAAATCTCATTTAATCAATAACATAACTATCAAAATTGGATAATCCACAATCAATATAAAAAGCTAATAAACTGAAAACACATTCCAATTGAATTAATAAAATGAGAATAAAATAAATCCAGAGATAATATCATAGAAAAAATAAAATGGATAACAATAATAAATGAAATAAAATTTTAATGATTGGATTTCATGATCTCATAAATCATCAAACCTATACTGTTATTTCCTTTTAGAAGAAAATTTAAATCATCTAGGTAAAAACCCATCTGATTTGGAAAAATGATTTGTCTCCTGAAACCTATTGATACATAAAAGGGGTATCTTTTAGAGATACCTACTTATAATTTTATTTCCAAATAATTACACATATATCAAATAATTTATTGAATTATTGACTAAATATTCCATATCATAAAAAATATATGTCGGGTAATGATACTGATTTATCAATATTGTCCTTATTAATAAAATTACTTTTAAAATAAAAACCCTATATATAAATAGTATATGATTTTGTAAATAATGATATATATTATACATGAATATCTATATTTGTGTTAAATTTAATATCCAATGAAAAATTATTTAAATTAAGTGATTGTATCAAGAGAATGTAAACAATCACAAGAGAAAGTGAGATTGTACCATAATTTTTACCTCTTTGTCTACTTTTAAATTGTAAAACCTTGAAAAATAATCATAAAATGGAACATCAATAATCATTAATAAATATATATTCATAATTTAATACATAAAATGGAATGTATATACACCACAAACAAGTTAATAGATCTATATTAACAAATATATCTCGATGTAATGGAAATTGAGACTAAATCCCTTACTAAGATCAAAATGTTGAAGTGAGAATTATTTAATCAATCAAATTTAAATAAAAATAAAACAAGTTGAAATTTAATATAATATATTATAATATCCTCAAAAAATTATCCAATATTATAAATGACAATGAATAAGTAATATAACTCAATGAAAAGAAATTGAGTTATGAAATTATTTTCCACCTTGTAATTTTCAAGAAAAATAAAACTGGATGAATTAAGTCAAATGGAATCATAAAATACCATTAATTATAATGTATTTATTATATTACATGTAAATGAGGTATTATATACACCATATAAAAGAAATTATGTTCATAATAATACAATATACCTCATTTTAGGGTGAGACAATATCCCTTACATCAAGTTTTCTTTTTGTTGAACATGATATAACCTCATATATAATTGTTTTAATAATTTTATTAATTTATTCCTTAACAATATTAAAATTTATTATATCATATACAATCTCATTATAACATTTGTCTACCTGTTTGTTAATAATATTTAATTATGTTCATTATTCCAAGTGTTAATTGACTTGTTTTCTCATGCCAATTTTGTCATGAAGTTCCAGTTATTGAAAATATTATATAGTATCATTATATATATAATTAAATAAATTTTATAGACACCTTATTTTCTCATTATATATAATTTTAGAGTCATTCTTGAAGGCTGGTCATGGAAAATGAGTTATAACGCATCATGGAGATGGTTGATCGTATATATGCACGGGCGACAATATCATTCTGTTAACAGGTGAAAGGGTAAGGGGGAGTATGATATATTAATTTTAAAAAATTTATATAAAGTAATATATATCTCATATATTCATTAAATATATCCATATTACCCACCATATAAAGAATAAGTCCGAAATGTTTCACATTGCTTCACGAGGGAGTTGTTCATCATATGCATGTTCCACATAATTATATTTTAAAAGGAATTTAAAGTATGAAGATATATGTGATATTGTAATTATAAAATAATAATTACATATTAAATATTATATATAAATATTAAATGAACAATTATGTCCATCCATTTTAGGTTTTTTTGGAAAACATGTGACATTGGTTCGTGAGGTTATAGTCCACTATACACAGGATCCACGAATTCATTTCCCATTTTGTGGAAGAGGAGATTGAAATATGTCATGAAAATAACATAATAAAATCTCAATAAATATAATATAATTAAGATATTATATAACATTTTTTTAATAATATTTTATGGTGGTTTATTAATAAACAAATTAAAACCCTCATGTAAAAATTTACCTCTTTTTCGAACAACTTCTTTTGGTTTACACCAAAATTCTTTCATAGATTAGATTTATGATAAAACTATGGGATATAAGATGTTGGGGGTAGAATAATGAATTAAATTGGTTATGGATTGGATGATACAAATATATTTTTAACTGTTAATATTAAAGGATTGTGGGTGGACTTTTATAAGTTGGGGATAGGACACATGTTGCGTTTTTAAAAAGAATCAACTACACCCACATTTTTATCATATGAAAAACCTCCAAAATGGGTCACTATCGACAATTATAGGTTATATGGTATTAATATTTCTATAAAATGGGTAATTTAAATTTTTTTTCGTTCATTTAAATATTTTTCTATTTATTTTATCCCCTGATAAAGTATTTTTTACTTTAACCGAAATAATTATTTTTTATTGGGTTTACAATTCACAATCACCACAAATTAAGATAAAATTATAATATAAAATAAATAATTATGACTCCAATTATGGATTAGATTTTTCAAAATTTTATTTACCATAATTTTCCTAGTCCTATTTAAAAGTATACCACTAGATGTGATGAAAAGTAGGGTTTTCATAGAGAAAATTCTTACAAGTATAGAAGATTTTAATTTAAAAATATTATAAAAAATTGATTTAAATTACAGAAATTGAAATTATAATAATATAATATAACAAATTTCTCTTTAAAACAAATTTAAATTATAATTTATGTTTTCATATATTTTAAACTACAAGGCTGTTTTAATAAAAATTAAGTATTTTTCACTATTCATGAAAAAATGAAATATTTCCAAAAAATCCAAAATATTTACCATAAGATAATTTGGATAAGATGATTTAAAAAATTAATTCATTAGATCAAATATATTTTATAAAATGTTTAAAATTTCATTTTAACATAAGTTTTCAAGTACTGATGAAACTGTTTTCTATAAACAAATATAGTCTTTTAGAAAACATTTATTTTACATTAAAAGGAATATTATTTAATTTATAATCAATAGGTTACTGTAATTTTCATAACTTATTATATACTATTTATACCGACCAACAAAATAGCTTCGTTATAGTGTCCGTATTTAAATAATATTTTAATAGAGTATCACATTTCGTTTAAACCTAGTGTTGCGTGCATTGTAAGAAATTAGAGAGAATGAATTTATTTAAAAGAAAATAAATTATAAAGTCTTGTGGTGTAACATAATACATGAGAATAAATACAAACCTCTTATTTGAGGTATCACTGTAAAATAAAAACCCTACACTATTGGACATTTATGTAAGAAAATGTGTGTTGACTAATATCTTGTTTAGTTACTTGATATTTTCCTCACATTCATTCACCCAGAGGAACATGGATCAATTCCAAGTCAAATATGTATGTGAAATAGGTAGTAATGAAAAATAATTAAAAAAAAATCATTGATAATATCCATCAAAACCAAGAACACTATAGATCCCATCCATAGTGGTTGGTTTGGGCCAACGTTCAATAGTCCCCATATTTGATTGATCCACTAATATACACTCAATTGAGATTAAATGACCTAAAAATGAAATATTCATCATCCAAAATTCATACGTTCAAGAATTTTCATAAAACTTCTATATTATTAGTGTATTTATTAAAATCCTTAGTTTTACTTCATACACATTCTTTCTCTTTGAATAGATAATAATATAATCTATAAATTCCACCATAAAATAATTTAGGAAATATATAAAGGCTATATTTAATAAATCTATGATGATAATAGGTGATTTAGTATGAAAAAAATAAATCACAATATATTCATAGTGTCCATACCAGGTATGAAATAATTCCTTGGGTATGTCCTTTTTAACCCTCACCCGATGATACCATGAACAAAGGTCAATCGGCCAAAGGTATTGAGCTCTATGCATTTGATCACACAAGTCATCAATATAGGGTAGAGAAGACTTATTATTGATTGTGATATTGTTATGGTCTGGAAAATTAGTGAGGAGTCACGTTTTTAATGACTTATATTTTCCATGTATTATTTTTTTATATTATATAAATTATTTTCGAAACTAGGAAGCAAAATAGCGTGTTATTTCGAGGCAAGTTGTGTCTAGAATAAATGTTTTAAATTTGTTAAATATATTATACATAACAATTATGTATTTTTCATGAAGAAATGGATTAACTTCTAAATGGGGGTCAGAATAAAAAATTCAAAGGAACCGTTGTCTTTAGAATGATTGTTTCACCCAATGCCCGACATAACCTTTGTCTGCATGGGGAATTTAGGTAAATGTTTTCACAAGAAATAAATTAATAAAATAATAAATTTAATTAATATTTCTTCATTTCATTGACACAATTAACTGCCCTCTCCTATGAATAAATTGTTATCGAAAATTCTTATGTTTAGCTTCTAAAACATAGAGATCCAAAGACTATTAGAGAGCCGTTGAGAGAGACTCCATAGAAGGACAATGACCAAATTGGAGATCAATGACCAGTGTAATGTGGAATTAGTGGATCTCACCAAAAATCATGACACAAATCTTATAATCTTTAGCGACTGATCAAAACTGAGGTACGACATTTGTTATGTTTGGATTATTTCCAATTCATAATTCCTATAATGAACATAAATCAATTCTCTAACAGATTGATCCGTATTTCAGTCATCTTGTGGGATGGTTTTATTATAGGGATTTATTGGGGGATTTTATTTGAGGATATTTGATATCTATTCATTCACTATTCTCATGTAAATGAATCAAGGTCCACAAAAACATTAACCGAGGTCTGTTCCTCACATTTGTTCTTTGTTATTTTCATCCCCGATTTATTTGTTCATCATAAGTGTTCATCAATGACCTATGGTTCGACATCCAAAAAAATAATTTCACACCCATTTCTTGGAATGAAAAAGTTATCATTTAGTGTCAGGATCAACAATACATGACAACAGTGAGATAGTGGTAGTTGTGAAAACATCAAACCAGATTAAAAACTCTTAATTTTAGTGTGGTGTGTGAGCATCGATTAAATGAATGGAATCTGATTTTGAAATGGATTGTAATCCTAGATTCTATAAAATGGACCGATCAAGGATTGTACTGAATATATCCATGATTTACAACGAGAATTACACTAGATATTGAAGTGGTAGTGGTGAAGATTCACCCAAAAGGAATAACCAAAGTGATTCTTGAAATCCGGATCCACAAGACCTGTAATATTGGATTACATGGTGTGTGGCTAACTCAAAAGTTGTGGCAAGTGTTTTGGGAGAAAAATAAGGATCACATGTTGCATGATCCTATGAAATAGTGTGTGACATCTTCTCGGTGGATAGAAGTGTACCTTGGAGGGTACAAAGACACATGTTGGAGTACACCGGCATGAGAACGATGTGAACTCCCACATTAATATGTCTTGGACATATGTACATGGAAAAATTACCTGGGAATCCATACATCATGTACTATTACAAAAACATAGACATGGGATTCTTATGTAAGTCGGACCTAGGTTCAAAGGGCCACAATGTGTTACTCTACTACATGCTGTGTACTCCATTAAAGTTGGCTTGGTGACCTTTTTCATGACATCTTGGAAAGATTCATTAGGTTTCATTCTCTATATGAATCCCCTAAGGGTTATTATGGAATTTACTCTTAAAACAAGAAAGTGATCCATTCAGCAAGACTTCTTGGATATATTTGTTGGAATATTTCCATAAGGCCCAAAGTTAGATCTTTTATTCATCTTCATTCTCTAGGTGGTGTTCTTGGTATCATCTTTAACATTACTATAGGGGTGAAGATTATATACTTAGTAGGTTAATCTATATTGAGTTGTTGGTATACCCCACGGCCATGGGTGTGATCCTCATCTGTGTATCATATCTATTCAGACTTCACCATATACTTAATTGATTATACCTGATGAGAACTACCTCGTAGACAAATGTCATCAGGGATATCAGACACATCCAGTTCATTATACCAAATGAGTGCCTTGTGGAACCTTAATTCTTGGATCTTAGGTTGGAAATACATTTATGGATTACCATTGAGTGGCGTGTCTTTTTTGAGTTTATCTGAAAATTCTTTTTATATGTATTGCATATACATATACCTATATAGAGGTGACTGTTATAAGTTTTTTGTATGCTATTTTGATTTCGTGTGTCGTACTGAGTATTATTATAGTCACCTTACATGGGATTTTCCAACATGAATCTTGTTTTGGAAAAATTATATTACTTTTCATATATTCCTAGATGGACCCAGACCAGATGGTTCCTAGTGAGACTGGACATACCAAGGTGTGTACCTATGGTTTATTAACAACAATCCCTATATTTACTATCCGCTTGGGCCTGTTTTCAATATTTTCAGGGTGGGGTTGTATTTGGATCTATTTACATGATTTTACTTCCTATCATACACATGTTTTAGAATTTAGATGTATGAATTCATGAATGTTCAATTGTTTTTATATTTTAAAATTGTATGGTCTTGGTGATGTGTGCATCTGTATAGGTATTTAGGTTAAGGCCTCCCATGATAGTGATATTTCATCTCAATGATAGTCTATAGTCCCTAACCTATTGGAGTTGGTCTTGGGGAGTTATAGATCGTTCCCCTTGGGGACGAGTTGAAATAGAGTGGTATCAAAAAAATTTAGGTATATCATTGGATTCGAATATATGATATTGGTTTGGGGAAACAAAATTAAGTGTATTGTGTTTAGAAAATAGGTCATTGACTCCAGTTTTGGTGTAGCAGAAAATGTATCAAAACACCAAAACAATGATCATCTTCCTTTAAACTCATTACATGAGTACATTGGTTGTAGTGAAAAAATGGAACATGCATCGTTAATAATGGATTCGAGTTTCAATTTACTTATTGATTATAATGAATAGATGTACTCACATGACATAATACGTCTTCTTTACTTTCTTTTTTCCTATAAAACATATGCCTGCTAGTATTTATAATTATGATCAAGAGGATGATCCCCTTAGTGATGATGTGTCATTACATGGACTGGTTTTAGAGGTGTCACCTCCAAGTTGTTCACTAGATACACCACATAATGTGGAGTAGTAGATAGTACATGCAGTACCTATAGATAAGGTGTGTAGTCCACACACACTTCACAAGTTGGAGTGATAGAGAACCCATAGGTTTCTAGGTGAGCCTGACCCATAAGTGACTGAGGAAAATATTCAAGAAGTGACTCGATTTTATCATCTGGTATGGACACCAAAAAATTTGGTGGTGATCTTCATTGTGAGGAATTTTTAATACTCAATATGATGATGGTGGGGTTTTGTGACTTAGAATTATGATGGGGAAGCTCTAGTGTGGTCAGATTTGAGTGTCTCTTTAGAGAGGAGTTCTCCCCATCTATGCAAAGGGATATTTTTATCCAGGAGCTTTTGTGGCTTGATAAGGGAAGCACAACAGTAACTGAGTATTCATCAAGGTTTACCAACCTCTCCAGGTAGTCAATGGATATAGTTTTTGATCAGATCTTCTAGGCTTGGGACTTTGAAATAGGACTTCACAGAAACATTTGATCCGACTTTATCCATTTTTTATTCCAACTTATTCAAGTGTTCTATAGTGGGATTTTGTGGTCGGTAGTTTCTTAGATGAGAAGAAGAATCAAGGGGTTGCTAAAAGTAGAAAAGTATGAGAAGATACCTCGGTAGCAGGGAGTTGATGTAAATCCCATGGACCCATATGTGAAAGATGTTTTAGAAAGAAGTACCAGAATATAGGGTCCATGGTTAAGGGCTCACAATATGGGTCTATTCATCTCATAGAGTGGTGGCGCAACACATGCGATGGGAGGGAAAATCTTGACCAAGATTGTCCGACCTGTTGTATTGTTGAGAGAGAGACCATGGAAGGGTAGCCGAGGAAAATGAATCTGCAGAGGAAGGGAGGTCCAAAAATTGGATAACATTGAAGAGGAGTTGTGAGAGTAGTTAGAGGTGGTAGAAATTTGGACTTATTAGAACCACGACCCACGCATGTTCATCACTAGGATCATGAAGTAGTAGAATAAGGATGGAAACACGTGCTAGTCGTTCCTTTTAGTCAGTATATCTGGATCAAGACATAATGATTTCAATTGTTCCCATGGCATGACCTTTAAGCATGGATACTCCTACTGTAGATGACTCAATGGGAAAAGAAATATGTACACAGTGTTACCTGACTCTTTTTGTTGAGATTTTCTCTTTTGATTTCATAGTTGTAGTGATGAGGACTTAAAACATCATATTTGGAATGGAATAGTTAAATATAGTTGATACCTATGTTGACTATTTCAGATGGAGAAGGTAGTGTGTTTCAATAAAGGATCCGAGTTTTCCTTTGTGGGTGAAATGGAAACACGGATAGTGTAATATGGACTCATGGATAGAAGGGTGAAGCTTATTACTCATCATTTGTCTAGCATGACCCTTAGTGAAGATGTTAGGGGTTTCAGTTCGCTGTAGTGGTGGTATAATATGTTTTCCTTTAAGATGTTCAAGGATTACCTCCCGACTATGACATAGAATTATGCATTGACCTACACCTCAAGAAAACATCGATTTCTATGCAAAATATTGAATGGATCCTATATAGATTCATGATATTAAGGTGTATTCAGAAGATATGTTGAAAAAGGGAATTGTTAGGCCTACTGTTTCACCCTAGGTAACCCCAGTTTTGTTTTCCATGAAGATGGATTGGAGTTTGAGCTTTTTATTGGACTACCAGTGCCTAAAATAAGTTATTGTGAATAACATGTATCCAATACTAAGGATCAATGGCGCCTTTGATCAGTTGAGAGTAACATGATGGTTCTTCATGGTTGACCACAGTTCATGCTATCACAAGTTTTATGTTATGGATGAGGATATACTAATGAAATCATTCATATATCACTATCATCACTATGAGTATTTTGTGAATACCTTTGGCATGAAAAATTCCCAATTAGTGTTCATGGAACATATGAGCTAGAACATTCAACCTTTCTTTGAACAATTCATAGTATTGTTCATCGATGATGTCATTATATACTTGGCTTCTGAGGAGGAGGACACATGACAATTGTTGATGGATCTAGATATGCTATGGGTGTACCATCTTTAAAAAAAATCCCATAATCTGTTGGTTCAAGATATCAAAGGTCTACTTTCAAGGACATGGCTTCTCTGTAGATGTAGAATCAGTTGATTTGGAAAAGATCTAAGAAGTGGTAGCTTGGGAGCTTCCCAAGTGCGTGATGGTGGTGCAGAGGTTCCTTATATTTGGAGGCTACTACCAGATATTCATACCAAATTTATCTATAACATCAGCTACAACGAAATATTTAACCTAAAAGGGGAATCCATTAGTGTGGATATAGATGTTCCCACACATTTTTTCGAAATTGAGGTAGAGTTTGAAGAAAACACCCAAATTGAGATTGCAAAAGGAGGGACTCGAGTACATAGTGTTCTGTGATGAATTAAGAATTGGTATTGGTTGTGTTCTAATGCAGATGAAGGTGGTGATTTCCTATTGTTCATGACTATTGAGACCAGATTTTTAGTACTCTGTGACCCATGATCTTGATTTATTATTGGCATTCTTCACACAAAATATTTGGGGACACTACCTAATAGGTTAGCAGTTTATCATCCACTCTGATCATAAGAGTCTAATGTATATCTTCCCCCTAATGGAACTTTACTTGAGATAGAGACAATGACTAGAGTTCCTCTGATATTATGGCTTTGAGATTGTATATACTCCCAGAAAGGTGAACATGGGTGCAGATGATATTATTAAGAGATCTTGTTCATAGTTACTAAAAGAGGCATCAAAGTAGTTGGCATCATTATAGTTATTCGTTGTGGATGGAGATGGAGTACATTGCCACTAGTTGATGGATGTTACCCATATTATTTGATAACAATTTAAGGAGGAAAAACATGGTGATTTAAAATGTGAGACCCTACGTGCTCAAATATCTTCCAAATATGCTCATGATGGATTTTGTAAAGATTCATATCATTTCATTCTCTTCTACATAAGTATGATAGAACTAGTGATGTTTTGGAATGAGTTTCTAAGAGAGTTTCGTACATCTTCTTTTTTGTGTTACACCCAGGTGTTGCAAATATGTATCATGAACTCCTACATTGGTTTTAGTGGCTATGGATAAAGAAAAGAGTTGCAGAGCTTGTCTCTCGATGCCTTGTCGGTCAATGGAGGATGAGAACCAAGTTCCAATGGGTTTTTTCTCAACCCCTTGACGTGCTATAGAGGAAATGGGTTGTGATATCCATATACATCATGATAATATTACCCTATACGTACATAGGACATGATTCCGTCTAGGTGGTCATAGAATAACTCACCATTTCAGCCTACATCCTATTTATTTTGTAGTAGAGTTTGATAGAGAACATGGGATGCCTCTATATGCAGGATATAGAAAGACTCCACAGAGTTCCCTTGATGATCATTTACAACCATGATTACCACTTCAAATATTTGTCATGGAAGATATTACAAGAGGATTTTTGGAATCTGTTATGCTTTAGAATAGTGTTTTACCCCCAAACTAATGGTTAGACTAAGTCTACCATTCAGGAATTGGAGGTCATGTTGTGGGATTTCATGTTGGACTTTGGCTGTAGTTGGGAGGATCCCAGATCATTGGTAGAAATTTTGTACCACAATAGATACCATTTAACCATTTGTATGGTAACATTTGAGGATTTGTATGAGCGAAACTACAGGTCAGTACTTTTCTGGACGGACCCAGGAGTGTCGAAACTTATGGGCCAATATTTGGTGCATGAAATTACGGATAAGGTACATATTATCCATAAGTGGATGAATTCTTCATAGATGCTTCATAAGTCTTATACAGATAGGTGACATAGGCCATCGGATTTTGAGGATGGAGACAATGTGTTCCTACAGGTTTCACCCCGATGGAGACTATGATGATTTGGCTGGGGTGGTAAGCTATATCCATGATTCATCAGCCCTTTACAGCTACTATGTAGGGAGGATGAGAGGGCGTACCACTTATCTCTACCACTGTAATTATATCGGGTATACAACATTATCCATGTGTCATAGATGTGGAAGTACAACCATGACCCATCACACATTATTGAATAGGGGATATGGACATCGAGGATGTAGCTACCTTTACTGGGTATCTGATAGAGATTGAAGATCAATTGGATCAGATCCTTCATGGTAGAGAGATTCCTTTAATGCATGTTTGGTGGGATCATGAGAATCTTCAGAAGAGTACCTTTGAATGGGAGGCTCAGATATGAGCTCAAAAACTATATCTCCTTGTATAGAGACTTGTTTTGGATTTTCGAGGATGTAAATCCTCAATGTGGGGAGAATTTAATGACTCAGATTTTCTATGTATTATTTTTTGATATTGTATGGATTATTTTAGATAAAAAACATTGAGATGACTTGCAATTCTGAGGCCTAATGTTCCTAGAATAAATATTTTCAGTATATTAAATATATTAGATAGAAAAACTGAAACATTATCCTAAAAGAGTTGAATAAATTCTAATCGGGGTCCCAAATTATCAATCAAGGTGTACTTTTGAGTTTAGAAAAAGCATTTTATCCTAAGTGTGACATAACCTTTGTCAGTGCGGGGGATTTAAGGAAAATTCCTCACATGTGTTAAATGAATAATATAATTACTTAAATTATTTATTTAATTTCTTTGAAATAGTGACAACACCTATTCTATAAATAATTAGTTATGGGAATTCCTAAGTTTATCCTCTAAACCATAGAGGTCCAAAGGGACATTGGAGAGCCATCAAGAGAGATTCTATTGGTGCATAATGACCAGATCAAAGATCGATAATCAGTGTAAAAGGAATTATGGGATCTCACCAATGATCATGGAACATCTCTATTCTCCATTAGTGATCAATTTAAATCTAGGTGGTACATTTTTTTTTGATTATATTCTTTCTTAGTTATTAATTCCAATGTCAATCATGAACCAATAAACTGACATATTGATTTTTAGTTTAGGCATCTTGTGGGATGGGTTTTGTAATTGATATATTGGGAGAATCACTTTATGCATATTTTTTATCTCATCATTCTCCATTTCCACAAAAATGAATTGAATTCGACACAAACATCGACAGAGGAAATTTTAAATAATTATTTCTTGGTTCTTTTCTCCCTAGATTCATTCATTCATTATTGGAATCCTTCGTTGACCTATGTTACAACATCCATTGAGAAATCGATCATTGGGCATCCATTTCTTGGTGCAATGATTCAATACAGTAGATCTAGGATTAGAACTATAAGACAGAGGTGCGATAGTGGTAACAGAGAGGGGATCAGACCGCATTGGAAACCCATGATTTGAGTTGGGAATGTGAGTGGCAATGAGATGAACCGAATCCAATATATGAATGGATCAAAATGATAGATTATAGAAAACAATCACACCATGGTTTGGTTGTAATGTGCCTATGATTTCAATAAATAATGATGTCAAATTTCATGGTGGTGGTTGTGTGGGCACATACTGAAGGATGAACCTGCCGTATTTTGAAAATTCTCATCCACCTAGTATGTAATCAAAGATTACACTATGTGTGGGTCCCTCTTAGTGGTATTTAGGGTTTAGGGATAAAATTATGGATCACACAATTTTTGACCCTGTGACATAGTCTGTGACCTCTCCCTGGTACCTCACAATGTACCTCAAAGGGTACACTGGCACATGCTAGTGTACATGGGAATTGAAATACTGTGTACTCCCACATGAACTTATCTTGGATATATTTACAAGATTATAGTACACGTGATGTAAAATTTATGTACTATTATATAGAAATAAGCGTAGTCATTTTTCATGGGTAGGACCCTGGTTCGAAGGGACATAGTGTGTGTTCCTACTACACACCATGTACTCCCTTAAAGTTGGCTTGGGTCCCTTGATATTTTTATATTAGATATGTTTCTTTAGGGTGACTTCCCTATATCCATTCCTTTAGGGTTAGTGTGGAGTCTCCTTCCACTCAAAGGAAAATGACCCCTTAAACAAAGATTCTTTGATAGAGTTGTTGGAATCCTTCCATGATTCCCATAATGAGATCCTCTATCCATATTCATTCCTTAGGTAGAGTTATTTTTATTGTCACAACCAACACTATGAAATCATCGATCCTCTTATTAGAGGTTTATTTCAGATTGAGATGAGGGTATACCCCATGGCCGTGGGTGTGATCTTCATATGTGTATCATATATTTTTAGACATTAGAATATACTTCTATGATGAGAACCGATGGACACTATTTCTCTAAAAGATGTTACTTGTGATATGAGACTCATGGAGCGTGTTCTCCCTGAGAGGTGATTCATGAAACCATCGAGATGGGATCCTAGGGTGGAATTATTGTTGCGACTTACCTTTAGATTGTGTGTTATCATTATGGGTATTTGGATATACCTGTTATATTTATTATATACATATACATTTTTATAGATGAATCTTATACCTTTGTTGTGTGTAATGTAGTTCTAGGGTGTCCTTTCGGGTATTTTTATACTCAACCATGCACATGATTTTCCCATACATTTCATGTCTTTTGAAGATTATTTACCCTCTAATAATGTCCTAGATATATTAGGGCCAGACTGTGCTTAGTGAGACAGGACATACAGAGTTTTGTTCCTACATTATCTTAACAATAGTTCCAATATTTACATTCATGTTGGATAATTTTTAGACTCTTTGTGGTGGTATTATATTTGGTCTAATTTACTTTCTTTTACTTCCCATTGTACTATGGTTGTGGAATTTAGATGTATGTATGCATGGATGTTCGTTATTATAAATTTTAGCATTGTATGGGTTTGGAGATGTGTTCATGTATACATGTACTTTAGATAATTCCTCCCATGTTAGAGGTATGACTACATAGTGCTAGTTTCCAGCCCCTTTCCTAATGGAGGTGTACCACGAGAGTTTGGGAATGGGCCCCATTGAGATAGGCCATTATAGCATCGATCCATCTTCCATTTTAACAAAATGAGAATGTGCGCTCTATGTTGACACACATGGCCAAATGAATCCACTTTAATGATTCTATTAGAGTTTACTATTCAAATATTACAACTCAATTATGGAAATTTTATAGGGATTCTTTGAAATAGGTGTTGTGGTAGGTATAAGTTCTATTGAGAACTAAACTTCATGATTCTGTGGAAGAATAGTCAACTCTTCTGAAAAGAATTCAAAAAAACCAAACACTATAAGAATATCACTGATGTAGAGTTTCTCCCATATCATATGATATAAATATCCCTTTTTTAATTGGAATAAAGACCCATAAAATAATAGTGATATCCCTTATATGTTCATATCTATCATCACACTGATATAAGATCATATGTTTGTCTGTAATAACAAATGTGACTTCAATTCCTTGAAAATTGATATGGAATTTATGTATATAAATCCAATCCTTTCCTAAGACAACTTCAAATCCTTCTAGAGGGAGAATAATAAAGTTTGTAGAAAGAAAAGTTCGACAAACATCAATGAAAAAATAATCATATTTCTGAGATGTGATCATCATATCATTAGTGTTTTTCACTATTAATTTACCATCTATCTATTGCTGATATTATATTTGATTTCTAGATTCTTTTCAAGATATAGGGGAATTTATATAACTATTTTTAAATAAGATACTTAAATATTTGATCAAACGTACCACAAACCAAGAATTATTTTTTCTATATTTAATCCCTTTTTAGAACTAAGATAGTTAGAGTATCTGGCATGCATTCTTAAATAGAGTGACCAATCATAAAAATTAATTCATAGTATTTTTAAATTATGAAACCATATTTTCAATCTATGAAACATTAGGCTTATCATTATTCATTCATGATCTTTATTCAAATCCTTTGTGATGGTTCATAAAGAGTTTGTGAATTTACAAAGACATATCCACAGTGAGTGTCAAACATGATGCAATGATAGGCTCATTGTACAGTTCCTAGTGGGGATCGAGTCTAACTCAATGTGCCATTTTTAGATTTATTACCCCTAGTTTCAATTGTTCCAGAGCCACATATAACTATAGTATCCATATAGGAATGTATTTTCTTGGAATCCAATATCTCTATCCTTCACTAAAACTCCATAATATTTTACTGTACTTATACTTTTCATAATTTTCCTCACTATGGTTTTTCCATTCTACTTTCCAAATATTCTGTAAACATTTCTTTGATACCAACTATAGTGACCCATACGTCCCATGGATATATATTATATCAATATAAATTAATATTATTTAAAAAATATATTTATCTACACAATAACCATATATTTCATGTTCCTTTGGAAACATGGATACATAAAGAGATGGTTCATAAATGAAGTACATGATCTCCCAATATGCTTTTCTTAATTATCACCCTCATTAGAAAGATAATACAAAATTCATTTATTCATATCCTAGGAAGAAAACATAAATAAGAGTGAGATTAAATGATTATTATGGGCAACAAGGGATAAAATAAAGCCTACCATGGGCATAAATTTATTATAACATAAGAATAACATTTAAATACCATACCCTGGATATTATATATCTTAATATTTTCTCTTTGAATAAATCAGGAATGTCCATAATAAATTAGTCATTATCTAATTAAAGAAAATGATTTATGATGTCATAACATAGGAATAATACTTGTATTGTTGGAAAACACATAAGTATATATAATTATTTCATTAGTAGTCAACGATCTTTTCCAAGACTATCATTGTGGATTGGGTTCACTACCCAACCATTATGGAAGAAATTGTTTACTACCAAGACTATCATAGTGGATTAGTATAACTCTATAAATCATCATAGTAGTCAAGGTTCACTCCCAAAACTATCATAGTGTATAATGTCCCTTAATAATCTAGCTTTACTCCCAATTCCTGTCTACTTTATCCCACAATATATCAACAATTACCCAATGAATTGGAAGGAGTTATAGGTCTCACTTATCACATTATAAATATCATACATATGTGTGTCAAAATATTATATAAAATTCATCATACTTTAACCCATGAAAATATATGGGTTTTATAATAATTTAATAATTTAATAATTTCATCTTACTATAACAAGAGGAAAATGAACTAGTTTCCTAAAAATAACATCATTGAATAACCCATTAAAAAATAATTATTTCATAAATATATTTTCATTATAAACATAAAAAATCGTGAGAAATAATAATTATGGTTTCATTTTACTATATTCATAGTAAAGATAAGTAACATCAATGGATTTCATCTTATATAGAACATGATTTTGAAAGATCACTTAGAACATTTCTAGTAGAAAATAACCTTTTTATTTTGAAAATCCCTTTTTAAAACAAATGTTTCACAAAAAAATTGGGAACATACTTTTCATTGAAAATAATATTTAAAAAATTCAATGTAATAATTATAATAGTGAGTGGTCATGGTGGTTGAAAATATTTTCCATATTGTACATGCTAAAATAAGGATTCATTTTAAATTTTTGGTAAGTAGATAGAAAATACAAGTTTTAGAAAATGGAAATAATATTACATGAAACCATTTAAAAAAAATTAAAACATGGGTTATATATCCATAATAAATCATTGGATAATTACAAATACATTCTTCCAAATATTTTATAAAAATATGGTTATTGAATATAATGGTTTTCGAGAAAAGAGAGAAGTAAAGATGATATTTCTTAAAAAATATATTTTAAGAATTATCACAGAAGGGGGAAAATGAATTAAAAACATGTAATTTAATGATATAACCATAGGATATGAAATGAATGTATTTTCTTGAGTGGTATATCATAATATTTCCAACTCAAAAAATAAATCACATACAATTTCTATAAACAATGAGATTGTAACATAAACCTTTTCCACTTGGTTATGTTTTGAATTATATTCCCCATTATAGAATAAAATTAAATGAAACATTTAATATCAGTAGAATAAATAAATTAATGACATAAAATTTGATAAGGTATATATATATACACCTTATAATAAAATATATATTCACCACAGAACATATGTCCCAAAGAAAACAATTTGAACACTATTTCCATTTTGTCGACAGATGGAATGAAATAAAGGTAAATAATATGTCACATTTACTAATTAATTATTATTTAATATATATAAAATATATTAATTATATTTATATTTATTACCTTCCATGTAATTTGTCAATGAAAATTAGAATGACATCACTTATCGAGGTAGTAGTTCGTTGTACACACGAGCGACATTATCAAAGTTCCATGTAATAGAAAGTAAATATATATATATGATATTATAATTATATAAGTGTAATTTTTTATGAATATAATATATGAAATTTAAATCCATCATTATAAGCACCCACGATAAAAGTTGATGGAAAACAAATTACTTCAGTTCATGTGGCGGCAGTCCACCACAGACATGATCAATAGTTTCATTTACCATTTGATGGATGATGAGATAAATGTAAGTTATTTCGTAAAAATAATAAATAATACATATATTTTAGATTCTAGATTTATTATATTGGAATTATTTTTACATTAATAAAGGTGGTAATATAAGATTTGAAATGAAAGAATAGAGTGAATACAATTACCTTCACATAGAAAAACCTCTGTTAGAAATATTATTAAGGGCTATGGGGTAAGTATTTTTAGATTCCTATATAATCTATAACATGTATTATGATTTTTGGGAGGAATTTTTATGGGTTTTTTTCAAGATAAATTGTATAAGAGGTGTGAATAAGTGAGGCTTTGAGGTCTCATTTTTTAATTAAGAAAGAGTGGCATTTTTGTTAATACCAAGAAACTATTCAATAATGCGTAGTCACTATCATTCGATGTTCCTTAAAAATTAATAAATAATTATTTTAATGGATTATATGGTCAATAAAAACTTCCATTAAAAATAGACACATGTTATAAACATGTGTTTCCTTATTCTCTATGTTTACTAACATCAACCATTTTAGTTTTTACCATAGTTACTAAACTTCTTTTTACAATTGTGATTTATCCCATAATAATAAAATTAAAATGAAACTTATTATAGAATTTATACCCAATAATTATAAATATTAAATTTATTTTATTTGTCAATAAATATTAACACATGTGTATATAACATGTAAAATATCCTTTCAACATTAACTATAGTAATTTATTTTTATATTTCTAATAATATTTGTGGAAAAAATTTATTTGACATTATAATATAATATAAATTTTGGTGATTTCAAATATTTAATCCATTTTATCAAAATTAAGTTCAAATATGTAATATAATTAAATTTAAAATTGTACCCACAAATGCGATGAAAAAGTGGTTTTCCAAAGGAAAATTGTTCATAAGTATAGAATGTTTTAATATCAAAATATAATATTAAATTGAGAATAATTTTGTAATTGGATTAATAAATATATAATTTAACCAATTTTATTTTTTAAAACCATCTTAAAACAGAATATATAATGTAAATTCTTTAATTAAAAAAGGCAATTTTCAATAAAAATAGATATATTTTTTACTATTCATAAAAAATTAATCTTCTCCACAAAATTTCAAAATTTTAGACAAATATAATTTTTGACATATTGATTTTAAAAATTAATAATATTTTTGCTAATTAATTCTATGAATGTTGTAGAAATGGATGATATAATTTTTTCATTAAAATTAATGAAAACATTTCATTTAAAAAAATGCTATTTCCAAAACATATTACAGTTGACTAAAAATTAAGTTCATATTATCAATATGAATTTATTATATAAATTCATTATACATGATTTTTAAAATGTGATCATTAATATTAATTCCACTATGTTTAATATCTAGGTTACAATGGTCCTATTTAAAAAATAATAATAATTGTATTTTGTAGTTCATTAAAACATGGTGTTGCATGTAACATAAGCAATTGTATAAAATAAAAACATTTTTTAAAAATAAATTTATTAAAAGTTAGGGTCTTACAACCAAGATCATCACATTGAAAAAACTCATTAGATACCAATCCTCCACTAACTCTTTCACTTCTTAGGTTGGTAATTTCCTACTGAATGCATCAGTGACAACATTCCCATTCTCTAAAGTAAAAGAAATATAAAAATAAAAAGTGAAAATATTGTAAACCCAGTGTCTCTTATAACAACCCTTCTTTTTATTACATACTTAAACCTAATTTATTACATAAAATATTAACATGATATAACATATAATATTGAGAGCTTGATTTTCTTTGGGGATTAGTAACATTACCTAACATCTTAGAACATAAAAAACACACCATATTTATTGAAAACATCATTTACACGACCACTACATTCCCTCATACTTAGAATAGCATGGGATAACCTGAGGACATGCATAAAAAAGGGTGAGCTATAGAGACCAGTAAGGGAATAAACATGGAATAACATGAGTATTACAATACATGTTAGACAATAAGAATATCAGTGGAGCACAAGAGAAACATTAACATAAAGGCATGATAAAGCTTGATAATCATAATATGGAAATGTTGAAACAACACTTAACATGGAATTAACATGATCCAAGGCTCATTGCACATGGAGCATGAGTAAACCCTCATTTCAAATGAAGCATGAGTAAAACCTCATTTCACATGAATTACTGTGATTCAACACCCATTGCACATGACGTATCATGATACTATACTTTACCCAATGCATTGGACTGCTATTAAGGTACATCATTCTTAAACATTTCATTTCATGCATAAGTGTGCCACATGGATCATATAACATGGAATCAATCAACATCTTAAGTTATTACATGATTAAGTAATGTGGAATAAATATATGAAAGTACCAATAAATTTTTATATACGTCTAATGGTGAATACCCTTGATGGAGACAAGGGTATGGTATTCACTACATAATGACCATGGCTTGAAAAAACATGGTGCAATTTCGGCAGCATAACGACGTGACATAAGGATTCATGAAAATGGTTGATGAGAGAGAAAATGTTGTAACATCATATGTACATGAAATGGATAGTAAGGGGTTATATAGATACATGTCCCAACAAATGTAATGGAATTTATATGCATAATACAAAATAATTACTTGGATGTAAAAGAAGAGAGAGAAATTACTCACGGAATTTCAGCATGGTAACATGTGTACTTGGGTGGAATTAATGAGAGATAAAGGGGTCTCCCATTATTCAAAAATAAATAGGTCAGTATGGGGAATGTTCAAAATCATACCCCAATGTTTTTAATTGAAAACAAAAGGGAATAAGAACTTAAAGAAAATTGGACAAAATGAGAAAGGAAGAAATCTCTTACTCAGAAGTGTGATCCCAAAGGCTTGGGAGAGGCTTATTGGGAGCTTGAGGAACCGTGGGAGGATTCTAGAGAGATTCGTTTAGGCTTTTTTCTAACTAAAAATGCTTTTAGTGAAGACGAAGTGAGATTTTGGGTGGGTTTATATAGGAAAGAAGAGGGGATTCTTTATTATATTGGTTTGGGACACCTGACATTAAACTAATCAAAAACAAAAACCAGGCCATGGTTTTAGCCCATGTTTTTTTATAAAGGATAGTTGAAAAAAATATTTTATAAGGAAAATGACCGAACATTTTATAATAAAAGGGTTTCTTATGTACAGGTGAGTCACAATCTCATGGAAATAATATAAAAAGGAAAAATGTTTTATATGTCTTGGAGGGTCCACAAAGGCTTTGTAAAATAAATCAAAAAAATTTTTAAATCACATTATTTTAATTATAAAACATATATTGTATGAACAAAATGTTTATAGTATTTTATTACATCACTATTGGGTCATTATGATGTCATAAAACACGTTATATATTTAAACGGTATTTAATTTTTACCCAAAAATTTGACAATCTCATAAAATTATGAAACTTTCACCATTGGATAATTTCTACGTCCTTATTTGAAAAATAATAATCATTTTATCTAAATAATTTCATAAATATGTGAATTTTTACTTTTAAAATAAAAACTAACATTTACCGATAATTCATTGGTTTTGAAAAAAACCGTTTTCAAACCCTAATAAAAATTACAATTGCATTTATAAAATTATGTGATCATTTATATTAAATAAAAAGTAATTTAATAATAATATTTTATTAAAATAATATTTAATTAATAAATCCATTATTTCATCAAAATATATTTCGTAGTTGAATATTAACAAAAAATACTATTTATTCTTTAAAAACAATTTATAAAGTAACAATAATAAAATGAATATGAAATATTTATAAAAAAATAATGTACGTATTCATAATGATAGGGTCTTGTTACATAACCCCTTATAACTCCTGCATAAGATCGAAGGGTAAGGTGTGCGATGGTGATAGACTCTTAGGGTGGCTCAGATAACATGGATCGGGTGGTAATCTCTATTAACATCCACTTATCCCTTAGTCAGTTTGGCTAAATATTAACGTGTTCAAGCTCAGCTTGGGCTAGGTCAAGAGGGAATCCCAATGACGCTGCCTCTTTTCTAAGCTCTAACTAATTGTCTTAGTAAGGGGTTAGTCTACTAGATGAGGCCATCACTTCCTTTTTCTGAGTAAATTGGATTATTTAAAGCCCTATATTTATACTAATCATGTGATCACTATTAAACAGCTATATTAGAAATGTTCACAATTCCTAACAGTATTTTAAAATCTAGAAAAATAAAACCAATTAAGTTTGTATTTTATATAACCATAATAAGACATTTCATTAGATCAAGAGGAATTTTCATTAATTAATGTTTGAGTCATTACAATATTCCCCCGTTAAGAAATTTCTCCCTCGAAATTTCCTTTTCCCACATTAAAATAGAAGTGGGTAAATTTGCTTCATCACTTCCTCTGATTCCCAGGTCACTTCTTCAAACTTGTGGTTTCACCAAAACACCTTGACTTGGGGCATTGTCTTATTTCATAGAACTTTTTCTCTACTATCTAATATCTTCACTGGTTTCTCCTCATAAGAAAGATCATCCTCTATCTGTACTACCTATGAAGATATTACATTGGAAGGGTATAGTATGTACTTTATTAAGAGGGATACATGAAAGCCATCATGTAATTTGGGCATGGTAGCTGGAAGTGCTAGTCGATAGGCCACAACCCCAACACGATCAAAAATCATGAAGGGGAAGATGTACCTAGGACTTAACATACCTTTCATTCATAACCTCATGTACTTATTCCATATATATATGCATATAAATGCCATGTATCCAACTTTAAACTCAAGGTCTCATCGACGATTTTTTGTATAACTCTTCTGTCGACTCTGGGCTGCCTTGATATGTAGCTGAATGGTTTTCACCTTCTCCCCCATTTCTTTGACAATTTCTGGTCCTAGCTGCTTATGTTCACCGACTTCATCCCAGCATGATGGTGTTCTGCACAGCCTCCTATACAGGGCTTTATATAGTTCCATTTGGATGCTCGAGTGGAAACTATTAATGTAGGAGAATTCAACCAGTGGAAGATGTTGGTCCCACCTTCCTTTAAAGTCCTTATAACATGATCTTAACATATCCTCCAGTGTCTGAATAGTTTCCTTAGATTGGCCATCCATTTGAGGATGATAGGCCATACTGATGTTCAGCTCAGTATCTAGAGCAAGTTGAAGACTCTTCCAAAACATTGAGGTGAATCTTGGATCTCGATCAGATACAATAGTTAGTGGTACTCCATTTAGCGTTAGCACTTCCATGATATATTTCTATTCTATCTGATACAATGATAAATCCTCCCGAATTGCATTGAAGTGTGAAGATGTTGTAAAATGATCCAAAACAACCCAGATTGAATTGTTTCCTTAGGATGTCTTCGGAAGTTAGGTGACAAAGTCCTTGGTGAAGTTATCCAATTTCCATGCTAGTATATGAAATGGTTGCATCATCCCCTTAGACTTCTACCTCTCTACCATCACTTGTTGACACACGAAGCACTTTGATGTGTACTCAGTGATATCCTTTCTCATATTATTTCACCAATAATGATCTCTAAGATCTCGATACATCGTTGTTCTTCCGGGGTGAATAGAAAAATTTGAACTGTGAACGTCATCCAAAAGTTCCTTCTTCATCTCCAGACATGATGGAACACATATTCTTTTCCCAAATCTCACAATTTTTTCTTCATTAACATTGAACTCTGAGGATCTCCCTTTTCTTATAGCTTCAACTCTTTTTTGAATTCCCACATCATCCTTTTTAGCATCCTTTAACCTTTCCAAAAGAGACGGTTGAGAAATCATTTGTGAAAGGATGATTTTTTTCCATTATTTATGATTCCCATGTCCATCTTCATCAAATATAAGATGATTGGGTCCTTCTCAATTCTCATTAATATTAGAATTTCTGGGTCCTTTCTACTTAGAGCATCTTCCACCATGTTCTCTTTCCCAGGGTTGTAATGGATTGAGCAGTTATAGTCTTTGATACGCTCTAACCATATTTCTTAGCACATGTTCAACTTTTTATATGTGAATATATACTTGAGGCTTTTGTGGTCTATATATATTTCACACATCTCCCCAAAGAGATAATGTCACCAAAATTTTAAAGTGAAGATCACTATAGCCAGATCCAAATCATGTGTTGGATAATTCTACTCATTAAATTTCAATTTAATTGAAGAATAGACAATGAATTTGTCATTTTGCATCAACACATAGCACATTCCCTTATTCAAAGCATCACTGAATACCACAAAACGTTTTCCACTTTTGGGTAATGTGAGTACGAGCATAGTGATAATCCTCTTTTTTAACTCCTTGAATCTTTCTTCATATTCATCTCTCCAAGAAAACTTTACTACCTTCCGAGTTATCTTAGTAAGAGGGTTGGACAACCGTGAGAAATTTCTCACAAATCATCCATAATATCCAGCTAACCCTAAGAAGCTATGGATATTCGTTGCCGATGTTGGGCTTGACCATCACTCAATTTCATTTTTTTGGATGGATCCACAGATATCCAATTTCTTGTGATGATATACCTGAAGAATGAGACCTCGTTTAACCAAAACTCAAACTTTTTTACTTGGAATAGAGATTCTCCTTCCGCAAGGTCTCTAGAACAGTTCTTAGGTTCTCCTCATGATCCTCCGTGGTTTTGGATTATATCTGAATATCATCTCTAAATTCTTCCACAAATATGTTGAGGAAATCCCTAATGTCTCTATTAATCATATCCATGAAGACTTCTAGAGCATTAGTGAGTCCGAAATGCATTACTATGTATTCATAGTGCCCGTATCTTATACGAAAAGCAATCTTGGTGCTATATTCCTTCATCACAGTAAATTGATAATATCCTGACCAAAAATCCACGTTGGTGAAGTATTGTGCTCCATGGATCTGATCAAACAAGTCTTCAATTTTTGGGAGAGGATACTTTTTATTTATCTTGATTTTGTTAAAATCATGATAATCTATGAAAAGGTGAATTGACCCATCATTCTTATTGACAAAGAGAACTGGTGCACCCCTTGGTGAAGCACATGGGCGTATAAACCCTTTATCCAGATTCTCCTTTAGTTGTTTCTTCATCTCCTCAATCTCCACAACATCCATTCTCTATAGAGTCAGGATATTGGCAATGCCCGAGGTATAAGATCAATTGAGAATTCAACATCTCTTCTAGGAGGAAGACCAGGAAATTTATCGGGAAACACTACAGTGAATTCCCTTACAATAGGCATGTTTTCAAGGATGGTTGCCTCCATAGAATCAATCATCTGAGCCATATATGCATTATCATGGGGAAGTAATATGCTTTCTTGAGATGATGGAGCTAAAGAAGATTCATCTTCCTCCATGCACTTGTACAGAATCAGGTGTCGATTCTCCACCAGGAGAGAGATTTCCCTCTCATGGTAATTTATGTTGGATCTATATAAGGAAATCCAATCCATGCCCAGAATTGCATCAAATTCCACCAGAGAGAGTATGATGAGGTTCACCGAGATGTTCAATCCATAGATCATGATAGGGGAGGAGTTATATTCGTGGGATTCAATGATTTACCCATTTTTCATACTCACTAATAACTTTACTTCGTTGATTTGTGGTGGTGATGGGACTGTTCTACGAAACTTTTGGGATATAAAAGAATGAATAGAACCTGAATAAAAAAGTACACTCTATATTCTTGAATAAATAACTTGTGTTCCTATCACCACTTCGTTTTTGGAGTTCACTTCGGTAGAAGTGTTGGAAAAAGCTATCCCTTGCTGCCTTGGTAGTTGTTGGTTGCATCCAAAAACCCTTGTCTTAGGGAACTGATTTGCAAGATGCCCTGGTTATTTTCATTTGTAGCTATGAATAACAGATTGAGGTTCAAATGGAGAATTCCTCTCCTCTATTACAGCCACATATTTTTCTTGTCGACAGTTAACATCAAGGATCCCTTCTCGTCCACACATAAATCATTTCCTCATCCCATTCGTGAAATTTCTGGTGTGATTCATTCCACGCCTTTGGAAAGTGGGGTGTTGGATCTTCTAATCACCATTGGATTTATCCATCGGACCGCCAACATTGAAGTCCATCATATGCTTCTTATCCCCATGATACCCTTGAGATTCTACGATCTCCATTTCAACCTTGAGGGATCATTGGAAAATTTCTTCCTAGCTGGTGAAGTCATGGATCGCCAGCACTTTCTCTAGTCTAGGTTTGCACCCACCAAAGAAGCAGTCAACCTTGTATTCGGGGGTGATGACAAAGCCCGTGGCATATCGTGCAATCCTTGTGTTGTTTTCCTCTTACGCTCTGATAGATTAGTCTAATTTTTTCTTGAGGGAAAGGAAGTCCCTTTCCATCATAAGTCGGAGGGTGAATGTAAAATATTTATTGAAAAACATCTTCCAGAAATCCTTCCATTCCAATTCCTCGATCTCCTCCTCAAGCTTAAAATTTTTGATCAATTTACACCATTGATCAGCTTCACCATCCTTACGATAACCATCCAGGAGATCATTCTCTTGTTCAGAATAATAAAGGATGGAGAATATCTTTTCAATGAAGTTGATCCATTTTTTTGTGATTGAGGGATCAGATGATCCATTAAAAGTAGGAGGCCTTTGTCTTATGAAGCTCTCGATAGAGACTTGTTCTTTATTTTGGGGGGGGGGGGGTGAATGTTCCTCTTGACCAATTTTTCTATTAAAAACTAATGTTAACTAAGAGATAAGCATGATAAAGTTCGTGATTCCCACTCCCATTGGATTGGGCATCTCATTAGCACAGTCATCACATTGATCTTCACATCGGTTGTTAGCCCGAGTCGTCCTATTACCATCCATTGGATGGAATAAAAGTAAATTTAGAGGTAACATAGAAAGGTTAATTGAAGGAAAAAATAGATGACTTATAAATAACATTTATTTCCTTAACTTATGAATCCATAGGCTTTAATCTATGTTATCCAAGATCTACATTCTAACAAATATTCTTAGGGGAATTTTTTAATTCCCTTAATAAGGGTTAATACTATGATTTTGAATTTACAAAAGCATATACCATGGTATTTTCATAACCAAGAGTTCAGAAAGGCCCGTTTTCATGCCCCAGTTCCCATTCGAGTCTAGATCAATGTGATGTTTTTTGGTTTTACCCCTAGGATTAATCTATGCCAGAGCCACTTCTACCTACTCGTATCCTGACAAGGATGTGTTTTCTTAATAAACCACTTACTAAATACTCACATATAATTAGGGAGGTTTTTTTATACTTATTTTAATTTCTAATTCTTCACAAGGGATTTCAATTCCTAATCCCAAAGATAACTAAACCTATCCTCTGATACCAACTATAACAACATTTCTTTTTATTACACACTTAAACCTGATTTAATACAATAAATCCTCACTTGATAAATCATAGAAGATAGATATGTCTAGTTTCTTTGGTAATTAGGAACATTACATAACATATTATAACAAAAAACACACAAGAACATTTTTGAAAACATCCTTAACATGACCACTACATTCCCTCGTACTTAGCATGGCATGGGATAACCTGAGGACATGCATAAGAAAAGGGTGATCGATAAATCCTATTAAAATAATAAACATGGAATAACATTAATAATACAACACAAGTTATAAAATAGGCATATCAATGGATCTCAAGAGAAACCTGAACATAAATGCATGATAAATCATGATAATCATAAGATGGAAATGTGGCAACAACACTTAACATGGAATTTGCATGAGCCGAGGATCATTTCCCATGGAGCAAGAGTAAACCCTCATTGATCAAGAAGAAAGATTAAAACCTAATTGGCCTAGAATTAGCTTCAGTCAACACCCATTGTACATGACGTATCATGATACTATACTCTACCCAATGCATTGGAGCGCTATCAGGGCACACCCTTCTTAAACATTTCATTTCATGCATAAGTGTGCCACATGGATTATATAACATGGAATCAATCAACATAATAAGTTATTCCACGATTAAGTAATTTGGAATAAGTACATGAACATACCATTAAATATTTATATGTTCATACATGTTAATACCCTTGATAGAGAAATGGGTATGGTATTCACTATATAATGATCTTGTCTTGGAAAAACGTGGTGTAATTTCGGCAGCATAACGACGTGACATGAGGATTCATGAAAATGGTTGATGAGAGAGAAAAGGGTGTCTCATAATATACACATTAAATGGAAAGTATGGGGGTCATATAGATATTTGTGCCAAAAAACATAATGGAATTTAGATACAAAATACAAAATAATTTCTTAGATGTAAAAGAGGAGTGAGAAATCCCTCATTGAATTTTAGCATGGTAACAGGTGTACATGAGAGGCATTAATTAGAGAGAAAGGGGACTCCGATTATCCAAACATATCGTGGGAAGTATGGAGAAGGTGAAAAATCAGACCCAAAAATCTGTAATTGATAACAAAAGGGCATACCTACTTAATGAAAATTGGACAAAATGAGAAAGGAAGAAATCCCTTTCTTGGATGTGTGATCCCAAAGGCTTGGGAGAGGCTTGGGAGAGGCTTGAGAGAGGGTTATTCAGAGCTTTGGGTACCTTGGGAGTATTCTATAGAGGGTAGGGAAGAGTTTTGTCGAATCCAAAGGATTTTAGTGACGAGGAAGTGGGAGCATGGGTAGGTTTATATAAGAAAGGTGAGGGAATTCTGTATTATTTAGGTTTGGGACACCTCACAGTAAACTAATCAAAACCACTTACCAGCCCATGGTTTTAGCCCTTTTTTTGCAAAAGGGGAGTGGAAGACAATATTTTATAATTCCAATGGCCTAAATTCTTAAAATAATAGGGTTGCTTATGTGGAGGTGAGTCACACTCTCAAGGAAAACAATTTAAAAAGACAAAATGTTTTATAAGTCTTGGAGGGTCCAAAAAAGATTTTAAAAATAAATAAAAAAAATATAAAATCACATTATTGTAATAATAAAAAATTTATTGGACGAAAATAATTCTTATATTATTTTATTACATCACTATTGGGTCATTATGATGTCAAAAAACACATTAGTTATTTAAATGGTATTCAATTTTTACCCAAAAAATGGGTTGTCTCAGAATATTAAGAAAAATTCACCGTTGGATAATTTTGACATCCTGATTCAAAAACTAATATTCATTTTATCTATATAAATTTATAAAAATGTGAATTTTCCCTTTTAAAATAAAAACATACATTTACCGGAAATTCATGGGTTCTGACAAAAACAGTTTTCAAACCATAATAAAAATTACAATTTCATTGATAAAATTACATGATCATTTATATTAAATAAAAAGTAATTTAATAATAATATTTTATTAAAATATTAATTAAGTAAAAAATCCATTAATTCATTAATACATATTTATTAGATGATTATTAACTAAAAATACTATTTGTTCTCTAAAAACTATTTACAAAGTAACAGTAATAAAATGAATGCACATTCTTTATAGAAAAATAATGTACATAGTAATAGTTCTGGGGTATTGTTACATAACCCCTTATAACACATGCATAAGACCAAAAGGTAATGTGTATGAGGTTGAAAGACTATTGGGGTGGATTAGATAACATCGCTCAGGTGGTAATATCTATTATCTTCCACTTTTCTTTTAGCTAGTTCTGCTCAAGATTAACATGTTCAGGATCAGCTTGGTCTTGGTTATGAGCAAAGCTCAATGATGCTGCCTCCTTTCCGAGCTCCAAAAAATGGGATTCGTATGGGGAAAGTCTACTTGATGAGGCCATTAATTCCACTTTCTATGTAAATTGGATTTGTTAAAGCCCTATATTTATACTACTCATGCGATAATTGTTCAATGACTATATTAGTAACTTTCATAATTCATAACGTTATTTTAAAATCCATAAACATAAAACTAATTAATTTAAAATTTTATATAACCATAATAAGACATTTAATTAGACCAAGAGAAATTTTCATTAATGAATGTTTGGGTTGTTACATCTCTAATGAATGTTTTTATCCCGATGATTGAAAATATACGTTAATATCTTATGGTCATCATATACCACAAATTTCTCCTCAATAAGATAGTGATGACAAATTTTGAGTGTACATAATTACTTCTAACTACTGATTTTAGTTTGGTTATTATATCTCATAATGTAACAATTGGTGGGAGCCATAGGACATAAATATTTCCCCTATATTAAGAAATACCCCAGACCAATTCCAAAACTATTTCACACAACATCATAACATGAACCCAGTTATGAAAGAATCAAAATTGGAGATAAATTAAACCTCACATTCAATTCATAAAAATATCATTGACATTTTTTATCCCAGTAAAAATTTACAGCCTTACAGATCAAATCAATCATCATGAAAGAAATGATAGAGATTTACCTAAAAAAGAAAATGTAGTAAATAGTAATCTAAAAGAATATTCAGATCTAAAAAATATTAATAGGCTTCAAAAAGTATATAAAAACCTGTATATTCTTAATGTACACTAAAATTCCCCTCTCAGATATGACATAAACTAGAAAATTTTATTAGTAAATCAAAAATTCAAATGTTTAATGATCAATTTATATAGTATGTTCCTTCACGTTGCTACGAATGACATACAAATGATCTATATGTTCCTCCATTGACAAATAGTATACAAAAAATATCATCTAAAAACCCAACCATGAAAAAGTATAAGAACCTATGAAAGATCCATTTCAATAATTCCATAAATACTTTAGGAGAGTTAGTAAGACCAAATGTAATATTAATGAACTCGAAATGAAACAAAATTGCATCAAAATGCTCTCTTAGCATTATAATCTTCATTAAATATCATATGATGGAACCCCAATCAAATTTCAGTCTTTGAAAACCAATGACCCCCTCTAAGTTGATCGAAGAGATAATTAATCCTCAGAAAGGGATATTTATTCTTAATAGCCATCAGGTTTAACTTTCTAATATACATGAAATATATGAGGCTACAATCTTCTATCTTAGTAAAGAGGATCAGTGAGTCCCATAGTGACACACTAGGAAGAATGAATCCCTTAGACTCAATGTATGAAAGGTAGACATTAATTTCCATTAACTCTGAAGGTTTATTGTGACAATATATCAAATGAATGGTCATCATACAAGGAAGAAGTTCAAAGGTAAAACTGACCACTATCTCTATGATGGAAAATAATAAAATCATGTATAAATACATCAATGTATACAAACAGCACTTTAGTAAGTCAAATAACTGAACAAAGATTAAAGAAATCAAGAAATATCTCAGAAAAATCCTAAGAGATCAACTCGGAATAATGAAATCATGCCACACCCTTCCAGATCTAGAGTCCCAATCACCCAGAAAAAATATGAGTGAACCCATCAAGAGATAAAAACTCAACTAAATGGTGATGATAGATGATATGAACTATAATAATAATCATACATCCATGAAAATAATCAAGTCTAAGATATCAAGATCAATAACTATTAAATCTTATTCCAGTTAAAAGTTGGATATCATCACCTGAAACACAACACATTTGAAACATTGTTTAGAACCCTTTATGAAAAGTATAGAGAGATATAAAATATAAAAAAAGATCTAAATTTAAACAAAAAATATAAACAAAATTTGAGTATATAAAAGACTAAGTATCAATGGTATTAAAAAAATATAATACCATAAAAGATGAAATAAATACTATACCTCAAACAGTAGCTTTCCCTACTTATGATTCCCCTAATCCATACTCCACCATATAATGATGTATAGTCTCATCTAATCCTAAAAATTATTATCTATATTAACATACCTCTTGTCTTGGGGATATGAACCAATAACCTTGTAAGTGTTATTACGTACCTATGAAACCCTGTTGAGAGTGGATCTAAAAATACTTTATTAGAAATTATTCCACAAGAATGAATCTGATGAAAAAATTGATCACAATGATGAAAATACATAGGATCCTTCATTCAATTTGGAATGGTGTGACTACGACTTCAACATTTATAGTAGAAAATCCACTTCTCTCCTAATTAAGCCCCTAAATATGGTCTTATATAAATCTAACTGACCTTATACATTCTTTTCTGGATCGAAGACACACCTTGGATTACAACTACACCAACAAATGCTCCACCGAAACCATTTATTCTATCTATATTGATATCTACCATATTTTATTTATCATAAACCTCTAAAAAGGTCACAAGGTACATGAGAATCAACATAGAAAATATACCATCCCTAATCTATATCTCTAACATCTAAGCTTTTAGATAATCATTGGAAACATGATTCACTACAAAATTTACCAACTCAGAAAAATGGGTGGAATTCTCTAGAATATTACTCTACCCTTTCTCAAATGTTTGAAACTCCAATTTCTTTTCTAGATGAAACATCTCAGGATTAAACTCAAGGTTAAATATTTTATTTACGTTTTTCCATGTAATATCCTCATGTAACTTATCTTTTTCAATAGAGTCCCACAACCTCCATCCCGATCCTACAAGAATGTATGTGGAAAACCCACCATAGATTTATATGGAGTCCTTATAAAGATAAATATTCCATCAATAGACTCAATCCATTCTTCATATACCTGGGTTCTTTTTCTCCCTGAGTGATAGACTAGCCCATCAGAGGATTTACCAATGGAAACTATCTTCAAACTTCCTCTCTCATATTTTTAAGAGATATTATATAAGGAATCATATAAATAAATTTAGATAAAATACAATTAACTCGAGAGAAAATTTCAAAATCAAGGGAATATTTTCAAGAGTCCAAATTAAAACCTTTTTTTTGAATATAAGAATTTCTGTTATTATGAATTATTTAAATGAATAAATAAATATAAGTAAATTAACTAGTCTATTTAAATAAACCCCTTGTCATGTTTATTTAAATTACCATAAATTCCAAGTTATAATATTGGTAAAACACGCAACCACCCAATGTAACTTGGTTTTAAACACAAAAGTGAGTTGGAAATGAACCCTCCCGCACATACTATATGAACTCAAATGGTAATAACTCTGGTAAATCCTATACATTAAATAAAATTTAAGAAGTTACAAAACACATCAGGCTAGTCAATTCCCCTTGTACTATTTTGTAAGGAACAAACCCTGGTCAACTAGGAAAGTCACCGAAGAGGGCCCACAATGTGGTGAGGTGCAAGAAAGAAAGAAATGTGTATTATATAAATAAATATCAAATAGATTAAAATTTGGAAGAAAAGAATTAATATATATGATATATATAAATCAATGACAAACTGGATAATCTTGAAAAGTAAAATAGGGAAAGAACCACAATCTCCCATTTGACCAACCATACCCTCCAAAAGATCCTAATATGAAGATGATGAATACGAGGGAAACTAACTGACTACATGATTCTACTATCATTAGGTGATTCATGAGAAAAGAAAATATAATAACAATAAAAGTAAAATATAGGATTTGGGGAAAATCCCAATACGATTTCACCAAATATTTTATAAAAAATATAAAATCAAGAAAGTGTTGGTTCTAGATTAAAAAGGAATCAAGTTTCACAAATCATTTTCATAAGATAAAATTATTTTGTAAATATTATTTGGGTTTCTCCTAAAAATACTGTTATATAATGAATTAATGAAAAAACGTAAATGTGATAATGTAAGAATACATAATCTACTAACCACAGATACCATTATGAAAACATTTGAGAAAATAACCATGAAATAAAACATTATGTGATAAACTAATAACAAATAACAAAGAACATGATTTGCGATATAAGTTATGGGAATACATAAAAAAAATTAAAAGAAATATAAAATATAGGCCAATGGTGGATACAACTAGTAAAAAATCTAGTGGAATTACACACACTCATATAACACAAAACATCTAGTTCCATTAGACACACTAAAGAGTCATGTCAAATTACTGATTCACTCAAGGTTACCCATTGTGATTTGTTTTCCAAAATAGATTATTATTTTTTAATTTATAAAATAATTATTTTTCCAAGAATATATTCTTACATTCATGAAATACATTTTATAATAAAAATATCCATTTAATAATTTCATTGAACACAAGTTGTACATAAATCTATTTTGAAAGAAAAACCCATTTAAAAAATATATTATTTTCCTATAAATCCACCATAACCAAATAAACAATCCATTTTATGGAATTATCTAAATAAATTTATGATATCCTAATTTAATTCATGCATTAGAACATTTTTATAGTAATACCTACTGTAATAATGGTGGAAAAAGCAATATATATGGAACACGAATATCAGGAAAGTGTAGATTAGGTCATCAAAATTCTAGATCCATATGAAACAACATGAATCATATATCAAAACCACTAGATCTATAATCCAATGACCATTAGGGTTCCAATGAGATTGTAAGGGAAGAGATATAGCGATGATGTACACGAAGGGAAAATTGGATGCAAAATACAACATACCTGTAAGTGATCAATCAATAATGAAGGAATTCAAACATGAATTCCTATGAAGAATCATCTTAAGTGATGGGGATGGATAAGGTCAAGATAAATTAGGATTAAGAAGATTTTATGCATTAAAAATATGGATGATATAATGTAAAATACATATTTTTAATTGTTTTAAGGGACACACATGGTTAGGAAAACAATACTGAAACTGTGTGTGGATAATGTACCTTAGAAAAATGCTTTAAATGGTTTCATAGAGATATGATGAATTTTAGGTAAACCCTACTCAAACTAAGCGAGAACATTGGAAAATCACCCAAAAATCCAATCAATTTACTTATAAATCCACAATGTTTGTTTAGTTTTACTCAAACTTGGAAAAAAGTCGCATTCACTACATAGATCTACACTACATGGTTACTATGGGGTTAATACTAACAATTCACAAACCATGAACTTGACTGATATTCTCTATAATTTCACATTTGCAGCCCTAATTTCATTAAAACCTTTTGAATTAATTCAAAGATAAACCACGCTTATATTAAATAATATGTATAATCCCATGGGCATTACAGAAATGTTCGTCATTTCTATAAGACCATGATATTTGGTGAAATATATATATATTTCAAATATATTTACTATTTTCTATATTTTTGATTAGAGAAAATATTGTGTTTAGATTATGATACCCACAACACTGATTTTGGATTTAATTGCATGAAAAACTGAATTTGGCTTGCATTACATGCAAGAACAAGTTAATGTTGTACTACACACAACACTGGGTTAGCTTTTATTACACACGACACTCAGTTTTAACAAAACCATAGTATATTACTAATATAATTATTTAAAAGTGACCATTATAAACTAGCTGTTAAATATATAGATTTGAATACTAATAAATAATTTTTAAATATTAATTATAATTTTTATAGAAAAAAATATATTTGGAAGAAATTACATAATTTTTGAGAAAGTCGTTTTTAGGTTTCCAAAATACTATTTTCTCAAAGAATTACTTTTTTGATAATTAATAAAATTAATATTTGACACATTTGGAAATTTAGTTTGATAAAATAAACTTCATTTTTCCAATTATCATGTCAAAATTATATTACATGTAATTTGATATTTTTTTAAAAAAAATTTTTTTTTGATGAAAAGTAAAAGATATATTATTTTAAATGAAATAAATTTTTTTGTTGTCTATTTATAAAATTAAGTTGTATTTTAAATTAGTTTAAAAGTAAATAAGTTCAACTATACATATTTTAATCCCATTTAGGTTATTGGAATCAATTTTATATTTAATTTCATCATAAAAACATTGTAACCTTTTGAATATTTTGTCTTAAAAAACTAGCATTCTCAGTATGTTAAAGAGAGTAATTATAAATTAAAAACTTACACTTATGTGAATGGAATTAAAAAGGATTCCATATATATAATCGTAATAATTGATATTATCTAATAAGTCCCTAATACATTTTTTACCAAAATGAATAGTTAAAATAAATCAAATTATTTTCCACATTTAAGGTAAAAATGGGATTACCAAGGGGGGATGGGATGTTAAACTCCAAAGATAAGGTTTAAAAAGTACCCAAAATATGTATAAAAATATTATATGGACGTATTTAAATATTATTTATTCTATTATTGATATTGGTAAATTATTGGAGCCTTGTCTCCAGAAAAAATGTGGGAGTAATTCTTTCTTTCAAAAAATTATATGTGGGCTAATCACCTCACCTATAAAAGGACACCACTTATACTATCCTCTACACACCTTAAAACCCTATTATTTCAACTAATAACATCCCAAATAACATTAAAAATTATTTCCTCTCATTATATTATTATTTTTGGTTGAAATCCAACCCAGTAAGGCTTTTGGTGCAATCCTAAAGAGGAAACCTGAAGAAGAGGTAACGTTCATCCAGATGAATTCATATTTTATTCCTTACCACATCTCCAAAAATTATTATTATACCATTAGGATATAATAACATCAGTATCATAAATATACCATATTTTATCTTAAGGTAATTTCCATCAACTATCTCCACTTCTAACAAATGAGTTATGTAATCATCAATTTTGTGTTTTACGGACTACCGCCTCACGAACCAATGTCAGTATTTTTTCCTTTACCACCAAACATGGTTGGACATAATGAAATAATTATTGTTTATAAATTATTTTTATGATATTGTTATGCTTCTATACTTATTATACAAAAGATATCTTCATTCTTTCCATCTTATTAGAATACGGTAATGTTGTTTGGTATTCTCTGAACTACATCCTTGTGATGCAATGCGATTCATTCACATTTTTAATAGAAAGTAATGAGAATGGGATTGTCAAAAAAATGTAATATATAAGATATAAAATCCATTACTCAATGATAATATAATATTTACCTTTATTCATTTCATCCCAATAATAAAATGTGAACAACATTCCTACATATGTACGACCTTCCATCTCCATGAATGATGTATTTCATTTTCCATCCCAAAGATTTATGGATTAAATTAAATAAATATTAACTGAATATATATTCTATTTATATCACGGTAAACATTATATAGATGATGAAACCATAATCTAAGTAAGAGGAACGAACATTAAAAATCAAAAAATGTATGAAAAAGCGGTTATTGCCTAAAACATGACTTTAACATGGAATTGTTAACAAACAGATAATAAAATTTCAAAGTAAATAATATATAGAATGATATATAAATGTATGGGTTTTTAATATATTTATAGTAAACTAATATTTATTATACAAAATATTTTTACGTGTCTGAGTGAATTCAGGACTTAAGGTATGATATTTTCATCTTATTTTTTCTACTTCTGTGATACGTATACCATATTCACCACCTATTAATTTTCTATGATGTTTATACTACCAATAAAGGTATATTATGATGAATATAATGAATAATATTGGTTTTTAATATTACATTTGAGGATATATCTTTCATTGTGATTACGGTTTAAAAGTTACCAAAGTGGTAATGGATTTTTTTCTCAAATTGCTTTCTTGGAGACCAATGTTATATTATGAACCGATATTATTTTACGAAGTGTATATAATTCCAAATTGACACATTATATCATTTATACAATATTTTTCATTATATTATATGTTTCATTGGATATTTTAATTTCATGGGGATTATGTATCAAATATTACCCAAGTTGTAACGGGTTTTTGTTATAATCACATTGTTCACTGAAATGTTTTATGATTAAGTCTCTAATGTTGAAATCATATGATCTACCTATAAATAAATATTTTGAATATTATTATTCTATAATTCTTCATGATATTTTCATGTAATATTACAATTTTCTACTCTTTTGAAGTTTGATGAATTGGGAAAATGTTTTTAATAAAATTGGACTTCATTTCACTCTTCAGTCCGAAATCCATTTTCGTTCAAAACCATGATTTCTAAAAATGTTTCCAAAAATGTTTTATTATTTAACCATGATTTTTAAAATATATTTTTACCCTTGTTTACATATATTTTTTGAAATCACTGTTCATGTAATTTTCCAAACATTTTCCGTACGGATTTTACCAAAAATTCGGAAGGTATATTTTTTATTCTTTGTACGCAATGAAATAAGTTGTTGTCATCATGAAAATTATTTTACCAAAATAATAATTTATAATATTTCTAGGGTTTTTTCAATGAAAAATATTTTTAAATATATTTATGATTTAATTTTTTTTCAATGTGGAAAGGATATTTTTATTGAGAATATTTTAAAATATTTTTAAATATTCCATTATATGTTATCAAGGATATTTTTAAAGAAATTTATTTTTAATTTTTTATGTATTTTTATTTTTAAAATTTTATTTTCAAATAAAATTTATCTTCATAGAGAATCATTCTATGTTATATATTTTAAAAAAATTATTATCTATTAAAGATAACATCCCTTGATATAAGCTAAGATTTTTTGGGGATATGAACCAAGGATAGAATTCATCTCCATTCATGGAATGTTTTGTGATGATACGACTTTTATGAAACATGTCTCTATAACATCTGTTATACCATGATAAAATTCTTATGAAAACATCATTTTTCCCTAGGTTATTCTATGATGAAATGATGATACATTTATGAAACATGTCTATTTTCCACAAGTTATGATAATATGAAATTTTTATGAGACCCATTTCAAATCATGGGTTATGATATGATGAATGTTTTATTATATTATAGAATACACATATATGACTTTCATTATGTTTATGCTTATAACTATATCAGACTCCAATGAATTGGGTAATGATAAATGTTCTATGAGCATAGAGAGTTTATAGATGGTTACCCTAATCCTGAAAATTAGGGTACCTGTGTGGTTTGCATAGGCCTAAAAAATAGGGTACATGGATGGTTATCACAAGGCTTAAGTAGGTATAAATGTTTTTATCCCACATCGAACATGTTATAAATTTCATGGTGGTTATCCTTGAAATAATATTTTAAATGATAATGCATATGAAAAAAATCATTTTCTTATACTAATGTTATGCTTCCACAGCTCATGTTTATTGATTCCCTTTTTATTCTAGTCTTATGAACTTGCAATATTTATTCCATTACTAATTATTGTGATATTTTATATCCATGTTATGGTTTCAATATTTAATAATTATGTTGTCATACCCTTATACTTATGTTATTATTATGTATCTCACTTGTTTATCCTTAATGAGTATCTTCGCACACCATTTATTATGTATCATTTAATCAGATTATAAAGAATCTTAATAATTAGGGTAATTAATGAGAAGATCCTTATGTGGGGACATTAAAGATATTATATAAACTAAAAACACTGATTACCATGTATCCCAAGGTACTTAACTATTACAATTCTAAAGCATGTGTTTGGGTAATTTATTGAATATTCATCTAAAAGATGTAATATATAGGTTTGAGAAACCTAGGTGAATAAAGTTAGTGATAGAGGAATGGTTAATTTATCATTTTTAAAATAGTATAAGAAAATCATATTGAGGTACCAAAGTAAATTTATAAGGATAATCCAAAAGTTTGAGTCAATGTATAGAAAAATTTCCTAGAACATTGGTAAAGGATAGAGAAAGTGGTTTCCAAGAAATTACATCCCTATCTGGATACTACATGTGGAAGTGGATCTAGAAGAAAGGTACATAGGGGTAATAACATCAGAAAGTGTGCATTGATCTAGACTCTATCATCACCTGGTGAATTAAAATGGCACTTGATTCATACTTGGTTTGACACTCTGAAGGGATATCCTTTAGATATTCAAAAACACTTTATGACCCACTATGAAGGATTTTAATAAATGATGACATTGAATGACCTCAAATAAACATAAGGATCCATAGATTAAATAATGTGTCATGATTTGGACATCATATAAGTGTTTTTTCATTATTATGTGGTTCCACATCAGTATTCTTGTTTCCTAAACTATGTGTGTTAGTTTTAGACAATAGATATAACCTGAAAGAACTCTATTAATAATGAGTGGAATGAATAAAGATATGAGTTTCTTCATTAGTATCCTAAAAATCTGGGTGTTGGAATAAAAAATACCATTTCTATTATCATTTAGCATTTTGAATCTAGGAATAACCCTATAACTCAATACAAACAAAGGACAGAACAAAATTTTTCTGAATCCTTCATAAATGAAACATCCACCTTTTTAGTGATTATTCTGATCCACTAGTTGCTAAATAGTGTATCTAAACTAATAAAAAGATATTTTCCATTATCTTGTGTTTAGAACATATAAAATAAATTTTTGATATCTACTTTTGGGTAACCGAATCAGATTAATTCTAAATATTATAAATAATACGAGGGAACATGATGATATTGAATCCATGGATCTGGTTGAGTTTAAGAACCTATTTTCCAGTAAGTACATTCCTTGTATTCTTTATAAAATTATGTAGATCTAGTTATTTTTATAAAAGAAAATTGGATATGAATCTGTTGGTACAAATGAGGAAAATTATACAAGACTTTCAAGGTATGATTCTAGTAATATCGTCCAACCTGAATATATTATTGATCAAATTTTTAGTTGCATAAAACCAATTCTCAAAAATAATATAGATATATGAGACATAAGTAGCTATTAATATATTATTCTATGTTCTATCAATAAGGAATTTTATGATGAAGTTATGTATCAATATCATGGTGTTGATAATATGAGAAAGATGGAATTCAATGGAAAATATAAGAACCATGGAGGGAAGAAGATGAAATTTACTTTAAGATCAATCTGCAAGAATAAGCATGAAGGAAATTCTCATAATAAAATTACAAATTTTTTAACTATGTAAGGGAAGGACATCAATAGGATGAAATTCCATATGATGATAATAAGTTAGATAATTATTTGAATATTGATAATGATCCATAGAATTCACCAGCCACACTCTAGTGTTCCAAATTCAATTAGATTGAGAATTATGCAAACAAGTTCCAAAATATAATGTTTAATAATTGTGATAAACATAAAAAAACTATTAAGGCAAGATAAAAGGATTAATATAATTCAATAACATGGTATGGAGTAATTAATGACAATTACAACACCCTTATACTGACCTTCTTGGTTGGGAATTTAATGGTTGATTTTGTATGAATGAGCCCCATGAAACCCTTACTATTAAACCATTAGTGATATTTCATGTGATAGTCTCACTACATATTTATTCTAGAATAAAAAATTACTATTTTATATTTTTTTAATTACATGTTTGAACCCAATATTACAATGGAAATATTTTTGTATAACAAAAAATAGTATATTATAAATAAAGGGTGAATTATCTTTGGAATGGTATATATCTCCATGTAATTTTAACTTAAGAGTTATCGATACCATCAGGGATTTATGAGTATAAGGTTTATCATAATTCATTGAAACACATTTTTGGGTTTTACAAGATGTGAGTTTATCAATATTATGGATATTTTAATAGGCAATTATGGAAATAAAACCAGTAGGTTTTTTTATTTATTGTAGTGGTAGATTTATTTAAGGAGGAATACCTTTTCTCTTTATAGATATACGATTATAGGTACTGAAAAACATTAGGGTTTAGATTATCTTTTACATTGTCGTAATTACCTTAGGGATCCATCACAATTCATTAATATCAAATAATATTTATCTAATGATCTTCTTTCTTGAAAATAAATTAATTAAGTGGTATGGTTTCATGGTATACCACATTAAATTGTATATTATTAGGATATGAAGCTTACCACTAGGTTTTGGTGAAGTATTCAGTAATAAATTGATATAGAGTTGAGGTTCCGCGTTGTGAGAACAATTCAAACCTAAGAAAATAGGCTAATATCTTGTTTAATCGATATGAAATGTGGTTTGTAAGAAAACATTCCCCAATTTTAGATTTTATGAAACAATATATTTCACTCAATAATTAATATGGATACTTATGTATCCCTTTATGTAAATAATTATGAAACTCAAATGTACTTGAATGATGTTGTAGATAGAATTCAAATGGGACATGAGAGATTCAATGAGATTACAATAATGGTTAGAGACATCAATCAAAATTTAATGGAAACAAATATTTTATTGAAATGGTATGATGATAATCATTTAAGTGGTATACAATTTTATGTTTGTGAGATGGTCTTTTTAAGAATCTCTTTATGTAGGAATGATAGAAAAAACTAAGACTTAGGTATATCGGTCCCTTTGAAATACTTCATTGTATGAGGATAATATCTTATCATTTGGTGCTTCTATAGAACATCATATAACTATATTATGTGTTCTATGAATCACTATTTAATAATTATTGACCTGAAATATCATATGTATTAAACTCTATGGTCATAACACTAGAGAAATATATTTCTTTTGAGGAATAACTGATAGAAATTTTGGATTGAAAAATAAAAGTTATAAGAAAAAATACTCAATGTGACAATGTTTTATAGAAAACCAACATCTTAAAGATGCCATATGGAAAACTAAATATGTAATTAGGAAGAATTACCCTTAGTTTTTGGATTCTAAGTGACGAATTTATAGGTATAAATTAATTATATAGTGGGGTATAATGTAACTCCAAACTATTTTGTGAATTATTTTCATTCAAATGAATTTATTATTTTCTATATTTTTCATTACATAAAATATCATTTTTAGATTATGATACACACAAAAATTAGTTTTTATTGAGTCACATATGACACTGATTTTTTGTTATATTACACACATCATGATGTTAATCATGCATGACATGAAATAGTGGGTTATCCTACATTACACCTGACATTGAGTTTTAACAAAACCATGATTTATTATTAATATAGTTATTTAAACATTACCATTATATCCTATCCACTAAAATTTGTCACATAGATAGTAATAAATACTATTAAAATATTAATTATATTTTTTAGTAAAAAAGGAAACATATTTATATATGAAGTAATTGCTTTTTGGTAGTCTTTATATATATCAAAAAGAATATATTCTTAAAAAATAGTTTTTTATTAATTTTTGTGATAATTAATTAAATTAATTTCAAAAATATTTTGAAAATATTTTGATAATATAAAATTCAATTTCAAAATTAGTATGTAATATTTATTCTACAGTGTTGTTTTTTGAATTTTCTGAAAAGCCACATTTTTTGATGAATAGTGAAAAATATAGAATTTTTACACAAAAATGAATTTTATTTTAATTTATTTATAAATAGTAATTATATTTTAAAAGTTATTAAAAGTATAATTAGTAATATAATACATACATTAGTCAAATTTAGGTAATTTCTATCTATTTCATAATAAATTTTGATACAAAAACTTCATATACTTTTGAACAATTCTTCTTTAAAAACTCGCATTCTCTTCGCATATGTGTGATTAATTTAAAATCAAAATTTTATAATTATTTGAATGGATTTTTAAAAAATTTATTTTCTATTATAAATCATCATAATTTATATTTTATTACTATTTCAACTTAAATTTTTACAAAATTGAATAGTAAAAAATAATTTTTATTTACTGCTCTTAAGGTAAAAATTGGTTCATATGAAGGCTTAGACATAAACCAATACTTGTCCAAAACCAAACTAATAGTCATATTTAGACTTTATATCTTCTTGGATTGATCAATTTTCTTCATTAGTACCTTTTTACAAGAAAAAAATGGATGGAATTCTCTTTTTCAAAACATTACAAGCATGCCACTCACCTCACTTATAAAAGGACAACCCATGACCTATCATCTTCCCACCTTAATCCCAATTATTATAGGAATATAGCTGAAAATATAATTTAATAAATTCTATAATCATATCCTTGAGTGATTAGTTTTGATACAAATCCATCCAAGTAATGCTTTTGGTGAATTCCTATAGAGGATACCTGAATAAGAGGTAATAATAATCAACATGCATTTCTATTTTGTTTCTTCTCACACCTATTAAATAATTTTTATAACATTATGATATAATAACGTAAATATATTTTATATACTAATATATTTTAATGTTAAGTTAATTGCATACAACCATCAAAAATTCCATCAGGTCAATTAAAAAATAATCATTTGTGTGTATGTCAGACTACCACCTCTTGAATAGATGTCACTCATTTTTACATTACCGTCTCTAAAGTATAGAAATAATGAAATATTTATTGTTTATATATTATATTAAATATGTTAGTATTCTTTTTTAATTATTATATCACACATAACTTCATGGTTTCCAAGTTGTGGTAATACAATAATTTTTCTCGTGTGTACGGTGAGATACTGCCTTGCGAAGCGATGTGATTTATTCACTCTTTACACATAAGGAAATTTTGATGGTTTTAATGAAAATATATAATATATATGAAAAATGGATTCTATAATTGTAATATAATAGTTACCTATATTTAATTCAATATGACATAAAAATGGAAACAACGTTCATGCGTATGTATGACCAACCTTCTTCATAAATGATGTATTTCATTTTCTGTCACTAAATTTTATGGATTAACATAAATAAATATAAAATTAATATATATGATATTTATATCATTTTAAATTTTATAGATATTATTAAGCCATGATTTATGCAAGGGGAAAAAAATCAGAACATGTAAGAAAAACAAAGAGGTTATTACCCATAACATGAATTTAACAAGGAATTGTTAATAAACGGGTAATAACAGGTCATAAGAAAATAATATATGGTATGATATATATAAATATTATTCTTTAATATATTTATTATAAGATTATATTTATTTTAAATCTTGTTTGAACATGTATACCGGAAGTCAAGACTTATGAAAATGGATTTCCGACTCACTTATTACTTTTATGAGACACATGCTATATCCACCACCAATTTATTTTATGTGGTGTATATAATTACAATAATTTATTTACGATTATTATACAGAAAAATATTGGGGTTTAAATATATGTTTTATTATCTCTCTTTCAGGGGGTTTATGGTTCAAAAGTTACCAAAGAGGTAAAGGATTTTTATATCAAATTGCCTTCTTGGAGACCTATTTTATGTTATGCACCTTTATTATTTTACGAGTTGTATATAATGCCAAATTGAAAAGTTATATCAAAAATTTAATTATTTTCATGATATTATAATAATTATTTAATTTCAATCTTTCAATTTTAATATCATTGAAATTTTATAAAAGTGGTAAAAATTTTATGATACAATCTCATCGTTTATTAGGATTATTTATTATTAAGTATCTTGTTTTGAAATATTATGATATATGTCTCAATAATTCACATGAATTTTATTCTAATTAGTTTATTCATGATGCATTCATGTAATAGTACAAAATCCCCACTCTTGGTCACTTAATATAGTTGAGAATATATTTTTAAGGGAACCCAACATTATTTACCCATTCATTTGGAAATCAATTCACTTCCAAAACCACATTTTTTTGAAAATATTTTTTTATTCTCCCATGATCATGAAAATATAATTTTTCCAATGTTTTATTTTTAAATTTTTCAATATGAATTTTCATATATTTTTCCTATCAATTCCAGTTTAGATTTTACTAAAATGTGAAAGGAATATTTTCTCAAACATGTTTGGCATCAATAGAACTTATCTTCATCATTACCATTATTTTTTAGTGATTTATTTATATGTTTTCAAGGTTATTTTCGAATAAAAAATTTTCAAAAAATTTGTTGTTTTAATTTTTTTTCAAATTGGAAATGATATTTCATTAATAAATGTTTTAAATGTTTTAAATGTTTTTTAAAAATGTTTTCTGATATTTCAGTTTTAAAAATTTGTTGTCAAGGAAAATTTATCCTCCTCAAGAAATGTTCTATTTGATCTATCTTTCAAAATCAGTCTACATCTAAGATGACATCCCTGGATGTAACTTATTCTTTTATAGGGATATGAACCATTAAGGACATTATTATTAGTTCTCTTTATGGTTTATAATGAGAATATATTTATAAAATTTATTTATTTTCCATGGGTTATACAAAAATAAAATTATTGTGAAGCACACATCATTTTCAATGGGTTATAGTATAATGAAATGATGAAATTATTATGAAAACATTCTCTTTCTTATAGGTTATGATATATTGAAATGTTTTTGAAACCCATTCCATTTCAAGGGTTATGATATTATGAATGTTTTATAATATTTTTGAATAAATATGTCTTATTTTAATTATGTGATTCCTAGGACCAACATCTCCCTATAATGAATTTTTTAATGATAAATGTTCAAAGAGTATAGAGGGTAAATGGGTTGTTAGTGAAATCTCAAAAATAAGGACACAGTTATAGTTATCCCAGGCCAAAAAATAGCATACATAGGTGGTTAGCCTAAGAACAAAGTTGGTACATGAGTGGTAAGCTCAAGCATAACATGTTATGAATTTCTTGGTGGGTATCCTTGACTTAATATTTTCTATGAATATGGATATTCCATAAATATATGTCTTATGCCGATGTTATGTTGTCAAGGATCATGTTCATTGATTCTCTTATGATTCATGTATTATGAACTACTAATATTTTTTAAATGACTGAATATTGTGATCTTTGATATGAAGGGTATTATTTTCAAATTTTATGCTCAAGTTCTCATTCACTTATGCTCATATTATTCTTACATATATCCATTATTACCTTTACTGATAATCTATGCTCAACATTCCTTATGTTTCTTCTCCACGAGTTATGAATAAAGGTTTTATGTAGTGTATGCATATGAAGTAGACATAATGGGAAGAAATGTTTGGTGGAAATTTATGATCTTTCAGGAATTAAGAAGATTATGTTCTATGTTTCCAATGGAACTAAACTATTATAGTTATCATGCATGTGTTGGTGTAATGTAATGAATATTAATATAAATGATGTAATATCTATGTATGAGAATCATGAGTTTATACAAGTTAAAAATTGATTGTGATATAATAATAAGGTTCATTAAAGGATTATGTGTCCCAGTAAAACCATCATTGGAGAAATAACTATTTGAAAAAGATCATATCTCAACATTCTCTATTCATCTTAGAAGAATGATAATGTGTAGTGATATTAAAGAGTATTTATGTTGGGAAAATATTAAGAGTGATATTTGGGAGTATCCAACTCTATTATTTTAATGTTAGTAATTTATGGATGATATAAAGAAGTCCAAGTGGATGTTCCAAGATAAGGACCACGAAATGGGAAAAACACGGGTTTGAATCATATGTGAATCAAGGATTAAAATTTGTGTTAATAATACCAAAATATATGGTCACATGTGAAGACAATATTGTAGAAAATTAAAGGATAAATCCATGCTTATCAAGATAATAAAAAACGGATTAAATCCATGAAATAACATTTTATAACTAGAGTATGGATCAATCATCCGTGATGAATGCATCTGACAGAGATGCATAATGATCCCACTATATTTTCATCAATATCTTTATCCTATTTGATCTATTCATCATTGATCATTGATCTAAATGAACCAATAATAATGAAAAAGGACCCCTTATTTCTAATCTTATAGGGTTATGTCGATAATCCTAGGTATTTTCCATAATAATGAAGAAGGAACCCTAATTTATTTTACTTGAGAAGTCTCTTATAGAGGTCCTCAAAATGTGTAATTTCGATAGTAGAGTGATAACTATTATTATAATTGAGATCTACCAATAATAATTGTTCCTTCTATCTGCAACGGAAGTCCAACATACATACTCCCAGTATATCCTCTAACACATGGATAGTCCACTCAATCTTCCCAACCATTTGGGGGAGAAATTTCATGGTCATCCCTAACTGGGTCCCAAAATATTTCATCCGGACCCTCTAAAACTATGATGGAATCCTATAATCCTAGTAATATATTATTATCAGGTTTACTCCATGAAAACAAAAATTCTCATTTATATAAAAAATATCCAAACACATAATCGAACACTACTCCTAGCTGGTAAGAATTCTGGCCTAATTGGGGGGACAGTAAAAAGTAACCAATAAAAAAATCCTAAAAACTCTCAATCCATGGGTGACATATAAAAATATATATCAATAATCCATCCCACTTCAATTCTAAGTCATCATGGTGTTGGGTCAAACCTACTAGAACCTGATGTTTGGTCTTTTTGTATAGACATGTGAGACACTAAGAAACAAACTCAAAAATGATTCACCTCATTCCATGCCACCAAAACTACCAGTTAATGTCCTTGTACATATTTTCCACACCAGGATGTGTGGCCAAGGGAGAGATGTGAAACTCCATCAAAACTTACTCAAGAAATGTGACCAGAACTACTATACATTCTTTAAAAATGATCATGTTCTCCCTTCCATCAAAAAATACATATGGTTCATCTGCTGAGGATATATGGGTAGGAAGTTCCTCATAGTTGAATTATACCCACTAAGACTTTCTCTAACACTAAATAAGTGATGGATTAACCACCATAGGTTTAAGGTATGTTTTCACCCCCTCCACCTTTGGGTTAACTACAATGAAGCCAACTACTTATTCTCATCCTCTATGAAGTTAGAATGATATCTTCAGCTATAAGAATATATAACTACATTTCTATTCCAAGGAGTATTGACTATATTAATGTCATATTCCTATAGGAACTCAAACTAACACATCTATGTCCTATTGATATCTCTTTAAGTGAAGATGTAGGTAAGACATTTGAGTTATATGTAAACAAAAAAATGGTTACCAAAATCATAGAGCATCCACCTCTATAGAGAAAATACAAATACTTACAACTTTAAGTGAAGAGTCACATTGTTCTTATCAGAGGTCCTTTACTACCTCAAACCATAAGGAATCACCACTTTCATCTATATCAACACATAACTGATCCAAGCTCCAACAACATCACAAAAAAACATATTCTCAATGCCATCATTTAACGGTCTAAACGTAGAATCATTTTTCAATCTATTCTTTAGCCTCAAAAAGGCTCTCAAACACTAATCAGTCGAGCATAATGGATACCCTTTCCTTGTTAAGGAAGTCAAAGGGGTTCCTATCCTAGAAACTTACTCTATGGAACTCTTGTAGTACCGCACCAAACCATGGAAACTATTCACACCCTACATTCTCTTGGGTGTATCCAAAGAAGTCACTACATCAATCTTCACTGGTCCACAACTAAACCTTGCTCAGTGATGGAATTACCAATAAAGTGAACCTCATAGAGTAGAAAATAGAACTTATAGAGATTAAAATAGATATGGTACTCCTAATGGAATTATAGGACCATCCTAAAATACAATCATTGATCCCCTTATGTGAAGTGTAAATGAATATGGCATCCATAAAGACAACTCTGAATCCAACCATGTATGACTGGAAGTTACTATTCATAGGATCCATGAACATATCCAAAGAATTAGTCACACTAAAAGGATTCACTAGGAACTCATAGAGCTCATAACAACACTGGAATTCCATGTTCATAATATCATCCTCATAAACCCTCAATTATTAGATTCCAGATCTGAGATCATCCTTTCAACTTCAAAAATAAATCGTCAATCCTCGGAAAGTGGTACAATTATTTATCTTAACCTAATTTAGGTGTTAATGAAAAATAATATCCAAATACCAGTTTCATTTTTCCTGAAAAAAACTAGATCCACCCTGGGGGAAAAATAGTGCTTGATAAAAAATCCCTCAAAGGTCCTCTAATTCCAACCTCGTTTTGGGAGCTCGATAGGGGACATATAATTAATTATTGAATATATCAGTTTAATTTCATGGTGCATGTTGATGAGTAAGTCGATGTACAACAATATAGGTAGTCCAAAATAATCCTTGGGGTAGAAATCTATATGACCCTCTCCCATTATTGGAATCCATATTCCAAAAGATCCCACTTCACCAAGGGATAAAATCAGTAAATAAAAGGTGATGGGGTGAATTTTCTTACTCACGAGCCTCACTCACTCAAATATGAGACATATCTCACCCAAAAAGGAGAATCTAATCCTATATTTCTCATAGAATATAACCTTTATTTATTAAAAAATTGATCTTGTAACACACCATGGACAAAAATTAAATACACATGATGAAATCACATGGTTTCATCCTGAAAACCAAGAGGTCTCTAGAGAAACTCTCTATTTCGATTTCAAACTCAGACTTCTAGAAGATATGATATATATAATAATTTTTCAAAGAAATAACCTTTAACCATAGCTTTTAGATAATGTTTAAAAAATAATCTATATCTCTAATAAATGAGATATAGATATGGAGTGGTTAATAACAACCCTATTTATAAGTAATAGATCAAGAATAGAAAATACATATATCTTACCTCAAATAAACTCACGAGCAATGTGGTCATATCCCTTAATAGTTTGATACTATATGTGACATTAATTTCTGGCCCTCTGAGCCTTTCATGGTCCACCAATTAGTGGCAGTGAAGATAACTCATAACATAAAACCCCACCATTAGCTCCTTTCTCAGGGCATACACATGCTCCAATTTCACCTCCATCTCTTTGAGGATTTTTAAGGACATACATGGGAGACCACTGATCAAAACATTTCCTATGAAATGGTAGTCCACACACTAACTTCTAACTTACTTATAAATTCAGTTGGAAAAATCATGATCCATGGGACCTAACCCATCATAAGAATAACAATTCCCATATATGGGATAAATATATCCTCTGCACAAACCCTATCATGAAGATCCATGTATCTGGGTTCATGAATTTGTGTCAATCCTTTGAGGTGAACCTAATATCAATTACCTATTAGCTATCATGGATGATTGATCCTACATTCATATCTATCCATATTATTTCACTCTTATGGAAATATCTCTCCAACTAGATCCCACTTCTACACTCTAGAACCCGTAGGAATAAACAAAGAGACTATTTTGGCACATATGTATTTGAAAATTACCTATAAAAACTTAATTTCTCATATCAATAAATATCACATTATATATAAGGAGTAATTCATGAGGTTTATAAACATTGTGACATACTCTAAAACACTCATACACTCCCTTCTATAGCTTGAGATGCTTCTAAATCCAAATAGAGGGAAATAATGAAGGCGAATTATAATAACAGAATAAATTCTATATGTATAACTTTGTGAGAATCATATAATCACGAGTCCACATGAATAGACCCCAAAATTTCCATGATACTGTATAAAAAATATTGGATACAAGTGTAAACATATGATTAGTTAGTGATTGAACAATTCAAAATGTCAGATAATTTACTCAAGCTAATCCTCAGCTGTAAGGGAGTTTGTATTTCCATGTATCCTAAGAAGTATCTGTCTATAGAATAATGATAATGTTTTAAGAAAATATGTATTTTTCTCTTGGATTCTTGGATTCATTAGATATGCCACAAATAATAAATCCTCTACTATGACCATTTTGGAAAACACCTCATTAGTAGGTCCCTGAACTAAGGCAGCATCAATGGACTAATATTTTTCCTGATCCTGTATCGATATCCTTGTTGGATTCCATCATTAATGACTAATAAAATTTATCAATATATATAATAGTTAGATGATAATATATAGGGAGATGAACCAATAATTAAATGTAAGTTGAAAGACTGAATCATATATGATGCATGTCCCATTTTTTCCTGCAATCGATGTATCTATATGCGAATATGAAAAGTAGTCAATTAGAGTCATGATGAATGAATATGTCAACTACCACAAAAAATTGGGTTCCCTAAAATGGGATATGAAATCAAGACAAAATTACACCATTTCCCTATGTTTCCAAGACAAACCTCATAACAAGTCCAACTATAAACTCTAATTCAAGGAAAAACTCCTTTGATACCACTCTATCATGACTTTGCCACCGGACCCACCAAGACTATGGTGAGTCGAGTGAGACACCCCTATCCCACCTTCGAAAGTCTAGGTGTTAGATAGAAGAACATAATAGGTAGTATTGAAATGGTATGAATTATTGTATGTACTTATATTTATGAACACAACTGACTCCATGAAAAAATATAGATATTATATTATTGGTCGAACATCAGGAGTCTAAATCATGCATCATATTTTTTTAGAAATGTGTCAATTTACAATAGAATAGTATATTAATATAATGGGAAAAAATAAACAAAGAAATAGATATATGGTTCTAAATATATTACAACTAGAAAATGGGTGACTAAAGGGATCTGGGATCACAGTCTCCAAGGGTGACCATCGAACAAGGTCATAGTCACTAGGTACAACTTTACAGCACTGAGTCCTAATCCACCAATGTCACCAAAAGTATTTCTATCATATTCATTATAAATAATATATGTTGGTGAATCCCATGTAGGTGTGAGTAAATAAAGATCTAGATGGAAGACATGAAAACCATAAAAGGAGAAATTGAAAAAAATAGTCATCTCAACTAATAAGAATGAGGGAAATGGAATCCAAAAAAATATATTCTCATAAAAACCCAAATAATGAGAGAAAATGGATCTAAAACTCCATATAGAAATTAATAATGAAGATTCATACTATAACTCCCAAGTACTATCTCCAATTCCTAGCTCCATACACAACTTCACAAGAATCTGTTTGCAGGGGACCACCCCGTACCACTCCACACTAAAACCGAGGGAGCACTAACTCCTATAGAGGAAACATGTTCCACCATAACATGATGATGAGGGAGTAATAATATATTAATATATAACCTAAAACCTTCAATATTATATGTAAATACATACTCTACCTATGTAAATTGTATGAGAGACCCAATCCCTATTGCGATAGGGGAGTAATGACACCATGAAATCTCAGATGATCACACCTGACCACTAAATTTGATAGAAAATATCTAAAAGAATCCTCACACTTGTAAAATTAGATTTTATACATCTTATTCTAAAATGAAGTCCACCATCATATTCTACATGGAAATACACACAAGATATACTACTAGGGGGCCCAAATCCATGTCCTAAATAAGAAGATACGCAAGTTGGAAGTTCTTGAGGAAATTTCACAACATTTATATAGGTTCAAACAACTTGTGACCTTTCATGGATTATTTGGAATGTCCTCTAATTAACACATTTGGTCTAACCATGTAGCACTACATGGTGTGTTCATTTTTTACATGAAAAGTCTTAGTATCTTGGGGTCCACCTGCGTCTTCGGGCCCATTTCCACGTACTTTGGCATAGGCCAATGTACTCTGGCCGTGGCTATGTACCCTGACTATGCCCATGTACTATGGATGTCTTTGGGGAACCCCAGATATTTCATAGTACATGGTCTTGCTAGTGTACTTTATATGTTCCAATTTTCTGTGCAATGTTCATGCCCACATACCCTTGAGGTACATGCCAAGCCTGCACCACATAGTCACAAGATGTTTTTACAGAATACAAAACATGTGATATATTTATTCACCCAAAACCGTATCCTCCACATCCATGGGATTAAATTAAATGTATTCTTTTTAGTAAAAGGACTAGTGCTAGTGAAAATCCGAATTTTCTTGGAATTGAGTGTTAGTGGAGTGGACTTGGGAATATCTATTCCCCGAACCAATATAAATATCATGTTTTAGTATTTTTCGTATGTCATTTATTTATAATTATTTCTTATATTATGAAATGATTTGAATCATTCATATATCAATATAGGGTCACTTTAAGTGATGCAAATTTGAATAATTCAGTTCACCCACATCTTGAGTTTTAGTGCTATTATTCTATGACCAACAAAAATTCAATCATTCATGGTTTGAGTATAACATCCAAAGGATAAAACATGAAATCTCATTGGACATCAATTTAAGGATGATATATTATAAACATATCCAACATGTACTAAAGGTCCTATTTCAATTACCACCCAAACCAAGAGGTGAGTCTAAGGTCTTGGTGAGAGATAATCGAATTGGTGCATCAAGTAATTTCAATACATTCAGAGATATAGAATTAAATAAATATCCATCATATGAGTTTCGAATGTTGGTATGAAGTGAGAGGAATTTTATAATAAACACATAGTCCCCCAAATTATTTTTTTTCTTTTCATTTTAATTTGGTAAATCTATGAAAAGGTTTGAAGAAATATTCTATAAATTTCCATAAAGGTATGAGAAATGATTGTAACATTCCTATTGTCTGTAGAAGTTCATCCTTCGCTTTATAAAAAGTGTGAATTATCAATATATATTCAAAAAATAATTTTTCAATACCTAACCACAATAAATTCTTATTTATTGTCTAATATGTGTTTGGGAACCCATGTGGGTAACATAATTAGAGTGGTGACAAGATGAAAATGGCCCGTTATAGAAAAACAGAGGAACACAAATATGATATTGAAATTGAAACCCTGAATTCACATATCTATACATTAATCAATAGTCCCCTCATCATTGAATGTTTACATAAATGTAGGAAATCAAGGTATAACTATTTAAAATCCCTAACTAATAGAACCATGAAAAAAATAATTACAATTAGAAATAAAACTAAAATATCATCCCACTTTGTACATTCCATGTGAATATAAACAATTAGAACCATTAGTTACTACTAGTTTTAGGCCTCTAAAAATTTATTATACAACTTATAACATAATTTTTTAGCTTCTGAATTTCTTTTTCTAGGTGTGTACACAAAAGCATAGTTGAGAAACATAAGATATTACATCTAGTGTGGCCTCATTATATTCAACCAATGTTATGAAAATATGTTCTCTAATATTTTATAATTCATGAACACCATGAATTTTAAAGAAAATAAGATGGGACAACATGTTTATAAGGCATTGACCACTACAACTACTTCTAGATCCATGATTGAATAGTTATTTTCATGTATCCTAAATTTTCATGATCAGTAATTGATCACATGATCTCCCTTCATGAGAACACATCCTATTCTACAAATATATGTATGAAAAAATAAAACATATCCATCATCTAGTTTAGGGAATATAAATATATCTTCTTATGTATGTTAACCCTGGAGTTCATCAAAGGACTTCAAAAAATCACCACTCCAATAGAATGAAATACCATTTCTTGATAATATACTGTTGGTAGAAGTGAGATGTGAGAAATCATAAGAAATGAATCAACAATAGCATACTAATTGTAATAATATATGTATCTCAATGTCATTTTAATGTGTTTTCCATTAAATTAATGAATCAATATTTTTAGGATTGACCAATATGCCATTTTCTGATATGATATTCTAGAGGAAGAAAACTTCTTTTATCAAGAGATAACACTTTGAGAATTGGTAATAGAGAAAATGATCTTTTAATGTAATAAGAAGAATATCAATATGTATGTCATGATTATAATTTATACAATAATACTCTAATATGTCATAAAAAGAACCATAATGAGGGAATATAGGTATCTACAAAAGATATAATTCACAATTTCTATGAATAATGTTGGTACATTTATGAGACCAAAGGGTATGGAAAAGTTTTTATAGTGGTTTTTATAGATTCTAAATGCTATCTAAGGGATATATTATTTCTTAACTAGGAGTTCATGGTACCATAAATATCCGGTATATTTAGAGAACCATTTGAATCACTTTAACTGATTAATGAGAAGATAAATTTTTATAACAAGACATTAATTCATTATCATTATATGATTAAATGTTGGTTAATCAATACAAATTCTATGTATGAAATCCACATTATTAAGAAGTAGAATTGGAGTAGATCATGATAAAATAGTTGAACATATAAATCTATTTATTTTAAATTATTCTAATTATACAATCATCTTTCACTACTATGTTGGGTCCATTCCATTTTACAGATGTTAAATAATATTTCAATATGAGAGTATCCTAATAAAAAATTCCACCTCACTTTTATGTGGGATCCATAATTTTTTGTGAATATATTAGGGTATCTTACTACAATGCCTATTAAATCTCAATTTTCAGTTTCATCAATAATCCCTAATGTGATAAAAACTAACTGATATATTATGGTTCTAATCAACATGAATAAATTTCATTATCTTCTTACATTTAGATCCCATTCTCCATTAAATAAATAGAACACACTTTTGGGAGATAAAAAATTTAATTTCAAAGTATAAATGTTAATGGGATCCTTGAATTATACTAGAATATACATTTCCCATATGAGATCTAATATTTCCACATATAGGATAGTAAGAGCCCAGAAAAAGTGGATTGATTCAATGAATATGTAACATAAGGAATACTTAAACCCTATATACTCCCATTTATCATGATATGCCTTGATACTCTTAATGAGTGGGGTCATTTCCACCAAAAATACAAATTGATTCACCTCATGATTTAAAATAAAGAATGGGATGCACCAGTGTAAAATAAAACAATCGTAATGGTAGATTTGAAACGAATTTTACCTCAACCCATTTAAAAACATACATATTGATATGAAATTCTCAACTATGGTTTAAGTAGTTGTTAATACCCTCAAAATATTTTATTATACACTCCCTTCAGTGGTATTACCTACAAAAGAGTTGATGTGTTTTCAAAATATTTCTATGTAATATGATTTTGAGGGTAATAATTGTTCTAATGGGAGTGTCCCGGTTGATCATTTGATGCTTGGGATATAATTGTACCATATCAACCCATTGAATATGGTATATTTATTTAATAACACTTTAAATTATTATTTAAACCACAATTATGATAAATTCAATGTGGTAACATGAATTACCTCTTCATATGTTCCATATATACTTACTAAAAACTAAAATATTTTTATTGGGATGTCTGTAGAAAGAAACTGATACTACAGACAAGTTATCCAGTGCTTTGCTACATTGGGAATATATGTCCCTTATATATGTGTTCTCTAGATTGTATTTACCACATGTTTGTAGTTGGAAAATGCTGTCCCCCGCTGATATTTTTAGAGATATCTCTCTCGACCACCAAAGCATTGTTCTCCATGTTTGTGTATTTTTGGAAGCATAACATGACCACTAAAGAATGACTGTAGTTACATAAAACCACTTCGAATATCTATTCATTTAGTTATTCACTAGATACCACTTCTTTTTAGAAATAAATTAATGTAAATGGAGTAAAATAATTATTATTTTATATGTTTCCTTAGAACAACTGTATGAATTCCATAATTAATGACACTTATAAATATTTCTGATAGAATCATTCATTAAGAGAATCATCAAATTTGGTCTATGGATGACTATGTTTGACATTAGAATGGACTTCTAGGTGCCAAAAGTTTTGTTTCAAATCCTCCAACATGTAAAAAATAATCTTCACATTTATTATTTTTTGGGTCCCTATGAAATCCAAGATTCAATTAATCCTCCCAAGTAATGCTTATTCTTAATCATGCCCTATGTCACCCAAAAATATTAGTGGGTTATTCCATAATAAATCAAGTGAGTGATCCAACTAAAGAAGATCATTAGGTTTATTTCAATTTTCAATATATTTCTATTCGTTAAAAATTATTCCAAATAATTATGTATTCACATATGTGTTTTCATATGAAACCACAATATCAGTAGAATCATATCAAGGTTTTACATCTCTCCTGACTTGAGACAACTTCCAATAACTATTTAAGTATAACAATGAATTCATAACTGAATTATTTATTACGGAATTTGTTATTATATACCCAATCATAATAATAAATATCATTAAACAACATATTAACTATGCAATCTTATTGGTATGTCTGACAGTAAGATAGGGTACTTGACTCCCCTAGGATAAACTCACAAAGTGTGTAACCACACTTTTTATACCCCACCCACTGAGGTATATAATTGTATAATATAAAATTATATGATACAAATTTATATATATAAATTCCTAGAAATAAAGAGTCCTATATCCATACCTAACACTCTGGACTAATAGACCATACCAAACAGATATAACTTGTAACACCCCAATCCAATTTATAATCATATGAATGTATAATGTGATAACAAAATTAGGTTAATTTACCTAGACACCAATGGTTGGAAATAATTTCCAATGGAATTACTATATCATGGGTGATGGAATTTCCTTACATGCATGAGAACATGCAGTAGAAAATATCAAATGAATAAGAAGAACATAACACATTATATAAAAATCCACATAAATTCATTGAGATACGACAATTGGATTATAATAAGAGTCACATATAAATATATACAAAAAATTCTATGTCTACAAAATACCCAAAGATACCAGAACCGACTAAATGTTGAAGTGGAATAATGAGTACCCCTACAATACATCACAAAACATCATCCCTAAAATTAAAAGATAAAATTTCATAGAGCTCTAAGAGTAGTGCATGAGACCTACCACCTAAATTTATCATGGAAACGAATGGATGAAGTTTCACTTTGGTACATATGTAGATGGTGAGTATATCGAATCCATAGGCAAACCACAAGAATTCATAAAAATAGTGCTATTCCAAAACATGATAGATTATATTTAAAATAAGCATGATAAAATATGTAAAATAATTATTCAAGAAATAATATATAATGTAAATAATAAAAAACAACCCATGAAGGTATCTTATGTCATGAATTCATACCCATTAAACTCACACACTAAATGGATTTATTTTTATTATTGGTCTACTGAATAATCAATACTCATGAGAAATACCCATTCCTACGGACCCTAGATGACATATAGAGATACATTACCTTGAGTCAAAGATAACCCCCAACTAATTTTAACCTTACAAGGCCATTTTTATGTGAATCAATAAATTACACCATTCCATGTTCATGTTAATAAACCAAATTTATTTTTAGAAACATATCTATTATTTTTTCAATTTATCAATAGCATTGTGGTTTAAGACAACCACCTTTATTTTCCAAAGTCATAAAACATGGTTTTTGGAAATTTAATTTTCTAGAAATAAATTTATCAAAACCACATTTTATATAGAAAATTAAATCCTTCTAGTTGTAAGGGCATTAGAGGGGAATGTAATAATACTAGAATGAGTATAATAAAACATCATTATCCAAGAATATGAATGCTTAAATCCTATGTAAATCACCCAAAATCATGTCATACAGTGCCTGAATAGAGATTAAAATTTTGGAGGTGGGGGGAGAGTGGTTTTTATTCCTAGGGAAAATATGTTATAAATTTTATTTAATATCCCCTAAAACTCTCCCACGATTTCTTTATTGAAAAAAACTTCCTTGACCAATGAGTGGTTGAAAATTGTTCAATATTAAAAAATATGATGACTAAAACCTTGCCCTAAACCACGACATGGGTTATATATGAAAACCATTTAGAACAGTCCACACTATATAACATTTAACCAACACCATACCTCATACCATGAAATTTTGTATTTTACCAAAACATTTTAGATCATACACAACCATCTTCCATGACCACTCCTAGGTGTTTTAGTATATCTATTTCTCATAGGTGAAACTCCAATCCATCACTAACTCTAAAACGGTAGGTCCTAGGTAATGGTGAGGTCCATAAATTTTTGATACTTTCCCTCACTAAGTACCAAAATGATCTATACCAAGACCTTGACCATGACACGTCCCTTGGTGTTGTGAAGCATGCAGTGAAGCAAAAAACCCAAAAATAAAATCCTTCATCCACCCTACCTATAATATTTCTTGATACCAAAAGGTCCAAATTATTATGAAAAAAATATTATAAAAATAATGTTGTTAAAGATTAGGGTGTCACAATTCATGTTTTAGTAACACCCTTGGAACATGAATTCTGTTCAAAATTACTTTCAAATAGTACAATGTTTCTGGAATTGACATACTCCCCGCACATTCTAAAATATTTGTAACATATGAACTTAAATTTTATTGAACCTCATATAGTGTTGGAATTTTTATCTAATAAGTAACTTATTTTTTGTTTAGATATTTTCACAAGATCAATTTGTTTAAGATTAAGATATATCTTTTGGAAACCATCTACAAGTTTTTTTTAAAATATTTCAAATCAAATATCATTTTTCAAAACCCAATAAATTAAAATGATTTGGATATAAGAACTATCTTTAGCATTTTTTTTGAATCAATTTAGATTTAATAAAGTGACCTAATGAATTTTTGGTGATAAATTTATACCTTTATTCTGAGATGAGATTCTTATAGATGTTCTTTCCCCAAAAAAATAATGAAATTATATTCATGAAGTATGTAGAAAAATTAATGAACTTTGCCCAAAACACCATAATAATACAAGAATGACTTATTTTGTTCATTTATTTCTCTATTAATATACTATTCATCCTATTTATGAAATTATTTGGTTATAGAGTGACTAGTATATAATTATATATCCCTATGACATTCCTTAGCATAACTTCTTGAATTCAATACATCAATATTCATCACAGTTTTTTGAATTAAAAAATATATATTTTCTTCCAATATTACATTCTACCATGACCCTCTATCATATTTTGGTTTTGAATAACTTGTACTTGTTATTGTGAAAGATCACTCATATCTTATGTGTTTTATGATTGGTGAAGGTATACTATTATAGTGAATATATAATATAATAAACTAGATATGACCCACATATAATCCAATATATCATATTCTATGCTTAACATTTTCATC